>CM071927.1:62697514-63442064 GCA_016081115.2 Rehmannia glutinosa
CATTGTACTTCGTTCAGTTGCATGTGCTATTATATGTTTGAAGTGTATCTTGTTGTGTTGTATCTCTATTGTTATCTTGGTTGCTCCAAAACTTCCTCTATTTATAGGAGATGATTGATCAAGCATAGGCTCCTCTTTGGGATTAAAATCTCTGAGAAAAATACAATTAAAATCAAGAATATAAGCTGTTATAAATCAATCACAATTTAAGGAAATGTGTGCTGTTTGTCAAGCGGTCATATTTTTTATGTCAATACAGGCGACCGATTATCACGAGAAATAAATAAGAACACTTTGAAAAAATCAGCAGGCGTCGGTCGACATAGGCTTTAACCCGTCGACCCGCCGTCTCAACCGTCCCCGAATTCAAAAAACGAAGAGATTTTGTTAAATTTCAAAAAGCGTCAAGTCATGCAGTGCCGGTCGACCAGGGCGATGCGACAGACCGATCGACGCCGAGCGGCAGGTCGACTTGCTGTTTTTACCTCCGTCTCATTTCTGTTTCTAAAAACATCTTGGAGTACGGGTTGCCACATAGGGCGGCCGGTCGACCACGAGCAAAATGTTGTCCAATTTTGTCGAAAAAATAAAACTAAAAAATACTCAGAAATTTATTAAAACATTTTAAACCAATCGGGAGTATTTAGACAACATTAGAGATCTTGTTTAGGGTAAAAACCCGTTGATATAAAATCATTAAAAGTGTTGTCCATTATTATCAAAAAATAAACTTGAGAAATATTCCGGAAAATATTAAAACCATTTTAAATCATTTAGGAGTATTTGGACAACCTTTAAAAAACATTGTTTTGGTGATAAAATAAAATCATCAAAATTAAGATAAAAACATGTATCAAACAATCTCCCCCGCTTTTTGATGATTACAAGCCAAACAATTTATACACAAACTAAGAGAAGCGATGATTTTCCGGTAAAACTTTTGGCCGTTTGGAAACAACCAAATTTTCCAAAAAAATTAAAGCAACCAAGTAGGGAGTAAATTTTTTCAATAATAAGCACAAGCTCCCCTATCAACAAGCATATCAAGAATCTTGTAAAAGCAATTTTCCATAAGCTAAAAGCTTTAGCTTTTACAAATTGTTCAAGAGCTTATAAGCTCCCCTGTCACAAATCATCATTAGACAATTATAAAAGTCCATCAAGCAACATTGGACTAAAAAGCGAATCACAACTTATGGCTTTTATGAGCCATATCTTATAGCTTTTATGACAAGCTTTTTTTATTAGCTTCTTTGAGCTAATGAGCGATATCTGTTTCTCCCCCTTTAGAATCATCAAAAAAATGTTAGAATGGTGAAAACACCATACAATAATATCAAAGTGCGCCAAGGGACGGTTTATTAACCGTTGAGCAATTTAAAGCATAATAATCCAAGGAAAATGGGAGAATTTTAACATAAGAGATCCATAAGCTCATTAGTTAGTTAAAACATGATTTCAAAAAAGATTTTAAGACATTTTGAAACAAGAGAATCATGTAGAAGTTGAAAGTTTCATTATTTACATTTCAACAAACACCTTCAGGTGTGTGAAAAATAAAAGAGGTCGTATATACCCCTTGTAAAGGTTTCAAGCCAAAATTTTCATATCATCAATCAACCTCATTCCAAAGCTCAAAGATCGATATGTAACACCATATGCAACATTTGTTCAGCAAATAAGAAGTTTCAAGAAGTAGATTCTCAAGGGTTCAACCCAATTGAGATAAGCTAAGAATGACTGGCATTACAAAATGCCAAAAATTGGGAAAGCATCCATCAAGTAATAAACATGCGCCCTTAAACAATACATGTATCAAATGTCCCAACATATCTAACTAATCATAAAGATCAAAGCATTAAGAGAAGCACTTTTACCATCAAGTACTTCATACCAATATTCAAACCATGCCATATAAGAGTATTTTTACCATCAAATACTCCATCAAAATCATGATCATCCATAAGTCATTATCAACTTGCAATTTTAACCCTTTTTAAGAAAAACAAGCAAATATCATTAGTACAAATGAGTTTTACAAAAGTTCATCAAAATACAAAGCAACATTAATGAAAAATGCTAGAAAGTAGAGGAAGGAGGGACATCAATCTTAAATCCGAAGAGAAGCAAGTCCGGGAATGAGATCTTTGATAAATTTCTTCAATTTGCCCGATTGACTTTTTCAAACTAGAATTTTCCTTTTTTTCACAACCCGGAGCTCTTTTCAAGAGAGGCCACATCTCTAAATGTTTCTCTTTTCCACTTTGGCCATTCTCTCTTTGAGATTTAGATCTTCAACATCCAACTCGTCTTCATCTCCTTCCTCATTTTCTTTCCTCCCTAATTTCTTGTTCATTTCCCACATTTTCTTCTTCATTTTCTCTTCATTTCTTTGTTCAAAACTCACCTCTTTTCCAATATTTTCAACCTCATTGTCATTAAAGAAATCATCCCGAGGTTGTTGTTGATGTCGGACACGTCCCCTAGCGACTTTGGTAGGAACCCGTGGTAAAATGTCACGCATTCTTACCATTTGTAGAATGTTGTCATTATCAAAATCATTGTGATTTAATTTCAGTATTCATTTCATTTTCCGGGTATCCCGATAAATATAGAAGACGGCAAATCAAATTACCCAAGGTATATTTTTTCTTGGTAAGCTTTCTAGATTCCAAATAAAATCTGATTGCCCCTATAATTTACTCTTTCTCCTTGAACAATCTTATAGGTGAGAAAGAGTTCGAGATTACCCAGGAAGTTTTACTTCCTTTCCACAAACACAAACAGAGCAAATGATAGATATAATCCGATAATTTGGCGGCATTGCCGAGTATGTCACTGGATATACTCCTAAAAAGGTTTTCACATCATCTAGTGAAACACCTAAATGTTATCATCCCAACGATAGCGCAATCCACATTGACCACTCCATCATTTGGCATGTTAAAGTGATTACAAATATCGCCAATGTCCATGAAAAATGCCTACCATTAATAAAAGTGTGAAGTTCCAACGAATTATCTAATGGGCATCAACAATCCACATATTTGCATAAAAAGTCTTATAAGCTAGTCATCATAATGCAAACACGGATTATCCCAAAGTGAAACCCATCCTGAATTTCAAAAAGCTCTAATATCCCATCATGAAATGCCGACGAATGCAATTTTCTTATCATTCAATCCAATATTCTCAATGCTCCTCCAGAAGTTTGTTTAAAAATCGAAATCTATTAGCTCTAGAGGGAGGCTCGTAGAGGGGAGTGATAACTTACTGAGTCCCAATCAATGCTCGATTTTGAAACCTCGATTAATTCGACAATCTCCTCTTAGAATGGCCCGATTTTGATATTTCCTTGTAGAATATCATCTTGTTGGGGATTGGAAGAAGATTCTCCCTTTGCCTCCCTTTCCTCTTTTGAGGATTTCGTTCTAGAATTTCTTGGAGTGCCATATATGTAAGATTCTTGTGAAAATAAGAAGATTAGCAAATGTTAATCGTGAAAAATGATGAAGAATTGAAGATTTTGAAGAAAGGGGATGAATTTTCGCTCAACAAGGGTTTTGAGAAATATGGTGCGTCATTTTGCGAAGAAGACAGATTGTTTATAAGTTGCAAAAATGGTTGAGGACCTATCGAGGTAGTAGGCGGCCGATCGGCCGCGGGCGATGACTGTCGCCTCCGCTTGACCGTCCCAGGTAATTTTTCTTTTTCCCAGAGTTTTCCAAAACTCTATTTTTCACCCCAAAAGTTTTAAAACTTTACAAAAAGATAATTTTGGACTATATCCAAAAATATGGGTTCGAGGGAAACATATATACGATAAAATCGAGACTAACAAGAGTGCCTTTTTAAAGAAAATATTTGCAAAATCATTTAGAGGCACATAAGGGTTAAAATGAAATATCTTGAAAGATATGTGCATAAGCATATTATCGAGTTTAAAGAGAAATACGAGTAGACATACCTCAATAGTTTAAGAAACTTTGATGACGAAATAGCCAATGAATATGAGATGCATATCCTACACAATTCTTAGACAAAGTTTGCACAAAAATACAAGTGTAGGCAAGTAATAGGAGATATCAAAAAGACCTTATGCTATAAGATTATATAAGAGATAATAAGCCACATAAGTCTAATTAAATGCTCAAAGGTTTTAGAAAATCATGCAAGGTCTTCTTTTATAAAAAATTTTGAAACTCACAAATATATAAAGGACTTACATTAAAAAATAAATGCTTGAAGACTCATTTTGCAATTAAGACTCAATTTAAAAACATGCATAGAATTAAAATAAAATGCATATATGAATGGGGAGATACGGTTTTACCAATTATGCCGTTTCCATGGGTTGTGTCTTTCCCATTGTTGATGATATCTTCTATTGAGAAGTCACTTTGTTGATGATGACTTTTTAATCACTCCATTTCAAGGTTTGTTACCTTTCCGTTGTTGATGATCTCTTCTTCTTTGAAAATTATCTTGATGATGTCTTTGTCATTTCCAAGGATTATGTTCTTCCCAATTTTGATTATATCCTCTTCTTGGAGATTGGCTTTGTTGAGAATAGTTTCTCCTTCTTTGATCAAATGAAACGGTCATTTGATGTCTTCTTGGCGGTATGAATTTTCTTGATCATTATTTCACGTACCTAATATGACATTATTTTGTGGTACCCTCATGTGTTTGGGTCCTTTGGGATTAGTCTTGAGACTTTTAGGTCTCCAATGATAATTAGAGCTATTTCTAGCTCGACAAAAATTAGCCGTATGACCCTTTTTACCGCAATAGAAACATGTAATAATTCTAGGAGCATAATGACCAACATGCTTAGAGACTTGATTCTTTTTCATGTGATTGACATCCTTAGGCTTATGATCAAGTTCTAGTTTCGAACAATCAACAATCTTGGTCATTTTATCTCGGTACTCAAGTTGGATTTAGATAAATCATTTTTCAAGCAATTTATATCCTCAACAAGAGTACTATTTTCTTTTTCAAGGTTTCTAACCTTGTCAAGTGTGGTGGTGTGAGCACATGATAGTGATTCATAGGAAGTAAATAGACTATCCTTATCATTTTTCAAAATATTGAATTCCTTTTTCAAATTTTTGTATTTAACAAGTAATCTTTGGAATTCATTTTGAAGTTCATCATAATCATTTTGCAAATCACTATAATCATTTTGAATGACAATATCATAGGAAGTAGAGGTTTAAGACATACCTCGTTTTCTTCATTGATGCCCATAAAACAATATTCAACTTCTTCATAATTGGAAGTTGTAAGAGGATTGTTCCTTAGATATGAACTTGTACCCCTTTGAGAAGTAGATGCTTTTGTTTGACTCTTTCATTTGCAACTACTCCATAGATGGCTTCTAATTTTTGCCATACTTCATGTGCCTTGGATTTTATTCTACAATATGTTCATATTCTAAATTAGTAAATGTACAATACAAAATATTGAGAGCTTTACCATTTAAGGAGATGATTTTCTTCTCTTTATCATTGAGCTTTTTGAAGCCTTTTGAGGTGTGTGGTGTATCTTTCATCGAATGGATTCTCCGTTTATGACGGTGTTCCAAATGTCGAACCCGCAACCTTGTAAGTAGCATTCCATTATTTCTTTTCCAAAAATAAAATTTTTGGAATCAAATAGTGGTGGCTTGGTGGTGGAGGTGCCGGATAGATGAGCTTCGTTCGTAGCCGACGATCGTTTCTCTTCACTCGCGATGTAAAACGAGCTTGCCAAAGAGTTTGGCTCGATACCACTTGTAAGTCCAAAAGCGCTACGATAATCTAGAGGGGTGAATAGATTATCTCCATCTTTTCGATTTCGCCCTCTATTTATAAGCGAATGCTCAAACACAATGATAAAGGTGCGGAATGTAAACAACACACGCCGATTTAAAGAGGTTCAACCCACCTAGGGCCTAATCCTCTACCACCCCAAGATATCCGGGATGGATTTCAAAAGAAAAAGAATTTTATTAATTACCAAAAAATTAATACAAATTCAACTTACAACACCTTGAAGAGCACCACACTCTTCTTCAACACCACCTTTGGAGATTACCACAATCTCACTTTGAAGATTACCATAATCTTCCTTCAACGACACCTTGTGAAGATTACCACAATCTTCAACCTTGAAGAATACCAAATTCTTCAACACCTCAATAAGAAGATCACCACAATCTTCTTCACCTATCACCTAGATCATCCAAGTGTGTTCTTACCACAAGAACACTCACAAGGATATCTTGTGTTTGAATGATAACCAAAAAATCAAGATTACAACTCAATAATGAATATTACAATTTGAGTGCGAAGTGTAATCAAGAATAGCCTAGACCTCAAAGATGTGAAAGTGATAAGCTAGGCAAATTTACAACAAGAATAATAACAATGAAAGACCAAGTATATGCTTGAAGTGTATCTTGTTGTGTTGTATCTCTATTGTTATCTTGGTTGCTCCAAAACTTCCTCTATTTATAGGAGATGATTGATCAAGCATAGGCTCCTCTTGGGGATTGAAAATCTACAGAAAAATACAATTAAAATCAAGAATATAGCTGTTAGAAATCAATCCCACAATTTAAGGAAATGTGTCTGCTGTCAAACGGTCATATTTTTGATGTCAATACACAGGGCGACCGGTCGCACAGAAATAAAAGAAATAAAAACACTTTGAAAAAAATCAACAGGGCGATCGGTCGACATAGGCTTCGACCGGTCGACCCCTGTCTCAACCGGTCCCCCTAATTCAAAAAACGAAGAGATTTTGTTTTGTTTCAAAACGAAACATGCAGTACCGGCCGACCATCTGGCGACCGGTCGGCCCGGACCGGTCGACGCCCGAGCGACTTGGTCGGCCGGCCGATCGGCCTGCTTTTACCTCTTTTACCTCCGTCTCATTTTCTTTCTAAAAACATCTTGAGTGCGGGTTGCCCTATAGGGCGACCGGGTCACCACGAGACAGTAAATGTTGTCCAATTTTTGTCGAAAATAAAACTCAAGAAATACTCCGAAAATTTAGTAAAAACATTTTAAACCAATCGGGAGTATTTAGACAACATTTAGAGATCTTGTTTAGGAGTAAAAACCCATTGATATAAAATCATTAAAAGTGTTGTCCATTATTATCAAAAATAAACTTGAGGAAATACTCCGGAAAATATTAAAACCATTTTAAATCATTTAGGAGTATTTGGACAACCTTTAAAAAACATTGTTTTGGTGATAAAATAAAATCATCAAAATTAAGATAAAAACATGTATCAAACATATACTTCATGGAGAGCCTACACAATAGTTGCGTTGTCTAGAAAATCAAGAAATCACTCTTCTTCTTTAATCATTTCAGGCCTCTAAACTGGACTCTTCTACTATTCAATTTCCAAGCCTCTATAAGCTCATCTTGGCCTCTATGTCAAGATAAATAGGGGATCATGAATCATCTGATGCTTCAGGGTCTTGGACAACAAGCTCCTCTTAAACATAGGGCAAGATGGAATCACCGCCTCCAACAATTGTATCAACAACTATTTTTTCAATAGCAGGCGCAGTTGTGTCATCGACAACTTCTTCTACTTGCTCAGCTACTGGGGGAACACTAGCAGTTGTGTCTTCTGCAGCTTTCTCGATTGGGGCAGTTGCATCAAACTACAAGTCAAATTGTGTCTTGGAGCGCCTCTCCAAGGGGACTTCTTCTTCCTCCTTACCGGATTTCATAGCCATGACACAGACGGCTTACTCAGCTATAGGCTTATCAGTAGCCTTTGCAACTGATTCTTCTTCCTCATCTCTCAAGCCAGCCTTAGCTCGAGTCTTCTGTTTCTTCGCAGTTGCCTTCTAGGCGCAATTGTTCTTCTCTTCTTTGTTACCACAGGGGCAATGGGAGCAGGTTTAGGAGCGGAGGTTGCAACAGGTACAACCGTTTCTTCTTCAGGAATGCTCTCAACTGTTTCTCCCTCAGAAATACCCTTCTTCTTTGCATGGGCCTTCCTCTGGGCATCTTATAGGATTGCATTGAACAACCTCTTGTTCACATGGAATGCCTTCCCTCTGCGAAGGGGCACTCCTTTCTTCTCGAGCAAATACCCAAGCGCTGGCCCATAGCCCAAGGTATTCTTGAATTTTTCGTCTTCCAGCTTAACATTCAGGACGTTTTGACATAGCTTGTCAAAAATGAACACACTTCGGTTCACGTCTAACTCCTCCATAATAGTTGCCATCACCGTTAGCTTAGTCTGTGACAGCTGATTATATGACTCAAACTTAATATTGACGCACTTCGCCACCACGTCCATAAGTTTGTGGTACTCTTCCTTGATAACCATGTCTTGGTAGCTGATGGATTCAGCTTGTCATCTATCTTCTTCTTTGCAATATCTTTACATATCTTCATGAAGTTGAACTCATAGTCTTTTAGCTTCGTGAGTCTGCTATTTGGAAGATATATCAGCTCAGTCAAGTCATTGGCAGCCAACTTGACATCCTTCCCATTAATCAAGAGTGAATACCATCATCGTGAAAAGAAGGGTCTCATATCTTTGGGCTGATACGATCACCTTGCTAACATTGAGGTTGCACGAAAGAATTACGAATCGATTAGAAGGCAAGAAGTCGAGAACGAAAGAGCTACTCGCGAATGGGAGGAGAGGCGTGAAGGATGACCTGTTTTGCTAGGCGAGCTTATGAGAAGAAGAAGCGAGATGAAGAGGAAAGGAAGATGAGAAGGTCGAGGATGACGGGAAGAGAGGCGATGATGAAGAGAGAAGAAGGAAGCAACAAAGCGTTGAAGTGTCTTTGAAACCCTTCATGTATTTTACTTTGTTGTAAATACATAGATGTAAGTCTTCTATAATAGCTTTGCGTATTTCTCTGTAATGTTCATTCTCAATGTAACTTAGCTAAGATACATGTTGAATAGTTATATTTATGT
The DNA here is from genome assembly GCA_016081115.2 of Rehmannia glutinosa. Taxonomy (NCBI): domain Eukaryota; kingdom Viridiplantae; phylum Streptophyta; class Magnoliopsida; order Lamiales; family Orobanchaceae; genus Rehmannia; species Rehmannia glutinosa. Next base: position 62,706,467 of record CM071927.1, read on the forward strand.
ATAGCTCATTTTTATGTAAACTTTGTAAAGGACAAGAATGTTATGATCAATAAAATGATTATTCAAATGCATACATTCTTTGTTACTGCACTGCTTGTATTTGATGTTTACTTATTTTTGTTTGTTTTAAGTTTTGGTATCATCAAAAAGGGGGAAATTGTTATGAAATTTATTTGTTAGATTTGATGATACCATGTAAAACTTAAACTAGAAAGTTGGCACCCAATTTTCCTTATAATTATGTATTGTAATAGTTAGGACTGGAAGAGATGAGTGAAGTCAGCTAATTAAGTTAAGATTACAAGAAGTCAACTGCGAAGTGGAATAAAGACTCGACTGTGTGTCAGCTGGGTATGGCCATGAAGGAAGACAAGTACTCGACTGAAGGAGAGTCAGCTGAGGAACATCTGTGAGAAGTGTCAGTCAAGTCAGCTTGAGAAGTCAAGTCTATCAGTTGAACTGAAAGTTGAGTCAATCTTATGATTGGAGCATACTCAAGTCACCTGGGATAAAGGCAGCAGTGAAATCAAGGCAACTGACTTAGATCCGTGGAATAAAGTCAAGAATATTACTTGATATAGTAATATGTCAAGCTGCCAGGTCTTAAAGTGTTTGACCCAGAAATATGCAAAAGGAATAAACCAATGGGAAGCAGTGCAACCTGTGTCAGAACCTGTAAAGCTGCGAAGTCAATTATTACAAGGATTGGTCATCATCACAAGTGTTGCAGACCAATAAAAGACATGCCAATGAACACAAAGTGACATTTGAAACTAGCCTATCTCTTCCACGGGCAAATTTCAAATCTGCACTATAAAAGGCTAAGGAAGCATTTGAGAAAAGGAGACATTGATTACCTGAACCTAGCAAGAGCAAGCATTATTCAAGCCATCAATCTGCAAATATTCTCAAAGCATCTCAAGATATTCCTCAAGCCTAAAGCTCGAAGAAACTCGATCCAACACAAGTTGTGAAGGAGAGATAACTTCAACCAGTTGAAAAGGAGACAATTGAAGGACTGTAGAAAGATTCAAGGTCGAACCAAGTTTCAAGTTTGTTGGAGGGCTTCGTGATCAAATCCAAGGACTTGAAAGTGAGCTAAAGTAGCAAGGTAGCTGCCTCGTGAAGAAACTGAGTCGCAGGAGAAGCCAGTTGTGTGATCAAGGTTGTCTCTAGACTGTTCACTACTTTGTAACTTGAACTGTTACTTAGTGTATTACTCCAGGAATTGGAGAAAAGTGGATTAAAAGAATTACCCCATCTTCGAGCCACTATAAAAATTACTTGTGTCAATTTACTTTCAGCACTTACATTCATGCATTTACTTTATATCTACGATTAGTTAAATCTGCTATCCAACTAATAAATAACTAAGTGCTAAAACAAGTGTTAAAAACAACCTTTAAATTAATCAGAGGGTGTTATGTCTTCCGCTGTTAAAAATCAAATCAATTAAGTTAAGTATTTAGCTTAAGCAATCGAGTTATACTATCAACAACTCTATCGATTCTGTTGAGTGGGTAACTTAGTTGAATAGCCAACTTAGTTGTACCCCAAGGACACAACTGATTTGAGTCAACTCTATTGAACAATCTTACAAGGACTAAAATCAAAAATTTGGTAAGGTTTATTCAATCCCCCCTCCTCTAAACCTTACACCACACCCTTAGGGACCTACATTTTGTCTCTTAGTTCATAAATAAGTTTGCTTTCTCATTTATGACTCAACTCTGCTTATGTTTATCTCTAGTCTGCTGATGGAGACTCAGTTGTTCAGTTGAATCAACTCTGATGAACATCCAAATAGGTTGTTTTACTCTACTGAATGAGCAAAACATTTCTGAAATGCAATTCTCCCACCTTTAACTCACTGAATGAGTCTTGAGCATATTAACTTAGCTTAATCAATCCAAGCTCATTCTTAAGTTCTTTAAACCTTAATTCACATAAGGGGTTTGTGAATGTATCTGTTAACTGTTTCTCAGTTGATACATCTTCCTATGAGATGTCTTTATTTTCAACATGATCTCTTATGAAATGATATCTAACATACATGTGCTTTGTTCTTGAGTGCAATACTGGAATTTGAGTAATTGCAATAGCACTTGTGTTATCACACATAATTGGAATTTCCTTCTCTTCAATGTCATAGTATCTAAATTGTTGCCTCATCCACAAGACTTGGGCACAATAGTTGTCTGCATCAATATATTTTGCCTCAGCTGTAGATGCAACTATTGAATTTTGTTTCTTGTTGAACCAAGAAACTAATCTCTTTCCAAGCATTTGACAAGTACCAGATGTACTCTTCCTGTCAACTCTACATCCAGCATAGTCTAAGCATGAGTATCTAATCAACTTGAATCCACCTTCTTTGGGATACCATAATCCAACTTCTTGGCTTCCCTTCAAGTGTCTCAGAATCTTCATAGCTACTGTTATATGAATTTCTTTAGGAGCAGACTTAAATCTTGAACATACATCTACTGTAAAGGTGATGTCGAGGTATCTTTGTGATCCAAGTATGGCAATGATCCAATGAGTTCTCTATATCTTGTCTGATCCACTAGCTTTTCTTCGGATCCATGTCCATCTTGATAGAAGTATTCATAGGAATCTTCACAGATGACAATTTCTTTATTAAATCTCATCTATACTTGCTTTGACTTATGAAGGTTCAATCCTTCATTTGCTTGACTTGAAGGTGTAGAAAGAAAGTCAGCTCTCCCATCATACTCATCTAAAACTTCCCTTGTATTATGTTTGAGAATTTGTCACACAGCTCTTTGTTTGTAGATTTAAAGACAATGTCATCCACATATATTTGAATAAGTAAGATGCTCTCCATCTTGAATTAAAGAAGAGTGTTCTCATCAACTTTCTCTTTGGTAAATCCATTATCTATTAGGAATTGAGACAATGTATCATCTGATGCTCTTGATGCTTGTTTCAAACCATACAATGCCTTCTTGAGCTTGTTGACTTTATCTCCAATAGTTTTCTCAAAACCTAGGGGTTGTTCCACATAGACTTTTTCCTCTAAAAGTCCATTCAGAAATGCACTCTTCATATCCATTTGATAGACTGTGAAGTTCTTGTGTGCATCATAAGCAAGAAACATTCGTATTGCTTCCAATCTGGCAACAGGTGCAAAAGTTTCATCAAAATCTACACATTCATCTTGGCAATAACCTTTTGCTACCAATCTTGCATTGTTTCTCACAACAAATCCTTCCTCATTCATTTTGTTTCTGAAAACCCACTTTGTACCAATAACATTTTGGTGAGTAGGCCTTTGAACCAATTCCCAAACTTTATTCCTTTCAAACTAATTCAACTCTTCCTGCATAGCTAGAATCCAGTAAGAATCATCCAATGCTTGTGACACATCTTGAGGTTCAATTTGAGAAATAAAACAAGTGAACTTAGCTTCATGTTGAGTTCTCGATCTGGTTCTTACTCCTTCTCTGACATTCTAATCACTAACTCAAGTGGATGGTCTCTCAGCCATCTCACATCTGGTTGGAGTAAGTCTATTGGGTTGGTTCTTCTTGCAACTAAGTTGTCTTGAACAACTTCTTTTTTATCATTTTCATTCATCTGCAAACCTTTCAGTTGTCTTTGAGATTGACTTACTAGTCCTCACCATGATCAAGTCTTAGAGATTTACCTCTGCGTAAGGATCTTACGAGTAGTTGGTTGATTCATCTTCTCAGCTAACTCATCAATGTCTTCTCCATTCACACTAGGTTCATAAAAAATCACATAGATAGACTCTTTTGTTTCCATAGTCCTTTTGTTCAGCACTCTGAAGGCTTTACTCTCAGCTAAATATGTCAGAAAGATACCTTCATCAGCTTTAGCATCAAAGTATTGCAAATTATCCTTGCAATTGTTATCAATGAAACACTTGCTTCTTAAAAATGTGAAAATATCCCACATTAGGCTTTCTTCCTATCCATAGTTCATAGGGGTTTTTGGATAGGTGCCTATTGATCATACACCTATTCTGAGTGTAGCTAGCAGTGTTAATGGCTTCAGCTCAAAATCTCTTAGGCAATGCAGCTTCAGCTAACATGGTCCTTGCAGCTTCCTTGAGGGTTCGATTCCTTCTTTCAGCTACTCCATTCTGTTGTGGAGTTCTTGCAGCTGATAACTCAAGTGCAATACCATTTTCCGTGCAATACTAAGTCATAATCCCATTGATAAACTCAGTTCCATGATCAGACCTTATCTTGATAATAGTTTGACTCTTCTCATTTTGAACTCTCTTCATCAGTTGAGGAAGCTTTTGCAATGTTTCCTTTTTATTACACATAAAAATGGTCCATGTGTATCTTGGGAAATCATCCACCACCACTAAGGTGTATTTTTTTACACTTATGCTAGCTGGTTTAACTGTTCCTAACAGATCTATCTGCAATAAATGCAAAATCCTTCTTGAAGAAGGACTTGGCTTATCCTTGAAGGACGACTTGATCTGCTTTCCTTTTTGGCATGCATTACATATGCTTTACTTCTTGTGGACTGAATCTGGCAATCCTTCAACCAAATGACTTCCTGCAAGCTTGCTGATAGTCCTAAAAGTTCAGATGACTCAGCTACTTGTACCACAACCAGCTTGATTCAGATGTGCTCTTTGCCAATAGACATGTGTTTGGTGTAGAAGTAGACCAATTTACTACATACATACTCTTCTGTCTCATTCCAGATAGCACAACTTCATTGGCTTCAGCATCCTTGATTTGGCAAACACCAATGTTGAATCCAACATTATAGCCTTTATCACAGAGTTGGTTGATACTCAGCAGATTGAAATTCAGCCCTTCAACATAAGCAATATCTGTGATTTCTAGTCCATTTTTCTTGATGGATACAATGGCTTTGATTTCCCTTGGAGCTTCATTTCCTCCGAATATGACTTCGTCTCATCTTGATTCCTTGAAGTTTGACAAGTTCTTTTTGTTTCCTGTAATGTGCCTGGAACAACCACTATCCATGTACTAGGTTCCTTGGCACTATGTTGTTTCTAAACCTACAATCAAGGAAATCAAGTTTTAGGTACCCATATCGGTATAGGTCCTGAGGGGTTAGCACTAAGGTGATCCAACCAACCTATAGCCAATTGACATGACTCTGAAGGATTGCCACCTATTATTAGTTCCATAATCTTAATGAATCTTAGCAAATTTATTTGGAGCTTTAGGAACATACAACTGTCTTTTTTTGTCTGTATGCATGTGTATGTGTCTGTGCATTTGGTCTTCTAGGATAATGTGGAAGCATTTGTGCATTACAAGCACTGTGCTTGGGTGCATATTTGCGCTGATTTCTTTTCTTTAGGAATGACCTATGATGAGTGTGAGGTCTTTGCCGCTTGGGTTTGTATCCCATAGGACTTGGCTGATATTTCATTTAAGGGTTCCAGTCAGCCTGTGTTGGGTAATTTCTACCATTCCCTTCATATTATTTCTTTTGATGAAATCTCTGGGGCTTTCGGTACTTTTATTTGGATTTCACAGAAGATCTCCTGTTAGGAGTCTGCTGTTGAACTTTTTTGAGTTTAGTTTCTGCAGCTTTCTCAACAAACTCAACTGGCTTCTTTTCTTTTCCTTTATAAAAAAGGCCAACATGTGAGTGTTTATGATTGTGTGTGGGTGCAACATATGGTAATTTTGGCATTTGGATTCCCCCAATGCTTGAGGATCCTTTTTCTGTAACCACTCTTGGAGTCTGTGCATTTACGAAGGAATTGAAACCTAAGCCTGCAATCTCATTTTTTAATTCTTATTCGCTCTTTTCTTTTTCAGCTAGGTCTTCTTTGACCTTAGCTCTTCATTCAGATGTGAGTTTTAACATTTGAGTTGGTTGTTTTTCTCGTTTAAAAGTGTGTGTGAGGATTTTATGTGCTCAAAATCTTTTCATTTTTCCTAGTGAATCATAAAGATCAATGGGTGATGAAGTGTGTGTACCGTGATCACTATCAGAAGAATTTGAGCTAGATGAGTTAGAAATTTTCGCAACCAAGCCTCTACACTACTTCATCTTGATTTGTATGGAGATATTGGCACCGAGATTCTAAGTGAAAAACATTACACCTTTGTTATAGTTGATGGCTTCTCTAGATATTCTTAGGCTATTTTTCTTTGCAAATAAAAATGATGCCGCTAATGAGTTTACTAAGTTGTGTAGACTTATAGAGACTAAAAAGAAGATACTATTAAATCTATAAGAAGATACTATTGTGAGAAACCAAGGGGTATGCACCTAATTTTTCGGCTCCAAGAACTCCTCAACAAATGTGTCTGCATGCTCAACGAATTTTCACTTCCAAAATAGTTTTGGGCTGAAGGCGTCAACACCGCTTGTTATGTCATAAATCGAGTATATCTTCGTCCCAAGTTGAATAAAACATCTTATGAACTTTGGAAAGGTAGAACACCAAATATTAGTTATTTCAAAATTTTTGGTTGCAAGTGTTTTATTTTAAACACCAAGGATCAATTAGACAAACTTGATTCTAAGGCCTATGAGTATTTATGGGGTATTCGACAAGAGCAAGGCATATCGGGTTTATAATAAAACTAGCATGGTAGTTGAAGAGGCTATTCACGTTAAATTCAATGAAGCCATCGGAGTTGAAGGAATCCCAAATGATGATAGTGATGAATAAGATGAAGTTGGACCAATTGTTCCAAATGATTCTCAAAATGATCAACCTTCCACATCAAATGATCAAGCTTCAAATTCTAATGTTCAACAAGAGGATAAGGGTGATAATTTGGATCTTCCCGTGGCATTGAAATTCAAAGGAGATCATCCAAAAGATCTTATAATTGGGGATCCTCTAGACAAAGTGATAACTAGAAGGAAATTTTCCAAAAAAGCTCTTATATCCCAAAAGAGCCTAAAAATGCTAAGGAAGCTATTGAAGCTGAAGATTGGTTTCTTGAGATGCAAGAGGAGTTGAATCAATTTGAAAGAAATGATGTTTGGGATATTGTACCTTGTCCTCCATCACAGACAATTATTGGCACAAAATGGGTATTTCAAAACAAACTCGATGATCAAGGCAACATAGTTCAAAATAAAGCAAGGTTAGTAGCTCAAGGATTATTATCTAGAAAAATGTATTGATTATGATGAAACTTTTGCACCCGTAGCACGTTTATAAGTTGTTCATATTTTACTTGCCTACTCTTGCTTTAAAAATTTCAAACTTTACCGAATGGATGTTAAATCCGCTTTTCTAAATGGTTTTATTCAAGAAGAAGTCTATGTCAACAACCTTTGGGGTTGGAAAAATTTTCTAGGCCAAATGATGTTCATAAACTTAAAAAGGCCTTATATGGTTTAAAGCAAGCACCCCGAGCTTGGTATGATAGACATAGCTCTTTTCTTTTGCAAAATGGTTTTTGAAGAGGTAAAGTTTATCCTACTCTTTTCGTTTTTGAAAAAGGGAAAGATTGCTTATTAGTGAAAATTTATGTTGATGATATAACTTTTGGTGCTACTAATGAATCTCTATGCAAGAAATTTTCTAAGCTTATGCAAGGTGAATTTGAGATGAGTATGATGGGAGAACTTAATTTCTTCCTTGGGCTTCAAATAAAGCAATGCCAAGAATGTATTTATATATATCAATCCAAATACACCAAAGAGCTTCTAAAGAAGTTCGCAATTGAAGAAGGAAGGATTGTTGCTACTCCTATGACAACAAATATCAAGCTTGACAAAGATGAAAAAGGCAAGTCAGCTGATGAATCAAAATATCGAGGTATGATTGGTAGTTTATTTTATTTAACCACAAGTAGACCCGATATTCTTCGTGTTGTATGCCTATATGCTCGATTTCATATCAATCCCAAAGAATCTTATTTATGTGCCATTAAAAGAATTTTTCGATATTTAAAAGGCACTATTTCTTATGGCTTGTTTTATCCAAAGATTGAAAATTTTTTCTTTAAAAGGATATAGTGATTCGGATTATGGGGGGAAAAATTGAAGATCGTAAAAAGATTTTCGGATCATGTCAATTTTTAGGAGATTGTCTAGTATCTTGGTTTTCAAAAAAACAAAGTTGTGTATCTTTATCAACGGCCGAAGCCAAATACATTTTCGTGGCCTTTTGTTGTACTCAACTTCATTGGATGAAACAAACTCTAGCGGATTATAAATGCTCTTTCGAGAATGTTTCTATTTTTTGTGACAATACGTCCGCTATAAACATTGCTCAAATTTTGGTTCATCATAACTGAACTAAACATATTGAGGTTCGACACTATTTTCCTAAGGGATTGTGTTTCTAAACTAAAAATGATATGTGCTTTGTTAAAGTCTCAAGATCAACTCACGATATTTTTACAAAACCTTTGGTTGTCGAGTCTTTTACTTATTCGAGTTCGTTTAGGAATAATGCATATCGAATAAGGTCTATGATTGCATTTTTTGCGTTTTTCAAACTTAGAGGTGAAAAATCGCATTTTTAACTTTAAATTCGGACAAAAACTAGACTGCAAAATAGGTACCCGACAACGAGGGTCGGGTCGATGATCGACAAGTCCACAGACCGGTCGCACCTAGTCGGCCCCGCCATAAGCCATATCGAGGACTCTTATTGGTTTTGTCTGTTTATTCGTCTATTTTTCATATTTTAACACCCCTTCGCCCAATTCACACATTTATCACTCAAAATGATTTTCTCTTGCAATTTCTACTATATTGGGCTTTTATAATACATATCTCTTCCATATTATTCATGTTTCACAATCATTGGTAAGTTTAATTCCCTCTTTAATCTCAATTGGGTTGAACCAGTGAGACCATTGTTGGAACTTGATGAAGTTTTGTAATTCTTGTATTTATATGTTGAGGGTTGTGTATTATGATGATATATGATTGTAGAATTAGGATTGGTGTTGATTGTTTGGGCATGATTGAATATACCAATGTCATATACAACTTTGATTTTATCCTATGCATGCCAATTGTTTGATAAAATGCCACAATAAAAATTTCATCTTTTTCATGGCTCTTTTGATTATCATTGACTTATATCTTTATGGCGATCATGTTTTATCCATCAAATGAGCTTCTATATACTTTCTCCTATCGATTGTCCTTATATTTTGAAATTCTAAGCTTTCCATTCAATGGCATGGTATTGATTCAATGCGCACTTTGATGTCTATTTGTGATGATTTTATCATGTTAATAGTCTTTTTGATGATTCAAAGGGGATAAAAGTGAAATGAGCTCATAAGCTTATGTTTGGACAAATTGAGCTAGATAAAGCTCACAGATAAAACTATAAGTTGTGGATGAAAAGCTATAAGGTGTGGATGGATTTTGGGTTGTTAACTGCTTAATGGACTATAACTTATGACTAATGACTTATCTTTGACAGGGGGAGCTTTTAAGCTCTTGAAAATCAAGTCATATTCGCAAAAGTTGAGCTTTTGCTTTTAAGTTGATTGATTATATGCTTATTTTTGTTTAGCATGTTGATACGGCTCCTTGCGATAGTTGTTGAGTGAGCCACAAGCTAAACATAGGTTATTCGATGGATTTTGTGTTAGTCAGTGGCTATGAAAATCTAGAGGGGTGAATAGATTTTCCCAATTTTCCGATTTGTGCTCTTTTTTGAATATGAAGATGGTGAAGAAATAGAAGTGTAAAAAATAAATCAATACACAATGATTTATAGTGGTTCAACCACCTAGGGCCTAATCCACTACCACCGGTATGTCCTGGATGGATTTCGAAAAGAAAAAAGTTTATTGATACCAAACAAATACCACCTTTACCTTGAAGAGTACCACACTTTTCTTACAACACCACCTATGAAGATTACCACAATCTTCTTACAACAATGAATAGCACCAAACTCTTCAACACCTAAAATCAACTAAGTGTGTTCTTACCACAAGCTAGTTTCTTGTTTAGGATGATTAGAGAATTACAATTAAGATTACCCTTTGTTTGAAAATATTACAACTCAAAAATGCAAGTGTAATCAAAAGGAAACCTAATACTCAAGATGTGCAAGTGTAAAGCTTAGGCGGCTAAATACAACAAGAATATTGACAAGGAAGAATAAGAGAGTTGCTAATATTTCTTGTTGCTTTGTATACATGTGTTGTATTTTTTATCCTTCAAATTCTTCATCTATTTATAGGAGAGCTTCAAGATTGGATCTCCAACTAGGCTCCTCCATCTTCACTTTTGTCTACAAAAGAAGGATAAAAAGATCTTCAAAAATGGTTAAGAAACGATAAAGTAAATCTATCAGATTATGGCTTAACAATGGATAGAATTTTGCTGTAAAAAATCATAGGGTGTCTAGTCGCTATGTTTGAAAATTCGAATGTTTAAAACATTAATTTGAGATTAGACACGGGTTGCCCTGGATGTTGGACCAGTCCACTACATAGGGTGATCGATCGCCTAGGGGGTTCGACTGGTCCCCCCTATGGTTGGACCAGTCCCCCTCGAAACAGGGACAAGAAGTTGGGAAAAAAACTACGGTACTATTCGACCGGTCGCCCTCCCCTATTTTCTTCTGTGTGTTGGATATGTTTCAAAATACAACTTTCAAGTTTGGGTTGCCCTATAGGCGATCGGTCGACCCCAGTACAAAGAAGTTGTCCGATATTTGTCAAAAATAAAATTCAAGAAGTGCTTCAAAAACTTAGTAAAAATCACTTAAAATGTTTTGAAGCTTTTGGACAATATTTGGGGACATTGTTTTGGTATAAAAATACATTTAAATAAAATGTTTTTCTAACAAACTCTCCCTTTTTGATGATTACAACCCAAAACAATTTTAAAAGAGCGAATAAGTTTTCCGGTCGAAAAATAATATGTCCATTTTAAGCAACACTTATTAAAAACAAAGTTTTATAAAGGAAAGGAGCAAAAATTTTTGAAATAAGTTTTTAGAAGCTCCCCCTATCAACAAGCTTAACCAAAACACAAACTAAGCTTTAATCATAAGCAGAAAAGCTCAGCTTTCACATTATAGCTTAAAAGCTATAGAACTTAAAAATTCCCCCTGTCAATAAGAATCATTAGAAACAAGGCTTAATAAATGCAAAAACAAACTATAACAAAGTTTGTAATACAAAAAGCCATTTTCTTAAGCACTTTTTCTTAAGAGATTTTGTTAAGCTAGAAAAGCTTAGCTCCCCATGTCAAAACAAACTTATTAGAAACAAAGCTCAACATAATAAGGGAGTCAAGAACACAAATTCATATAATAAAAACTCCAACTTTCTTAAACCATCTTTTTTACCCAAGAGCTTTTTTTGTGAGCTTTTTACTATCTCTTTTACCTTATCAATAGAAAATAAGCTCAAGACTAATTTCTCCCCCTTTGGAATCATTAAGAAACACCATTAGCAATATGTAAACATTAGAAATAGATATCAAAGTCGAGCATAAATAGAGAAACATAATGTAATCCAAAAGTTAATAACAACACAATAGTTTGAAACATAAAAGAAATTAAAGACAACATGGGAGAAAATGATTCTTCATCGGAAGAAAATCATGCGGGAGGGAGGAGTTCTTTGATAAACCTTTTCAGTTTCCCAACCGACTTTTTCAAATTGGAGTTTTCTTCCTTAAGTTTGTCATGGCTTATCTTGAGAGCTTCATAGTTTTGCTTGTGAGTATCATGTTCAGCTTGATATCTATCGATAAATTCCTCAAATTGGTCGTGAAGTTCATTTATCTCATCACCATTATGATCATCGGCACCAGCCTTACCCTCCAGATTGCCTTGATCACCACCCGCCGTCAATCGTCCAGCCTCGGCATCATAAGATAATAGAAGCTCATTTATTATAGAGAGAGTAGTATAATCCGGCCAAACTCCCAAAAAGGTTTTGACATCATAAAAAGAGACTCCAAGCTTATCATTATCCCAATGGGTGGCTATATAATCCCATCCTCCTTCTCTTACACCCAACAACCAACAAATATCATTCGGCGTCCAATGAAAATGATTCCATTTTACAAACGAGTTGATAGCCATGGGCTTATCTTCAAACTCATATTCAATCCACAAATTTGAGTAAAAATGCAAAATAATATCATCATCATACATAACAAATGGGTGATCCCATAAGTACATCCACCCTTGAGTCACAAAAAATTATCTAATTGTAGGAAACTCATTCAAAAATTACCAAAATGGCATATTTTGAGTACGCTCAATATTTTTACTCCCCAATTCCAAGTCCTCATAATATTTCTCGGCAAGTCTGTTGATAAAAGACAATGTATTGGCATAAGTTGGAGCTTGAGATAGAAGAGATTTTTTACCTTTTACCCATTTCACATTTTCTTTGGAAATGGTGGCCTTCGGCAATTTGGGCCCAATAAAGTGGGGATTTTGATTCCGCTTGCCCATGAGCCGTATCCTGTTGTATTGCCCGTATTTCACGTTGCTCGCCGCAAATTGACGAGAATTTGAAGAACTCTCTCCGGCTATTCTTTGCTTAGGGTTCGTGTTTTAACTGGTGATTTCCTTAGTAGGTGCCATAATGTTGATTTTCTCATAAAAATAATAAGATTAGCAACAAGAATTAAGAAGTTTCGTGAAAGATAGAAAGATATAGAGGAAGAAGAAAAAATTCGCAACCTAGGTTATTTTTGAAGAAAAATGAGTCTGTGAGCAAAAGTGAAACAGAACGTTTTTAAGAATTCTCTAACATGTAGGTCGACCGGTCGACAGGGGGTGCGACCGGTCCCTGAATAGGTCGACCGATCGACCACCCTGGCTGACCGGTGGTGCCTATTCTTCATTCCGTTTTCAAAGTTTAAAAATTGTTTTTTCACCCCAAAACTATTAAAATGCATCAAAAATGTAAATGCAGACTTTATTCAATATGCATTACTCCTAAACAAGCTCTGTTGGGAAAATTATTTTATAGATTTTGATGAATGCCATGTGAAACTTAAACTAGAAAGTTGGCACCTCATTTTCCTTGTAATTTTCATTGTAATAGATAGAAATTTGAAAAAGGCTTTGAGTCAAGATAGCTATGCCGGAAATACAAGAATTCAATCAAGACTAGAGTGAAGACTCATTGAGGAACAAATAAGTATTGCCAAGAAGGAAGATCAAGAACTTGATCGAAGATGTATCGGTGAGGAACAAGTGTGTGAAGTGTCGATCAAAGTCAACTCAAGAAGCCAAGTCTCAAGTTGAAAGTGACAGGATGAGTCTTCAAATGATTGGAGCGGACTTAAGTCACACAGGAAAAAGCGGCGACGAGGAGTTAATCTGAACTGAATCTATTGCACAAAAGCCAAGAACATTACTTAAATAAGTAATATTTCCATGCTGCCAGGTCTTAAGGTGCTTGTCCCAGAAGCGTGCAAAAGGAATAAACCAATGGGAAGCACTGCACCTCGTGTCAGAACCTGAAAAGCTGCACATTCATTTAATACGAGGAAAGGTCTACATCTCAAGATTGAAGACCAAGAAAAGACAAGCCAACGTACACAAGTGTCTTTTGAAAATCAGCCTATCTCTTCAACGGGCAGATTTTTGAAAGTTCACTATAAAAGGCTGAGGAAATTCATTGAGAAAAGGTTACCTTGACTACCTGAACCACGAACAAGCAAGCATTATTCAAGCTGTAAACCTGCAAATATTCTCAAAGATATTCAAGCAAATCCTCAAGCCTGAAACTCGAAGGAAATCGGTCCAACACAAAGTTGTGAAGGAAAGACAACTTCAAATTTGTTGAGAGGAAACTTTTGAAGAATCAAAAGGGGTCTACTTTCCAAGGAGGATTGTATAAAGGTTCAAGGTCAAACCAGTATCAAGTTATTGGAGGGCTTCGTGATCAAATCCAAGAGCTTGAAAAAGTGAGCTGAAGTAGCAATGCAGCTGCCCTATGAAGAAGCTGAGTCGGACGAGAAGCCGATTGTGTAAACAATGTTGACTTCTAGATCGTTCACCACTCGATAAAACGGATCATTGCTTAGTGGATTCCTCCGAGGAGTTGGAGAATAGAGGATTAGAAAAATTACCCCATCTTCGAACCTCTATAAAAATTAATCATCATTTATTTTTCAAAGACATTTACATTTACGCATACTTACTTTATATCTCACGATAAACTTATTTGCTATCAAAACTGATTAATAACCAAGAGCTAAAGTAAAGTGTTAAAACAAGTTTAAAACAAATCAAAGGGTGTTAAGTCTTCCGCTGATAAAACCAACACAGCCAAGTTAAGGTTCAGGTTAAACAACTGAGTTATTCTATCAATAGCTCTATCGAGTCTGTTGAGTGGCTAACTCTACTGAATAACCAACTTATCTATCCCTCAAGGACTTAGTTGTTTGTGTTAACTATGAAATATTTTAAAATGACTAAAATCGAAAAGTTAGTAAGGTTTATTCAAACCCCCTCCTTCTAAACCTTACTCACACCCCTTGGGACCTACAAATGGTATCAGAGCGGTTGGTTCATTGAGACTTCCACACTGGTTACTGAACTAGATCTCTATCTTTTCAAAAAGGGTTTCAAACACTTGTATTTTCAAAATCTTTCATTTTTAGCAAAGTTATTATCATGGAAGCAAATTTGACATGCATTCCTATGTTCACTTGTTGAGGAATGTGATGATGGGAAAAATCGTATGCAGACTCATCTATCTGCTTTACATGATGAAATGTGGCTAGTAATAGAGGATGGGCCACTGCAAATACTTAAGGTGAACACAACTGTAAGAATAGCAGCTGTGATCAACTAAGGGATAAACTAATTTTAATTTGTGAAGGATCTGAGCAAATTAAAGAAAATAAATTGTTTATTGTTGTACAAAAATTTGAAAATTTTAAAATGCTTGCAGGTGAAACCTTGGATCACCGGATGCAGTTCACCGAAATCACAAATGAGCTATCAGCACTTGGGAAAGAATATACACAAAAGGAAATATGTATGAAGATTTTGAGAAGCCTCCCAGCTGAATGGGAAACAAAGGTCATGGCCCTGAGACATTCAATGAACCTCACAACAACATCCAATCATGAGCTATTCTCGGATCTCAAAGCTTATGAGTTTGAACCGAGAAGAAAAGACCAAGAGGAGATAGTTGTACCTAAGACAGTTGCACTTATAGTCAAGGATGGAAAGAGAGTCAAGTCAAGGAAGCTATAGACCGAGGAGAGATTGCCCTAATGGTTAAAAGATTCAACAAGTTCTTCAATAAGAACTATAAAAGAAACAAGGGTGAAACTGCGGGAGACATTCACTCCCTCTAAGTCAATGGAAGACAGGCCACCCAAAAGAGTTGAGCATCAAAGAGTTGAATATCGAAAGGCGATAACCCAAGGACGAAAGAGCCGATCAAAGAGCCGAGAACCTATGTTGGAATTGCGGAGACAACCAGGACACTTTGCGCTTGACTGTTCCATCCACCGTCAATAAATACGGGAATGAAGAAGAAAAAAAGTCGTCGAGAGAAAAAGACAGAAAAGAAGAAAGCCATGTTGAGATCACGAGACAAAGCTAAGTCTAAAGAAGCGGCGAGACTCAGTAGTGAAGCGACTACTCAAGTGATTACAAGAAGAAGCCATGATTTTGTCTTATGGCTAAAGAACAAGATCAACCGGACGAAGATGAGGTTCAAGGAACAGTTGAGTGCCAAGGAACCTGGTACATGGATAGTGGTCGTTCCGGACACATGACAGGGAATAAGAAAAATCACAAGATTCAAGGAGATTAGAGGTGCAAAAGTCATATTAGGAGGAAATGAAGCTCGGGGGAAATAAAAGTCACCGGATCCATCAAGAAGAATGGATTAGAGATCACGAGATGTTGATTATGTTTAAGGCCTCAACTTCAACCTGTTAAGCATCACCAACTCGTGACAAGGGCTACAATGTTGGATTCATATGGGAGTGTGCGGATTAAAGATCTTGAATCAAATGAAATAGTGCTACAAGGATCAAGACAAAGAATATGTATGTGGTAGATCGGTCTCTTTGCCACACCAAGCACTTGTGCATTAGCAAAGAGCACAGTCGAATCAAGTTGGATATGGCACAAGAAGATGAGTCATCTGAACTTCAAGACAATCAACAAGCTTGCAAGGAGTCATCTTGTGGAAGGATTTCCAGACTCAGTGTACAAGAAGGAAAGTGTATGTGATGCATGCCAAATGGAAAATCAAATCAAATCTTCATTCAAGGAGAAGCCTATTCCTTCTTCAACAAGGATATTGCATCTGTTGCATAGGGATTTATTTGGTCCTATTGAACCAGCCAGCATAAGTGGAAAGAAATACACCTTAGTTGTGGTAGATGATTATTCAAGATATACATGGACAATCTTCATGTGCAAAAAGAAGGAAACTTTGCAGAAGTTACCTCAGCTGATGAAAAGAGTTCAAAATGAAAAGAGCGAAACCATTATAAAGATAAGGTCTGATAGAGGAACTGAGTTTGTCAATGGGATAATAACTCAAGATCTTGTGTTGAAAATGGTATTGCTCATGAGTTATCTGCAGCAAGAACTCCACAGCAGAATGGAGTAGCTGAAAGAAGGAACAGAACTCTCAAGGAAGCTGCAATAACCATGTTAGCTGAAGCTGGATTGCCTAAGAGATTTTGGGCTGAACCTATTAACACAGCTTGCTATACTCAATTAACCAAGACTCCCTATGAAATTTAGACAGGAAGAAAGCCAAATATTGGATACTTCAGGATATTTGGATGTAAATGCTTCATCCACAACAATGGCAAAGATAATCTAAAGGCTTTTGATGCTAAAGCTGATGAAGGTATCTTTTTGGGATACTCAGCTGAGAGCAAAGCCTATAGAGTGTTGAACAAGAGGACTATGGTCACAGAAGAGTCTATCCATGTGGTTATTGATGAACCTAATGTGAATGGAGAAGACATTGAAGAGTTAGGCGATAAGTTTGAATCGACCAACTATGCGAGAAGAGTCCTTATGTTGAAGTGAAGTAAGAGCAATCAATCAAGATGAAGATGAGATAGATGAATCTCAATGACAACTGGAAAGTCTACAGCTGAATGATGATGAAAGAGTTGCTCAAGACAACGCAGCTGTGAGACAGCTGAACCCAGCTTACTTGCTTCAACCTGATCTGAGATGGCTGAGAGACCATCCACCAGAGCTAGTTATTGGAGATGTTAGAGATGATGTAAGAACCGGATCGAGCTCGGCAAGAAGCAATGTTCACCTGTTTTATTTCCCAAATAGAGCTAAAAGATGTTTATCAAGCATTGGATGACACACATTGGATTCAAGATATGCAAGAAGAGTTGAATCAGTTTGAAAGGAACAAAGTATGAGAATTGGTGCAAAGGCCGATCCATCAAAATGTTATTGGCATAAAATGGGTTTTCAGAAACAAGATGAATGAGGAAGGATCTGTGGTAAGAAACAAAGCAATATTGGTAGCCAAAGGGTATTGCCAAGAAGAGGGAATAGATTTTGATGAAACATTTTCTCCTGTTGCAAGATTAGAAGCAATAAGGATGTTTCTTGCCTATGATGCACACAAGAACTTCACTGTATATCAAATGGATGTAAAAAGTGCATTTTTAAATGGACTGTTAGAGGAAGAAGTATATGTTGAACAACCTCTAGGTTTTGAGCAGAAGATCATTGGAGATAAGGTGTGCAAACTCAAGAAAGCATTATATGGATTGAAACAGGCACCAAGAGCATGGTATGATACATTATCTAAATTTCTAACTGATAATGGATTCACCAAAGGCAAAGTGGACAGAACACTCTTCAGAATTCAAGATGGAGAGAGTACACTGCTTGTTCAAATTTATGTGGATGATATCATTTTTGGATCCACAAATAAAGAGCTGTGTGATAAGTTCTCAAACCTCATGCAAGGCAAATTTGAAATGAGCATGATGGGAGAGCTGACCTTCTTCCTAGGACTTCATGTTAAGCAACTGAAGGATGGAACATTCATAAGTCAAACAAAGTACACCAGAGATTTAATGAAGAAATTTGGTATGGAAGAGAAGTCTTCTGTGAAAATACCAATGAACACATCAGTCAAGATGGATATGGATGTAGATGGTAAAGCTGTAGATCAAACAAGATATAGAGCACTTATTGGATCACTGCTCTATTTAACAGCCAACAGACCAGACATCACCTTTGCAGTAGGTGTATGTGCAAGATTTCAATCTGCACCAAAGGAGAGCCACATGACTGAAGCTAAGAGAATCCTAAGATATTTGAAGGGATGCCAGGAAGTTGGCTTATGGTATCCAAAGGAAGGTGGATTCAAGCTTATTGGTTACTCAGACTCAGACTATGCTGGATGTAGAGTTGACAGGAAGAGTACTTGAGGTACATGCCAAATGCTTGGAAACAGATTGGTTTCTGGTTTAGTAAGTAAAACTCAATAGCTACATCCACAAACAAGCAGTAGTACATAGGTGCGGTCACCATTGTGCCCAAGTCTTATGGATGAGACAAAGATGTGAGAGATTATGAAATTGAAGAAAAGATATTACAATTATGTGTGATAACACAAGTGCTATTGCAATCACTCAGAATCTTGTGTTGTATTCAAGAACAAAGCACATTCATGTCAGATATCATTTTATAAGAGATCATGTTGAAAAGAAAGACATCACTTTGGAATATATCTCAACTGATAAGCAGTTAGCTGACATATTCACCAAGCCCTTATGTGAATCAAGATTTGAAGAGCTTAAGCATAAGCTAGGGTTAATAGTGTTGAGTTAACACTCAGAAGACTCAACCAGCAGAGATAAAAGGTGAGAAAGTGAGAAAAGAGCAGGTTTCTCACATCAGTCAAGTGAAACAGTCATATCGAGAAGTTAGTTGTATCGAGTTAGCTGACAACTGAGTAATAAGAAGAGAGAAACAGAGTTAAGTCACTTTGGATATAAGACGAATCATTTATGAGCTAAGTGATAAAAACGCAGTCGTTTTAAATAAGCGGGAATATTTTTAAGGATGACGTCAGCGTAATAATGACGGGTACAGTTAAAAGTTGCACAGTAAGCATATGATTGGATATAAATGTTGTCGCATTAAATGCGAGGAATTAAATGTGGTTTGACGTGCTAAATATGAGTCGTTCATCTTGATCAAAATTTCAAAATCCAAAGACATGTCCTTTCATAACCCTTATATATTCATTTTTCCAGTTTTCTCTCTCACATTTGGAAACTGTTCATCTTCAAGCAAAAAAGAAAGCACATCTTCAAGCAAAAAAAAGCAAGTTTTTTTCTATCTCGAAAACCCTAAGTGTCCTCAATCAAGTTCGTCAAGTTTTAATTGGTAAAAATCTCTCGAAAATGGCACCTAAGTTTGATTTCGTCAAGCTATCGAAGCAAATCCACTCAGGATCGTCAGTGGATTTCGAAGGCATGGTAAAGAAGGGTTCTGATGAAACCCTAGTGAAGAAGATTGATGAGATGTTGGAAAAGTCAGGTCTTAAGGCTTTTCTGACCTTGGAATACTCGCATACCTATCTCAAGAAGATCAAGTCTTCTGTCCACCGCAAGGACATAATGATAACTTCTAAGGACCTTGAGGAGCACTGTTTGTTGTCGTCTGATGGCATGAAAGAGATAAACGAAGCTGATGTTGATTTGGCTGCTGCGTGGAAAGAGGTAGCTAAACCAGAGTGTGCTGCTAAGGTGATCTACACAGCTGATAATAAGCTGTTGAAGGACGACTATCATAAGTTGATGGATGTCGTCTCAAAGTGTGTAGACATGAAGCTTGAAAGCTTTAATCAGCTGTCCAAGACAAAGATGATCGTCATGGCTGTGATCATGCAGGGCAAGAAAGTCACCTGGGCTGAGTTTATATACAGCAGACTCTGCTTGAATGCATTGAATAAGATGTTCAAGGATTATGGATCCTTTGGAGGATCTCTTGGATACGGCCTCGTGATTGGCCACCTGATGGAAGTGAAGGGCATTCCCCTTCGACATGGAAAATCCTTCCATGTTAACAAGAAAATGTTTAGGGCTAACCTCTCTGGAGCTCAGAAGAGAGCCCACGCGAAGAAAGCGGACACCAGTGAGGGGGAATCAGCTGAACCCGAGGACACAACTGCTACCCCTCCTCCAAAGAAAAAAGTTGCCCCGCAGCCGAGGCAGAGACGGTGATCAGCAGAGCCCACGCAAATAAGAAGGCTACCCCTACAACTAAGAAAAAGGATGCACCTGCCCCTGCAGCCGAGTCACCTGCCCATGCAGCCGAGGCTGAGATGGAAACCCAAATCCATTCTCCAGCCATAAAGAAGAAGAGGACTGCCAAGACAAGAAAGGCAGCTGCCTCTAAGGAAATTAAGAAAGCCTTCACTTTTGAGGAACCTGAGGATATTGAACCAGAGGTTCCCCTGTACCAAAGAGAATAAGACTGGTCAGGCGGTCTGAATTGGAAAAGAGGGTTGAGCCCGCCACTCAGCTGGAGAAAGCATCCGAGACTGCTAAACTCTAGAAGAGCAATCTCCCGAAGTTGTTGATGTATCTGCTAAGTCTGCTGAGGGTGATCAGCAGAGGCCTATTGAAGACTCAGCTAGCGTCAGACAGCTGAGGGAAGCAAAGCAGCAGAGACAACTAAACATCCTGTTGAAAAGGTAGTCTCTCCACCTACCTCTGATGTTGCTGAAGGAGAAGATCAGCATAGTATCTTGCCTTCAATCCCAGAAAAGGAAGGACAAGAAGAAGATGATGATGATGTTGTCATGTATTCTCCTTTGTACCCGAATATTCAGCACCGTCTCAGAGAATGGAGAGCCTGGAAGCTTGATCACTCAAGGGTGTAGTTCACACACCCTGAGTATATTGAAGAAGAGAAAGAATTTTTCCCTCTTCTGGGCATTACTACTTTCCAACAGGCCCCCGACGAAGACAACTGTCTGGATCTCCTCCGCATCATGAAGGTGGATGCGAAAGACAACGCTGATGAGCAAGCCCGTGCATTGTAAAAGGCCAAGATGTGTGTGCTTACTGGTGATCACGATCACACACTTCTCGATGTGTTATCTGAGAGTGATGAGGATCTCGTTGCTGCAACAGAAAAGTCATATATGCAGCAGGCTCTGAGGGAATCCAGAGTAATGCATGAGCAAAGAATCGTCTAAAGGACCCGGGAGAGTCGTCTCAATTTCTCCCCGCAAATTGACCCATTGGGAGTGGTGCGTGATTGCCACATATATCGGCTGCGCCCACGTCCCTGTGCTATCGAAAGATGGGTCCAAGGGAATTGGCGATGAAACTGGGATTTTGGGCACCCAAGTTGAGCCAACCCCTACTGAAGGTGTTTTACCACCTGCCCCAACGGCTGAGCATTCAAAAGAAAATGGCGCGAGTCTGGAGCAGAGTGACCCCATCATCGATCCTCGGTGGTGTGCCACCGAGAAGGAAACTCACTCCACTGCGGTAGGGTCGAGGATCTGCAGATGACTCTAACTTGAAGCAAGGAGACGAAGTGGAAACGAAAAACAACCACAATAGAGCGACATTGATGAGGCTCGGACGGTTGAATCTGTCCCCACCAAATGTCACCGCTTTGAAGGTTGATGACACTATTCTTACTGATCGAGGCACGGGGATGGAGTTGCCCCGGAGTTAACACTGGGAAGTGAAAGTGCAATCCTGGGGTTGAGACTCCTATGGATGCCATGGTCCAAGACCCTAAGAAAGATCACATTTGTCGAAGGAAACGTGAAGGCCTCACCGCAGCTTGAGACTCCAAGATGTTGAAGGCCCAAGGGAAGTTGAGACCTCCCTAGGTAAAGTTGAAGAATTTTAGAACATTCCTCCTGTTCACAGTGCTGAATCTGAGAAGAAGATAAGTGCACTTCTTGACTCCCAGGAGAATCCTGACATATCATTTCTGGGGCCTGAAGATGAAGCTGAGTCCACACCCGTTGCACATCAAAAGGACCCAGCTGTGGATGTTCTCAAGAATACGAGTCAGTCGAGTTACAAAGTTACTCGTCAAACATTCAATTTCGATGATGAACCAAGCCCCCAAGTTTCATCATCATCCGATGACGATGATGATGCAGTAGAGGATCCGGTAATTCATTTAGGAAAATCTACTGAGACCAAAGACACTGTTAAGACAGCTGAGGCTCAGTCAGCTTGGCAACACATTCCAAAAGCCCGAGCTGAAACTGAGTCATCTGCGCAGGCTCCCACAACTGCAGCACTAACGACTCCACCAGAAACATCATAGGCACAAACCGCACAAACAATCCCATATGTGTGAGATGATGCTTTTGAGCAAGTATTTCCCTTTTCTATCGAGTTGCCTGAGCTAGAGAAAGATACCGCTAGAGAGAAACAATGATACACTATATGAGAAGATCCCGTAATCCCTACTGACTCTGTTGTGTCAGCATATTTTGACTTCGATGCAGAATGGCTGGCAGCTAAATCAAGTGGGACAGCTGAGATTCGTGAGATCTTCAAGAAGATCTGTGAAGAGATTGAGAAGATCGAACAGCACCAAGCCTCACTAGACTTACGACTGGACAACAGAGATGCCACCCTCACAGCAGACTTAAGAGGGATAATGGTAAGGATCAGGGAATGGTCTCAACAGTAGAGTGCCATGCGATACGAGCATGTTCGCTATTTCAAGGCATTATACAATAAAATGCTGGTTTGGAGCGCTGACAACACTTCGAATAGGCACAAAATGCAAGAATATATTAAGAGGATGCATGCCTCTCAGACAACAGAAATGGAGCTACTGCGTGAATTTCAGAGAAAAGAAGTTTTGCGTCTTGAGGAGACCATGAATGCAAAATTCAGCCTTCTCATGGCTGAAATGAAATTGGTGGCAGCCGAGTCCAAAGCCACTCGTTCGTAATTTTGGATAGCTTTCGCAGCAGCGACTCAAAAAAGAATTCCGCTCTCAAATGAGACTCGACTTTATGCTCGCAGGCATGTTCCCCTGGGTGCCTCTCTCCTTTGATGATGCCAAAAAGGGGGAAGAGGAGTCCCTAAGGAGTTTAAAAAAGGAAAGTTGAAAGAGTCTGAAGTCAAGATGATGATAGCTGAGAAGAAGAAGGGAAAAGCAGCTGAGGGGGAACATTCGAAGGACTTGACATTAATGATTGTTGAAACCCCTCAGCAGGGTCATGTTACGACCTCAATCATCAGCAAACTTCCAGTGACTCTGCCGATCGAACACTCTACTGTGCTAATGTCGAAGAAAAAGCGAATCGTAGAAGCAAGGATGATGGAGTTCGACAAAAAGACGGATGCCCGCATCAAAGAAGTGTTGAAAAAATTCGGCGGCATTCAAGCAGGGAAGGATCAAGATGCCATTCCTAACAATGGATCCGAGCCAAGATCTGTTGAAGAATTCAAGACGCTTGAATCCGAAGGATATTTCCAAGGTATGTTACTAGCCCAAGCCTGGGATCTATACTGGGAGAAGGGTCATACATTGTGCGAAGAAGCTGATAGGCAGCAGACTACCAACAGCCACTCAGCTGGCAAAAAGAAGACTCATTTGCAGTATACACCCAGAGGAGGAGGAAGAAGTGGTGGTGGAAGAAGTTCTTGACCTCATCTAAAACCCAAGAATATAGAATATGTAGATCCAGGAAAGAAGGGGAGACTCTACTGGGCTGGGTATGATGAAGTGGCAAACCTGGAAGTATCAAAGAAGAATGCTAAAGCCGTGAGAAGAGAGGAAGAGGAGAACAGAAGGAAAACAGAGCAATGGCTCGAGAGGAAGCAGAAGGATGATGTTTCTAAAAGATCTTATGAAAAGAAGAAAGCAGCTGAAGAAGAAAGAAAAAGAAAGAGAGCTGATGATTTTGACAAAGCTGAAGAGGAAAGAAGGAGGCAGCGAAGGCGTTGAAGTGGTGCTGCGAACCCTATATGGATTTTACTTATGTAAATACACTTGTCATTTGTATACTTAGGGAAGTTTTTCTATAATTTTTCACTTTGTATTAGTATCCTAACATAGATGTTGTTGCTCTGATATAAAATGCTCTGATACCAAATGTAAACAGTTGTGTAAAGGACAAGAATGCTATGATCAATAAAATGATTGATTCTATGCATACATTCTTTGTTACTGCATTGTATGTATGTATCTTTATTGTTTACATGTTGTTTATCGTTTTTAAGTTTTGGCATCATCAAAAAGGGGGAAATTGTTGGGAAAATTATTTTATAGATTTTGATGAATGCCATGTAAAACTTCAACTAGAAAGTTGGCACCCCATTTTTCTTGTAATTTTCATTGTAAATGATAGGGCTGAAAAAGTTGAGTCAAGTCAACTATGCCTGGAAATACAAGAAGTCAACTGAAGACTGAAGTAAAGACTCCACTGAGGAACAGATAAGTATGGCCAAGAAGGAAAATCAAGAACTTGATTGAAGATGTATCACCGAGGAAAAGTCAGAAGTGTCGATCAAAAGTCAACTCAAGAAGCCAAGTCTCAAGTTGAAAGTGACAGATGAGTCTTCAAATGATTGGAGCAGACTTAAGTCACCTGGGAAAAAGGCAGCAGCCAAGAGGAGTTAACTGAAATGAATCCGTTGCACAGAAGTCAAGAACATTACTTAAATAAGTAATACTTCCATGCTACCAGGTCTTAAAGTGCTTGTCCCATAAGCGTGCAAAAGGAATAAACCAATGGGAAGCAGTGCACCTCGTGTCAGAACCTGAAAAGTTGCACATTCATTTAATACGAGGAAAGGTCTACATCTCAAGATTGAAGACTTAGAAAAGATAAGCTAATGTACACAAGTGTCTTTTGAAAATCAGTCTATCTCTTCAACGGGCAGATTTTTGAAAGTTCACTATAAAAGGTCATGGAAATTCATTGAGAAAAGGTTACCTTGACTACGAACCATGAACAAGCAAGCATTATTCAAGTCAGAAACCTGCAAATATCTCAAAGATATTCAAGAAAATCCTCAAGCGTGAAACTCGAACGAAATCGATCCAACACAAAGCTGTGAAGGAAAGACAACTTCAAACTATTGAAGAGAAAACTTTTGAAGAATCAAAAGGGTCTACTTTCCAATGAGGATTGTAGGAAGGTTCAAGGTCGAACCAAGATATCAAGTTATTGGAGGGCTTCGTGATCAAATCCAAGAGCTTGAAAAAGTAAGAAGTAGCAAAGCGCAAATGCCTGTGAAGAAGGCTTCGAGTCGGACTAAAAGCACCGAGTCGGGCTTCGTGATCAATTTTTGGTTTTGAAACGCAATCCCTTAAAAAATGATGTCGAACCTCAATATGTTTAGTTTGATTATGATGAACCGGATTTTCTGAAATATTTATAGTGGACGTGTTATCACAAAAAATAGGAACATCTTCAAAAAAAAATTTATAATCCGCTAGTATTTGTTTAATTTTATCCAAAGTAATTGTGAGCAACAAAAAGCCGCGAAAATATATTCGGCTTCGGCCGTTGATAAGGACACACAACTTTGTTTCTTTAAAAACCAAGAGACTAGGCAGTCGCCTAAATATTGACACGAGTCGAATGTACTTTTAAGATCGTCAATATTTCTGGCATAATCCGAGTCACTATGTCCTTTTAAAGAAAGTTTTCATTCTTTGGATAAAATAAACTATAAGAAATAGTGCCCTTTAAATAACGAAAAATACGTTTGATGGCACTTAAATGAGATTATGGGATTGCTTTGGAATCGAGTGCATAGGCATACGACATGAAGAATATCGGGTCTAATTGCGGTTAAATAAAGTAAACTAGCAATCATACCTCCATATTTGGTTTGATCTATCAATTTACCTTTCTCATCCTTGTCTAGTTTGATGTTTGTTGCCATTGGAGTTGCAACGGTTCTTCCTTCTTCAATTTCTAATTTCTTTAGAAGTTCTTTGGTTTGTTTCGATTGAGATATATTAATACCTTCTTGGCATTGTTTTATTTGAAATCCAATGAAGAAATTGAGTTCTCTCATCATACTCATTTCGAATTCACCTTGCATAAGCTTAGAAAATTTCTTGCATAGAGATTCATTAGTAGCACCAAAAATTATATCATCAACATAAATTTGCACTAATAAGTAATCTTTCCCTTTTTCAAAAACAAAAAGAGTAGTATCAACTTTACCTCTTGAGAAACTATTTTGCAAAAGAAAAGAACTAAGTCTATCATACCAAGCTCGGGGTGCTTGTTTTAAACCATATAAGGCCTTTTTAAGTTTATAAACATTAGTTGGCCTAGAAAATATTTCAAACCCCAGAGGTTGTTTGACATAGACTTCTTATTGAATAAAGCCATTTAGAAAAGCGTATTTAACATCCATTTGGTAAAGTTTGAAATTTTTAAAGCAACAGTAGGCAAGTAAAATACGAATAGCTTCTAAACGTGTTATCAGTGCAAAAGTTCCATCATAATCAATACCTTCTTCTTGACAATACCCTTGAGATGATAACCTTACTTTATTTCGAACAATATTGCCTTGATCATCGAGTTTGTTTCAAAATACCCATTTTGTGCCAATAATTGGTTGTGATGGAGGACAAGGTACTAATTTCCAAACATCATTCCTTTCAAATTGATTCAACTCCTCTTGCATCTCAAGAAACCAATCTTTATTTTCAATGGTTTCCTTAGCATTTTTAGGCTCTTTTTGAGATATAAGAGCTTTTTCAACAAATTTTTTTCTAGTCATTACTTTGTCTAGAGGATCTCCAATTATAAGATATTTTGGATTATTTTCTTTGAATTTCAATGCCACGGGAGATCCGAATTATCACCCTTATCCTCTTGTTGAACATTAGAAGTTGAAGGTTGATCATTTGATGTGGAAGGTTGATTATTTTGAGGATCATTTGGAACAATTGGTCCAACTTCATCTTCTTCATCACTATTATCATTTGGGATTCTTTCAACTCCGGAGGCTTCAATAAATTTAATGTTAATAGACTCCTCAACCACCATGCTAGTCTTATTATAAACCCGATATGCCTTGCTTTTAGTCGAGTAACCCATAAATATCCCTTCATCGGCCTTAGGATCAAGTTTGTCCAATTGATCCTTGGTGCTCAAAATAAAACACTGGCAACCAAATATTTTGAAATAACTAATATTTGGTGTTCTACCTTTCCAAAGCTCATAAGGAGTTTTATTTAGCTTGGGACAAAAATATACTCGGTTTATGACATAACAAGCGGTGTTTACTGCTTTGGCCCAAAAATATTTTCGAAGTGAAAATTCGTTGAGCATAGACTGACACATTTCTTTAAGGGTCCGATTTTTCTTTTTGGCAACACCATTTTGTTGTGGAGTCCTTAGAGCCGAAAGGTTATGAGCATATCCCTTGGTTTCACATAGAATTCTAAAATCACCATCAAATTTTGCTCCTCGATCACTTCTTATAGATTTAATAGTATCTTCTTTTTTATTTTCTATAAGTCTACAAAACTTAGTAAACTCATTAGCGGCATCACTTTTATTAGCAAGAAAAATAGCCCATGTATATCTATAAAAATCATCGACTATAACAAAAGTGTAATATTTTTCACTTAGACTCTTGGTGCCAATATCCCCATACAAATCAAGATGAAGAAGTTGTAGAGGTTTGGTTGTGGAAATTTTATTTTTGGGCTTAAAACTACTTTTAATTAATTCGTTCTTTTAACAAGTGTCACATAAGCAAAGATTTTCAAATTTTAATTTGGGTAGTCCTTTGACATGTTGGTTTTTGTAAATTTTTGTATCTAACATGTCTATGTCGCTTATGCCATAAACTAGTTAAATCATCATTGGCGACAAGACAATAAATATTTTGACTAACCAAATTACTTGTATAAATTTTATAAAGATTGCCTTTTCTACTAGCCTCACGAATAATTTTACTAATTTTAAGATTAAGGTATTTTTCTTTATTAAAAACAACATCATGATTTGAATCACAAAGTTGGCTTATACTTATCAAATTGAACTTAAGCCCTTCTACTAATAAAACATTTTGAAGAGAGAAAAATGTCTCCATTGCCAAGAATTTTGCCTTTGCTATTCCCGAACATGACCATCCCTTATTCTTGGAGCTTGATGTTGGTAAACAATTCTTCTTTTCTGGTCATGTGACGCGAGCATCCGCTGTCCATGGGCCATTTGGAATTTTCTTCCATTGTAATTGCCTTTAGTACCTACATTGAAATTATTTTTAGGTACCCTAGAGTGTTGGGGTCCATGGGAGTTAGCATTGAGACCTTTAGGTATCCAAAAATAGCTATTATTATCTCTAATTCTACAAGTGCTAGTAAAATGTCCATCTTTGCCACAATAAAAACAAGTAATAGTTTTAGGACTACTAGCACGAATAAAAGTTGGAGTTTGGTTATTTTTCTTGAAATAGGTTTGAAAAGATTCATAACCAAGTCCTAATTTTGATTGCTCACTTCTTTGTGCACCAAGAATTTTTGTGGCATTATCGGTACTCAAGTTGAAATATTACACATCCCTTTTCGAATTATCAATCTCTATGGTGAGCAATTATTTTTCGGAATCAAAAATTTGAACTTTAGCAAGAGTAATAGAGTGTGCATGATCAAGAGATTCATAAGAAATAAATAACTTGTCTTTTCCTAATTTTAACTCTTTAAACTCATTTTTCAAATTCTTGTACTTGCTAATCATATCTTTAAAATCGTTTTGTAATTCATCTTAGTCACATTGAAGTTCATCAATTAAAGACGAAGAAGAAGAATTAGTATGTACCTCGTTATTTTCATCATCAATGGCCATATGTCTGTGCTCGGCTTTCTCTTCATCCTCGGAAGTTGCAGGAAGTTCATCCCATGTTTTAACATCCACATTGAGAACTTTGCTTTTCGAAAAAGGCTTTTTCTTCTTTTGCTCCTCCTCTACCAATTTTGGGCAATCGGCTATAAAATGCCCGGGTTTCCCGCATTGAAAGCAAGAGTTGTCTTTATTGACCAATTTTGCAAATATTCGAACAAGGGTGGTTGTTTCCTTATCATCCTCATAACTAGCATAATATGTATTATTTGAAGTTGAAGCAATACCCTTAGGTATAGGTTGCATACCCGATTGAGAGGTGGATGGTTTGGAATTCTTCCTTTCTTTGAGATAGACTTCATATATAAGAAGATTTCCAATAATCTCATCAAACTTGAGAGTCTCAAGATTTTGAGCCTTCGTTATAGCCGTTACTTTTTTGGACCATGAGTCGGGAAGAGCATTTAAGACTTTAGTAACCTTATCTTCTTCCGAAATAACTTTTCCGAGAGCGAATAAAGAATTGACTATGTTGTCGAGCCTTTCCACCATTTTAGAAATCCCCTCACCCTCAAACATTATGAAGTTTTCAAAATCTTTAACAAGCATGGTTTTTCTAGCTTGTTTGACTTTCTTAGTACCTACATAAATGGTTTCCAATTTTTTCCAAACTTCAAGAGGTGGCCTTATCCCTCGAATTCTATTATACTCGATAGTCGTAAGAGAGCAATGTAAAATGTTTAAGGCCTTACCGTTGAGAGAGAGGGACTTCTTATCATTTTCATCGAATTCCTTTAGGCTTTTGAGAAACATGGTTCCATCCTCCATTTTCTTTGTTGGATGGGCAATTCCTTCGATGACCGCATTCCAAATATCGAATCGGCAACCTTGTAGAAAGCATTCCATCCGATCCTTCCAAAATACATAGTCGTTGGCATCAAAAAGTAGTGGCTTGTTGGTGGAGGCGCCGGTTGTGGGGTAGTTTTTGTTCGTATACATGGATCTCCTCTTTACTCGCAAAGATTAAATGATCTTGCCAAAGAGTTTGGCTTTGATACCACTTGTTAGTCCAAGTGGCTATGAAAATCTTGAGGGGGTGAATAGATTTTCCCGATTTTTTGATTTGTGCTTTCCTTCTCGAATATGAAGATGGTGAAGAAATAGAAGTTCAGAGAATAAATCAACGCACAATGATTTATAGTGGTTCAATCCATCTAGGGCCTAATCCACTACCACCCGGTATGTCCGAATGGATTTTGAAAAGAAATAAATTTATTGATACCAAACAAATACAACCTTTACCTTGAAGAGAACCACACTCTTCTTACAACACCACCTAGGAAGATTACCACAATCTTCTTACAATAATGAAGAGCACCAAACTCTTCAACACCTAGATTCAACCAAGTGTGTTCTTACCAAAAGAACACTAACAATGACTTCTTGTTTTGGATGATTTGAGAATTACAATCAAGATTACACTTTGTTTGAAAATATTACAACTCAAAAGTGCAAATATAATCTAGAAGGAAGCTTAGTAATCAAGATGTGCAAGTGTAAAGCTTAGGCTAAATACAACAAGAATATTGGCAAGGAAGAATAAGAGAGTTGTTGATTTTTCTTGTTGCTTTGTATACTTGTGTTGTATTTTTTATCCTTCAAATTCTTCATCTATTTATAGGAGAGTTTCAAGATTGGATCTCCAACATAGGCTCCTCCATCTTCACTTTTGTCTACAAAAGAAGGATAAAAAGATCTTCAAAAATGGTTAAGAATTGATAAAGTAAATCTATCAGATAATGATTTAACAACGGATAGAATTTTGCTGTCAAAAATCATTGGGCAACCAGTCACTATGTTGAAAATTCGAAAGTTTAAAATGTTATTATGAGATTAGACACGGTCGCCCGGGAGTTGGACCAATCCACTACATTGGGTGACCCGCCTTTAGGGTTCGACCGGTCCCCCTATGGTTGGACCGATACCCTCTGAAACAGGGACAAGAACTGGGAAAAAAGAAAAACCCAGGTACCAATCGACCTTGAGGTCGACCGGTCGACCACACCGGTTGCCCTCCAGGGCAATCGGTTTCCCTCCCCCATTTTCTTCTCTATTTTGGTTTTGTTTCAAAATACAACTTTCAGGTATGGGTTTCCCTATAGGACGACCGGCCGACCTCAATACAGAGAGTCCGGTTTTTGTCAAACATAAAATTCAAGAAGTGCTTCAAAAACTTAGTAAAAATCATTTAAAATGTTTTGAAGCTTTGGACAATATTTGGGGCATTTTTTTGGTATAAAAACTTATTTAAATAAAATTATCAAAATCATGATAAAAATATTTTTCTAACATTTTGATGTTGCGAGAATTTAATGTTGAAATAAAGTTCCAACAGTGTGTAAGAATGTAGTCGTTGATCCCTTGTCTCGTCTTACCCTTACTGATAACTCTCTTGCATCTCACAAACACGACCACATAATTGATTATTTCTCTAATGAACAGCTATTTGAGGTTACTTCATTTCCTTGGTATGCCAACGTTGTAAAATATCTTGCATGTGGAATTGTTAGAGCTAACCTTTCATTTGAGGAGAAGAAGCATACTTTATTTACTTATAGGTTCTACTTTTGGGATGATCCATATTTGTTTAGGATCTGCAAAGATGAAAATATCCCGAGATGTGTTCCTGAAGATGAGCAGAACGATGTCTTGGCCTTTTGCCCCAAGATGTACTGTGGTGCGTACTTTGGAGACCATAAAACAACTTTTAATGTTCTCCAATCAGGTTTGTATTGGCCGTCATTATTCAAAGACGCATACAACTACGGGCTTACATGCAATAGGTGCCAAAGGACTAGAAATATTAGTAGAGGAATGAGATGCATCTTAATAACAATTTCGTAGTTAAGAGCTTTTGTCTGGGGAATTGATTTTATGGTCCCTTTTCATATGTCCCATAGTTTTAAATATATTCTTGTTCTCATTGACTATGTGTCCCTGGTGGGTGGAGCCAATACCCAAAAGGACTTGTGATGCTAATATTGTCATCGAATTTGTGCAAGAAAATATCCTAAGCAGGTTTGGATTTCCTAAGGATATCATTAGCGAAGGGTGAAAATATTTCTGCAACAATCTATTTGAGAATTTGGTGAAGAAAATTGGGATCACACATAAGGTGATAACACCTTTTCATCCTCAGACTTCGGCGCAAGTGGTGACAACAAATAAGCAAATAAAGGAGAGCTTGGAGAAGATGGTAAATCTTACTAGGAAGGATTGATCTATCAAGTTAAATGACGGGTTGTTGGCAAATAGAACAACATATAAAACAGTCATATGATGAGTCTATATAGAATGGTATACGGAAAAGCATATCAATTACAAGTCAAAGTGGAGCACAATGCATATTGGGCAATCAAAAAGCGGCAAACTTTGAATTAAAATCAGCCGGGTCCGAGTGGAAAGTGCAACTACCATAGCTCGATCAATATAGGAAGGAAGCGTATGAAAATACGCATATTTATAATGACAAAGTTAAATGATTACACGAAAAGAAATTATTTCACAAGCAGTTGAAGCAAAGAATGAAAGTCTTACCATTCAATTTTAGGATGCGACTGTTTCTGAGCAAACTCAAACCATGATGGAGCTAACCATTTGAGATTGAAGAAGTGTATACCTATGAAATAGTTAAATTGCTTCCAAGGACCAACGAATCGTTTCAGGTGATCTGTCAATGGGTAAAGTTTTATACGAGGGAGCATCTCAAATTGAAGGAGTCGAGAGCATCATGCTAAATACGGCAGAACAAGGCCCGAGAGTAGGTATCGTCAAGCTAACGACATTAAATAAGCATGTCTTGGTAGGCAAACCAAGTTTCTACTATTTTTTTTTACTTTTTTCATCTTTTTTTTGACTAACCATATCTAATGGTTTGTTGAAGTTTTCTTTTTGTGTATATATATATATTATTAATTATTCAACAATAAATCACATGAGAGCCCCACGCAGTCGCGTGCATGACCAAGGGGCCCCAAGGACCGCACGCGAGGGTACGCAATCGCGCAAATAAGCTCCCTCAAGGCACACGATCGCACGCAATGTCAGACTCAGGTTATAAAAAACGCAATTTGGGGGTTTTGGGGCATTCCTTCAAACCCCAATTAAAATTTTACCTCTATCACACAAAAGTATCTCGACTAAAACATAAGATTCAACTAGTAAAACAGAAATCCACTTTGATTAATTAATTCTACTCGCCAAATCATGTGTTCAAGGTTGAGAAGAGCTCAAAATCAAATCCCTATGGTTCTAGAAGATGTCCCCATGCTTCTGGTGGACCTAGCCGAGCAATTCAATGACCCTTTTCTAATTTACTCCGAAAGAGAAGGCCAAAGATACACTAGCTTACTTTCTCGTGAGGTACCTCCATCTACTTTCTTGTCTATTGATACTTTGCAAGAAATCGGGTGAAAGGTGAATTCATGGGTTTAGATAATTTCTTTGCATGGAATAAGCTTGCACCACTCACTTCTAGGGTGTTGATAGAATTGCTACTTGAATCTTATACCACATTACGTTTTTCAAATTCCAATTTGACGGAGTTCGCATATCATTTATTTAGGGAGGAATGTGAGGTTAATTATAAAGTGATAAAATTGGTATTTGGGCTATCAATACATGGTGTTCGGGCAGTACCAATCTCATTTACACTAGCTGATTTTGGCTAGAATTGACTGAGTATATAATATTCCACAAAAACGGTTTCATTCAAGAACCCGCGCTCTACTTACTTCATAAATTCATTGCCCATGTTGTGTTTGGGAAACATGAGAGTAACAGGGTGACCACTCTGGAGTTGTTTTTTATTTGGTGTTGCTCACGATATAACACTAAGATTTGTTCAATGACCTTCATCTTCGACACTTTCAATAAGAACCAGCGGGATTTTAAGCATAAGTTGCGCCTGGGGCACCTAATCTTTTAGTTAGCCAACACTTCAACATTGTACCTACTAATCTCGACCACCTCGTCGAACTACTCAGGGCATTTGAATATGGCCTCGAAAGAATATGGATTTCTCAACTAAGGAAGGGGCTTTGAAGCACCCCACTTCCTGGAAATACTTATGTAGTGCAGTATAGAATCCATTGGGTGTTCCGTCATGACGAGGTGAGCTGATAGGCGAGCACCTAAACTATGGTGTCAAGGAGCAGGAGACCCTCCCAGATATCCATCATGCAGGCGTGGGATTTCTGCCACATGATCATCTATTTATGGTCAGCCCCTCTACTAGCATGAGTCAGGGCCCTGCCACCAGTTGGGAGGCCGTGATGGGACATTTGGATTCTATGAACAATCAATTAGTCTACTTTCAGTATCAATTAGCGAGTGTCTAAGAGCAAATGACCGAACTCCAACAGCTAGTGCGAGACATGTGTAGGTCCCAAGGGGTGTAAGTGTAAGGTTTAGAAGGGGGGGGTTGAATAAACCTTACCAAATTTTCGATTTAGTCCTTTTAAATCTACAGAGTTAATTCTACACAGCTGTGTCCTTGATGGACAATCGAATTAGTCACTCAAGAGTTAATCTCTCAACAGACTCAAATTTGAGCCGTTGATGGAGTAACTCACTGTTGGCTATAATTTAACTCAACTGTGGTTTTATATTCAAATGGAAGACTTAACACCTTTAAGTTTGATTAATCAAGATTTTACTTGATTTAGTAATTATAAATTATCAAATGGATAGCAAATTTATCGCAGATATAAGCGATTAAAAGTGCAGAATTTAAATGTTGAAATGTAAATGACACAATAAAATTTTTATAGAGGTTCGAAGATGGGGTAATTCTTCTACTCCTCTCTTCTCCAACTCCTGGAGGAATCCACTAGGTAATGATCGGTTTACAAAGTGGTAATAGTCCGGATACAAGTCTTGATCACAACAAATGACCGACTTGATCCTTTGGGACTCGGTCTGAGACGCCTTGATCACTCACCGGCTTCTCGTGCGACTCGGCTTCTTCACAGGGCAAAATTTGCTTTGCTACTACAACTCACTTGCTCAAGCACTTTGGATTTGATCACGAAGCCCTCCAAAAGCTTAAGACTTGGTTCAGCCTTGAACCTTTCTACAATCCTTCCCGGAATGTAGACCCCTTGTTTTCGATATTTTCCTCTTCAACGATTGAAGTTCTCTTTCCTTCACGGGTAAGTGTTGGATTGATGTACTTGAAATGTAGGCTTGAGGATTGAGAATGTTTCGATTTTGATAAGCTTGTATATCTCACGTGTGTGTCATTCATCCTCCTTCTCAAACAAACTCCTCGGCCTTTTATAGTGAACTTTCAAAAATTTGCCCGTTGAAGAGATAGGCTCATTTTTGAAAGTCACTTTGCGTCGTTGGCTTGCGCTTCTTGGAATTGCCATTTCCTCGTATGAATTGTTTTATCACCTTTTCGAGTTCGACACGGTGTAGTGCTTCCCATTGGTTCATTTCTTTTGCACGCTTCAGGGACTGAGCACTCCAAGAAAGGTGGTATGGAGATATTACTTGTTTAAGTAAATCTCTTGATTTCTCGTAAACGGTTCTTTTACGATTATCTCGACTTGACGCATTTCCTTGCTTTCCCCAGGATGACTTAGAGTCGACTTCCAATCATTGGATGACTCTTCTCACTTCGACTTGAGACTTGGCTTCTCTTGAGTTGACTTGACGATGTTCCACTCAGCCAGCATCTCACCGCTTCTTCATCGAGTTCCTGTCTGCTTTCTTTGCCGTACTCAAATTGTTTCTCGTGAGTTTTCCTTCAAGTCTTCATTGTCTTCTTGCATGTTAGGGCGTAGGCCGACTTAACTCGCTTGGCCACTCTAATTGTTACAATACATTTCTGACAAAGAATTGGGGTGCCAACTTTCTATTCTAAGTTTTACATGGCATTCATCAAAATCTAAACAATAAAATTCCTAACAATTTCCCCCTTTTTGATGATGCCAAAACTTAAATTATTCAAAGATGCAAACAGCAATGATACATACAGATAGTGTATTGACATAGAATGTATGCGCAGAATCAATTCTTTTTATTGATCATATCATTCTTGTTCCTCAACACAACTGTTTACAAGGTGTATCAGAGCATATAATTTTCTTCACAAAAATTAAAGAATTTGTATCTTTATTACAGAAGACTTACATTGTATGTATTTACATAATAAAGTACACGAAGGGGTGGACAGCAACATTTCATCTTCTTCGCTGTCTCCTTCTTTCGTCTTGATCAGCATCTTCTTCTCTTCTTCTCTTCTTCTCGTCATCAGCTGCCTTCTTTTTCTTCTCATATGCTTTTCTTGCAGCTTCATCTATTCTTATTTTTTCTGTCTCTCCGCCATAGCCGAGTTTGTCTCTTGTTTTCTTCTTCTATTCTTTTTGCATACTCGGCGTTAGTTTTAGCAACTCGCAAATTTGCCACTTGGTCAAGCCCAAGAGATCCCTCCTTTCTTCCCCGGATCTACGTATTCAATGTTCTTGGCGGAGGCCTAGTCCAAGCTTCTTCCTCCACTCGCCGCTTCTTCCTCTACCTCCTGGGCGTATCTTTGACTTTGAGTCTTCTTATTTCCACTGAGTGCCAGCGGAGTGACCAGAGCGATCGATCCGTTGTCTCATGTCTGTCACCTTCTTCACATAATGTGAGACCCTTTTCCCAAGATGCATCCCAAGCTTGAGCCATAGACATATTTGTAAAGTATCCCCGATTCGAGCGTTTTGAATTCATCGACCGAACGTGGCTCGTCCGACGCCTCGAGATGGCATAGGTGTCTCTGTCAACCGGAATGCCTCCATGTTCTTTCAAGATGTTCATCACCCTGGCATCCATTCTTCCTTCCACTTCCTTCATCCCCGCTTCAATTGATTTTCTCTTCTCGGCATAGATACAGTGTTGGAGTGGCGAGTCACCGGGGAGTTTGTCGCTTATAATGTCACCGTGATGTGACCTTGTTGGGGGTTTGTGCAATCATCAATGTCACATCCGTTGATCCTTCCCCAACATGTTTTCCTTTCTTCTTCTGTTTCAAGACTTCCTCACCGATTTTCCCGACTCACCGCTCCTTTCTTTTCGGCTTCAGATTTTGTTTGCTTTAAGGTATTCCTCTTCCCCTTTTTGGCATCATCAAAGGATAGAGGAACCCCAGGAAACATCTTTGGCAAGCATGAAGTCGAAGTCTTCGATGGTTGAGTTCGCTTTCAAGTCCTGCTGCGTTGTATGCAAAGACGGAATTCGATCTAGTAGCATTGGATTCTCACAAATCGGCTTCATCTCACCCCATGAGAAGGCTGAATTTTCTTGTCATGTGTTCTTCCAAACGTCGTAGATCATGTGTATGTTGTTCACGCAGCAGCTTGATCTCGGCGTGTGAGCTTCATGCATATGCTCAATGTGCTCTCTCGGCTTTGTCTTTGCATCGCATTTTCAGCCCTCCACACCAAAGCCAGCCTTATTGAACAATTGTCCAAGTATCTCACTGTTCCACACGCATTGTTTGTGTTGTTGCCACCATTCCCTTATTCGAATCAAGTTATGCCTCTTAAATCACCAAGGGTGGCATCTCTCGTTGTCCAATCGCATGTCCAAAGAGGCCGATGCCTCTCCATCCTTTCAATCTCAAAGAAAGAGTGCCTTGAATACTTCTCGAGCTTCAAATGATTCTTCATTGCGGTGATGGCCATACAAAGATCGAAGTCATAATTACTGGAACAATGGTGTCTCGTTGGAAGAACAGAGCTGGTCTGTGATAGCGTGCCTGTTCGTTTTCGATTCTTCGTGGAGTTCTCGTATCTCCAAATAAAAGAGAAAGATTCTACAAAAGAATCATCACCGCCAACCGGGATCTATTCGATGATGAGCGGTGCGCGTGATGTTCTTTTTTTTTTTAGGAATCGATCTGCTGCAGCTTGAGGAGCCTAGCGGTGGTCATTGTTCACCTAGGTTCTCATTGTGGAGTAGACCCTACTGGCCGAGCCTCACTGCCTTAATGCTTCATTGGTCTCACCGATTTCTCCATTTCGAGATCGGTCCTCGGCCTTATCGGGAGCGTCATCGGACGATGATGAGATTCCCATAGGTGGCTCATCATCAAAAGTAAAGGTTTGACGAGTAGTCTTGGGATCGACTTGCTCGTGCTTGGAACATCCGCACCAGTCTTTTGGATTTGTCATGGGGATGACTCGGCTTCTTCTTCGCCTTCCGATCCTGCGAAAAGTGACATCGTGGTTGTCCTGGGAATCATGAAGTGTCTGATCTCCTTCTCGTTGGTCGATGATACCAGGAGGGATGTTCTCTACTTCACTTTGTTTTACCCCTGGAAGTCTCAACCTCCCGTGGGCTTCATTTCCTCCAAATAGTCTCTCTCGCTGCGAGGCCTTGTCCTCCCTTTCGACGAGTCGTGTCACTGTCTTAGGGTCTTCTACAATGGCATCCATTGGAGTCTCAACCCCATGGATTGCACTTTCTTCGCCCAGTGTTAACTCCCGTACATTCCTTCCTCAGCCTCGATCGCATCAAGAAAGATCATTAGCCTTCGTAGAGCTTGGCACCTCACCGAGACAGTCTCAATCGTCGAGCTTCGTTGATGGCAACTTGTTGTTCTTCTTGCGTTTGAATTGTCCCTACTTCGCCTCCCGCATTCTTTGTGGAGTCATCTCAGCATCCTCCGACCTTGCTGCAGGTGGAGGGAGTTTCCCCCTCGGTGCGCACACCGGTGAGTGACTTGGAATGGGGTCACTCGTCTCCAAGCTCCCTGCTTTCGATTGATGGTTCAGCCGTTGGGGCGGTGGTAGCACACCTTCAATAGGGGTTGGCTCGATCGGGTCCCCACTATCCCGCCATCGCCATCTCCCTTATTGCCTTCTTTCTCGAGTGAGTCGGGAAGTGGTAGCAAAGAAACAACAATGGCTATTTGGCTCAACCACTCCCATTGGATCGATTTCACCGTGATCCGGAGGACTCTCCTGGTCCCTCCATTAATCTTTGCTCGTGAAGGATTCTTGATTCGTGCAATGCTTGCTGCATTTGCAACTCTTCTACGTGGCGGAAATTCTCCGTTCCTCGTCACTATCGGAGAAGACATCAAGGAGAGGATGTGTGTGTTCGTGGTGCCGAGATAGGGCGGTGCTTGCCTTCTCTCGTGCTTCGCTTCTTCACTTGCTTTTCTCTCTCCTTGTCCTTGTATATCTGCAGGATGTCCGTGCGATTGTCTTCATCCGTGAGCCGGGAGCACAAAGAGTTAATCCAAGGAAATTTAGCGATTCCTCCTCTTCTTCTATGAACTCGGGCCGTTGGAACTGTTCCTTGACTTGCTCAACTTCCATTTCCTCCACTCACGCAGACGATTTTGGATGTCCGGGTAAGGTGGAGATAGGATCATTACATCACTATCTCGCTCCGGTAGGTTCTTTCTTGTGCTTCACCGTGTGTGAGCTACAAACGTTGTGTCTTGGTTGCCTCTCACGATCACCTTCAATGAGACTTGGTCGTTTCATCAACTACATCCGGAGATTCTACTTCTTCGAGTCTCCGTATTTGTGCTAGGTTAGCCGAGTAATCGACTCACCTGGTTTCTCCTGTCGACCGCTTTACAAGTCTTCGCTCTCTTAGTTTGTACCGGAGGGATTTCTCGTTCGAGACGGTGTCCTCGAGTCCTGGCGCGTGGGGCCGTGCAGTGTTTGTTTCGAGGAGCCGGCCGTCTTGGCTTGTCGGGCTTCTCCTTTTTTTGACGATCGGAGAAGGAATTTGTGAGTCCTTCTCGACCGCTGCAGGGGGGGACATGGCTGCTGGGCGGTGTGACTCGCTGCGGCGGAGCATGTTTGTTTTCTTTGTTGCGGGGGCGTGATCTTCTTAGCATTGCAGGGGCGCTTTTTCTTCTCGGCCGGAGAGGAAGCACTGTGTGTCTTCTTGGGGTCACCGATTCCCCTCACCGGTGTCGCCTCTCTTGGCGTAAGCTCGCTTCGAGCACTAGAGAGATTAGCTCAACATCCTCTTGTTAACATGGAAAGCCTTCCCATGTCTAAGAGGGACTCCTTTTACCTCCAATAGCCGGCCAATCACCGTGCCATATCCTAGGGATCCTCCAAATGACCCATCTTCCTTGAAGGACTTGTTCCCCACGTTCGGCAGAGTCTGTAAATAAACTCAGCCAGTTTATCTTCTCTTTTTTCCTCGATGATTGCAGCCATCACAATCGCTTTGCTTTTGACTTTGTGATTGGTCAAAGCCGCCAAATTTGATGTCGATACACTTGGCAACTATGTCCAACAATTTGTGATAATCCTCCTTCAAAGCCAGTCTCTTGTTTTTCTTTGTGTATATTATTTTGTCAAGAACATCGGACTTGGCTATTTCTTTCCATGCGTCGCCCAAGTTTACATCGCCTTCCTTAATCTCGCTTGCTCCTTCTGCACGGGTAGTGAGCAATGCTCGCCAAATCCTTGCGGTGATAGTCACCGCTTTCGTATGCGATGACTTGATTCCTTCATCGTGAATCTCGGCATTCACGTAGAATTGTGCGACTTCCTCCACGTAGGTCATCGGATATTCTAGTGTTAGAAACGGTTTTAGCCCGGACGTTTTCAACTTCTCAGCGATTTTCTTTACCAGGGTGTCGTCAGACCCCTGCTTCACCATTCCGTCGAAATCCACCGTCGAACCGGTGTGGATTTGCTTACCCAACTTG
Organism: Rehmannia glutinosa; assembly: GCA_016081115.2. Taxonomy (NCBI): domain Eukaryota; kingdom Viridiplantae; phylum Streptophyta; class Magnoliopsida; order Lamiales; family Orobanchaceae; genus Rehmannia; species Rehmannia glutinosa. Next base: position 62,746,964 of record CM071927.1, read on the forward strand.
GTAAAGTCATAAGTTGGTGCCATTTCTCAGAATTATTTCGAGGAAAAACTCAGAAAATGATTTGGAGATCGATAGGGTTTCGAGAGTATTTTGCCTTTGCTTTTGAGAGAATGAGATGAATAGTTTTTAGAAGTGTGAGAGAGAAACGGACAAAAATGGTTTAAATATGATTTATGAAAGGACGTGCAGACGGTTTTTGAATTATGATCGAAATCAACGGCTTGGATTTCGCACGCATATTGAGCAGTTCATGTATCGTATTTAATGCGGCAGCATTTATATCCAATCATAGGCTTGGTGTGCAGCTTTATGTCTGTACACATCATCATTATGTTGACGTGTTCCTTAAAACATTCCCGCTCGACCCAAGACGATCCGTTTTTGTCCCATTGCTTATAAGTTATTCAAATTATCCCTTAGCCGATTTAACTCTACTTCTCACAGCTTCTCTTAGTGACTCAAATATCACCGACTTGGTGTAGTGACTTTTCTGACATCTGACTAATTTATTGAGTGATTTTTGTTTTCACTCTTTTTCACTTCCTTTTCTGTTCCATTTCTTTTCTTTGATTCTTCCGTGTCTCACCACTCAATTAGTCCCAACTCATGCTTGAGTTCTTCAAATCTTGACTCACATAGTGGTTTTGTGAAGATGTCGGCTAGTTGTTTATCGCTTGAGATATATTCCGAAATGATGTCCTTCTTTTCAACATGGTCTCTTATGAAGTGATATCTTACATCAATATGTTTTGTTCTTGAGTGCAACACAGATTTTGAGTGATTGCAATTGCACTTGTGTTATCACACATGATTGGAATTTCTTTTTCATCAACTTCATAATCTCTCAACTTCTTTGTCTCATCCATAGGACTTGGGCACAACAAAATTTGCCCAGCCTATGTATTCTGCCTCACCAGTAGAGGTGGCTATTGAGTTTTGCTTTTGCTAAACCAGAAATTAGCTATTTCCTAGCATTTGACATGTGCCTCAAGTGCTCTTCCCGTCCACTCTACATCCAAAGATAGTCGAATCAATAACCAATTAGCTTGAATCCACCTTCCTTTGGATACCATAGGCCAACTTCTTGGCTTCCTTTCAAATATCTCAATATTCTCTTAGTCTTTGTCATATGGCTCTCTTTTGGAGCAGATTGAAATCTTGCACATACACCTACAAAGAAAAGTGATGTCCGGCCTCGCTAGCCGTGAGATAAAGCAATGATCCAATAAGTGCTCAGATCTTGTTTGATCTACAGGCTTGCCATCCGCATCCATGTCCATTTTGACGGATGTGTTCATTGGTATTTTTACGTAAGACTTCTCCTCCATACCAAACTTCTTCATTAAGTCTCGGTGTATTTTGTTTGACTTATGAAGGTTCCATCCTTCAAATTGTTTCACTTGAAGTCCAAGGAAGAATGTCGCTCTCCCATCATGCTCATTTCAAATTTACTTTGCATGAGGTTTGAAAATTTTTCACATAGCTCTTTGTTAGTGGATCCAAAAATGATGTCATCCACATATATTTGAACAAGCAAAGATACTCTTCTTGTCTTGAATTCAAAAGTGTTCTATCTACTTTTCCTTTTGTGAATCCATTTTCGCTTAGGAATTGTGACAGGGTATCATACCATGCTCGGGTGCCTGTTTCAATCCATACAGGGCTTTCTTGAGTTTGTATACCTTGTCTCCAAGAGTCTTCTCGCTCAAATCCTGGAGGTTGTTCAACATACACTTCTTCTTCCAATAAGCCATTTAGAAATGCACTTTTTACATCCATTTGATATACAATGAAATTCTTGTGAGTCGCATAGGCAAGAAACATCCTTATAGCTTCCAATCTTGCTACAGAGCAAATGTTTCATCAAAATCTATCCCTTCTTCTTGGCAATATCCTTTGGCCACTAGTCTTGCTTTGTTTCTTACCACGTAACCTTCCTCGTTCATCTTATTTCTCAACACCCATTTGGTTCCAATGACATTTTGATGTATGGGTCTTTGCACTAATTTCCATACTTTATTTCTCTCAAACTCGATTCACTCTTCTTGCATAGCCTTGAATCCAATGTGTGTCATCCAATGCTTGTGACACATCTTTGGGCTTAATTTGTGAGATGAAGCATGTGAACATGGCTTCTTGTTGAGTTCTAGATCTTGTCTTGACACCTTCTCTTATATCTCCAATGACAAGTTCTAGTGGATGGTCTCTCGAGCCATCTTACATCAAAGTTGAAGTAAGTTAGCCGGATTCATCGACTTGCACTGTACCGTGTTCTTTGTGGTCGACTCTCTCGTAATCACTTAGCAAATTTTCCAGCCGTTTTTGAGATTCACTATCTCATCTTCTTCCTCAATTGATAATTCCAGCTTGACTTGAAAGATAGGGACTCTTCTCAGTATGGTTGGATGATTCACTTTATCACCGACTCTTCAATGTCTTCTCCATTTATATTTGGCTCATCGAATACTACATGAATGGATTCCTCTCGTAACCATAGTTCTTTTGTTGAGTATTCTGTAGGCTTTGCTTCACCGAGTATCCTAAGAAGATACCTTCATCGCTTTAGCATCAAAAGCCTTTAGATTGTCTTTGCCATTGTTGTGGATGAAGCATTTACATCCAAATATTCTCAAATATGCAACACTTGGTTTTCTTCCATCCGGATCTCATAGGGAGTCTTTGTCACCGCTATTTATCATACATCTGTTTTGGGTGTAGCAAGTCGTGTTGATTGCTTGACCCAAAATCTTTTTGGTAACTCGCTTGACTAACATGGTCCTTGCCGCTTCCTCTTGAGGGTTCTATTTCTTCTTTCGCAACTCCATTCTCACGTGGAGTCCTTGTCTGATAGTTCATGGCCAATACCATTCTCAATACAAGATCGAGTTATTATTCCATTGACAAACTCGGTTCCTCTGCCTCGATCTTATTTTGATAATGGTTTGACTTTTCTCGTTTTGAATCCTCTTCATCACCGTGGGCGCTTTTTGTAGAGTTTCTTTCTTCTTACACATGAAAATTGTCCATGTGTATCTTGAGTAGTCATCTACTACCACCAAGGTGTATTTCTTTCCACTTATGCTTTGGCGCAGTTTCCATCACCCAAATAGATCCATATGAAGCGGTGCAATATTCTTGTTGAGGATGGGCATGTCTTTTCTTTGAATGACGACTTGATTTGTTTTCCCTTCGACATGCATCACATATACTCTCCTTCTTGTATACTCGAGTCCGAAGTCCTTCCACAAGATGACTTATTGCCGACTTGTTAATTGTTTTGAAATTCGGTGTGACTCGGCTTTTTTGTGCCACAACCAATTTGATTCAATTTGTGTTTTTTGCTAGTAGACAGTCTTTGGGTGTTGCGGTTGACCAATCCACTACATACATTTTTTTTTCGCGTCACGCCCTTGCAGTACCACTTCATTTGATAATATCTTTGATTTGGCATATGCCCATGTTGAATCCAACATTGTAGCCCTTGTCACAAAGTTGATCGATGCTTAGTAGATTGAAGTTTAGTCCTTCAACATATGCAACATCTCGTGATTTCTAATCCATTCCTCTTGATGGATCCAATGCCTTTTATTTCACCTGGAGCTTCATTTCCTCCAAATATGACTTTTGCTCCTTTAACTTCCTTGAATTTTGACAGATTTCTTTTATTTCCTGTCATATGTCTGGAACAACCACTATCCATGTACCAGGTTCCTTGGCACTCAGCTGTTCCTTGAACCTGCAATCAAGGAAATTAAGTTTTAGGTACCCATACTTGTCCGGGTCCCGAGGGGTTAGAATTGTAAGATGATCCAACCAACCTATAGCCAAATGATTTGACTCTAAGGGGTTGCCATCTATCGCTGCCATAATCATAATTAATCCTGGCAAATTGCTTGGGGATTCTAGGTTCATACAAATGTCATTTTTGCCTGTATGCCTGCATATGTGTTTTAGCAATTGCCTTCCTTGGGTAATTGTGGTGTTTTTGAGTGTGGTGCCTAGGTGCATATGTGTGCTGAAAAGCTCTTATACTTTTGGAATGGCCTTTCTGCCGAGTTCTAGGCCTTTGCCATCCGGGCTTATATTCCATAAGTCTATCTTTGATAGTTCACATTATTCCAATCAGCTTGGCTTGGATATTTTCTACCATTCCCATCATATGTATTTCTTTTATGGATTTTCTGGGATTTTTGGTAGCTCGCTTCCTTTTTACGAGTATTTTCTCGTTAGGAGTTTGCTTTGAGGACTTGGTCAATCTCTTCTCGGATGTCCTTTTCAAAGACACTCAACTCAGGCTCAGTTTTTTCCTTTTCCTTTGTAACCAAGGCCGCTTTGCTTATTATTGTGCTTTGGAGCGAATGTGTGTGCAACATTTATAGTTTTGGATTTTTCGACTCTTTCATGACTTGAAGATCCTTTTTCCAAGATTACTCTTGAGGTTTGACATAGCATAGAGGAATTAAATCCTAAGCTTTGTCTTGTCTCCACATTCTCTTTGACTCATAATAAGATCATCCAATGATTTAGATGCCTTAGTGAATGAGGCAATAACATTCTTGAGGTCATTCTCCCTCTTTTCTATAGCAAAGCAATTTCTGCTATTAATTTAGCATTTTCAGCCTTTTTAAACTTTTATTCTCATTAGCTATTTGACTTAGAGTACTCGGCTCCTTAGTCGACTTTGAGTTTTGACTTTTGAGTAGGCTTTTTCCTCATTCAATAGTGTGTGTGAGGATTTAATGTGTTCAAAATCTTTCATCATTTTGCCTAATGAATCATAAAGATCGAGTGGGTGATGAAGTGTGTGTGTCACGATCACTATCACTAGTGTCGAGTTTGTTGAGTTAGATTGTACCTCATCTTCTTGATCTTGTTCTTTGGCCATCAAGCGGATCGGGGCTTCTTCTTCGAGTCACTTGAGTAGTCGCCTTCATCTCTCTCTCAATCACTGTCTCTCTTGACTTAGTTTTGTTTTTAAATCTCTCTGACCATCATTGCCTTTTTCTTTTCTTGTCTTCTTTCTCTCAATACCTTTCTTTCTTCTTAATCCCCCCAGTCATTGCCGACTACAGGATATGGGCAATCAATGGCATAGTGACCTGGTTGTCTACAGTTCCAACATAGATATTCACCTTTTGATCACTCTTTCCATTCTTGAGTTGTCGGCCCTTTGATACTCAACTCTTTGATGATCTGTTCTCTTGGTTAGCTTGTCTTCCCTTGATTTGGAGGAGCCGAGTGTCTTCTCGGAGGATTCACCCTTTCCTTTCTTGTAGTTCTTATTGAAGAACTTGTTGAATCTTTTAACCATCGTGGGCTATTTCTTCCGGGTCAATGACTTCTTTGACCTCGGCTCTCTTCCCATCTTTAACAATTAGAGCAGTTGTTTTGGGTGCAAATTGTCTCTTCCTCGGTCTTTTTCTTCTCACTCAAACTCATAGGCTTTGAGGTCCGAGAATAACTCATGGTTGGATGTCTTTGATAGGTCCATGGAATGTCTCGGTGCCATGACCTTCATTTCCCATTCACCGAAGACTTTTTAGGATTTTCATACACATTTCCTTCGTATATTCCTTTCCAAGTGCGAGATAGCTCATTTGTGATTTACGTGAACCGAGCATCCAGTTGATCCAGGTTTTCTCCCGAGATCATTTTGAAGTTCTCAAATTATTGTACACCACCGATAGTTTGTTTTCTTTGATTTGCTTCGAGCCTTCACAAATCAATGTCACTTGTCCTGCATTTCCTTAGCGCTTTTGCAAGATTTGACTTTATTGAACATGGCTTTGTCCAAGGTTTTGTACAGATGTCCTTGGCTACATTGTCCAGGTTGTACCTTTTTCTCATCATCATTTGTCCACTCGGTTCTTGGTTTTCAACCATGACCGTCCGGGAGCAAGATCTTCTTCTCCTTCACCGCAACTCTTCGCATCTTAAATTTGTGTTCACCTTTAATATTTGTAGAGGCCCATCTTCTATCACAATCCACATCTCATCATGTAATGATAGATGAGCTTGCATACGAATTTTCCAGTCATTAAATTCTTCAATAGTGATCATAGGATGCGTGTCAAATTTGCTTCCATGATAATGACTTTTAATGATAAAAAGAGTTTTGAAAATTTAAGTACTAAAGCGACTTTGAAAAGTTTGGAGATCTAGTTCAAGAACCGGTGCGGAGGGTTCAATGAACCAACCGCTCCGATACCACTTGTAGGTCCCAAGGGGTGTAAGTGTAAGGTTTAGAAGGGGGGTGAATAAACCTTACCAAATTTTCGATTTAGTCCTTTTAAATCTACAGAGTTAATTCTACACAAATGTGTCCTTGATGGACAATCGAATTAGTCACTCAAGAGAGTTAATCTCTCAACAGACTCACCGAGCTATTGATGGAGTAACTCACTTTGTTGGCTATAATTTAACTCAACTGTGGTTTTATATTCAAATGAAGACTTAACACCTTTAAGTTTGATTAAGCAAGATTTTACTGACTTGATTTAGTACTTATAAATTATCAAATGGATAGCAAATTTATCACAGATATAAGCGATTAAAAGTGCGAAATTTAAATGCTTTGAAATGTAAATGACACAATAAAATTTTTATAGAGGTTCAAGATGGGGTAATTCTTCTACTCCTCTCTTCTCCAACTCCCGGAGGAATCCACTAGGTAATGATCGGTTTACAAAGTGGTAATAGTCCGATACAAGTCTTGATCACAACAACCGACTTGATCCTTTGGGACTCGATCCGAGACGCCTTGATCACTCACCGCTTTCTCGTGCGACTCGGCTTCTTCACAGGCAAATTTGCTTTGCTACTACTACAGCTCACTTGCTCAAGCACTTTGGATTTGATCACGAAGCCCTCCAAAAGCTTAAGACTTGGTTCACCTTGAACCTTTCTACAATCCTTCCCGGAATGTAGACCCTTGTTTTCGATTTTTCCTCTTCAACTGATTGAAGTTCTCTTTCCTTCACGGGTAAGTGTTGGATTGATGTACTTGAAATGTAGGCTTGAGGATTGAGAATGTTTCGATTTTTGATAAGCTTGTATATCTCACGTGTGTGTCATTCATCCTCCTTCTTAAACAAACTCCTCGGCCTTTTATAGTGAACTTTCAAAAATTTGCCCGTTGAAGAGATAGGCTCATTTTTGAAAGTCACTTTGCGATCGTTGGCTTGCGTTCTTGGAATTGCCATTTCCTCGTATGAATTGTTTTATCACCTTTTGAGTTCGACACGGTGTAGTGCTTCCCATTGGTTCATTTCTTTTGCACGCTTCTGTGGGGACCGAGCACTCCAAGAAAGGTGGTATGGAGATATTACTTGTTTAAGTAAATCTCTTGATTTACGTAAACGGTTCTTTTTACAGATTATCTCGACTTGACCGCATTTCCTTGCTTTCCCCAGGTGACTTAGAGTCGACTTCCAATCATTGGATGACTCTTCCGTCACTTGACTTGAGACTTGGCTTCTCTTGAGTTGACTTGATCGATGTTCCACTCACCGCATCTCACCGCTTTCTTGATCGAGTTCTGTCTTTTCTTCTTTGCCGTGCATCACTGTTTCTCAGAGATTTTCCTTCAAGTCTTGATTGTCTTCTTGCATGTTAGGCGTAGGCGACTTAACTCGGCTTGGCCACTCTAATTGTTACAATACATTTTACAAAGCAAGAATTGGGATGCCAACTTTCTATTCTAAGTTTTACATGGCATTCATCAAAATCTAAACAATAAAATTCCTAACAACATGAATGTGAGGGTCGGGTTTATTGACACCCGTGTATAAAACATCAAGCATAATTGGATCCACATGTAATTTTTGCCCTTCCAGTCTCCTACGTCACCTTCGGAGGATCCTCAGTTACACTTTTCACCATAAAGTTTGTTGTTCTTTTGCCTGCGTTGCATGTGTGTTGGTGTGTTGAGTTTTACTTGCATATTCATTATTTTTTTATTTTTTAGTAGTCGATATTTGGTATATTATTTCCCTTGACCCAAGGAAGAAAATTTCCATTGATTATTGATTTGCCAAAGAGACTATGTTTGGTTTTCAAAGACGAAAGATACTATGGTTTGATTCTGTTATTCTATAAAGGACGACCCACCAACGAGGAAGATGGTTCCATAACATGTTGTTGATACATATTTTCATCAATTGTGACCGAAAATAATCACCCTACAAAATTAGTTTTCGAGGAGTAACGTCCCGGTGTACCACAACAAAAAATTAAGGTTCTCCTTGTCAAGTATGAGATTAGTGTTTTGTAGATGCGATTGTTTGTGAGAGCCCCGTGCAATATAGGGATTGTTCAGAGCCCCGTGAGAGGCCATCGCAATCATGGGAATGTTCCAGGGTAACGGTGGGAAGTTCGATTGCTCAAACATTAATGTATGTATAACACAAAGAGGAACTCCTGTCGTGCATGGGATTGAGGGGAACATGAAATTAATAAGCATAATATTTGAATCCGTGCGTACACCATCGTGGCAAGAATTTTTCTCTTGAGTATAATATCTATGTATTTCTACACCAGATGCATTGGAGAACGACATAGTGCGGAGTGAGACTTTTGAAGGTGAGGATTTTCCAAGATAGACAACATGAAAGAGAGTCCATGAAGAGGTTGTTGGCGGCAGCGGGTTACCGATGTGAAGAAATGACAGTTAGGGTTTCATATATTTAGAAAGCATCTATTGTAAAGGTGGTATTGACATGAAATACATTGTGTTAAAAACCTTTTTTGACATTTACTGCAAATACATGACCTAGATAAACAATGCAACTTGAGGTTAGAAAATCAAGTTTGATTGATTTCGTGAAGTTTGATTAAGGGACCAATATCCAGAAACAGACAAAATTTTTTGGTTTTGTAATTATAGGAATGGTAAACTTAACCTCATAAAGACCACATTGTCCAAAAAATTACAATCTTGGTCGTCTGTGTTGGCCACTTTGGGATTTTGTCCTAAGTTTTTTGTATATTACTCATTTACGTATACACTAGGTCAATTCTAATCGTTTGCACATTTAGTCTTTTTTTCCATCAAAGTTCCCAATCACAATTGATCGTTGTAATATTTTGACATGGAGATAAACTTGAGGACTTAAATTTGTGGATTTGTATTTTTCAACCCAACAAAAAAAAAGAGAAATAAAATTCCAACTGAGAAAAAAAGTGGAGGAAAAACATGGTGTATATTTTGAGTACAAAATTGCAAAATTAAACTTTTATGTGCCTAGTTAGCATTGTTGTCCCTTTTTTTAACTTTTTTGCAACTTGCATAACCTAAGTTTTAAAAAATTCCAAACCTCATCATATTTTGCCAAAAAATGCTGACCTAACATAAAACTCGCATATTTCGTTGATGTGGACTAAAATAATGGGAAAACTCAATTTTGGATGGAATACTGCTTACGTGGTTTCATGTTGGAAATGTTTGTGGCCAAATAAATACTTTACCTTGCTTATGTGGACAAAATACTATGATATTATATAAAATGCAAGAAATTAAAGAAAAAATCAATATTGATAAACATATTTAATTAACAATGAATGCGTTGAAGTTGTTGATGGTAACCTTTATCACTGGAGGATTCTCGCCACCCATCCAATATTGTTGATTTTCTGAGGGGTTCAAAAGTGATAAAAGGAGTCCTTCCTCTGCCTCTTCCACCTCTTACTCTAAGGACTCTTGGGGTACCTATGCCTCTAGGAATTTCTCTAGCTTTTCCCACACCACTACTTCCTTGACCACCACTAGTTTTTCCTATTGACTACTTGAGGCTTCGTTTTCTTGCCCTGAAAGCTGTTGTTCTTTAGGTTGCTGAAAGCCTTACAGCCCTTTATACCAATATAAGTTCCATGCTACTTCTCTGGAAAAAATTTGTATAGTCCTTCAGCAAGAAGAGTTTCAAACTATTCATTGCTTCCATCTTGAGCAACTGAAATAAGTGGTGGTTTTCCAAACTTTTGTCTCAAGGATTCTATCATTTTCTTGAGATTTCTCCAACTCAACCATTTTTTTCTATGGTTGTCTGAATACTTGGTGATAGATGAGATGCTGGAGTGATGGGTGTTGTGTATATATATCCCCCATTTATGGCATTATCAATGGAGGCTTGGACGTTCTCAATCAAGAAATCAAGTTTTATATTTATCATGGATCCTGCAGCTGAGTTGTTGGCAGCGAATTCTGTCATCTGCTTCTAAATACCATCCAACTTCAATTGAAACTCATCTTGCATGTGATCTAAATTCTTGTCAATCTGTGTTTTCAGTAGTTTCAAATTAGCTTCTTTGTTGTTATTCATCCTTGTGAAATTGTCTCTCTGGGGCTATTGAAATTGAACGTGATCATTTGTCCAGAGAACCAATTTATCATTCAAGTTTCAAAAAGCTTCTCTTTCCTGATTTTGGAGCTCAATAGTTCTCAAAATCCACTCATTTATCCGGATCAAGTAGCCACTGACCTGTAAATTTGATGAGGTCATGATGTCTTTGAACTTCAAAGGAAGTAACTTTGATCATTGTCTTTATTTCAAAGAAAATGCTAAAGTTTATATTTTCTTGTTAATCTATGTGGATGATATGCTATCGACTATTTCTTGCATTAAAGCCACTTATCATGTTAGAAATTGCTTGAATACTAAATTTGACATGAATACTTGGGAGATGCTAAAAAGATTCTTGGCATGAACATTGTTAGAGATAGGAGAAACTGTGTTATTTTCTAAATCAGATTTCTTATGTTGAGAAAATTTTTGCTAAATTTGCCATGTTTGAAGCTAAACCTATGAATGTGTCTTAGCTACTCTATTTGTTTTAAGGAACAATCTCCCAAAGCTGATTATGAGTTAAATTCTATAAAAAGATACACCATATTCTAATGTTATATGATTTATGATGTATCTAATGGTTAACACTAGGTCTGATATTGCTGATGATGTTAATTGTTTGAGTAGATACATGTATGATATTGTAATGATATATTGGAATATTGTAAAGTGTTAATGAGATACTTGATTCATTCTATGAATTATGATCTTAAATTTTCTTAGTCAAAGTTGGGATTATATTGAAAGGTTATATGAATTTAAATTATACAAATTGAGGACAATGAAAAATCAACAACTTCATATATGTTTTCTTTGCCTGGCTCATACCTAAGTTGGAAAAGACATTACAGCATATTGTTGTTTTATCTACTACTGAATCTGAGTATGTTGTTGTAACGGAAGACTTAAAAAAGCAATTTGGCTTAAATGTTTAATTTCATAAATTGGTTTTTTGAAAGAAAAATCTGTTTGTTAAGATAGACAATTTGGCATATAATTGTGTTAAAACCATGTTTTGATGATAGAACTAAGCATGTAGATGTTATATTGCATTTTTAGGTCCCAAGGGGAGTTTGTGTTAAGTCTAGAAGAGGGGGTTGAATAAACTTAACCAATTTTTTATTTTTATCCTTTAAATCAGAGTTTTAATCACAAGTTGGCTAAGTCCTTGAGGGAATAATTAGTCACTCAATAGACTCGACTGAGTTGTTTATATAATAACTCAGCTGAGTGAAGTGGCCTTTTTATAAATACAGCAAACTTGGTTTTCAGCAGAAGTCTTACACCCTTGGATTGAAAAATATTTTTCAACACTTGTTTTATTTAAGTTATTATCAGTGGACTTAGCAAATTTATCAATCAGCAGATATAAATGTGCAAGAAATAAATGTGCTGAAAGTAAATAGACACAGAGCAATTTATAGTGGCTCGAGGATGGGGTAATTCCTCTACTCCACTCTTCTCCAACTCCTGGAGGTAATCCACTAATGCAATAACGAGTTACAAAACAGATCAACAGTCCAAGCAAGCCTTGATCACACAGCTGGCTTCACTCCTGGGACTCAACTCTTCACAAGACAGTTGTCTTTCTACTTCAGCTCCTTCGAATTCTTGGATTTAATTACGAAGCCCTCCAACGAATCCAAAGCCTAGTTCAACTAGAACCTCACTGCACTTTCTTCAACCTTGGATGTGCAGACCTCTTTGTTTTCAACAAGTTTTCTCTTCAATAGCTTTGAAGCTTTTCTTCCCTTCATTGAAAATGTTGGTTAGATAGTCTTCGAATTTTAGTCTTGAAGATTGAGTGTATTGCTTGAGAGAATTTTGCTCTTTGCTTGAATGTTTGCAGGTATGTGTCTATTGCAAAAGTATCATCTCTCATAAACTCCTCAGCCTTTTATAGTGGCAGTTCGAAAATGTATCCGTTGAAGAGATAGATGCATTGTCAAACTCCATTTCATGGTCGTTGGTTTGTCTTGTTATGCAGCAATTGATGTTGACCCAACCTTGGTTTCATGCACTGCAGGTTTGCCTGAACCACTGCAGGTGTGCAGGAACATCACATTGGTTCCCAACTGATACGTGTAAAATATACATGCATTTATGGGCTTAAAATGATATATAATTGATACATTTGCATGTATATTTAGTGTGTTTTACTTGGTTTCCTTAGAATGGCATGATACTGTGTATTCTTGTAACGTTTTACAGGAAACGGAGCTTAATTGAGAAGATATCAGTTGGAAGGCCCGGATAAAATTGACGAGTGCATAGAGAAGATCGAAAAGACGAAGAAAATAGACAAAAACCAGTCACACGGATGGACCGTGTAGGACCACACGGCCGTGTGACCTGGCTGTGTGAAGAGACATGTCCGTGTGAAGTGTTGGGAGAAAATAGGGACAAAACCAAGCCGCGCAATTGGACCGTGTGAGGGCCACACGGCCGTGTGGAGTGACCGTGTGAAAGCCACACGGGCCGTGCGACTGGCTATAGCAAATTTTTGTATCCTTTTCCCATTCAAACTCTACAAGTGATCACTCCAAGCATCTATACAAAGGACCCAAGGGCTGCATGAAAATCCATTCATCCATACACCATACAACACATCAAAATACATAGGAATACAAGATCAAAGCTCTTCTGAGAGAAGAGGGCTAGGTTATGAAGAACACCACAAGGCCTTTCGCATCTACGGAAGCACAAGAGCTTCGAAGGCTTGGAAGGAAGATCCATTCTGATAAGAAGGGATTTTCTTTCTTAGTTTAGATCTCTTGTTTGTGCTTAAACGATGTCATAATGTTGATTACAAGTTTGTCTATGAATTTGTTATCATGTTTGGCTAATATTTCGGATCTTAGGGAATAATCAAAACTATGGATTCATGTTAAATCTTGATTAATTGTTTTCTTAATTGATTCATGTATTCTATTTTATGAATTCGAGTGCTTATTCTTAATTGTCGATTATCTGGTCAATAATTTGCATGTCATACTTGTTAGTCCATAATCTGAGAGGTGAGTTCTAGCAAAATGAAAATCAAATTCAGACATAAACAAGGTAATATATCGGGAGACTACTTCTGTTTGTGGGGAGTATTTCAATTCAAAGATCTATTGGGAGTTAATAATAGTTGTGATGGATAGCGAGACCTCAATTATTATTAATCTACTATTTATGTGCCACCCGGGAGGGGGAATAAACTAGTTTAGGAATTGAACCCATAGAAACACATGAATTGGTTTTGTGAAACATTGATTGGATATTAATATTGAAGAAGCATGTTAAGATTATGTGCCTAGGGTTGCTTTCGTATTTGTTGAAAATACTTGTGGGGTTTGAAATTTATTTATTTTTATTTTTATTTTCGATTTTTATAAAACTTGAGATTCGGTTGCTTCAATAAAATTGGAATGCAATATTATTATAGCCTAAGTGTTTCGTAGTCAATCCCTAAGGAATACGACCTTGCCTGCCATTATCCTATAACGACACTGTACACTTGCAGTATAGAGATCTAAATTTTTTTGGCGAACACCAACCTTTTGCACTCTTTCAGCAAAACAACTTTAAGGTTGTAGTTTGTCTTCTTCCCTCTTTCAGTAAAACATTGACTTTACTTATCAACGGACATCTTCAACTTTCTTGAGTCATTTTTGATGTTGAACCCCTTTGTGAGTCTTCTCAAAATATTTGGGAGTGACTTAGCTATCAGTGTGCTTACTGATATAGTTTTTTGGTACTTGACTGAACTTCTTCTTGATACTCAGCTGCCACACAGCTAAATCTTCACTTTGTCCTTCAGTCAACTTCTGCAATCTTCAACTTTGCTGCTTCGACGCAGCTCATTGAACCTATCTATTACACATTTGAATATACAACAGAAAATGGAGTGTCAACTTCCTAATCTAAGTTTTACATAGCATCATTAAAATCTATACAATAAATTTCCCAACAACATTATATTAGAGATATTGTTGCTACATGTTTAGTTAATCCTGAAATTTCATTGTGAATATAATCCTATTGATAATGGAAGAAATGTTGGCTTGAACCAAATTCGTGACATGTATGCAAATACTTAACTTCGACACTAGTGATTAGTTTACCCCGTCCCCAATGTTGTAACCCGGTGTGTGTTTGTTATAACATAAAGTCCTACTTTACATAGTGTGTTGTGGGCAATTTAAGGCGATGATGAGTATTGTTGGTACTCATATTGTCCGTCGAACCAACTTTGGGCAAAAGATTGAGAATGTTAAAAAAGCTTGACCAAATCAGTGTATTATTTCATGGCCATATATTAATATTATGTGGCCCAAGTCCCATTATGGCTCGGCTACATATCCATTATGTTATTCGGGTGTTGACTCAAGTCTTACAGCACCCATTTTTAAACTCCACGGATCCTAGAGTATTAATTGTGGCGTCCATTTTAGGGCTTAGGTCCTTGCCCTCCATCTAAACTATTAAACCTCTCCATCTGAACCATAACTTTCATTCTTGTGTTTGGTTTTCTCTCTCTAATGGCATTTTTCAATCTCTCTCTAAAATGCACACACGCTCTCTTTCTCTATAACATTGTCACTAGTTTTCTCTTATTTCTTGAGTGAATACTGGTGAAAACTTGTGATTTCTATGTGAATATACTTCGTCCAAAAACATAGTGTATGGATCAAAGGTGTGAGGGAGTTAGATTTTGCGATTACAGTGGTATATTGGTTAGATTTCTTGGATTTTTGGTGGTTGTGTGTTTTGGTACTGTGTGGCCGACTATGTGGTCTTGGCTATGTTCTTGGTGATAATTGTTTGGAGAATATTTAGTCTACTTGAGTCTGTGATTTATGGATGTTGTAATCTGACTCCATGTTCCGAGCCTCAATAGTTTTATAATCAGTGTTCGATTTAGAATTTTTATCGTGATTTTGTTACATCTTTCTTTCTTTGTTCACTGTTTTATTTTTAGTTTTGGTTCGTAAAATTAACCTGATCTTGTAGGGTATTTTTGTAATAGTTATATTTGTTATTGTTTTGTAAGTAATTTATTCTTGATACAAATAAATACCCAATACAAAAAGTGGGCCTAGCTAAATTTATCTATATTTACCTGTTTCAACCACCCATTTTTCAAACGTACATAAAAAAGCAAAATAAGAAATTTTTGATACCCATATAATGTAGCATTATGGCATCAACATTACCCGCATTTTTTCTTTTTGTTAGTTAATCAAAAGAAAAAATTAAAAAAAATGTTCATTAAAAAATCATAAACAAATTTTTAGTGTTTAGACTGGCGGACATTGCTCATTTTATTATTTCTCCTCAGCAGTTTGGTAGTATGAAAGGTAGAAAGATTTATAATTGTATTGCAATTGCTTTTGAATGCATAAATTGTTGATTGATATCCGTAAAGCATTTGACATTTTATCCTGGGAACCTTTATTATCATTTCTTCGGACTTTTGGATTTTCAGAAATTTTTGTTTTGTAGATTGAGGACATACTTAGCTCCGCTAAGCTTTCTATTTTGATCGATGGGAGCCCTCATGGTTATTTTTCTTACACACAAATAGTCGATTGGCAGGCGATCCGTTATCTTCTTCATTATTTTGTTTGGCAGAAGAGGTACCCAGTGGCATGTTTACTCAAGCAATCCAGAATAAATTTTACACGGGTATCAAAGTTGGCCATGGCATCCATTTCCCATCTCATTTATTGTATGATGATGATGTTGTTTTATTCTATCAGGCCTCGCATTCTAATGAGCAGATTGTTTCTTCCATCCTTACACAATATGAGGCTTTCTTTAATCAATAGATTAATAGGACCAAGTCTATGATTTCTTTCGGCAAACATGTATCTGCACAGAATAAAGAGTCTATTTTTCGGATCCTTGGCATGAAGGAGGATATGTTTTCGTTTAAATATTTTGGAGTTCTCCTCTTTGTTGGAATGCATAAATGTGCTACTATCATACCGAACGTAGATCATATTATGATAGTTTTCACGATGGAAGGGTAGGTCATTGTTAATGGCGCGCATAATTTTTTTAGTTGACTCAGTAATCGAGTTTCGTAGTCCATTCTATGAGGATATATAATTGGCTTATGTCTATTATTAAGAAACTTGACCAAGTATTCCACAATCTCATCTGGACAGGGGACATTGCTCAAAAAGATCTTGTAACTGTTGATTGGAATCGTATATGCGCACCTAAATATGAAGATGGTTTAAGTGTTCGCTCGTAATAAGCTATGAACGATTCTTTTCATATGAGATTGGCATGGGAGAATTTAACCAAAGATTTGTTAGCTGGAAAAACTTTCCGCTCTAGGTTCTTGAGTGAAATATTTTGGCCCAAATTAATAAATGATAGCTCTTCTATTTGGATGGGTATTCGTCCGCATATTGATTCTCTTAGCAAGAATCTCAAGGTATTATTGGGAATGGGGAGACTACTATTTTGGGGAGACAATTGGATTGGTTATGTGATTTGAGACAAAATTGGTATTTTGCCTAGACTTCACAATGCTTTCTCCCGGAAGATGTCAGATTATTATTTTGATGGAGCTTGGCATTTCACGATGGATTCGATTGATTGGTGTTATGACATTATTATGAATATCATCTCAATTCACATCTCGGATGAATCGGAGGATTTGAGAGTTTGGTCTCACTCTGTTTTTGGGGATGTCACTTTAAAACTATCCTACTGGAGACTTGGATGGAATTTTCCTCAAGTTAAGTGGGGTAAATAGCTTTGGGATGGATTTATACCTCCCAGATGTTCACTCACTCTTTGGCAAGTTATACATAATAAGCTTCCTGTTATGGACTCTCTTTGGCTTCGTGGATTTACATGACCTTCTGTGTGTCCTTTTTGCTTCTCTCATTCTGAATCACTTGATCACATTATGGTAGATTGCAGTTTGGATAGACTGATATGGAAAGAATTCGTCAAGCTTTTCAAAATTCTATTGGGATTTCAAATGGGTTTTTATCTCTTGTTCATTATACTACACAGGACAAATTTGGTACTCAAGTCACTAATCTTTGGAGGTTAGTTTTTGGGTCGACAGTGTGGGCTATCTGGCATTTTAGCAACTTCGTTATATTTGATTCTAAGGCTTTTCATTTGGAATCTATTTGATCTTTCATCTGGGCTTTAATTAGGAAGCATAACTCATGTAGTCGTGGATGTATGGACAACACTATTGTTGATATTAATTGCCTCCATACATTCGGTATTGTCGGCATTCCTAGGCCCATGACCCACTACACCTTAGTTAAATGGTTTTCCTCTCCTCCAAGTTGGATTAAAGTTAACACGGACGGTAGTGCATTTGGTGCCCTGAGTATTGCCTCTACTGTGAGGATATTTTGTAACTATTTTGGGTTTGTCTACAGTTGTTTTTCTTTGTCTATTGGAATCAAATTTGATTTGCAAGCGGAACTTGAGGCCGCTTATGAAGGTTGTTGAGATTGTCTATTTCAAGGGATTGTCTTATATTTGGCTTGATTGGGATTCGCAATATGTGGTATCCTATGAAGCACCGACACCCCTCTCAAGTTCACGTATCCGTGTCGGATACGCTCTGGATACATATACGTCTTGGACATGTATAAATACGTATCCACAAAGTGTCTAAATTTTTAAAAAAGAAAAAAAAAAACACCCCGACACCCGTGTGTCGAGAGAACAAAGTTGTATCCTTCTATAATTTGTGTAAATCTAGATATGGAAAAGTCTTATCCTTCAAAATTTCATGTAGATCCATATATGGAAAGAACAAAATAGCAAAAAACACCACGCGATGTTATCATCCATCTCCTCAACCGCGATATTGTTTCCCTTATTTCCCGTATCGTACCGTACCCGTGTCTCGTATCCGTATCAGTGCTTCATAGGTGGTATCTCTATTTTCATCTTCTCCAAACTTGGTGTTGTGGTCACATGGAGGGAGATGGAGAAAAATTATGTCTATGGTTAAACATATTAATTTTCATGTTACCCACATTTATAGGGAAGGACATTGTGCCACTGATATTCTTTCAAAGGCAGTTGATACTAACACTTGGTGGAGCACAGAGTCGGACTTTCTGAAAGATTGTATTATTCAGGACATGTCACCACTGTATCATATTCGTTTCTTAATAATTTTAGTACTTTAACTTTTCTAGGTATTCTTACCAAAAAATTCTTTTCATCCTGGTTTTACTTTGGTAAGTTTAATAAGGCTCCATATTTAAGCTAGACGACCGACTCGTTGGCAGTCATACTTTTTTCTCTTCTTTTATATATCATTCCTACTCATCAAAGAAAATGAAAAAAAAAAAAAAGGAAAGCATATGAAGTATTAAACTATGAAAAATTTATTTCTAAGTATCAACAGTGTACAACATGAAATGCCACATTATCACATTGATTTCAATTGTCATAAACACTTGAATTGAGAATATAAAGAGAATGGTCTAAATAGCAACCAGTTAAATTTCAAACAATCTTAGCCCCCAACATTATTCCAAAGTATCATCACACAATGATCTTTGCCTACTGTGGGTACAATCCATCAATGATGGATGACTCGAGTGGTTGGCACTGAAACAGATCATCCACCATGGGGCTGAACTATAGGGATACATCAAAGGTCTCTTACCATGAACCTGATATGCTGGCATAAGGTTCCTCAACTACAAGGTAAGAATGAATATTCGTTCCTGCCGAAATAAAATAAAAATAAAAAACCCGGAAATATAAAAATGTACAAGACTCAAATCTCAAGCTTCATCTCTGATCAGGATCACGAATCCTCGACTTCGAGGTATTGGGAATGAGACGCTGCAAGAAGAGCAGCTCCAATGCCTGAACCGTCGTTCGAATGCTTGACGATAACAGTCTCTGTGACCTCTCCTAATAACTCATTAAGAGTGCTCTCCATACAGTTCCTGAATTTAGTATAGTGCTCGAACAATCCACCATCCAAGGCTATCACAGACTTCTGCTTCTCTCCCTCTTTTACGGTGTCCCTTCCCAGTTTCTTGAGAATACCCAAGATGCCAGCAGCCGCAAGACGGGCCCCACGTGAGGCGACGATATCACATAACTCCACAATCATTTTCCTCATTTTCAAGGATGAATTAGGTACCTGTCATGAATAGGAGGAGTTCAAATGGTAACAGGAGAAGTAAGAGACGTTCGCAAATAGAGTAGTCCTATTGATTTAAGGGTTAATTAAAAAAAAAAAAAAAAAAAAGAACCTTGAAGTACAGTCTAATTAGGGAAAAAAAACAGCTATCTTTCAAAATTACAAATACCCCATTTATTTATGTTCCTACTTTACAAATTGCACCCTCCATAAAAGGGTATCTGTTAAGCAAATACAAACCTCAAAGGGATATTTGTTGCCTCAAGCGGACATTTGTAGCTTTGAAAGATAACTGGAATTTTCAGTAATAGGTTTAAACCTCAGGTGTAGTTTTTGTAATTTACCCTTGTTTTAATTCATGACAAATTAAAAAATAGTTTCATGGTTGATGTGGAGTATTTACCTCTAATATATCCTTTAGTTTGCTTCCAACCACTTTGAGATCCGAAGAGGTGTCATGATGCATTGCGGACATATCGGGAGTCCTGCATGGTGAGTGGTGACACCCAGTTACTATACTGTAAGTTCAAATGCTTTACCAAACAATAGACTCACAGTCTAGATCTACTGAGTACATCATATAGATTGTATAGTCTTTATTTGCATGGAAAAGGAAGTTGTTGACTGGAGGTCCTCACTGATATATTCACCAAGTACACTTAATTCAAAAAGTCACAATAACCATTAAAACCCATTTTTATTTTGTTTGTTTATGTTCTTATTCAACTGAGTTCTCTAGTCTCCTCTCTGTATAACTATACAGTCTGTCCTCGCAGAAGGAAATAAAGATATCATCATCATTCAGCTGAAATAAGGAAAATAAACTAAGGCTCCATTTGGATTGATGGATTTGGAGCTAAAGATTTCAAATCCATAATAACAAGTCTATTGAGGTTGGTTGGATGAAGCCATTCTATAATGGATATCAAATCCTTAGAAGTTACTACAAATTCATGATGGAAAAAGGTTAAAGTAAAACAAAGGCAACTATGATATCTCCATTCGGCTTAGAACGCTACTCAGAATACAGACATTGATGGTCAAACATATTTATGTCGTCACATGTGAGCTGATCATATGAAAACTAAACCCAATACCCGATGAATGGTCGAATCTATTTTTCTGATGGCTAACAGATTCATCACCTATTTTTACCACATTGCACGTACTTCACAACATAAGAAAAAATCAGACCATCTGCTAATTATGTGTATGATGAAACAATTACAAAGGTATTCCTCATTTGCTCTATTTGCTTTTCAGTGGAAGAAAAGAAGAGGATGTCTTGTGGCTCCCCACATTGTAATCATATTCTCTGATGACACAAGGCATCATTTTGCCGTCCATTTTTCAGTATTTTCATTTTCAATAATCTTGTTTTCATGAGATATGAATAAGAATACTATGGACCAACTCTTCCAACTCATTTTCGAAAGTATAAAAAATCATAAAACCTAAATAAACTTTAAGTGGATCTGTTCTGAAATATGCTTGACCAGGTAAATTTAGAGCTTTATTTAAGCTATCATTTAGGTGCATATTTAGTTTGTGTAAATGCGTGAAACAACGAGGGGTTAATGAAAGAGGATTTTAGTAGGAGAGAATGTATAGAAGAATATATTTACCAGCATCACTGCCTCATGAATCTATTTCCGTTTTAACCTCAAAAGGAACTGTATGAAGATCCAAATTCTAGTATTGAAAAACCTACTATGAAATTAGGTGCTGATTCAAAAGGTGGGAATTTGATCACCTACTGCTTGTGGCACTCATTGGAATGATGAAATGGAGACAGAAGGCCAAAGAAAGAGCTTTGAATTTGCTACAACTTCTTCTTTGAAGAAAGTTCGATTGAGAGTGGAAACTATGATTCATCTTCGTTTTTTTCATCAGCAGACAGACTTTTACGCATAAATATCCCCACAACTTACGAAAACTAACGCTAGTTGTACTACACTTCTTTTATGGTTGTTCTTGGGGACCTGGATCGTCAACGTAATACTTCATCTTTCCAAATTTATTGCTCCCGTTTCCTTTTTGAGACATCCCAAATTACGAGTCCATATCATAAAGTGGATTTATTTTTCCCAAAACAATCCTCTGAATCAAGTAATGAAGTGACAGTACTAAAGTCTCAACCATCACTTACGGGATATAACGTAAAATTATTAAAATTTCACACTTTTTCAACTCTCTTCTAAAAGTCCATGCTGCTGGGTTAAATTAGGCCCTTAATTTTGGGATGGAGGGAGTGTGAATTAATGGCACATAAGAAAAAGCCTGTCATGGTAAAAGTAGGGAAAGAGGCATGCAACCCAATCAGGAGAATGCAAGATATTGACTCTTTTATCGCTTTTTAACAAATAAAGAAGAACTAGTGAGATTCATTAGAGCACCAATAAAACATATTGGGCACAGTAAAATGAAGTGAAAGAAGCATGCAACTCAATCAGGAGAGCAGAAGATATTATTGAATCTCACAGACGAAAATATTGGCCACAGCAAAAAGAAGTGAAAGAGGCATGCAACTCAATCAGGCGAGTGAGTGGAAACCATCAGTCCTTACCTCAATATGAATGGAATCTTGAGTTTCGGTGGGATGTCATTGCCAAAAAAGTCTGCCTCTTCAGCCATCTTGCACAAAACTCTACGAACAATTTCTCCCAGATACATGCCAGATATAATCTTCTCAAAAATCTGCAGCAGAAAACAAAAATAAGATATCAGATCTACATAAGTTTTCATTAGCATACCAGCTTACAACCCAGGAAATGATAAATAGATGTTTTACTAAAGTTACCTGTTCTCCAGGATTTAAACTTTCAGCATCAAGACTTTGATCATATTCTGTAAGTGGAAGATGTGATGATCGAAAATTACCCCATTCCATGTTTATAACCTCCAATAATAAGGAACCTCAGTCAATACAATTACTTTATAAATATGCCTCCAATCAACTGCTTAAGGATAAATATTGACAAATGTACAATTCAAGGCTAAATCAACTAATATATATATCGCAGAAAATTTGAAAAGCGCTAACCATTTCTCCAGATTTAGGCAGCAGACCCTGCCATTTTGGAATTGCATGCGCCCGTTCAACATACGCTGCATTAGTTCCTGTTCCCAGTATTACAGCAGCAACGACATCTGGATTGTCATATCGTCCCCCAGCTAATGTCCCAACAGTATCATTAACCTGCATCAGGTAAGAAAGGAAAATTTTATGGTGGCTTAAAAGAAAGAAAATAATAGCATCTTCTTGTGATAAACTAAGACCCACCAAAGCAGTGACACGCATATCAAGGCCAACTCTTTCCATTGCTTTTGTCAGCTCACCCACAACATCTTCTCCAACCTATTCAAAAGCCAACGGTGGAAAATGCAACAGAACATTGGAATTTTAAATAGCAGATTCACAAATTATCTAAATCATTACATTTCAAATCAATTGAGAAAAGATCATCTTCTACATTAGTTAATAGTCCCATAATCCACCCAGTTCACTAATACAGAAGTAGTGAGTAGTCTCAGAAGTTTCAAATGGAGCCTCAGTTGCTTGAAGCGAGATAGGCAAGAATATTTGTGGGCTCAAGGAAGGTTGAAAATGGGAACAGAGTTGCATTGTCATAATACATTGTCTTGCTTGGTTCTCCAAAAGAATAATAAAGAGTCTATTATTATGACTCCTCTACTGACCCCAGTAGCATGCGCGAGGACCAGCATTGAGGTGCACTAACAAATTGAAAAAATCAAAAGGGCTGTCAAAATATGTAATTAATTAATGAGTCATGGATTGGCTCAACACTGTGAAAATAGGCACTTCAATTCAGGAAAAAAAAAAAAAAAGAAGAAGAAGAAGAAGTGAAGCGCCAATAATACCCACAGAAATATGGGCACCCAAAGTTAGAGAAGCGACACTACAAGTATGACACTAAGGGTATAACTTTAAATTAAATAGTGGATGCTGAAAAAGTACAATCCAGAAATAAATATCATCACCACATGCATGTGAACGAATTATGTGGAGTAGAAATTATCATTTCTAGTGTGTCTGTCAGCAGTCTAAATTATTTTCTTAATTCACCCCTTCTGAATGTAATCGATTCAGATTTCTTCGTCATATTTTTCAGATTTGTCTGCTTGGGTATGTGCGTGTGTGGCTGAGAGAGAAGTTGAGTGGCTCCTGCAGGTGGATCGGGGTTGCGAGACAAAAAAGAGGTGGCTAAAAGAATAGGAAGAAGGTGAAAATGCTGGAGAACAAACTCAACCCTCAAAGATCTGATTAATGTAAATAGCATTTGCATGCTGAAAATTGGCGGGACCATTATTTTATATCGCTTTTAGCATATAGAAACGGAAAACTTTTACAAGGTTAAAATATTTCGTAAAAGAATGTACTGTCATATTATTCTGGATTACTAGTGTAATATCAGTAACACAACACCACAGCATATGATAACAATGGTCAAATAACAACAAACAGCAAGAAACTAACCGCATCTTCTATAAGGAAGCCTTTGGTCCACTTTATTAGAGTTCCCGATGCTAATGATAATTGCCTAACCGGAAATGAAAAGGTGAAACCAATCTCCCTTTGCCTACCAGCTGGAAGATGGAAGCCTTCACCTTCTGTAGCAACAAATTTTGCAAGCGCCGCAGCGATAAAATCAAATAATTCCTGAACAACCACCGCAGAAAGCATCAGGAAAAAGGCAATAACACAAACAGCATTTTATGTCACATCAATGGATGATTAAAAACTCACATGAGATGATCCAACCATCAAATGTGGAGGAATTGAAACTTCCTCAAATTCTTGTTTGATCATACTTTCTTTACCACCTAACTGCACACGCATAACACGGAAGTTTGTTCCACCAAGGTCCAATGCATAGAATAATCCCTTTTCATCCCTGAATTGAAAGTTGATGAACCATACCCTCGATAAGATGAATTCAATTGCATAAAGTAGAAGCAGAAAAGCAAAAAAGCGAAAACTATTTTTTTCCAGAAATTTATTTTTATGATCAAGGGAATCAGTCCTGGTGCAGTTCGGACGAGGCTTCCTGGATATTAGAGAAAAAGCTAAAAAAATTACGGCATGGGAAAATATTTACTTCATACTTTTATTAAGATTACTGCTCATGCCACTTACATGCTCATAATATTTTCTCCGAAAAAAACAACACAATTGCAGGCAATTCATGCCAAAAGGCCTACTTCACATTTCACTTGAAACAATCATACAAAGGTAATGAAGATGTCATCATGATTCAACCAATCATAGTTGCAAGGAAGAAAGTGAGAAAATATCAATCACATATAATTTGCTGATTAGAATAATTATACGTGGAAAATAAAATCTGAGAATTCCAATTAGTTACAGCTGTATTATACCCTTCTACTAAGACTCAAGTACCCATGTTGTGGCATTCAGGTCCTTTCATGCAAGACCAGACTATGCTAAAATTCTCCAGTGATCCATCTCCAACAGCTGTATCAACGTGCTTTTAAAGTATGCTAAATTAGCTTGATTTTAAGATTGAAATTATTCATCTTAATAAAAAGGTGAAAGTTGTATTTTCATAAGAGGCATCATTTACTGTGTTACAAATGTAAAAGCAGAATTATTAGGTCTAGCTAATTCCTAACTCAAACAGATCGCCTTCATTCGCCACAAAATGTTCAGATAGAATTTTAGAGTTTTCCAATAGGAAGAAGCCATCTTCTGAGATAGAGATCGACAAATTTTTTTATATATGCATCGTTAAAAAATTAACCAAACTATGAACTATTGCTTGAATCACTTCTTTTGCCGCAACAAGTCTATAGAATTGAAAATCCTAACCAAAAATAAAATCAAATAGAAAAAAAAAAGTAAAAGAAAAGAACTACAACTAATAGAGGCACTAAATGTAGAAGATGGTCCCAACCCCAGCCTCCAAGGGAAGGCCATAATCATAAGTTGACATGAGGAAGAGTAGAACTGTACTATGCGAATATGGTTCTAATATGTCAATAGGTTAAAAAATATTTGAAATAGAAGAATAGGACATGGCAGCACCATATATTCATAGATGTCAGAAACATAAATCTTTAAAATGAAAAGGGCAAGCTGGTGCTTGTTAACATAAGATTCTGAGGATGACAGCAAGCTAGTAACTCAACACTAAGGTAAAATGGAACATGCCTTGTAAAGAAAAAAGGAGTTCATTTAGTCGATTGGAAGAGACATGGATTCCAGATGGAGGACATTTAACTCAAAAAGAGAGCATCAAATGTGCTAAGCAGTAAGCAGCTTCAAATCCAGGTTGATAAAGAATTTCAGAAGTGCTAGCCATTATGTGATTGATAATAACATACACAAAACATATTTATTATACCACAAGAAAAAAAGAAAAACGGATATGATAACCAGTAAATTTTCATGGCCCCAAATGAAGTGGATCAAACTGGGAAATAATTCAATTACGAAAATACGGAAACAGTAAAGCACTGAATTTATAAAACACTTTAGTTGTGAGCAATCAGCAGAAATGCACATCAAGGATACACACACACACACACACACATATTGTTACCTATTTGCCAGAATAAGAAGCATAAATTTATCTATGTTCACAGAGATAATGATCAAACACTGATTAACTAATATTACCAGTGAAAACCACTCCTAAAACCAAAATCTTTGCCTCAAGATGTCACTCTCTTTGCAAAAACCAGTATAAACTTGGATCGATATAAATTATAAATCAGTCACTAAATTTATATATATATATATATATATATTTATGAGATAATTGAAACAATTAAAAATATTTGAGAAACAAAAGAAAGATTTCAATTATTCACAAGAGATGCAATTTTACCAAATTCAGAACAAAAGACATAATTTGACAACACCCCAAACTCCACATCGTTAACTTTGAAGACTCAATCTTGATAGTTGAAACTGAATCATCAAAGCACTAGCGTAAACACATGCCTAGTTAATAATAAAATCCATATTAGAAACAGGAAACAGAGACGCAATTACATACAAGCATATATATAGGCATACCCAGTGGGGAGGTTGTCAACGTAGCTGATGAGCATCTTCAGCTTACTTCCACCTTCGGAGGCAAGGCCGGCGTGCATCTCCACCGTCATAGCGTCGGCCACCTGCCGGAGCTTGGCCGTGTGGGCCCCACAATTCTCCTCTAGCTCCCTCAGAATAGCCTCCGCCTTGGCCCACCTCCCTGAGCTCTTCATCTGCCGCCTCACCACCACCACCGCAGCCGCACAGACCGCCGCCGTGCACACCACCGCCGCCGCCACCGCTACCTTTCCCATCTCGTCACTTCTAGCAACAGAGCACACGCAGTTCCCCTACCACACCACAAACAAAAAAACCCACAACGCACGCTCTCTTTCAATAAAGAAATACTCTTTGGATGTATTATTTATGCTCCGAGGTAGAATCTTTGGTTGATTCGGTTTGCTTTTCTTGGTGGGTTTTAGTTTATTTAATCTATATATATAAAATTCCCTTGAACTAGTTTCGAAAGACCTGAACAATAGTTGCTAAATAGTGAATACCATTAAAAGAAAAAACAGAGATGTAAATTACGTAGGGGATGGAATACTAGAGAAGGATTTTGTTTTACTGGGAAGATTTTTGAGGAAATACAATGAAAAAAGTGAGAAGAAAAGGACAGGGTTGAAGGGTAGGACCAAGATTCAGATGTAGTCTATTTCACTGTAATTTTGGGTGAAAACACCACTTACTCTCGTTTTAATTTTCACCTTATCTAAATCTAAATCCACGTTTTACTTGCTTTAGGGAACGTTCTTTCACTATCTTTTTTTGACGTTCCAAATTTTCTGAAATCCATGGTTGTCGGCGCTTATTTTGAAGAATATTGAAAGAAACGCAGATAAAAGGTTTGTTTATTGATTGAGGATGATTTGAGAAAAGTTTTTTGGGGAAGAGAAGTTTGATGTGACATATTGAAAAATGTGTGTATTAGTATTTAAATGTATTGAGATGCGTAATGCATTTTTGGTTGTTTGGTTCGCAAAAACTTATGTGAGACGGTGAAAGTCTGTGAGACCGTGAGATAGTGACACTTTTAGTGTAAAATTGATATTTTTAGTTTAAAAAGTGATACTTGTTTAAATACACTTAAAATATTCGTTTTTACAGATAAAATATCACTTTTTACATAAAAATATTACTGTCTCACGGTCTCACACTGTTTCACAAGAGACCTGTTTTTTTTTGTTAGTAATTGGAGGAATGAATTGAGAAGAAAATATTTATGGCATATCAAACAAACATAGCCTCTTTTTCTTTTTCTATTCTTTTCTTTTTTTTTAAAAATATCAATTTGATTATATTGATATATATAGGGATTGAATCAAATGAAGCAGGGGTCTCTGTGTAAGACAGTGTGGACCAATCCCAACCATTTATTTGTCAAAACCACTGGATGAGATTATTTCAAAATTTAATTATTTAATTATTTCTTTCCCTTCATTAAGGGTATTTTAGAACTTTTATTATTTAGCATTTTTTAGGAAACGTGACTTCCATGATTTAAGGGATTGGATATCTGATATGAAAATCCGCGCTATTAAGTTTATTTTACATATGCATCATATCAATTCTAAATATGCAATACGTTCCCTTTACATATGCACCAAAATGAATATAATTATGCAATGAGTTTTCCACAATATAAGCAATATATGTATTCTAAATATGCAAGTTAGTATCATTCAATAACTAACTATGTATTGCGTTGTAGTTATATATGTATCAAATAAAAATAATTATGCATCAAACAATAACTAACTATGAATTGTCCCATAATTATATATGCATCAACAACTAACTATGTGTTTTCTCAACAACTAACTATATATATGCATCAAACAATAATCAACTTAACATTATCTCATTAATATATACGCACCAAATAAAACATGACTATGTAGTATCTTATAATAATGTATGCATTAAGCAACAACTAACTAAGCAATGTCTTATAATAACTATCTATTCAGTATATTAATTCTAAATATGCATTAGAATCATAGTAATTATGTTATGTGTTAATGGTGGAACTAAGAGAGAGAGAGAGAGAGAGAGAGAGAGAGAGAGAGAGAGAGAGAGAGAGAGAGTGACTTAGAGATTTATAGCAAATTTTGTGGGATTGATATATGTATGGAACATAATTGATATTGTTTAATTTATTTCTATTTTTATCTATCTGTATTTAATGGTAAGGAGGCTATATTTTATTATGATTTTACAATGTTACCCTTTTTGTGATTAAATTAAATATTTAATCTAATTTTATTCATTCTAATCTTAGCCATCAATTATTTAATGGGAGCAGTCGTGATTAGTCATTACCGTCTCACAGTAAGGAGTTGTCTCACGAGATCATATCCCTATATATAGTTGTCTATATATATATATCATATATATATATATATATATATATATATCTCAAGAATTATAAACAATATATATATATATGTGTGTATATATCTCAAGATATTAGTAATTATAAACGATAATATATATATGATATGAATATGCCTGAAAATATATAATAAATTAGTCGATATTTGAGATTGATTATTAAGTTGTTTAAGCTTTGTGTTTTCAGATGTAATAAACTAATTTAAACGTTTCTTTTTGTGCGATTTTAATTGTTAATATGTTTTTTAATAAGTTGGAAGTACTGGTTGGAGGGGATAGAATAAATTTCAAAGAAACTGAAAGATATCGGGTTCGAATCCCCGCTAATATCCTTATTAAGGTTGATCGGTACCACTTCAGCTACAAGCTCGTGATTGTTAATATATATAAATATTAAGTTATATTTGTTTGGTTTAAAAATTTTGTTGAACTCGATTTGTTCAATAATCATATCATACTTAAACAAAATTTCTATTTATATAAAAGAAATTCAAATAAAGTCTGAAAATGTCTAATTTAACTTGATTTGCACCGAAATGATAGCATATCAAAACCTTTGCATGGAGAAATTTGAATGGGACAAGTGATTGGGTTTCTCTCTTATTGAGGGTTTCTCTCAGCGCCCTATCTAGGGTTTTGTCCTTGTTACCTCGTCGAACATGGTTGCCTTCACGACTTCTTGGTCGATCTTATCCCCTCATCTACCTTTATTCCCTCTCTCTCCCCTATCCATATCTAATCTCTCTTTTCTCTCATAGTGTCTATCTCTTTTTTCCGGAATATTATTACTGTTTGTTTTGTTGTTTTCTTACTTCTTTGTTTTTGTTTATTGCGGATCTCAGCACTAGTATTTAGTACTTGTGACAGGGATGTCAATTTGGGTCATTGGGTTGGGTTCGCGTTTGATTTCGGGTTATGCTCAAAATACATCAAAAATTAAGTGAAAGATAAAACAACTACGTTTTAAAAAAATTGCTAACTTGATGTCGGATTCGTATTAGTCATGTTCGTGTTCGAGTTAGGTTCTCTTAGTAACTCCAGGTTGGGTTTGTGTCGGGTTAGAGATTAACACCCCTACTTGTGACAGTCGAAGGTCATTCTTTTGAGGGTTTATCTCTAGTAAGTACTTGTTGAATCTTCACATCCATGGCAGACGATCGATATCGACGCGCTCTATGCTCGACTTTCTCTTGGAGAAAACAATATCACAATCCTCCATGAATCTAGTTGTTAAACTTATGGCTCCATGTATCATCAGTCTGGATCAATTTTCCACCCTCTTCAAGAAATTATGGAACTCTAAAGGCCCATTTACATGCAAATCTCTGTATGATAACATCTTCCTATTCTCTTTCGTAAAAAGAAGATCTCCCTGAGTGTCGGATGACTCTTTGATATATATTTCTTCTTCTCCAGGATGCTACAGACGATTTGATCTCCTCAAACCTCACTTTTACCAGATGCCTTTTTGGGATTTCATTGCACAAACTTCCTCTTGGGCTATTCACCAAAAGTTTCGCAAAACGGGCTGATAACTATGCAGGCAAATTTCTTGACGTCTAATCTGATGCAACAAGGTTCGTTGTTGGTTAATTCCTTCGCATTAGAGTGTACATTGATATTTCCAAGCCTATATGTCGTGTTATTCAATTAGATGAAAATTTTTAGAAACGTCTTGTCGGCTTGAGATACAAAAGACTTCCTGATTTTTTGTTTTCAGGATGGAAATGGGTTACCTTGTGAATGAATGTCACTACAACATAAATGACATTAGGTAACACAAATTTTGTAGCATTTTTTACATAAGGTACATATGTAACACATGTTTGTAATACTTTTTACATTACAATATTTATGTAACACTTTTGTAGCACTTTATCAATATGTAACACTTATATGTGACACTTTTATATAAGTAACACTTTTTAAGTATCACTTTTTTTTATTTCTTTTGTAACGCAAATAGGTAACACTTTTATCAATATGTAACGCTTATATGTAACACTTTTATATAAGTAACACTTTTTAAGTATCACTTTGTTTTTGTTATTTCTTTTGTAACGCAAATAGGTATCACTTTATTTAAGAAGCACTCTTGGCAACACTATATTTTATTGATTGTAACACTTTTTAAGCTATATTTTAGTAACACAAAATTATATAACTATCATTAAATCATGTCAAAGATTTATTTAATTAATTAATGTCACCAAACCTAAAAATTGTAGACATCATGTACTCTGTTTTTTTTAACTGAATTATTATTTTCTTTTTACAAAGTATTTTAGTTTTGCTTTTATTTTTTTTTTTTACGAAAGCAATTAATTCCGTCTTAATACCGACGGAAAATGCGCATGTATATATTTTATTATTATTATTTATTTTTTTTTATTTTTACTAATGGAGACCAATTTCATCGTTATTATATTTTTTTTTAATTTTTTAAAAAAAATTACCAATGAAATTGATGTTGTCGGTAATTATTTAGGAATTTTTTCCATCGGTAATTATTTTTTCGTTATTTTCTTTATTATTTATTTTTTTTACTGTTATAACTTTTTTATCTATCGGTAAATTAATTTTATATTTTTATATATTTTTTATTTTTACCGATTGAATATTTATCAGTCGATAAATTTATTTTATATATTTTTTATAATTTTAATTTGTTGTGTCCTTAAATATTTAATATAATATGATTTTCAAACTATATATTATACAATATAAAATTTGATATATACAATTTAATGCATATATGTATAATATAATTTAATACATATATTATAAAATATAATCTTTATTATATAAATATATTATATATACATATAATATATATATGTGTGTGTGTGTATGTGTATATATAAAACAAAATATTGCAAAAGTTGTAATAAGAATCAACTTAGCTTAAAGTGGCAAATTGCCACTTCCAAATACATAACAAAAATGGGTTGAATCTACTTGGTGGCAAAAAATAGTATTTCTATGAAGTGCTAAAAAAAAAAAATAAATAAATAATGTTACATAAGATTCATATGTAACACTTTAGGAGTATTTTTTTAAAGTTTTACAAATATAAAAAGTGTTACAAAAAAAGTGTTACATAAGATTCATATGTAACACTTTAGAAATATTGCTTCAAAGTGTTACCAATATAAAAACTTAATGTAAACACTTAGAAAAAGTGTTACTAAAAAATAAAAGTGATACCTTAGACTATATAATAGCACATATTGAAAAGCAATATAAAAATATTATAATGTGTGTTACAAACATGTGTTGACATATGTTTTATATACCATAAAAAGTGCTATCTATTAATGTCATTTATGTTGTATATAGTAACATTTTATGGCCATTAGGTAACATTTTTTTGAGTGTTACCTAATGTCATTTATGTTGTAGTGTGTGATGATTATGTATTTCAAGATGGAATCCTCACCATAGATTTTCATTGAAAAAATTGAACTTAGCTTGGCATAACTACAAATCCTTTCTCCTCAGATTGTGCACAACAACCTTTTGACCCTAAATCATTTGCCCCACCAAGCTGTACTCCAGTCGAAATCCCTCTATACACTACCATGGCACCTATCCTCCTCCCACTCACCATTAACCCATCATCTAGCCCTTGGTCGTCGCCCGTGCACCAAACCCTTAATCACACAAATAATCCTTATTGTACCACTAACCCATTATACTTGCTTTCAAACATCCCTCACACAAATCTCTCTTCCACTCCTCCGACATACACAAAAGCTTGAATCATCCATCCTTCTGCAAATCTACATAATTTCCCTTTGCCCCCAATTCCCTCTATACAAAATCATAACCATGTTCTCCATCTTCTCCAACTTTGTCCTACTCGTCCTAAAAACACTCATCCCATGATAACCTCTCATACTTCTCCCGACATAACTTCTTAGTTATATACTCTCTCCTCAAAATAACTTGACCACTCCAACTCAATGAAACTTAACATAAATCCCCTCCACCTCCTGAACCTGTCCAAAATACTCCCCCATTTTTACTACCCTCCAGTCCCTTTCTTATTCTTGTACCCATGCATATAGACGCCCAACCAGAAAATCATCAAAGCCAAAGAAACTCATTTCTCATAACTCCATAGTTGATCTCATCATCCCCAAGCTTGTCCCAAACGTAATCTCCAGTTGCTGAATCGTGAAAACCCAGATTCACTTATTGTCTTTGTTGAGATTGTGAGCAAAAAAGCAAGACTTGGTGATAATGTCACAAATGAGTCTCTAATGCCTCAAATGATTTTATTGGTACATCTTCTTCTACGCGCGCAGACTTAGCTAACAAGCCAGCCCCACCAATCACCATGAAACTCTTAAGTTGGAACAGTTAGGAGCTTGGGAACCCCTTTATAGTTCAAGAACTCCGCCATTTTATGTGCACCAAGTTTCCCAATTTGGTTTTCCTTTATGAAACCAAATTCAGTGATCGTGATTTTGATAAGCTAAAAAATTCGCTAGACACTACAAGAAAACTGCTAAGACAACGGATTTTATCCGTTGTCCATTAAGCACAAAAACCATTGTGTATGAAGGCGTTGCGAAAGATGTACCACAACGACAACGGTTAAATCCCGTTGTCTTTGCCGTCAACTACAACGGTTTATAACCATTGTGTTATAGGGTAAACGACAACGGTTAAGACCGTTGTCATTCACAGTAAATAACAATGGTTTTTAACCATTGTGGTTATGATAAACGACAACGGTTTCTAACCGTTGCACAATCATTGTCTTGTTGACATACACAACGGGTTAAACCGTTGTTGATTTGGTTATTCTTTTACAACACTTCCATCTACAACAGTTCATTGTGTAAAAGACAATGTGTAACACCGTTGTCGTTTTGGTCAAAGAAAACGGGTGCAAACTGTTGTGTTTGTTTTGTTCCACAACGATGTTTACCCGTTGTCATTTTATCCGAACACCTCTATCAACCGTTGTGTTTGTTTTGTTTTACAACGGTTTTGAAATTGAGGACTATCTGCTGCTTATTGTTTGTATCTTTCACAACGGTTTTAAATTCATTGTCTTTCTATTTGCTATAATTGTTGCATATATATAGCGTGATTTATTAATTTATATATAATTCATATTATCCTATTACAAGCACAATTTAAACTTACAAAACTAAATAAAACCATCAAATTTAACTATCAACACTTGAAATTAATTAATATATAATGTCTAAAAGCAACATAAGATCAAGAAATATACATAACATCAAGAGTTGCAAATAAATTAACATCAAGCGAAAGAATAAAATCCAGAGTTAGAATGTTATATTGATCCCACATAAAAGAGAAAAGCTAAAATCTTCTCAACATCAAGCGCAAATGTTGCCTCTTCAAAAATCTTTTCCATCCGACCACTTCCAGAAAATTCAACTGCATGCATACAACAAAATATATATTATATTCTCAACTTCTCAATATATATATGCAACTGGAGAAACAACTAAATATGACATAAGAGTTGCTCATTTATCAAGACATTCAACGTGGACATGTATGGATCATAATTCAAATATCTGCCATAGATCCTCTATTTACACTAACGAAAGAACAAATCTCTATCATCAAATAGAAAATACATGAAGCTAAATCCACTGGTGCTCGTTTGACCATTCTTATTATCTTTAGTATTCCATATCTAGTAATGAATGCAAACCAAAATCTCCATGAAGCGAGAGAGAAACAAGTACAAGGAGAAGTGCTTTCACCTGTTTTCATGAGATGATAAAGGGTTGCGGCAGATTTGAAAAGATTAGAAGCCACGAAAGTGTACACAAAAATTTTAGTTTTTTTAGCTAAATCATACCTTAATATTATTTTCACCTTTTTTATCCTCTGCCACTCGATTAATCAAATCCACCATGAACATAAACCCCACTACAACACTCCACCTTGCTTCCCCAAGCTTACCCAATCCCCCACACTCTTTAAAATTTCCACCTTTTTTATTCTTTTTAGTTATTTGTTTTTAAAATCATAAATAGTTATATAAATAGAATGGTTGCTTTCATGGTTCTTTGTTTAGCTCTTGGTTGATTTTCTTGAAAACCCTTTTTCCTATTTTGCAACTTAGATTAATTTTTCTCAAGAATTTATGCAATATATCAACTCCAACCATTCCTGATATAGCTTTTTCAACAATAAGTTCGACCAATTAATTTCAATGCACATATCAAAACCAAAAGAGTTATGTATATACCTTTCCTACTCATCAGATAAGTGATCTTGTAGGCATTTCGCCCACTCTGCACATATTTCATCAATATCTTCTTTAGAGTACTTAGCTTTCGTGAACTGTGAACAAACAAATAGAATATACGAGTGAAATTTTTGAAATGAGAAATTCTGAAAATATTTGAAATAAGCAAACATGAAAATATTTATAAAATTACTATTTTCCTGAGCCATATCACCGGATGCAACGCCTTCAATAATTTGTCTTATATATCTCATGATGAAGAAACCCCACTGCTTTTGATGTGGTTGAATGGGAGCCTATGTGCAAAAGAAAATAAATACACAAAGATTAATGACTTATTTATATACATATATGCCAACGATTATGAGTTAATAGTACAAATACCTTGACTATTTCCCATAAAGGTCGTCTTTTTCCGTTCTTGTTGATCTCCATGTTGAAAAACTTTAAGGCCCTTCATAAGAGTTGATACACATTTAGTGCATCTAATAAACAAGAAAAAAATATGATGAAAATGATTAGAGTTAGTTAACCAGGGAATGGATAAGGCAATGAAGTAAAGGAGAAGTAAAGGAAAAAAATGAAGTGATAGGTGTGGTGTAACAACCATGGTATCTGAGACTGAGTTTCAATTTTGAAACTTTCAGTTTGTCCTAATTGTTAGATTTGGATGACAATTTTTATATCTTGTTTTCTTTCTTTTTCTTTTTCTGGTACGTTTTCATTTTTTAAGGTGAGGTTTTAACTTGAATATTTCATTTCGTGGACACAGCAAAATATTGAAATTTTTTTTTAGAGAATTCATCAAAGTCAATGTCATCATAAAAAAGACATAGTTGATGTTACAAGCTTAGTAGGATATACCCTGCTCTGAAATGCTACTTGAGTTGCAAAATCACCAGTTTATATGGAGGGTAAATGACATGCAACTATAACAAGACTTTACATCTTAATCTGTAGTAATCTTATATCACAAGTCAGCA
This sequence comes from Rehmannia glutinosa, assembly GCA_016081115.2. NCBI lineage: Eukaryota > Viridiplantae > Streptophyta > Magnoliopsida > Lamiales > Orobanchaceae > Rehmannia > Rehmannia glutinosa. The sequence goes on from CM071927.1 coordinate 62,783,154, forward strand.
AAATCACTTCAAATTTCTTAAGCAACAAAAGGAAGATCTACAGTTTCAAGACATCAGACCAAATTAGGACCCTAAAATTCCCTGGTCATCTCTGTTAGTAGACATGTTGGTCATTTGACCAGATCCCACATATAGATGAATAAAACTCCATAAACACTCTCTTCAATCCCTTTACTTTATTTGAATTGCGTTAAAAAAAAAAGAACCGGAGAACAAGTTCGAGGGCAATGCTCAAAACCAAACTGCAAAATTCAAGTACTTTACAAAGTAACAACCCCGTGAAACATCATATCAATCAATAATAGCAGAAAATAGAACTATATTATCAAACAAAAGCCATAACTATAGAATATTCAAAAAAAAATGTCATCAAGGGAAAAAGTCATTTGTTGATAACTAAACTCAAAAAATGTCTCAAAACCGTAATTAACTTGTGGCTTATTAAAGTGAGTAATGGAAATGAAACAAAGAGCCTATTCTTTCAAACCATGTCGATTCAAAATTGAGATGCAAATTCAAATATAAGGCACAAAATAAACCAAGCCCACAAGATAATTTAGAACCCAGATTTCATAATTGAGAAACAAAGTGCAAAGACACAAATAAAGCACAAGATTTAAGAATGTTACCCTAAAATTGTAAGCCATGCGACTAATCACGAATTTGCTCCAATCTTCGGTAGAATACGATCCTTTAGCACCTTATTCACCGCCTCGGATTGTCAAGATTGGGAAAATACGATCTTGAGTGAGATGCGTTTTATATTGGCGACACTTTTCATTACCCGAGCTCAAACACCTTTTTTTCCATGTTGAGTCCACATTGTAGACCATCTAATAATTGGAGCAATTTTGAAAGCCTGTTAGACAACATGAAAGATTTCATAACCATTATGATATCTAAAGAGTCAGATATGATCAATTTACTTACTTTGATTGATTCCCATATGACTTCCTTGACATCATTAGGCACATGCTTCCAACTATTGTAAGTTATTTTAAGAAGGAACAATAATTCTTCCGTGTAATACCTTACACCTAAAGAATCTGTTTTCTTGTTTGGGAAATGGCAACATAAGAAAAACATACACTTTTGACCTGTTAACAAAACAAGTTATTGCAATAGAATTTCGTTTCCTGTCCTAAAAACTTTGCTTTAAAACTTTGTCCCACATAAGAACTCAAGATTCATCACCTAAAAGCATAACCTTGACTTTAATCAAGGGTGACTTTGATCAAATATTTACGGAAGAAGCCTTGGAACACGGAAAGATCGATAATATTATTAGATGTCATATTAACATTCATTGGACATTCATAACCATTTCTTGTTTGATGAAGAAGTCGTAAATCCGTATTCCTATAATTAACTCAATATATGTAAGAACCCGATCGAGGACTTGTCTTGCTACTTGATAGTGTAGAACTATATATGTATCTCATCTATAACACCTTAGTTTCTAAAACAAAACCACCAATTACTTGGGATGTTATGATGAACTCAAGCAAATTAATCAAGGAAAAAAGTTTAGGAGTTAGTGGGGCCAAAGAGACTCTTTTTGCTTGATCCAGGGGAAAAACTCGATTCGGATACAATCATATTCCTATAATCACAAAGCAACCTCAAGAATGACCACACACTAACCACATATATATTTGGAGTAATTTGCTACTAATCATTCAAGCTAAGACAAAACCCAATTCAAAATAGGAAGATATCAAAAACTCGAAAAGAACCGAAAGCATGCCAAAGGAGAACACGAAAAAACCAAACAATAGAAGCATAATATTATTAACGTTAAAAATCAAATCAAATGAGACGCACTAAACAAAGAAAATCATCATATAAAAAGTTCAAAAAATCACAACTATTATATAACAATTAGGTTTTGAATTAATTAGGATTAAATTTGGGGCCTAGTATTTTCTAATTTTAGGGATTTGGGGATACCTTGTATAACAACGATCGGACATTTTGAATTTTGGAGAAGCCGAGGAGCTTTCTGATTTCCAGATAAGACGATAATTTGGGATTGATGAGAGCTTTCCTTCTCGGAGATTAATTAGACAATCGTGTATGCTTTTTCGGAGAAGCCGAGAAGAACTCTACGAATGTGAAAAGGTAGAGAATGTGTGTGTTTGATTTTCCTTCTTTGTGAAATACACACGTTTTTTTTTTACTTTCACAGAGACGTGCATAGCTTTGAGGGAGTGCATACTGTGCAGTAGTGTTTGATACTTTGATTAACTAATTAAGGTAATTAATTGATTTTTTATTTAATTTATAAATTAAAATAAATAAATAAGAATTAATTATAATAGGAAGGATTTTGTTAATTAGGTTAAAAAATCATTTAATTGTCTATAAATTAGCTAGAAATCTATATTTAAGACTTTATACAATGGTTTTTCAAATCGTTGTTATTTATAAAAAGATGCTATATATAATGGTAAACCATTGTGAAACTCAATCATTGCCGTTTTAAAAGTCATGCTACTATAAAATGGTTCGCCTAAACATTGTCATTTATAAAAATTAAAGCTATTAAAGTTAGTCGGGCCGGTGATAGGACCAGGCCAGGATGTGATTTTGGAGACCCCAAAAGAGCCCGGGCCCATTAGGGTTATATAAAAATAAAGCTTGAACTCGTTAATAAATTTGTAAGTTGGCCCGTAACGGCTTGGGTATCATTCTCATTAGCCATTGCTAGAGGTTATCGTATCGATTCCAGCGGAATCATAAGTCATTGATTTAATATTCTCCCTTTTCCATCTAGCAATTTTTTCCCTTGATTTTTTTCCCTTTAATTTAACAATTAATATTTTTTCTCTCCTTTAATTTTTTGCCGGCCTTTCATCGGACGCATATTTTCCCCTTTGGTTTTTGCAAAGTAAAAAAAATGACGAATTTAAAGAGGTGCCCCAACCTTTAAGTCATCATTCTCTATCATTCATATTTGCCATTATTTTCCTTTTTCAAAAAAAAAAAGATGATTTTTAAAACCATTATCACCCCGTTGTAGATTAGAAAACATGCTAATATACCCGGTTTTATGAAAACGTTGTCGTTTATAAAAAGACGCAAATTACAAGGGTTTTGGTAAACCGTTGTTGTTTTGAAAAATTCGCTGATTTACAACGGTTCTTATAACCGTTGCAAACACCGTTGTTGTTTTATAATATATACAACAGTTATTGAAACCGTTGTTAAAACTGTTGTCGTTTTCCAAAAAATACCGCTCATACACAACGGTTACTCAATAACCGTTGTGGTTGCGGAAAAAGTCCGCATAAACACTACAGTTTTCGTGCATACTGTAGTCTATTTTTCATAACATACAACAGTTTAGTATAAAACCGTTGTCGTTATTGTGTTGTGTATTACCATTTTTGTTGTAGTGAGATCTCTTTAGGCTTTTTGTTGTTGCCTCCTGTTGATCTGGGGCCCTTACTCTCCTTTGATGATAGAATGTAGATGTATCTCTTCTAGTATATAACAATCGCCTTTTTGATGTTGACGTCACTTACGCTTCAATTAAAATTTGACTCACAAGAGTCTACAACCAACTAGATGTGTCTCAGCGTCGTGCCTTTTGTAACTATTTTAAGAGTCTTTTCTCCTCATCAATAGAATCATGGATTTACATTGGAGACTTTAATGAAGTTCTACAACATCATGAGTTCTCCGGTATTCACCTTCACGCCTCATGGCAAATTTCCCTCTTCCTTGATGCTATTGAAACTTGTGATCTTTTAGATATGGGTTTCTGTAGAACAAAATACTCGAAACTGCCTCTCTCGATTCACCCTTTTCCCAATGTGGCCGACTGGACCGCTATCTCTGAAATCCAACCTTTCGCTATCTCAAACCATGCTTTCCTCTTTGCTCACATTGAATCTCAACACCCAAACCAGCGGCACCCCACAAAAAAACCTCCCAAGCTTTGAATCTTACTGGATTCGCTCCACTGAATGCGAGCGTATTAGTTGGGAAAACTGGAACCACTCATCGGATATTGTTGATGGTAAACTACATTCATGTCTTCTAGGATTAATCAACTAGAACCGCTTAACCTTTGGCTTCGATGACTTGACCGAAAACATAAATGAGCTGATATTGAAAATCTCATCTTTGGAAAAAAGCCGAATTGTTGAAACGATTAAGCAACAATTGGGAGATCTCCACTGGAAAATTAATATGCTCCTTGAACTTAATGATCTCGGGTGGAAGCAATGTGCTAAACAACACTATTACAAAAATGGGGACCGTAACTGTCACGCCCCAAACGGGACGCGACGAACGATCCACAACTTAAATACAATAACCAAATAGTCCAGACAAATATCAACGAGAACCCAATGAGACAGAGTCTAAATAGCAGCGGAATAATTAAATAACAAGTACAAGTACAACTTAAAGTCTACAATCCATCATCCAAATTACAACCCGAAAGTCAACAAAATATAGTAACTTAAAGTCAAAGGGTCCTACGCCCTTTAGTTACAAACCCGAATAGGAAGAAATACAAAGGTCCGACAACAACATAAGATAAGAGTCCAATCAACAACAAGAAAAAGTAACGAATCCAACAAGCGTAGTACAAGGTCTCAATCCAGAGCCGGTTCAGCATCTTCAACGAAATCCTCATCTAAGGTTAGAAAATAGGTGGGGATGAGACATAAATCTCAGTGGATGGGGTGATCGTGTGCAAGTGTGGCGATATATAGTTAATGTGAGAAAAATTATATGAAAACGCGTGAGTATGATACATGAATTCACACACAGTTCACAAGCATCGTGATAAAATAATACAATAGTATATTTATACAGTTCAAGAAAACAGTCCATGGTCACACAGGCACTATGTGATTCAGTCAAGACAGGTAGGATTGCGTACGAAAGTGTAACGCCAATCCTATGCAAGGCAATTAATGGTTGCGTACGGATTTGTAACGCCAACCAATGCAAAACAGGTAGCGGTTGCGTACGGAAATGTAACGCCAACCAAAACGGGCCGATAACTCCGGAATCGTGTGGATCAGACAGCGATTCCTTCGTTCTTCCTTGTAACTCCCGGTCGATATGGTCCAAGACCGGCACCTTATCGCTCCGGCAAAGACAAAATCCACGGTGGAGCTTGCAAGGCTCGGATCTGTCATAATCATGATTATACCTCGATCTTACGACCCGCTTCCCTTGGACAAACTCCGTCCCTCGGTTGCGGGATTAGGGCGATGGGGCGGAAGAGTGGAATAGCGGCCGAGCTGCCGGTTCCATCCCCCGACGTATCCATTCCGATTGTGAGCTCGACACACCAAGTTGACTCGAGCGGGAAAGTAATTACAATTATAGGCGATCAACCAGGCGATCAAGTATTATTGATTCAGGGAAGCAGTTTTAGGAAAATTTTTGAAAAAACGCGAGTGGCAATTATGGCGTTGGTGGAGTATTTGGATGAAGATGATTATCGGAAGGATAAGCAATCTTCGATATCTTGAAAGATTTAGTGGAACATAAGTCCCGTTATAGATTCAAAATCGCAAGGCGAGGAAGTCGCTCGGCGATCGGGTATTAATCGGTCAAATTGATCCGATAAGTCAGGGGTTTTTGGGAAAGTAAAATACTTAAATTAAATCTCCAAGTCAGATAGTCCAGGGCTATTTTAGTAAAAGAGAAAATAATTTGAGTTAGGTCCTTTATAAAAGGAAAATTGTAATTTAGCCCCGTTATGTAAAAACTAACACTTTTGGGGTTAAAAATTGAATAATTAAATATCCCGACTTTGAAAAATTATGAGGTCAGTTCCTAAATTCTCCAAATTATCCATAGATTCAGGATTTTAAAGTTTTGAGGTCGAGTTTTTATAAAAATCTCACATTGGCCCCAAATTTGTAAAAATTGCCAATTCGGACCTTAAGTTTTAAAAATTCGGAACTCACAAACCGGAAGGGATTTTAAGGTGGTTCCAGTTGGAAAATGTCACTAAGGTTAGTAAGATATTGGGACAAAATCAGTTTTTAAAAGCAATATGTGTAGGTCCTTCAACTTTTGAAAATATTATTTTTGTCCCATTTTAAAATAATTGCCTTTAAGGCTTTTAGGGGTCCAATTGTTATGAAATTTGAACCTGGGGTCCAAAATATAATTAAGTTATAGTTAAGTTAGTATTTCCAGGTGCATGGGCTGCATAAGTCCTGGAAATCTCATTTGGGTCCTCAAGTTTAATATTTTTCACATCAGTCCCTCAATTTTAGTAAAATTGTTTTCCAAGCCCTAATCACTTGGATTTTTGGAATACTTTTAAAATGTGTCATTCCCAGTAACTTAAAAGTAAAAATTTCAATTTATAAAGTTTAGGTCTGGTATAGTTTTAAAAATTGCAAAGTAGCCCTTAAACTTTCAAAATTTTACAATCTAGTCCTTGGGCTTTTAAAGGTTGATTTTATTTAACTTAAAACTCTTAAAACTTTATTAAAATGTCCAAAAGTCATTTTTGAACCTGAGTACAGTCCCAAATTTAGAAATTTGCAGAGGGGTCCTTTAACTTTTATTTTCTTGCAATTTAGTCCACCAACTTTCCATTTTTGCATTTTTAAGTCCAAAATTGAAATTTAATCAATTATGCTCGACTTTTCCAGGTTATAAGTCATCCAAAACATATATTTTAAAGATCATACACATGCATGTACAATACATACAAGAATTCATCAATTAAAGCATTAAAGTGTACATGCATGCACCTAAAATACAATAAATAGTAATTTTGAGCAACTCTTGAGAATTTTCATGATTTGATATATAAAATTGACATGCAATACATAATTATATATATCTCAAGGCTCATGATTAAAGTTTCTACATGCATTTAATCAAAACACCTAAAAGTTGGAAAAAATAATTTTCCACCCACCTTAATTTTGGAAATTGTGAAATAAAAGGATAATTTCACAATTTTTTGGATGAGGCTCCTTAGGTCAGCCCCTAAGTCAAGAAAATATTAAAATTTGGAGTTAGAAAAATGAGAGAAAAATTAAGGAGAAAAAGAGGGAAATAAGGAAATGAAAAGGACTACACTTTACCTTGTGTAGTAGATGTTTGGAGACTAGTTGAAGCTTAAAAATTGGAAATTTTGGCTCAACTCCAAAATCTCCTAAGGTCAGTCCCTATTTCTCAAAAATGAAAAAGGGGTGTTAAAATTTGAAAGAAAAAAAAAATAGAAAGAAGAGGGAAGAAGGGTTCTAGTGTCCAATTCTTACCTTGGAGTCCAAATTCTCTATTAGTTTTTCTTCAAGTCTTCAAGTTTCATCACCATGCATGCATGTCTCCAAGTGGTCTTCTAAGTACCTCAAAATTCAAAATATAAACTTAAGTTAAAAGAAGAAGGTGATGAGTAGGAAGAATTTAAGTTGAATTGAGGAGTGAAATTTCTTACCTTGAGAAAGAGGGTGTTCAAATTTTTGAGTTTTAAGTGGTAAGATTGTTTGTTTTGGTTTAGATGTTTGAAGAAAGGAAGTATGTTTGATGTTAGGAAGAAGATGTTCTTGGAGTTATGAAGATGGGTTTGAAGATGTGAAGGACTTGTGTTTGAATATTTGAAGATATGAAGAAGTGGTACTTGAAGATATGAACAACTTATGTTGAAGATTTGAAGATGTGAAGAGTTGGTGTTTGAAGGTTTGAAGATATGAATGAATTTTGTTTGAAGATTTGAAGATGTGAATGAGGTTAGAGAGAAGTTAGAGAGAAGGAGGAGAATTTTCTTGAGAATTAAAATGTGTTGGATAAAATTTTTGATGGTTTTTTTGTGCAAAATGGCCTCTTGGCCGTCCAAATGGGGGGAGAGAGGGAGAGATTTTTTTGTTAAATTTGTGTCTTGTAATTTGTCTCTTGCATGGAGACAAAAGGTGAGTCAAGGTATGGGTCAAATTGGAATGTTGAGAGGAATAAGAAGAATGTTGGGAAGAATAGGATATGTTGGGGAATTTAATGATATAAAATTGATGTATAAGATAATGTGTATAATGTTTGAATTAATGGTATAATTATACACAAGATGACTAATATATGGTGTAGGTGTACAAGAGTTGGATGATATTTTTATCTCAAAAATACCACCATGGCCGTCCACTATGAGGGTAAAATGGTAATTCCATATATATTTTTTTTTGTCCCAATTTGATGATAATAGATGAAATATATCAATCTTAAAAATAATTAGTGATTTCCTTGATCACTTGTAAGTCTCATGATCACTTAATCTAAATCAAAATCTTAATGTTATAAGGTAAAAGTCTCCAAAATAAATAGTCTCTTAAAATTCTAAGGTGACTAATAAATACAAAAATAGTAATAATGATCAATCAAGTGATCATAAATGAGGAATAGAATTAATGATGATCATGATCACAAGTAATTAAATAAAATGAAATAAAATACAAAATGTATATATTATTAATAATTACCCGTCAAATTGACGCGGTAAAATAGTCGATCAAAAGTATAGACGACAATAAGGATCAATTAATAGCTCGGAAAAATCGGGGCTTCACATCCTCCCCTCCTTAAAAGAATTTGGTCCCCAAATTCTCTTCAGAATAGTTCTGGATATTGATTCCTCATGTCTTCTTCCATCTCCCACATTGCGTCTTCGTCTCGGTTGTGGTTCTGCCACACCACTTTAACCATCGGAATTTCTCTCTTACGCAATTGTCGTATCTGCTGATCAATGATCCGGATCGGCCTCTCGGTGTAGGATAGATTTTCCATTAAAGTAGGAGTATCACGAGTGATGATATGTTCGGGATCTAGTTGATACTTCTTCAGTCTCGACACGTGTAATACATCGTGCATTCCCGCGTATGGTGCTGGTAACTCGAGTCGATAGGCTAACTTCCCGATCCACTGTAGAATCTTGTAAGGTCCAACATATCTCGGACTCAATTTGCCTCCTTTCTTCGGATTGATCAATCCTTTCCATGTTGAGAGTCTGAGAAATACTTCATCTCCGACTTCAAATTCCAAATCCTTTCTTCTCTTGTCCGCGTAACTCTTTTGGCGGCTCTGAGCTGTGCGTATCTGCTCCTTGATCAGCTTGACCTTCTCCATGGCCTACTGAACTAAGTCGACCTTTGGAATCGAGGGCGACTTTCATTTTTCTTTCGGAGTCCATTGGTCATCAATCTCCCAGTGTGGTGGGGATCTACATTTTTTTCCCATATAATACCTCGTAGGGTGCCATCCCAATCGTGGCCTGATAGCTGTTATTGTAGGCGAACTCGGCAAATGGGAAGTGCGAATCCCAACTTTCTTGGAAATCCAACGTGCAGGCTCGCAACATATCTTCCAAGGTTTGAATCGTTCACTCAGACTGTCCATCAGTTTGTGGATGTGCTGCTGTGCTGAAACTTAGCGAGGCACCCAACTTCTCGTGCAAGCACTTCCAAAATCTGGAGACAACCTCGGGCCTCTGTCTGATACTATGTCAACTAGTACTCCATGCAGTCGAATGATCTCTCGGATATAAATCTGTGCAAGTTTCTGCAAGCTATCAGTTTTCTTGATGGGTAAGAAGTGTGCAGGTTTCGTGAGTCGGTCTACAACTACCCAAATAGCATCATGGCCTCCTCTGGTCTTTGGTAGATCCGTCACGAAGTCCATCATTATGCGTTCCCATTTTCACTCGGGAATCCTCTTCTGAAATAATTCCTTTCAAATTCTAGATGAGATTCATACTTATTGTATATATTCATGAAGGATTTATCCCATCCTCAATATCAAAACTTAGGTGGCCTAGAGGCGCTTATATTCGATCCAAATTCCCATCACCATTTCCAATAATCATTCTCGCAAAAATATCTCTAACAACCTTGTGGTACGCAAGATTTCTTGTCATCACCTTGTAATAGACACTATTCATAGTACCCTATTCATGTGATCCGTAACATTTGCACCACTATTCGATTATCACTTAACCAATCATTTCTACTCCACATATCATTCTAATGTACTATTCCCATAATTATTAGTTCAAAACATACCTCTTATAATTCAAATCCCGAATATATCCTAGCTTGTCACAGCTAGTCAATACTTCATTTACCTAAGAGAGTGATACTCATAATAATAGAGTCGATTTAACTAAATAGTCGACACCTATTCATATCGTGATATATTTCCTCGAATAATTGGTAGTAGATTTCATCGCTAAAAGTGCAAGATCAACCCATAATCTCTACCCATCAACATATAATAGTCAAGACCTCAGTAATCATTTAATAAGTTATTTCCAAAGTTGTAATCATATGAGTCGCTCCTTCTAAAATCTTGATAGCAATCTCAATTTCCCATAATCATAAGGTCCTTGATTATTCCAGATAAATGTGCACATCTCATATACTTTATATAGAATACTATTATCCGTCTCCTCCGAAATTAATCAATACTTAATACTCAATAACTAAGTCAAAATCAATCAAATTCATATATCATGTGAGTGCCTAGATCACCATAATATTACGAATACTCACAGATAATCATTATCCCAAATTTAATTCACAAATGAGATATCATAACTTAAAAAAATATATAGTGACAATATCCAGTTGAGACCCTATAATCGTCATATCCTTGACGTATCTTATCCACGATACCAAACAACAAGTCAAATTTGCTTATTTAAGCTCGTAGAAGTATTTAGAACGAATAACACAATGGCACATCATCGGTAATCATACCTAGTAATTCCCACACAATCATTCTCTAAAGTAATATCATTAGGCATCTAACTTCTGTAATATATCATATGACCCAATTATATACTGTCAAGTGATAACTTTATATCCTCCATGTCTCATCATAATGGGGCATTATAGCCTTCAAATCAAGAAATTTCTAAATCACCTACATCCAAAATGAGGTATATTCATTAATGTAAAACTTGAATACACCCAAAGTACAACAGCAGAATACTAAGTCAAATACATGGAACCAAAATACATCCGAATCTAGTACTATAGAGAGTAAGCTCCAACACTGGAATACACGGCTAACAACAACAAAAGTACAAACTGACAGTCTGCTAGCTAATCAGTGAGATCGCCATCATCGTCGCTCGCCGCTATGTCTATAATCGGGCCGGGTCGGGTCGGGTGGGTGGCGCCTCAACCTCGGGCAATCCACGAAGTCCAACCACCGCTCGAATCCCCGAGCCTCATCGAGTGGAGCGGCCTCGAGTGCCTCCGGCTCTCTAATGTCGATCGATCCTCCTCGGGATCCTCCTCGGCATCGTGCAGGCTCGCCTCGGGCGGTGGCAATGGTGAGCATTAGTCGCTAAAGCGACCTCTAGTGCGGCGTCTCTCGAGCTAGGGCCTGTGTAAGGTCCTTTATGATGTCATCCGCTTGATGAGGGTCTCCTCCAAGCGATCGACGGTGCTACTGGATAGGCGGGCGTCAATCTCCCATTTCTGGCGGCCGTCACTAGTCCTCTTCATCTTCTCCCGCATGTTATCCAGGCGCTCCTGGATACTCAGTATTTGTCCTCCCGCGCTCTTATGGTGTTATCGCGGTCCTTGATGACGATGAGTCGACTCGTCTTCTCATCTTGGCTCATCGCCAAGCGGCCGAGTCAGTCCCTATTGTTTGGCGCTCCCGGCTAGTTTTGTGGTCGCGCGTTCACTTTCCCGGTGCCAATGAATCATCAGTGCCCGGTAGTACTCCCGCTCGGCACGGGTCGAATAAACGTCCCACCAAGTAGGTGGCGTTGGCTCCATCCTGACCAAACAAAACTAAGGCGGATCAGTCAAAGGCAAAGGAAAGACAAGGAGGGAATAAGGAAAGAATGAACAAAGAAAGTCAGTCAAGAATCAACTAAGTCAAGACAAGTACGACTATGGTATCTCCAAATGTGCGCTCTAACTTAGTTTCAATCTCAATAATATGGTTCTATGCCAACTTGAAATCGATTTCACACTTAATTAGTCAAGTCGCGGTAATACCCAAAACACAGACCGAGGGTCCTATTCTGGGTCAGCTCGGTGTAAGTTTCCATCTTACTAGCCGAGCTTTGATACCACTCTTACTGTCACGCCCCAAACGGGACGCGACGAACGATCCACAACTTAAATACAATAACCAAACAGTCCAGACAAATATCAACGAGAACCCAATGAGACAGAGTCTAAATAGCAGCGGAATAATTAAATAACAAGTACAAGTACAACTTAAAGTCTACAATCCATCATCCAAATTACAACCCGAAAGTCAACAAAATATAGTAACTTAAAGTCAAAGGGTCCTACGCCCTTTAGTTACAAACCCGAATAGGAAGAAATACAAAGGTCCGACAACAACATAAGATAAGAGTCCAATCAACAACAAGAAAAAGTAATGAATCCAACAAGCGTAGTACAAGGTCTCAATCCGAGCCGGTTCAAAGATCTTCAACGAAATCCTCATCTAAGGTTAGAAAATAGGTGGGGATGAGACAGAAATCTCAGTGGATGGGGTGATCGTGTGCAAGTGTGGCGATATATAGTTAATGTGAGAAAAATTATATGAAAACGCGTGAGTATGATACATGAATTCACACACAGTTCACAAGCATCGTGATAAAATAATACAATAGTATATTTATACGATTCAAGAAAATATCCGTGGTCACACAGCACTATGTGATTCGATCGAAGACAGGGATTGCGTGCGAAAGTGTAACGCCAATCCTATGCAAGGCAATTAATGGTTGCGTACGGATTTGTAACGCCAACCAATGCAAAACAGGTAGCGGTTGCGTACGGAAATGTAACGCCAACCAAAACGGGCCGATAACTCCAGAATCGTGTGGATCGAGGCAGTGATTCCTTCGTTCTTCCTTGTAACTCCCGGTCGGTATGGTCCAAGACCGCACCTTATCGCTCCGTAGGCAAAGAAAAATCCACAGTGGAGCTTGCAAGGCTCGGATCTGTCATAATCATGATTATACCTCGATACTACGACCCGCTTCCCTTGGACAAACTCCGTCCCTCGATTGCGGGATTAGGGCGATGGGGGAAGAGTGGAATAGCGGCCCGAGCTGCCGGTTCCATCCCCGACGTATCCATTCCGATTGTGAGCTCGACACACCAAGTTGACTCAGCGGAAAGTAATTACAATTCTGACGACGATCAACCAGCGAATGAGTATTATTGATTCAGGGAAGCAGTTTTAGGAAAATTTTTGAAAAAACGCGAGTGGCAATTATGGCGTTGGTGGAGTATTTGGATGAAGATGATCATCGGAAGGATAAGCAATCTTCGATATCTTGAAAGATTAGGTGGAACATAAGTCCCGTTATAGATTCAAAATCGCAAGGCGAGGAAGTCGCTCGGCGATCGGGTATTAATCGGTCAAATTGATCCGATAAGTCAGGGGTTTTTGGGAAAGTAAAATACTTAAATTAAATCTCCAAGTCAGAGAGTCCAGGGCTATTTTAGTAAAAGAGAAAATAATTTGAGTTAGGTCCTTTATAAAAGGAAAATTGTAATTTAGCCCCGTTATGTAAAAACTAACACTTTTGGGGTTAAAAATTGAATAATTAAATATCCCGACCTTGAAAAATTATGAGGTCAGTTCCTAAATTCTCCAAATTTTCCATAGATTCAGGTTTTTAAAGTTTTGAGGTCGAGTTTTTATAAAAATCTCACATTGGCCCCAAATTTGTAAAAATTGCCAATTCGGACCTTAAGTTTTAAAAATTCGGAACTCACAAACCGGAAGGGCTTTTAAGGTGGTTCCAGTTGGAAAATGTCACTAAGGTTAGTAAGATATTGGGACAAAAGCAGTTTTTAAAAGCAATATGTGTAGGTCCTTCAACTTCTGAAAATATCATTTTTGTCCCATTTTAAAATAATTGCCTTTAAGGCTTTTAGGGGTCCAATTGTTATGAAATTTGAACCTGGGGTCCAAAATATAATTAAGTTATAGTTAAGTTAGTATTTCCAGGTGCATGGGCTGCATAAGTCCTGGAAATCTCATTTGGGTCCTCAAGTTTAATATTTTTCACATTAGTCCCTCAATTTTAGTAAAATTATTTTCCAAGCCCTAACCACTTGGATTTTTGGAATACTTTTAAAATGTGTCATTCCCAGTAACTTAAAAGTAAAAATTTCAATTTATAAAGTTTAGGTCTGGTACAGTTTTAAAAATTACAAAGTAGCCCTTAAACTTTCAAAATTTTACAATCTAGTCCTTGGGCTTTTAAAGGTTGATTTTATTTAACTTAAAACTCTTAAAACTTTATTAAAATGTCCAAAAGTCATTTTTGAACCTGAGTACAGTCCCAAATTTAGAAATTTGCAGAGGGGTCCTTTAACTTTTATTTTCTTGCAATTTAGTCCACCAACTTTCCATTTTTGCATTTTTAAGTCCAAAATTGAAATTTAATCAATTATGCTCGACTTTTCCAGGTTATATGTCATCCAAAATATATATTTTAAAGATCATACACATGCATGTACAATACATACAAGAATTCATCAGTTAAAGCATTAAAGTGTACATGCATGCACCTAAAATTCAATAAATAGTAATTTTGAGCAACTCTTGAGATTTTTCATGATTTGATATATAAAATTGACATGCAATACATAATTATATATATCTCAAGGCTCATGATTAAAGTTTCTACATGCATTTAATCAAAACACCTAAAAGTTGGAAAAAATAATTTTCCACCCACCTTAATTTTGGAAATTGTGAAATAAAAGGATAATTTCACAATTTTTTGGATGAGGCTCCTTAGGTCAGCCCCTAAGTCAAGAAAATATCAAAATTTGGAGTTAGAAAAATGAGAGAAAAATTAAGGAGAAAAAGAGGGAAATAAGGAAATGAAAAGGACTACACTTTACCTTGTGTAGTAGATGTTTGGAGACTAGTTGAAGCTTAAAAATTGGAAATTTTGGCTCAACTCCAAAATCTCCTAAGGTCAGCCCCTATTTCTAAAAAATGAAAAAGGGGTGTTAAAATTTGGAAAAAAAAATAGAAAGAAGAGGGAAGAAGGATTCTAGTGTCCAATTCTTACCTTGGAGTCCAAATTCTCTACTAGTTTTTCTTCAAGTCTTCAAGTTTCATCACCATGCATGCATGTCTCCAAGTGGTCTTCTAAGTACCTCAAAATTCAAAATATAAACTTAAGTTAAAAGAAGAAGGTGATGAGTAGGAAGAATTTAAGTTGAATTGAGGAGTGAAATTTCTTACCTTGAGAAAGAGGGTGTTCGAATTTTTGAGTTTTAAGTGGTAAGATTGTTTGTTTTGGTTTAGATGTTTGAAGAAAGGAAGTATGTTTGATGTTGGGAAGAAGATGTTCTTGGAGTTATGAAGATGGGTTTGAAGATGTGAAGGACTTGTGTTTGAATATTTGAAGATATGAAGAAGTGGTACTTGAAGATATGAAGAACTTATGTTGAAGATTTGAAGATGTGAAAAGTTGGTGTTTGAAGGTTTGAAGATATGAATGAATTTTGTTTGAAGTGTTGAAGATGTGAATGAGGTTAGAGAGAAGTTAGAGAGAAGGAGGAGAATTTGCTTGAGAATTAAAATGTGTTGGATAAAATTTTTGATGATTTTTTTGTGCAAAATGGCCTCTTGGCCGTCCAAATGGGGGGAGAGAGGGAGAGATTTTTTTGTTAAATTTGTGTCTTGTAATTTGTCTCTTGCATGGAGACAAAAGGTGAGTCAAGGTATGGGTCAAATTGGAATGTTAAGAGGAATAAGAAGAATATTGGGAAGAATAGGATATGTTGGGGAATTTAATGATATAAAATTGATGTATAAGATAATGTGTATAATGTTTGAATTAATGGTATAATTATACACAAGATGACTAATATATGGTGTAGGTGTACAAGAGTTGGATGATATTTTTATCTCAAAAATACCACCATGGCCGTCCACTATGAGGGTAAAATGGTAATTCCATATATTTTTTTTGTCCCAATTTGATGATAATAGATGAAATATATCAATCTCCAAAATAATTAGTGATTTCCTTGATCACTTGTAAGTCTCATGATCACTTAATCTAAATCAAAATCTTAATTCTATAAGGTAAAAGTCTCCAAAATAAATAGTCTCTTAAAATTCTAAGGTGACTAATAAATACAAAAATAGTAATAATGATCAATCAAGTGATCATAAATGAGGAATAGAATTAATGATGATCATGATCACAAGTAATTAAATAAAATGAAATAAAATACAAAATGTATATATTATTAATAATTACCCGTCAAAATGACGCGGTAAAATAGTTGATCAAAAGTATAGATGACAATAAGGATCAATTAATAGCTCGGAAAAATCGGGGCTTCACAGTAACACGTTATTTTTCCGTGCCACTACAAAAAATCACTCATTTTATTACAAAATTTTTCGTACGCTCAACTTTTTGTCATTATTTGTTAATTAAAAGTGACAATTTTTACTTATGTTATTGTAAAATACACTATTGCGACACCATCTAATTTTGTCACTATTGATATTAGATATCATCACCAATTGGCCTATTTCATGACGACTAAATGAAACACGTCATTGTATTTCTTAGAAAGTCTTATTTGACACCAAAAATTTGAAGGAAAATCTTCTAATGATGAATTGGTAATAAATGGTGATGGCATCTGGTGTCACAAAATATTTCTTTAATGACAACATCATATTTTGCCATTTTTTACTTCAAAAAAATAGTGACACCCTTATTTCATCAACAAAGTCAATTTTTAGTGCCGATGAATATGAATTCGTTAGCATTTTATTATGGGATAATTTTTTTTGTAATAATTTTCAACGGTAGTTTTTTTGAAGACAAATAATTTTTTAATTGATGACAATTCTTATTGTCACTAATACAAATTTTATATGACGAATAGTAATTTGTCATGAATGAGTTGAATTGATAAGTGATGCAATTGGTTGTTCTTAAATATTTTCATTTATTGACAACACAAACAAATTCGTCACTAAGAAAATTTGATGAAGGTAAAATTCTGAAATTTATGATAATTTTATTGTCATGTATGATGATTATATATGACGATATAAAAATTCATCATTAATGAGTTATTTGATTAGTGACAAATTTATTCATCTTGAACAAGTTGACATTGCATGATGAATTTGTCAAATAAATTGGAGGCAAAATTTAATGTTCAAAATTTAGGAGACAAATCTTTTAAGGTAAAATGATAGTAATTTAACACAATTTCATCAAGAACTAGATGCTCAAATAAGAGACGGGGCTTAATTTTCTGTCACTATAATTTGTATTATGTGATGGTTAATATATTTTTGTCCTAATTAGATTTAAAGGAAAAATCGCATGGTGGAAATTTGAGATGCAATAACAATTTGTCATATCACCAGAGAGAATTTTGATTTTACTTGCTAATTAATTTCAATGCACAAGTTTTTCCACAAAACAAAAATAAAAGAATTTACAAGCCACTAAACGAAATCATGTCAACGTTAACTAGATTAAAGTGCTAATATTTATGCATGTGACACTATTACAAAGATAAAAAACACGGCTATACTACTAACATTTTAACATAGTGTTAAAAATGCTAAACAACTAACACTATTACAAATACTAACAAGTTAAACTAACAACTAACAAGACATTACATGTGAAATTACGTCCCAACAGGCAACCACAACACTGACAATGGTATTTGAGGCAAGAAATTAAAATATTCACTTCACAATGGAAACAATTGTTATCAGTCATCTCTAATCCACTAGACATGCCATTGTTATCCGTCATTTCAATCCACAATTTTTTCCACAAACAAAAAGTTGGTGCAGATCTAATCTTGCATTCTTTCCTGTCTAAGAGCAGAAGCATAAGAAGAAATTGTAAATTTTCTTTCCCCTGCTTTCTGTTATATCTTCATTTCTCAAATACTCTACTCATGATTCTACCTTTTTCTCGAGCAATATCAAGGGAGTCAACAACTTCATGTTGGATAAATTTATGTGGAGTGAAGGCTTGATTTGGAAGAAAATGGATGGGATTGTGTATCGTTTAAGTCGAGACCAGAATTCGATTCTGTCTCCGCAAGACGAAAACGCCCCGTATATAAGTGCTTACGGTTCCGACGCTCGCCTCTAAGATACAACGACTTTAATTCGGTTAGCGGCAAGACAAAGAAACCGAACAACAAAATAAAGCAAAGTGTTTGACTACTTTCAAGCTTTCAAGGAGGAAAATGGGCAAGATGCAAAATGCAATGCTCGATTTAATGTTTTCTGATTAATTTTGTGTTTTCTTTCATCAGTAGGGGCTCCATTAATATAGGCAACGAAGTGCCCGTACGGAAAATCGCGTCTGTAGGCTCGAAAAAGCACATTTTCGCTTGAATGATGCACTGGTAGCGAGGGAGCACGACCAGGCACGCTCCCGCCGTCTTGCGGCGCTCCAACGTTCGGCATGGCGCGCCAAGACGACCCAGGCGCCGCGGGCGTCTGCGCTCGGCTCGAACCTTCGGCATGGCGCACGACCCGATCGCACGGGCCGTGCTCCTGCCCGGGGCCGAACCTTTTCCCTTGTTGAACTCTGATTTAATTAATTTACATTAATTAAATCCATTTAATTAATTAATTAATTAATTATTTTAAAGGTTTTTGGTCCAAAAAGAATAAGGGCTCCCAAGCCCATGACCCGGACCGGGCAGCCGGCCGGCGGACGTGTGTGTTTTGAACCAAACCCACAAGCATGTAGGTCCTCTCCCCTTTAAAAACTTGGGTGCCCCCAAGGGCCCAAATCCATTTGTCCAACTTGGGATAAATAAAGTGTGCAACTTTGCCTCATTTTTCCTATGTGGGATGGAGCATCTCTCCTCCCCCACATTTTCCATTTTCCATACCATTTATTTGTATTAAGTGGCTAACTTCTAGCATTAATTTCTCATTCACCCGGAATCGGTTTTGAGAAATTCCAAATGCTATTCTCATCTACTCTCTTAGTAGAATAATTACAAATAATTTAATTTCATTTTTCACAAATGGAAACCACTTAATTAATTGATCAAAATCGAGTCAACACCCAATTTCTCAAAGACCAATTCCAACACTTCAAACTCATCACCAGCGAAAGGAACATTATTCAATCCAATGACCTGCCAAAGCAAGCAGCATAATGCCCCCAGGGGCATAGCCAAGTGGTAAGGGCTAAGGTGATGTGGTGTGAATTCCTCCGGCGACGCAGGTTCGAATCCCGTGTAGAGCAGATTTTCACTGAAATATTGTGAAAGGCGAATCTGTTGGCTATCTCCCTTAAAACCAACTGGGCACATCCTCGATTTACACCTGTCAAAAAGGGCCTCGATACTAGCAGGTCGAGGATTAGTCGGTGTAAAAACCGGATATCAATTATCAAAAAAAAAAAAGCAAGCGGCATAATTATCAAGCACTCAATGAAAAGCCATGTTTCAGACAAAACGGCTACCGCATATTATATATTGATAAAGAGGGAGGAGAGCCTAGAGCAAAAATGAGACAGGCTATGCAAGACATAATAATTTAAATTAATATTCATGACATCTATATATATCTATATTATAATAACAGCCGCTTCTGGAAATAGTAATGTAAAATTTTCCCGCTCATTTTTTTGTTTCTAAAATTAGAAGTTGATTTCTGAATAGAGAATATGTTGTGCTCGATTTTTAATATGGAAACTAATTATTCATGACAGGAACTATGAATATGGCCGATTCTTGTACGGAATGTTTGACTATTTGAATGTTAAATATCTCCTAATCTTACTAAAAGTGGTTTTCAACCTTTCTTAAATAATATTAAGATTACATATTGCATATTTCTTGAACCTTAGATTTTCGATGATTTGCCATACCATTTTGTAATTTGATTCAATACCATATATACTGTAACAAATCAAGTAAAATTATTGTCAAACTAATAGATACTTTACAAACTAATAGGAGATTGATTTATTTAAATCACTCATTAAAGATTACATTAGAAATTGCAATGTAAGATTTCAGAAAAACATTAACTTATATTGGTAAATAAATTGGTCAAAAAAAATCTATAAATTAAAAATTGATGTCACAACTGATATCACAAGTTTGTAATTCATTACATATTTAAATCATCCATTAGATATTTATAGTTTGTAATTCGTCACATACTTGCCAATCAGTTGATTTTAAAAAACATTACCATACATTATAAATTGATTTCCAAACTAACATATACATTTTCGATATATATTTCCAAAAAAATTGTTACCATAAAGCGGTCAGTATAATAATTTGTTGCCAAACTAATAAATATTATAATTGAACCAATAAATTGTTCAATAAATCATTCAATATAAAAAAATATCCAATAAAAAATTAATATGAGAACTAATAAACAATATTATAAACACAAAATCATATAAATAGGAAAGTTTGAAATATACCGAATAAAATATTCCCTAATATATTCAGTGCAGATCACCTAGATATATGTGAGTAGTCATAAGTCATTCAACCGTGCATCATTCTTAAAACATCTATATATATCTATATCTATATAATAGCAGAAGTCCGAAACAAAAAATTTCCCGCTCATTTTTCTTCTTATACTCGGAAATATCCTATCCGTTGATCTTGATTTGTTCAAAGATTATATATAAATTAGAAAAATATTATAAATGAGTTGGATGTATTGTACCATGTTTTCGAATGAGTTGGATAGGAAAATTTGTGAATTAAAGAAACTATTGTCTACCAGTTATCTAATTAGGAGATAATTCCAATTTATAAGTTGAATTGACAATAATTATGAAATTAATTATAGTAAAAAGTACAATGTGTTACATGCCACATTATATTATAGATACAATATGTTTATAAATAAATAAAAATAAACTTTCAAGTTAAAATATCGATATATGAGATTTACTATATTTGTTTTTAATTGAAATCTAACTGATAACAATTACATAACTAAATATAGAAAAAATAGTATATAATATAATATTATTTTAGTTAAAACTTATAGAAAATTTGACAAGATGTCTATAAATAAAACACATTTATATTAATTACAGAAAGATTAACAAATTGTTACTTACTATATTAATGTTTGGATTCAACTAGATAACACTAAATACAAAATGAATGTACTAAATAAAAATTATAACTATTTTAGATTATAATTTAATATAATAATATTTAATTTTCCAATATTTGATGTTTATAAATGTTAGATATCTTTTAGCATTTGATACTCTTAACTACTAATAACATACGGATATGTTTTTTTTTCCATTTTATCGACTACCGAAGCTTCATTCTATAAGGATTCAATACATGAAAAAATCAAGTTATTATGTTTTTTTATTATATTACTCAAGCAAGCGACTTCATGCTTTTCGATTGCAATATTTTTCATGTCTAGCAATGCCATCGATATTCAATACGGTCAGAGAGATTAATCCAATGAGAATACTTTTGGCACTTAAACTTCATTTGACAATTTGTAATTACATTTCTTCACAAATATTTTTCTATGAAAACTTGATAAATTTATATCACATTTTGTTAAGAAAAGATAGATTAATAATGTGATCGAAGTATTCATGTTTTTTCAATAATACAAGTTCAATATGAATATACAAGTTTCACACACACACACACACACATATATATATATATATATATTATTGTTGAGAGAGAGAGAGAGAGAGAGAGAGAGAGAGAAGCGTAGATTGAGAAATATAAATGAGATGAATTTTGACATTTAAATTTATAACCGAAATTATAACTTTGAATCTTTGATAGATAATTTTTGTTTTTATTTACCTTATATAAATATTATTATAAAAACAAAGTAATAAATACTCATTTATGTTAATAGATATTTGCATGATAAAATAATAATATTAAAATAAAAATACACGTGCAACGCACGTGCGGGATTACTAGTATATATATAATAACAGCCGCTTTTGGAAATAGTATTGGAGGATTTTCCCGCCCATTTTTTTGTGCTATAAAAAGTAATAAACATATGTATAATAATAAGAAGTGATAAATATTTGGTATTTTATTATTTTTGGTAGTCAACTTTCTTTAAATAATAACTTTTAAAAATGATATAAAATATATAAAATTATCTTTTCAAATCTGGGTGTACTACATTAATTACTGTATTTGTTTTTTTCTTTTTTTTTTTTTAAAAAAAAATTAGTAACTTTTTTATTTTTGATCCATTTTTTATGTATAATATATCAAATTAATCATTTTTTTGTGATCTTCAGTTTGACACACATAATATATATATAAAATAAAAAAATATAATTAATAAAAAAATATAAGAAATATTTATTCATTACTTTGTAATTTATAATGAGCTTTAAGAAATATGCATTCGGGCTATTGGACATCAATTTGCATATTCATGTATTTTGGCTATTTATAACATATTTAGAGTTTTTTTTGGGCTTAGCCCAGTCCTTAATAATTATATAAAATTATATTTAAATTGATTAATCTAAATTAAAAAATACTTATTTTAATTGAAAAAATATCTCAAAATATGTATCCAAATTTTATATATCTATTTTATCCATACATAATATTATATATATTTATGTAAGATGAAAATTAAGATTTATTTAATACAAACTTATATTCATAATAGTAATTTATATATAGAAAAAATACTTTTTTATTTATTAACGTACATTTTATGTTAATAGAAATTATTTTTTATATTTAACAATGAATTTTGATATTCAAGTTTTAGAGTTGTACATTTGGAATTAGATATGAATCTGGCTATTCGATAATTTGTTGATATATGTATATATATATATATATAAATGTTTTTTGTTTTTTGAATTGTTTCATTTTCCCTTAAAAATGTGTTGCTAAATATAAAACATGTTTTTTGTTTAATTCTTTTAGTAATTTTTACAATTATTTAGCTTTCTAAACCCCTAACAATATTCAAATTTCAAATGACCTTATTATTGGTTGTAAAGATAATTTATTAAATATTCAGCATTGGGGTAATAATAAAAAATCAACATTGGTCAGTTAAAACTTTTTTCAAACTTTTACTTTTTTTATAGATAAACATGATCTATAAATAGATTTAATTCATAAAACTACACAATCAAATAATTTCGTATTAAAAGAGATTTTTTGTAGTTTATAATAATTTATTTTTATTGTTTAATCGTATGATTTATAATAAAAATAATTATTTTGATATTTTAATTAGTTTTTGAAATTTAAAGCTTAAAGCAATCTCTCTTCTTTTTTAAATTACAGATAACATATATCCGTAATTTGTAAAACAAAGAATGAGAGCAAGTAAATTTGTAAGGATTCTTGTGTTTAATTTTTAGAATTAATAAATAAAAAAAATTATAAATAGAATTAACATTAATAAATACATAATGCATATTCGGGGAATGAGGATGAGAATGGAGAATCCCATAAAATGAGAGGGGGCGAGGATATAAATATTGTCTCTATTCCATCATCGATTCTAGAGAAACGAGAAATCTCCATCCAGCTCACATCCCCACTCCATCCCTGAATTAAGCGGGGATTCCACATTCCATTCTATTCAATTACCAATGGGCATGGTACCTCACAGGGATGTTGTCATTCCAAAATGCAGATGATGGAATTCATATAACTATTAAAAAAATGTACATGTAATAGTACAAAACAAATATCTCACTGATATACATCCCGTGCATCACACAGGTGAAAGACTAGTATATATAAAGAGAGACTATTCTTAGAATAGTAATCTGAATATTTTCCGCCTAAATCACATTACTAAAAAAAGTAATAAAATTATATTCTAAAATAAAAAATAATAAATATTTGGGATTTGATTGTTTTTTATAGTCAACTTTGCTTTAAATATATTATTTTTTAAAATTATATAGAAAATATAATAAATGAACTTTCCAAATTTTTGTGGGTAACACATTAATTATTAGATTTGTTATTGTTCCTATTTTTTAAAACTTAATAACTTTTTTTATTTTTTAACTATTTTTTACACATAATATATCCATTTAATAATCTTTTTACGATCTTCAATTTGACACCAATATTGCATATATACAATAAAAATAAACATAACAAATAAAAAAATATAAGATATATTTTTCATTATTTTGTAATAGGCTTTTAAAAGTATGGATTTGAGATACTAAACATTAATTTGTGTATTAAATTATTTTGGCTATTTATGATATATATAGTTATTATTGAGCACAACTCATATCTTCATAATATATAAAATTATATTTAATTTGATTAAATTAAATTAGAAAATACTCATTTCAATTGAAGAAAATTCTCAAATTATGTATCCAAATATTATATATTACATATATCCATACATAGCATTAAATATATATATATATATATATACATATGTAAGAAAAAATAAATTTTTATTTGATATGAAATTATATTCATAATAGTTTTTATATATAGAAAACTATCTTTTATATTAACGTACTTTCATGTAAATAGAAATTATTTTTCATATTTGTCAACTTATTTTGATATTCAACATTTAAAGTTGTACAATGACCATTAGATATAGATTTTTCTGTCTGATATTAAAATAAAATAGTTTTTGTTTTTCTGAAATATTCTATTTTTTTCGTAAAATTATGTTGCTATATAAAACATGTTTTTTTTATCCGTTTAATAATTATGACAATTGTCCAGCTTCCTAAACCCTAAAAAGTATTGGAATTCGAAGTGATTTTATTATTAATTGTACTGAAAATACAATGTATTAAATATTTAAAAATATTGGGCAGTTAAGACTTTTTTCAAGCATTTACTTTCTTATAGATAAACATATTATATAAATAGATAAAATTCACACACATAAAATTTGTTATCAACGAATATTTTGTCTTTAAAGAGGTTATTTCATAATTTGTAATAATTTATTTTTCTATAGTCAAATCAGATGATTTTTAATCAAATTAACTATCTTTATATTTTAATTATCTACTAAAGTTTTAAACTTTTTTCAAATCACTAAATATTATTTTTATAAAATTAGTGTTCGTGCATCGCATGATATGAAACATACTAAATATGAGAACTTGAATAGAGAAAAATAATTAGAAAATCTAAATAATACAATACAAATTCCACAATAAAACTTTTAAAAAATTAAAAATTGACTTAACAACGTGAACCCATATTATTATTGTACGTAGTTCTCATATACATGTATTAATTTTTAATTTATCGCACGACTAGCTTTGCAAAAATATGTCTCCAATTTAGACATACGAACAACTTTCGAAAATAATTTTGAATCCGAAGTAACTACTACAACCTTAAAAAAGTATTTCACCAATCTTCACACTTATTAAGAATCTAAACAGGACTAAAACGAACTGTGCGAATAAGTTGTGCCTTGTGCGATTTTATGAAAAATTAGTTTCGGAAATCGAACACAATACATATTTTTAGACGTATTTTTTTCCAAGATTCACATGTATAATATTTTTTCTTTATGACTTCATCAATAAAAAACATCAAATAGTATTTATCATGTATTCATATCTGATGCTAGTTTAAAATTATTACAACGCAGGAGATATAACTCATAGAATTATTAGGAAAATGTAGTGCTGTCAATTTGGATCATTGGATTGGGTTCATGTTTGGTTTCGGGTTAATTTCGGGTTAAGTAAAAGATAAAACAACTATGTTTTAGATAAATTGGTAACTTAGTATCAGATTCGTGTTAGTGTTCAGGTCGGGTTCGTGTTTCTCTCAGTAAATTTAGGTGGGTTCGTGTCGAGTCAGATATCGACATTCCTAGGAAAATGCACATGTCACAGCACAAAAAGAAGGTCTCATAGATATATACCTCGTGCATCGCACGTATTAAATACTAGTTTATTTAACAGGTTTGCAATCCGAAAGTCGTTCTTCCACATTTATCATACTATTAGTCTTCCAGGAGCTAAGATTTGAGAGTGCCACTAGCAACTAAAAGTTCAAACTAGATTCATATATTGGATGAAAAAAGCAATTAAAGGCAAGATTTATACTAGAGATTTTGCTGAAAACTAAGCAATGGAAGCTACAATAATGATATAGTAACCAATATAAAGTTGTAAATTCAACAAATAAAAATTTATTATTAAATCAACTGAAAGAAGTTCAAACATTCAAAGGGTGCTACAATTCTGTAACGTGTTAGAAAGAAGCTCCAGACACTTTTCTCATCGACAAAAATTTGGAACGGGAAAACCAAAAAATCCTTGTGCGATAATCTCCAAAATCAAAAAGTTGCAATAGATGAAGACAACAACATATTAATATGACAAAAATTGGGTCAGTTCATTTAAAATTTAGACATGAAACGGATGTTTTGGGGCGAACAATATTGTTGGTAACAAATTTCAAATTCGCTGCAAAACTTTACTCACTATTTTAAATTTTTCTTGTAGTGTTTGTTCTTTGCCCACATTATTCAACAGCAACACCAAGACTATTCCTATTAAAAAGCAATAACATGATTATGACAGGATTATTTTTTCAAAGCGTCAAATTCAATCAATAAAAAGAACTAGAACTCTGAACAAAAGAGTTAAACAGTAATTAGGTGTGAGCAGTGTAAACAACTATTTTTCAGGTTCTTTTGAGCTTCAACTGATGGAAATGCAAAAATCAACTTCCACCTAAAACATGCAGCAGGGAGAGAAAAAATTTGGAAAAAGAATATAAGGCAGAACTTTAATTATAAGTCAACTATACATTTCCATATGATATGTAGCTCCTAAGTTACTCACTATAAACTATCTTAAATATACAAGGTTCATAAAACAGGGAAACTACAATTTACTAAAGATGAGAATTAAGTGGTGAAGAATGAACCCAATGCTTCCATGTGGTACATTCTATATGATCCATTCGGAAATGATAGCAACATCAACCTGTGAACACAATACCCTATTTGTAAGGAAAAAAAATGTTCAACCAAAACATAGAAGCAGATGGACTATTTCCGTAAACTATCATCCGAAATTGATCATAACTTTATTTCAAAGTCAAAAATAAAAAGTGAAAATTTTGTTAGATGAAATGGAATATAAGTCAAAACAATAAATACTTCTTTATGTTAAGACACCATGTGACTTCATTAAACATTGGTTCAAGTTAAACTGATAAACATAAGAAAATTTGCTAAAATCGGAGTATCAACTTAAACAAGAAACCCAGGAAGAGATAATTAATTATTTGAGAAAATATCAAGATTAAGGATAACAAACAAAAAAATTTGCTCATGATGGATAAGTGGTAAAAATATGATATTTCCGTACTTTTTTTTTCTACCCCAGAGTTTGTCGCGATTTCTCTTGGGGTACTTCCCACAAAGCGCTAAGTTTTACGTCCTCAGCCAGGCTTCAGATTTCTAACATCACTGTCGTTGAATCATGTCAGTTGAAATCCTTGAGCCCTTATATTTTGTACCATCCATCAGACTAATGGAGTTGCACTTTTCTTGGATCAAGTTAAGTATCGCTTGAGAATTTTCCCTTTTGAGGTTGGCCTCCCACTGCATTAGCGATTTGGTTTGCTTGTGTTTCTAGAGTTTTCAGTCTCGCATTCAACAAAAATGATGTTAGAAACAAAGCAATAAAAAAAATAAAATAAAAATTATTTACAAAATGCTTCAATTAAGATCGGACTACTTATTACTATATCTAAATAGAATCTTTCAATCCCCGGCAACGGAGCCAAAAACTTGTTAGCCAAAAATATTGGATCATACAACTGCAAGTGTACAGTGTAGTTTATAGAATAATGGCAAGCAAGGTCGTATTCCTCAGGGATTGATTTGTGAAACGCTTAGGCTATAATAACATCGCATTCCAATTTTATTGGAGCGACCGAATATCAAGTTTTATAATAAAATCGAAAATAACAAGAAAAAGAAATAAATTTGCGAATCACACAAGTATTTTCAACAACTACAGGAGCAACCTTAGGCACATAATCTCAACATGTTTCTTCAATATTAAATCCAATTAAAGTTTCAAAACCAATTCATGCAATTCTATGGGTTCAATTCCTAAGATAGTTTATTCTCCCTCCCGGGTGATAAATAAATAGTAGATTAATAATAATTATAGATCTACCGATACGTTACAACTATTATTAACTCCCAAAAGATTTATGAATCGAATGACTCCACATAAACAGTTGTAGGTCTCCCGACTCATTACACCCATTTATGTCTGAATTCGATTTTCGTCTTTGTTAGAACTCATCTCCCGAATCTCGCACTAACAAATATGACATGAAAAATTATTCCCGGCCAAATAATAAGCAATTGAGAATAAGCACTCGAATTCATAAAATAGAAAACATGAATCAATTAAGAAAACAATTAATCAAGATTTAACATGAATCCACAGTTTTGATTATGCCCCTAAGATCCGAAAGATTAGCCAAACATTGATAACAAATTCATAGATAAATTCAAAATCAATATTATGACATCGTTTAAGCACATACAAGAGATTTAGACAGAGAAATAAAACCCCTTCTTGTCAGGATGGATTTCTCTCCTAAGCCTTCGAAGCTCTTGTGCTCCCGTAGATGCGAAAGGCCTTGTGGTGTTCTTCGCAACCTAGCCTTCCTATCTCAAAAGACCTTCGATTCTTGCGTTCCTGCGTAATTTGATGTGTTTTCTCTGTATGAAGTGATGATTTTTCGTGCAAGCCTTGGGTCCCTTTATAGATGCGGGGAGAGATCACTTGTAGATTTAGAACGGAAAAAGAACTCCGAAAAAACACGTCTATAGAGTCCCACACAGCCTGGCCGTTTAACACCACATGGCCGTGTGGATTTTTGCGTTGCCCAACACCATACGCCCGTGTGGGTCTACACGGTCTAGCCGTGCTGCTTGGTTTCGTCCCCTGTTTTCTTCCTCTTTTCCACATGGTTGTGCCACTTCACACGGTTATTTTCACACGACCATGTGACACCACACAGTCCGGCCGTGTGAAGTGTTCTTGTCCATTTTCTTTCGTTGTTTTGATCCTCTCTTCGCATTTGTCAGTCCTAGCTGGGCATTCCAACTGATATTTCTTCGTTTAAAGCTCCGTATCCTGTAAAAAATTACAAGAATACGCAGTATCATGCCTTGCTAAGGAAACAACGTAAAAACACACTAAATATGCATGCAAATGCATCAACTATATTTTATTTTAAGCCCCAAAATACATATATATTTTACACACATCACCAACTGCTCTGATACCACTTGTAGGTCCCAAGGGGTGTTTAAGCTAAGTCTAGAGGGGGGGTTGAAAAGACTTAACCAATTTTTCGATTTTATCCTTTAAATCAGAGTTTTAAACACAAGTCAGCTTAGTCCTTGAGGGACAACTTAGTTCAACCTTAACAGTAGAGTTAGCCACTCACAAGACTCAAGAGAGCTATTGATAAGATAACTGAGCTCAGTGAGGTGGCCTTTTTAGAAATATGGCAGACTTGGTTTTCAGTGGAAGTCTTACACCCTTTGAATAAAATATGTTTTCAACACTTGTTTTAGGTTAAGTTATTATCAATAGACTTAGCAAATTTAACAAACAACAGATATAATATGCAAGAAATAAATATGCTGAATGTAAAAGACACAGAGCAATTTTATAGTGGTTCGATGATGGGGTAATTTATCTAATCCACTCTTTTCCAACTCCTAGAGGTATTACACTAAGTAACAGTGAGTTCGTTACAAAAGGATGACAGTCCGAGCAAGCCTTGATCACACAGTTGGCTTCATTCCTAGGACTCAGCTCTTCACACAACAATTGTTCTGCTACTTCTGCTCCTTTAGACTTTTGGATTTGATCACGTAGCCCTCCAACAAGTCCAAAGCTTTGGTTCGAACTAGGCCTCCCTGCACTCCCTTCAACCTTGGTTGTGCAAACCCTTTGTCTTTCAACAATGTTTCCACTTCAACAGTTTGAAGGTTTCTTTCCTTCACTGAGTGTGTTGGATTGATATACTTCGAGTTTAGGCTTGAGGATTGAGTGTATAACTTGAGAGTATTTTTCACTTTGCTCAGATTGCTTGTAAGCTCTTGTGTGTCGTAAGTTGCATAGGTAGTCTCTCTCTAAAGTTACTTAGCTTTTTATAGTGCATGTTTGGAAAATGTATCCGTTGAAGAGATATATGCGTGTTTCAAACTACACTTCATGGTCATTGGCTTGTCTTGTTAAGCAACATTTGATGTAGACTGAACCTTGTATTAATGCTCTGCAGCATGCCTGAAACTCTATAGTTTTGCAAGAGCATCCCATTGGTTCCCAACTATTTGCACTCTTTCAGCAAACTAGCTTTATGGTTGCAGTCTGTTATGTTTCCTCTTTCATCAAAGATTTGAATTTGCTTATCAACGGACATCTTCAGCTTTCTTAAGTCCTTTTTGCTTCTTAACCCTTTTGATAGTCTTCTCCACTGGGAGTGACTTAGTTGTGTCTGCTGACTGAGACAATTTTTTTGTACTTGACTGATCCTTCACTGCAATACTCCACTGACACACATCAGAGTCTTCACTTTGATCTTCAGCCAACTTCTGAAATCTTCAACTTGGCTGCTTTGATTCAACTAATAAAACCCTAGCTATTACATAGTTGATTTTACAGCAGAATTGGGGTGCCAACTTCCTAATCTAGGTTTTACCTAGCATCATCAAAATCTATACAATATATTTTCTAACACATGTCTAAAAATGGATTTATCTCCTATAATGACTATGTGAATAAGAAGTGTGAAACTAGTGTTCAAGCAAAAATTACAAGATTACTTTTTACTTAAGTGGAATGAAACACACAATTGCTTGATCTTGTTGTTCAGTATGAGTTTTGCATGTATTTTGGGCATGATTTTGGTTGTAATGAGTTGATAAAAATGCATTAACTTAGTAAAATGGGTCGTGTCTCACATTGTGGAAAAGATATTATGCTTTGCTTGTTTTACAGGAAAATAACAATGTTTGGAGTACTTTTGTGGTAATTTAAAGCATTGCAGTATAGGACTGTCAAGAATCGAGCGATTACGCGAAGTTTGGAGCTGAACCGAGAAGAAATCAGAGGAAACGAGCGAAATAGGGACACACACGGGTAGTCTGTGCGCATAGGCATAGCCCGTGCATGAGCCATACAACAGGAATGACCTTTCGACTTGACACATGGGCTGGTCATGCACTTTGGCACGACCCGTGAGTCTGTGCGAGTTTGTAGAGTTTCGCTTTGTATCAAATTAGGTTTGGCCCGGGATGTTATAATATAGAGAGGAGGCGAACCCAGAAGAGGACACACATACTTTTATCCTAGAAAGCAGAGAAAAGAGCATTTTTCTACTAGAGGAATCGAGAGAAAGGTCGAGATCGCATCCACGCTTGAGGATTGAAGATTGATTGAGAGATCATCGATATCCCTGAGTGTTTTTCACTCCATTGTATTCTTATTTTTCATCTAGTCTGATATGGATCTGAACAATTTGTCTATGAATTATTCGTTTCCCATGTCCGGCTAAACATCTTGTGACTCTGGGGTTTGGGATTAGGTTAATTTAACTATTGTTTGATGATTGTTTTAATTGAAGTTATTATTTTGAACCCTATTCGAATACTCTGCTTTATTACTTATTTTATCATATGGCCAATGATTTAGCATGCTTGATGTGTTGATTCATAATTCGAGAGATGGGTTTCAATACTAGTTCTTGAGTACTTGACATGAATATTTTGCATGATTGAGAAGTCTGTGAGTATTTGTGAGGATTTGCTGATCCTATATGCTTTTGGGAGTTGTTTATCTTATGTTGAGTAGAGATGTTAGTATAGATTATTCAATCAACGTATTTATTGTGTCTCGAGAGAGAGGATAAATTACTTTTGTGATCATCTTATAGGGAAGATAGATAATAACTCTGGCTTGATTAATCTGATAATAAGAGGGTGATTAACTGAAATCATAACCCTGGAATCCTTCCATTTACCTGATCTTTTCAATCGTAACTCTTTGCTTTATTATTTTCATGATAAAATATTTTCTTAGTTTCATAAAACAACAATCACAATTCGATGGTATAAATAAAAACAGTGCACAATCTAAATAATTAGTGCATTAATTTATTAGTCTCTGTGAGATTGACCTTGCTTACCCTATCTATTAATTACCCTATCTATTAATTACACCGTTCACTCGCGGTGAAGCTAAGAAATAAGACAAACGAGTTTTTGGTGCTGTTGCCGGGGACTAATTAAATATTTTGTTCTAATATTGCGATAAATAGTGATATTTTCAATTTAGACATTTTTTTTGTTTTCTTAAGTTCTATTCCTACAGTGTTTGATTTGTTTCTTTTAGTTGGTTCAGGTAGTGCATGAACACTCGCTCCAAGAGAAGAGAATTAGCATCGTTCATACCGGAAATTGAAGCTTTTGGCAGGCGAATAAGTGCAGCTACTAAACGAGCAGAAAGAAATCTAGATCATACTATGGAGGTTGTGGACGAGAACAACAGGAATAAAAACTAGAATAATGGGAACAACAATCAGGTACCTATGCCAGAAGTTCCGGCAGTCCAACAACAAGTGATTCGCGATTACTTTCGCCCCCAGACAAATCGCAACTATGGTGGAATTGCCCATGTCCCAATTAATGCTAATAACTTTGAGTTGAAACCGGCATTGATTTCGATGATTCAGCAGAACTAGTTTGGGGGATTTGCAACTGAGGATCCCAATACTCATCTTGCACACTTCATGCAAATTTGTAACACGATCAAGATGAATGGAGCATCGGATGATGCTATACGTCTGTGCCTATTCCCTTTCTCTTTAAGGGATAAGGCAAGAAACTGGTTACGCACATCGACTCAGGTGAGTGTTAATACTTGGGATGATTTGAGCGAGAAGTTCTTATGCAAATTTTTTCCACCAAGCAAGACACTGCAGCTTAAAAGTGAGATCACTCAGTTTAGACAGTATGACTCAGAACCACTGTACGAGGCCTGGGAGAGATTCAGAGATCTTTTGAGGAGGTGTCCGCAACATGGGTTTCCATAGGATCAACAACTTTGTTTCTTCTACAATGGGTTGTTGGGACAAACACGATCATTGATGGATGCCGCAGCAGGAGGAGCTTTATTAGCAAATATCCCACAAGATGCATTTAATTTGCTTGAGGAGATGGCAATGAATAGCTATCAATGGCCCTCCGAGAGGACAAATATCAAAAGGGTAGCCGAAGTTTCTGACTCGGACCCAATCAAAGCATTAACGGCTCAGATGACGGCATTGACTAATTAGATAAGTATTTTAACTAAAGGGACTGAAGCAAACACGGGTGCAAATAATGGGGAGTACCCCAAGATCCTATGGAGGAAGCTAATTATGTCAATAACTGGAATTTCAACAATTTCTGGAATAATTTGACTCCCACTCATGATCATCCAAGTTTGAGGAATCACGGAAACTTCTCTTATGCGAATACGAAAAACATGATGCAACCACTAGCAGGTTTCAGTGTGACGAACGGAGTCATTAATACGGAGGCTAAGCAATCAATAGAAGACGTTCTTACTTCATTTATGAGTCAGATGAGTTCGTTTATGAATGAAACGAGGAACCGATTTAGTAAGGATGAGGCTAAGCTGGACAAAATTGAGACACATGTCACACAATTGGCTAACACCATGGGATCACAAATGAAAAATCTTGAAACCCATATTGGCCAGTTAGCTTCGATCGTTGGTGGACAACATCAGAAAGACCAATTTCTGAGTAACAATGAAGTCAATCCGAAGGAGCAGTGTAAAGCCATTCGTCTGAGGAGTGGTACGGAGTACGAGTGGCCGAAAATTTTGGGAAATAATGAAAAATCGCAGCCACGCACGGCCAGTGTGTCGACGCACGAATAGCTCGTGCGTGGTGCCGAACAGCCGATTTTGACCCCTGGAGACAAAGATATTGTAACAAATGGCAACATTGTGGTCGAGGATGGAAACGAGGGATACAATGATGAACAAAAAGGGGCCGAGAAGCTTAAATCTTCTTCTAACTCTGATTTTTCAAAACTTACTACTCCCCTCCCTTTTCCTCAACGATTTCAAAAGAAAACGTTAGATGCCCAATTTGCTAAATTTCTGGACATCTTTAAAAAACTCCATATTAACATACCTTTTGCAGACGCATTGGAGCAAATGCCTAACTATGCTAAATTTCTGAAAGACGTGATGTCTAAAAAGCGAAAGATGGCAGGATTCGAGACAGTAAATCTGACTGAGGAGTGTAGTGCCATCATTCAACGAAAATTACCTCAAAAACTCAATGATCCGGGGAGTTTCACTATCCCTTGTGCAATAGGGGTGTTTTCTTCAATAAAGCATTATGTGATCTAGGAGCAAGTATTAACTTAATGCCTTTGTCCATTTTTAGGAAGCTTGGATTGGGAGAGGTGAAGCCATCCACGATCACTTTGCAACTTGCAGATAGATCACTCACATATCCTAAGGGAATCATAGAAGATGTGCTCGTGAAAGTCGCTAAATTCATATTCCCGTGGATTTCTTAGTGCTTGACATGGAGGAAGATCGCGACGTCCCACTGATACTTGGGCGTCCATTCCTAGCCACCGGAAAAGCCTTGACAGATGTGCAGAAGGGAAAACTCACATTACGGGTTAATGATGAGCATGTTTTATTTTCCATCTATAAGGCTATGAAATTTCAAGATAGCGTTGAGAACTGCAATTTCCTAGACATAGTTGATTCATGACGTCAAGTGTAATGCTTGATTTCGACAACCAAGACTTTTATGACTATGTTTGTGCTCTAGATAATATGCAGGAACTACCGAAAAGCGTGAGAGGTGAAAACATGAAGAAACAATGAGGAGAAACCAGTTTAGAACCACGCACGGCCTGTGCGTCTCGCACGCGTCTGACCCGTGCGTGGTGCCGAAGAGGACACACATACTTTTACCTAGAAAGCTGAGAAAAGATCAGCCTTCTACCGGAGGAATCGAGAGAAAGGTCTATGAATTATTCATTTCCCATGTCCGGCTAAATATCTTGTGACTCCGGGTTTTGGGATTAGGTTAATGAACTCTTGTTTGATGATTGATTTTAATTGAAGTTATTTCGAACTCTATTCGAGTACTCTGCTTTATTACTTGTTTTATCATATGGCCAATGATTTAGCATGCTTGATGTGTTGATTCATAATTCGAGTGATGAGTTTCAATACTTGATCTTGAGTACTTGATATTAATATTTTGCATGATTGAGAAGTTTGTGAGTATTTGTGAGGATTTGCTGATCTTATATGCTTTTGGGAGTTATTTATCTTATGTTGAGTAGAGATGTTAACATAGATAACTCAATCAACGTATTTATTGTGCCTCGAGAGAGAGGATAAATTACTTTTGTGATCATCTTATAAGGAAGATAGATAATAACTTTGGCTTGATTAATCTGATAACAAGAGGGTGATTAACTGAAACCATAACCCTGGAATTCTTCCATTCACTTGATCTTCTCAATCGTAACTCTTTGCTTCTTTATTTTTATGATAAAATATTTTCTTAGTTTCATAAAACAACAATCACAATTCGATCGTCTAAATAAAAACAGTGCTATTACAATCTCAATAATTAGTGCATTAATTTATTAGTCTCTGCAGGATCGACCTTGCTTACCCTATCTATTAATTACACCATTCACTTGCGGTGAAGCTAAGAAATAAAGCGAATAGGTTTTTGGCACCACTGCCGAGGATCGAACCTCGGTCACCCGCGTGACAGGCGAACAAGTCTTTGATTCTGCACTTAAGGTTTATAAACATCTTCCATACGAATTTTATGCATGGTAATCGATGGATTTATGCCTTTCAAATCAGATATAGACCAACCTAGTGCAGACTTATATTTTCTCAACACCCTAAGCAGTTTATCAAGCTGAACCAAAGTTAAAATGGAGGATACGATTACTGGATTCGTGTTGTTTGCACCAAGGAATGCATATTTGAGGTGTTCAGGTAACAATTTGAGTTCCGGGGTTGAAATCAACTGTTCGGGATCACGCACGGGCTGCCCGTGGGCATACGCATGTGCCGTGCGTGTTCCGTCCTGCTCCTTATCCTCTTCGGCACCACGCACGGGTAGCCTGTGCGTGGACGCAGGGCCCGTGCATCTATCCACAGAACTCAATTAAAGGTCACGATGTGATGGTTTATTTTCACTTCAAACGCATTATTGAGCCCTAATTTTACAAATCATCTTGCCCCCTCTCCCTTTTTGCCAAAATTTTCGAATTTCTACTCATTTTTCACTCCAAATCCGTCACCTTCACCACACTATACACGAATGTTTCTCAAAACCTGAGCTTGGTTGGAGTTTTATTGGGAGAAAGGCACCTAGGGCTTAAAGTTCATCCTTGTTGCGGATTCTTGGGAATTTTGGTAAGAACTACACTTTCTCTTCGATTTTCTCGTATAATATGTAATAGGGATTGATATATGGAGCAATATGTGATATAATTGTCATGGTTTACTTTGATTATTCTTTGGGGCATAATATCAAACACTTGGTAGGCATCTTGAATTGGTGAAAATTGTTGAGTTATTGATTGCTTTATGATTGGTCATTGATATTTAGAGTGCTAGTGATATTTAATTCTCCATAATTGTATTGATTTTGAAAAAATGAGACTAGTTCTTGATTTGAGACTTGTGGAGATAAGACATTATACTCTTTATGGACAGTGAACAATAGACATGATGTCACTATATTCTTGTTATGGCTAAGTTTATCCGTGGTCTGACATATTCTTTTGCTAGGTACAACATTGAAACGAGTGGCAATGGCCGACAGAAGAAGACGACAAAGGGGAAGGGCACAACAAGACGCAAACCCGAATAGCCCCGCAGCTTACGGGGTAGAGCTCTCAGAAGATGAAGACATAGAAAGATGGAATAAGTTGGACACTCGTCCTATGAACCCTACTAAATATGTTGATGACGAGTGTACCCAAATACTTGGGATACACGATGATGTCTGGAGATTATTCGATAAGGTTGGATGGACGATGTTCATGCGCGCGGGAGATGGCCAACATATAAGAGCCTCACACTGGAATTCTTGAGCACCTTCGAGGTGTTAAAGAAAGGAGGCACATATGAACCTTTTGAGGTCTGATTCCAGCTGGGAAATGTGCGAAAGCGACTGCCCATTGCTCAATTAAACAACATTTTTGAGGTGCCGGATAATGGGGCATACTTACCCCCATTGGAATATAATCAACAGTCCTTCTGGCGATTACTCGTGGAAAAACCAGAAACAAATATAATGGTCTACGAAGCACGGACTGCCAAGTCCTTATGGGTATGGAACCCGGTGTTTCGGTACATCCAACGAGTCACCTCAACTCCAGTCTTTGCGAGAGAGAACAACGGGGGCATGACCACCAGGGAGCTTTTCTTGATATGGTGTATGCTGACTAGCACACCATTTAACATGGCAGCTTATTTTTCGGAACAACTAGACCAAGTTGCTACTCAGAGGTCGGGCACCAACATGATTGGAGTTATGATTACTCCGATCGCCCGATTCTTCAATATTAATGTTCGGGCCCTGGATCTAATTGAGGGCGAACGGAGGATCAGTTTGGCGGTACTACGGACTATGAAAATCATCACAGAAGAGGAGGGCGTGTACCTCTTCCAACAAAGAGTCGGACATCCATTCACGTTGCCCAACACAGCTCTCACCATTGTTGAGAACATAAATGACAGGGAGAACATAAATTCAATACTATGATTGGGTTTGTTAATAATAAACTTGTAGGCTGAGGTTGCAACATGATTTGAAAAAGTTTAGTTTTACCAAAGAAAATAAAAAAAAATGAGGGGATATGAAGGATTGATGAAAACAAAGGGATGGTTTGATAAACATAAACTATTATTAGTTGGTGTCTTTATATGAGGTTTGTTGATGCGAATGAAAATATGCTTACCAATCTATATGCTCGAGTTTGAGCCACTTTATCCATATTTCCCTACCCAAACCAAAGAGCCTACATTACGACCGAATGACAAAGTCCTTTTTGATTCATGAATTGCATACACTTTAGTGGTGGAGATTTGAGACGATTGTAAGCTTATGGTAGTTCTTCATCATTGAATTGATTCGAGCGTAAACATGTCCCTTATACACTTGAGAGGAGAGCATACACGTGATCAGTGAGAGTCGTAATTCAAAGCATTTGCAATGGTTATATTGAAACGTGTTCTATATTAGAGATTTGAGGCTTAATTGATTCATTACTTGATATCTATGGATAAGCAGCATGAGTTCTTGGTGTTGTTCTTGGTTGTGCACTTTCAATCCTCCCACTCGTGTTTTATTTGGTTTATATAGCGTTGACTGGGACTGTCAACAGTTCAAGTTTGGGGGTTTGTTTAGTGTGAGTTTTGCATGTATTTTGGGCATGATTTTGGCTATAATGAGTTGATAAACATGGATTAACTTAGTAAAATGGGTCGTGTTCTCACATTGAGGAAAAGATATTATGCTTTGCTCGTTTTGCAGGAAAATAACGATGTTTGGAGTACTTTTGTGGCAATTTGAAGCATTGCAGTTAGGACCATCAAGAATCGAGCGATTACGCCAAGTTTGGAGCTGAACCAACAAGAAATCAGAGGAACCGAGCAAAATAGGGACACGCACGGGCACGGGCAGCCTGTGCGCATAGGTACGGCCCGACCGTGAGCCATACATCAGGAATGACCTTTCGACTTGACGCATGGGCTGGTCATGCACTTTGGCACGGCCCGTGCGTCTGTGCGGGTTTGTAGAGTTTCGCTTCGTATCAACTTAGGTTTGGCTCGGGGATATTATAAATAGAGAGGAGACATACCTAGAAGATGACACACATACTTTTACCAGAGGAGGCGGACCTAAAAGAGGACACACATACTTTTACCCTAGAAAGCAGAGAAAAGAGCATCCTTCTACCAGAGGAATCGAGAGAAAGGTCGAGATCGCATCCACGCTTGAGGATTGAAGATTGATTGAGAGATCATCGATATCCCTGAGTTTTTCTTACTCTATATTGTATTCTTATTTTTCTTCTAGTTTGATATGGATCTGAATAATTTGTCTATGAATTATTCGTTTTCCATGTCCGGCTAAATTTCTTGTGACTCCGGGGTTTGGGATTAGGTTAATTAACTCTTGTTTGATGATTGATTTTAATTGAAGTTATTTCGAACCCTATTCGAGTACTCTGCTTTATTACTTGTTTTATCATATGCCCAATGATTGTTGATTCATAATTCGAGAGATGAGTTTCAATACTAGATCTTGAGTACTTGATATGAATATTTTGCATGATTGAGAAGTCTGTGAGTATTTGTGAGGATTTGCTGATCTTATATGCTTTTGGGAGTTGTTTATCTTATATTGAGTAGAGATGTTAGCATAGATAATTCAATCAACGTATTTATTGTGCATCGAGAGAGAGGATAAATTACTTTTGTGATCATCTTGTTTGATACATGTTTTTATCTTAATTTTGATGATTTTATTTTGTCACCAAAACATGCTTTTAAAGGTTGTCCAAATACTCCTAAATGATTTAAAATGGTTTTAATATTTTCCGAGTATTTCCTCAAGTTTATTTTTGATAATAATGGACAACACTTTTAATGATTTTATTCAATGGATTTTTCACTCCTAAACAAGGTTCCTAAATGTTGTCTAAATACTCTCGATTGGTTTAAAATGTTTTTACTAAATTTTCGGAGTATTTCTTGGGTTTTATTTTCGACAAAAATTGGACAACATTGTTTTGTTATTTTCATGATAAAAAGATGTTTTTTAGAAAACTTAGACGGAAGGAAAAACAAGCAATCGCCGACCGGCCGCGGGCGCCGACGATCGGCCGACCGTCGCCAGTGCGAATGCACTGCAAGTGTGTTTCAAAAGAACACTTGATCTTTGCAAAATCCATGAGGGGACCGGTTGGGGTGATGGTCGGCCGGCCGAGGTAGACGTCGACCGTCCGCCTGTTATTTTTTTTGTGTATTCTTCCAACGCGTCTATTTCGTGCGACCGTCGCCTGTGTTAATGACCGACCGTTTGACATTAGACACATTTCCTTAAAATGTGGGATTGATTTCTAACAGCTATATTCTTGATTTTAATTGTATTTTTCTCAGAGATTTTCAATCCCCAAGAGGAGCCTATGCTTGATCAATCATCTCCTATAAATAAAGGAAGTTTTGGAGCAACCAATAGAACAATTGAGATACAACACAACAAGATACACTTCAAGCAAACACTTGGTCTATCATTGTTATTATTCTTGTTGTAAATTTGCCTAGCTTATCACTTTCACATCTTTGAGGTCTAGGCTATTCTTGATTACACTTCGCACTCAAATTGTAATATTCATTATTGAGTTGTAATCTTGATTTTCTCTATCATTCAAACACAAGATATCCTTGTGAGTGTTCTTGTGGTAAGAGCACACTTGGATGATCTAGGTGATAGGTGAAGAAGATTGTGGTAATCTTCTTATTGAGGTGTTGAAGAATTTGGTATTCTTCAAGGTTGAAGATTGTGGTAATCTTCACAAGGTGCCGTTGAAGGAAGATTGTGGTAATCTTCAAAGGGAGATTGTGGTAATCTCCAAAGGTGGTGTTGAAGAAGAGTGTGGTGCTCTTCAAGGTGTTGTAAGTTGAATTTGTATTAATTTTGGTAATTAATAAAATTCATTTTCTTTTCGAAATCCATCCCGGATATACTGGGGTGGTAGAGGATTAGGCCCTAGGTGGGTTGAACCTCTTTAAATCGACGCGTGTTGTTTACATTCCGCACCTTTGTTATTGTGTTTGAGCATTCGGTTTTTAAAAAGAGGGCGAAATCGAAAAGATGGAGATAATCTATTCACCCCCCTCTAGATTATCGTAGCCGCTTGGACTTACAAGTGGTATCGAGCCAAACTCTTTGGCAAGCTCATTTCACATCGCGAGTGAAGAGAAACGATCGACGACTACGAACGAAGCTCATCTTTCCGGCACCTCCACCACCAAGCCACCACTATTTGATTCCAAGAATTTTAATTTCTAGAAAGAAAGAATGGAATGCTATCTACAAGGTTGCGGGTTCGACATTTGGAACACCGTCATTAATGGAGAATCCATTCCGACGAAAGATACACCACACACCTCAAAAGGCTTCAAAAAGCTCAATGATGAAGAGAAGAAAATCATCTCCCTAAACGGTAAGGCCTTAAATGTTTTGTATTGTTCATTTACTAATTTGGAATATGAACATATTATAGGAATTCCATCGGCACATGGAGTATGGCAAAAATTAGAAGCCATCTATGGAGTATTTGCAAATGAAAGGAGTCAAACAAAAGCATCTACTTCTCAAAGGGATACAATGTCAAATCTAAGGAACAAGCCTCTTACAACTTCCAACTATGAAGAAGTTGAACATTGCTTTATGGGCATTGAAGAAAAAAATGAGGTATGTCTTAAGCCCTCTACTTCTTATGATATTGTTATTCAAAATGATTATAGTGATTTGCAAAATGATTTTGATGATCTTCAAGATGAATTCCAAAGCTTGCTTGTTAAGTACAAAAATTTGAAAAAGGAATTCAATATTTTGAAAAATGATAAGGATAGTTTATTTACTTCCTATGAATCACTATCATGTGCTCACACCACCACTCTTGACAAGGTTAGAAACCTTGAAAAAGAAAATAGTACTCTTGTTGAGAATATTGATTGCATGAAAAAGGATTTATTAAAATCCAACTTGAGTACCAATAAAATGTCCAATATTGTTGATATTCATAATAGTGATAAAGGACTTGATCATAAGCCTAATGTTGTTAATCATATGAAAAAGGATCAAGTCACTATGCATATTGGTCATTATGCTTCTAGAATTATTACTTGTTTTTATTGTGGCAAAAAGGGTCATACGGCTAATTCTTGTCGGGCTAGAAATAGCTCTAAATATTGTTGGAGACCTAAAAGTCTCAAAGCTAATCTTAAAGGACCCAAACACATGAGGGTACCACAAAAAAATGTGCTATTATGTACCCGAAAGCAAAAATCGGAGAAAATTCATGCCAAAGAAAACATCAAATGAACGTTTCATTTGATCAAAGAAGGAGAAACTACTCTCAACAAAGCCAATTTCCAAGAAGAGCGTATAATCAAAAATGGGAAGAACACAATCCTTGAAATGGCAAAGACATCATCAACAAGATGATTTTCAAAGAAGAAGAAACCATCAACCATGGGAAGGTAACCAATCTTGGGAATGGAGAAGTCATCATCAACAAAGTGACTTCTCAATGGGAAGATATCATCAACAATGGGAAAGACACAACCCATGGAAACGGCGTTTTGGTAAACCGTATCTCCCCATTTGTATATGCATTTTTAAATCTATGCATACTTTTAATTGTGTCTTAATTGCAAAATGAATCTTCAAGTATTTATTTTAATATAGGTCTCTTATATATTTATGAGTTTCAAATTTTTTAAAAGAGACCTTGCATGATTTTCTAAAACTCTTGAGCATTTTATTAAACTTATGTGGCTTATTATCTCTTATGAAATCTTATAGCATAAGCTCTTTTGATATCTCATATTACTTGTCTACACTTGTATTTTCTATGCAAATGTTGTCTAAGAATTGTGTAGGATACATATTTCATACTCATTGGCTATTACGTCATCAAGTTTCTTAAACCATCGAGGTATGTCTACTCGTATTTATCTTTAAACTCAATTTTATGCTTATGCACATATCTTTCAAGATATTTCATTTTGATCCCTTAAGTGCCCCTAATTGATCTTGCAAATATTTTCTTTTAAAAAGGCACTACGTGTTTAGTCTCGATTTTATCGTTTATATGTTTTCCCAAAACCCATATTTGTTGGATATAGTCCAAACTTATATTTTTGCAAAGTTTTAAAACTTTTGGGGTGAAAAATCGAATTTTGGAAAACTCGGGAGAAAAGAAAATCACCTGGGGCCAGTCAAAGCGGGCGGCCGTCGCCCGCACATCGACCGTCGCTCCCTACCTCGGCCGGCCGCCAGGCCAATTTTTCAGGTTTTAAACGTTTTTCTTCATTTCAAACAGACGAAGAAAATCCCCCAAACCCTTGTAAAATCATCCCCTTTTCTCTAGAATCTTCAATTCTTCATCATTTTTCACGATTCTTGTTGCTAATCTTCTTATTTTCACTAGAATCTTACATATATGGCTCCTCCTAGAAATTCCACCGATCAAAATCCCACTTCTAAGAGAAGAAAGGGTGGAGAGGGTACTTGAGAAATCGGCGAGACGGCCGAACAAAGGGATATTCGAGCCACTCAAAGAAACGTGGCCCAAGAAGGTGATGATGTTCAAAATCCCATTCTCTCTCGGGCCCAAATCACCGAGCTCCGCGGAACAATTTCGCTCGAAAATTGCCGTTGGGCGAAAGGTAAAAAAAATTTTTGTTACTCAAGCTCCTAATTCCCGCAATGCTATTAATTTCATCAATAAGTATGCGGAATGGTACTATGAGGATTCGGGGATGGGAGGTAAATCTATTGCTCGGACTAAAATGTGTCGTTTTAGTTCATTTACAAATGAGTATCCTACTATAAGAGGATTTTTTGAGGAGCAAGGTTGGATGTATCTATGGGAGCATGCTTATGTTTTGTATGATGATGATATTATCCAACATTTTTATGTTAATATGTGGGTGCAATATGATAATGAAAGAAATCCGATTGCCGTTAATTCGCTTATAAAGGGTCGTCATTTTAGATGCACTCCCAATGATATTTGCCGGCTTTTACATGTTAGAGAAGGTGGTTGGGATTATTTCTCTTGTGGGACTTGGAATGATGAAATGTTGGGGGTGTCGATGAAAGAAGTTAAGACGTATTTGGGAGTATGGCCAAAGTATTCTTTGTTGGCAATGACACTTGAGCATCGTATTTTATTGGTCATTGTCGCATATTGCATTTGTGGTAAGTCGGGAAAGATGCCTAGCAATATGGATTATTTTTTGACTTATAAGATTGCTAGGAGGGAACCACTTAACTTTGGTGCCATACTTATTCAATGTCTAATCGAGTCCATTACTCAAGGTAATAAGAAGTTGGTTATGGGAAATTGGATTTGTAAACTTCTAATTCAATCGGGACTACCCTCGTCGGAGTGTAACTCGGAGGTATTTCAAAACGACTTTGACATTGATAACATCGCCCAAATAGTCACTATGCGCAAGAACATGGAAATCCGACCAACCAAAATGGCAAGAGGAAGAGGTCAAGAGTCTCCCGATCCTAATGACTTCTTTGATGACATCGAGGCCGCAAGATTGGCGGAAGAGGGCGAACCGAGCAATCCGGAGGGTAATACCGGTGCTCAACCGCCTAGGAGGTATACTCAAGCCGAATTTGATGAGATGAGGGCTTTTCATGAGACGAGGTATGAGGCTTTGGAGCAAAAGACCTCCAAAATGCAAAAGTCTATCGGCAAGTTAAAGAAATTCATCAAGGACTTAATTCCCGGATCTTGCTTCTCCTCGGATGAGGAATGATGTTACCCCACCCCTTTACTTTCTAGCATTTTCATTTAAATTGCTTTGTACTTTTATGAACTTTTGTAAA
Organism: Rehmannia glutinosa; assembly: GCA_016081115.2. Lineage (NCBI taxonomy): Eukaryota > Viridiplantae > Streptophyta > Magnoliopsida > Lamiales > Orobanchaceae > Rehmannia > Rehmannia glutinosa. The sequence continues at coordinate 62,827,925 of CM071927.1, forward strand.
ACTCATTTGTACTAATGATATTTGCTTGTTTCTCTTAAAAGGGTTAATATTGCAAGTTGATAATGACTTGTGGGTGTTCATGATATTGATGGAGTATTTGAGGGTAAAAATACTCTAAAGCATTGTTTGATAATTGGTATGAAGTACTTGATGGTAAAAGTGCTTCTCTTATTGCTTTGATCATTATGCTTAGTTGGATATGTTGGGACATTTGACATTTGATACATGGCATGACTTATTACTTGGTAGATGTTCAAATTTTTGGCATTTGTAATGCCTTGATCATTCTTAGCTTATCTCAATTGGGTTGAACCCTTGAGAATCTACTTTGAGCTTATCATTGATGAACAAATTGTTCCATATGGTGCATATGATCTTTTTGAGATATGGAATGAGGTTGATTTATGATACGAAAATTTTTGGCTTGAAACCTTTACAAGGACTACATGTAACCTCTTTTATTTTTCATGCACACAAGGTGTTTGTTGAAATGTCGCAATGAAACTTTCAACTTCTACATGATTCTCTTGCTTCAAAGTCATAAATTTTTTTTTGAAATCATGTTTTTAGCCTACTAATGAGCTTATGGATCTCCTATGTTACAATTCTTCCATTTTCCTTGGATTATTATGCTTTAATTGCTCAAACGGTTATTAAACCGTCCCTTTGGCATGCTTTGATATTATTGTATGGTGTTTCCACCATTCTAACATTCTTTTTGATGATTCCAAAGGGGGAGAAACAGGATATTGTGGCTCATTAGCTCAAAGAAGCTAATAAAAGCTTGTCATAAAAGCTATAAGTTATGGCTTTACAGGATATTGTGGCTCATTAGCTCAAAGAAGCTAATAAAAGCTTGTCATAAAAGCTATAAGCTATGGTTCTTTAAAGCCATAAGTTGTGATTTGTTTTTAGTCCAATTATTGCTTGATGGACTTATATAATTGCTTAATGATGTTTTGTGACAGGGGGAGCTTATAAGCTCTTGAACAAATTGTAAAAGCTAAAGCTTTTAGCTTATGGATAATTGCTTTTACATTATTCTTGATGTGCTTGTTGATAGGGGGAGCTTGTGCTTATTATTGAAAATATTTACTCCCTACTTGGTTGCTTTAATATTTTTGGAAATTTTGGTTGCTTCCAAACGGTCAAATGTTTTTACCGGAAAATCATTTCTAAAATTGCTCTCTTAGTTTGTGTAAAAATTGTTTTGGTTTGTAATCATCAAAAAGGGGGAGATTGTTTGATACATGTTTTTATCTTAATTTTGATGATTTTATTTTGTCACCAAAACAATGCTTTTAAAGGTTGTCCAAATACTCCTAAATGATTTAAAATGGTTTTAATATTTTCCTAGAGTATTTCCTCAAGTTTATTTTTGATAATAATGGACAACACTTTTAATGATTTTATTCAATGGATTTTTCACTCCTAAACAAGGTTCCTAAATGTTGTCTAAATACTCTCGATTGGTTTAAAATGTTTTTACTAAATTTTCTGAGTATTTCTTGGGTTTTATTTTCGACAAAAATTGGACAACATTTCTCTCGTGGTCGACCTGGTAACTATAGGGCAACCCGTACTGAAGATGTTTTTTAGAAACAGAAAATGAGACGGAAGGAAAAACAAGCAGGTCGGCCGTGCGCTCTTCGATCGTCGGTCGACCGGTCGCCAGGAATGTGCGGCGACCGGTGTTTAAAGTGTGTTTAAAAAACACTTGATCTTTGCAAAATCCATGAGGGGACCGGTTGGGGTGATGGTCGGCCGGTCGAGGTAGACGTCGACCGTCGCCATGTGTTATTTTCTTTGTGTATTCTTCCAACGCGTCTATTTCTCGTGCGGCCGTGCATCTCTTAATTGTGATTGAAAAAAATATGACCGTTTGACAAGAGACACATTTCCTTAAAATGTGGGATTGATTTCTAACTATATTCTTGATTTTAATTGTATTTTTCTCAGTAGATTTTCAATCCCCAAGAGGAGCCTATGCTTGATTAATCATCTCCTATAAATAGAGGAAGTTTTGGAGCAACCAATAGAACAATTGAGATACAACACAACAAGATACACTTCAAGCAAACACTTGGTCTTTCATTGTTATTATTCTTGTTGTAAATTTGCCTAGCTTATCACTTTCACATCTTTGAGGTCTAGGCTATTCTTGATTACACTTCGCACTCAAATTGTAATATTCATTATTGAGTTGTAATCTTGATTTTCTCGTTATAATTCAAACACAAGATATCCTTGTGAGTGTTCTTGTGGTAAGAGCACACTTGGATGATCTAGGTGATAGGTGAAGAAGATTGTGGTAATCTTCTTATTGAGGTGTTGAAGAATTTGGTATTCTTCAAGGTTGAAGATTGTGGTAATCTTCACAAGTGCTTGAAGGAAGATTGTGGTAATCTTCAAAGGAGATTGTGGTAATCTCCAAAGGTGGTGTTGAAGAAGAGTGTGGTGCTCTTCAAGGTGTTGTAAGTTGAATTTGTATTAATTTTGGTAATTAATAAAATTCTTTTTCTTTTCGAAATACATCCCGGATATCTCTGGTAGAGGATTAGGCCCTAGGTGGGTTGAACCTCTTTAAATCGACGCGTGTTGTTTACATTCCGCACCTTTGTTATTGTGTTTGAGCATTCGATTTTTAAAAAGAGGGCGAAATCGAAAAGATGGAGATAATCTATTCACCCCCCCTCTAGATTATCGTAGCCGCTTGGACTTACACATCTTATAGGGAAGATAGATAATAACTTTGGCTTGATTAATCTGATAACAAGAGGGTGATTAACTGAAACCATAACCATAGAATCCTTCCATTTACCTAATCTTTTCAATCGTAGCTCTTTGTTTTGTTATTTTCATGATAAAATATTTTCTTAGTTTCATAAAACAACAATCACAGTTCGATCGTCTAAATAAAAATAGTGGTACAATCTCAATAATAAGTGCATTAATTTATTAGTCTATGTGGGATCGGCATTGCTTACCATATCTATTAGTTACGCAGTTCACTTGCGGTGAAGCTAATAAGTAAGGCGAACACTTGTGCATTTAGATGTGTGTGAACTTAATGGTTTTCTAACAACATGTGGAAATAAATTATTTGTTACATTTATTGATGATTGGTCAAGATTTGTGCATGTTTATTTGATGAAATCTAAGGACGAAGTATTTGGTATGTTTAAAGCTTATAAATCTCTTGTAGAAAATCAATTAAATAACAAATCAAAACTGTGAGGAGTGATAGAGGTGGTGAATACTTTTCTAGCGAATTTTCTAAATTATGTGAAGATAATGGTATTGTACACCAATCTAGTGCTCCATATACACCACAACAAAATGGTTTGGTTGAAAGAAATAATAGAACTTTACAAGACCTGGTGATTTCGATGCTCTTAAGTTCAGGTTTGCCAACAATTGGTGGGGTGAAGCTTTATTGGGCGCTTGTCATGTTCATAATCGAACTCCTTCATTAAGGACTAAAGTGTCTCCATATGAGTTATAGAAAGGAAGAAATCCAAAGTTGTCTTACTTAAAAGTTTGAGGTTGTATATCATATTATAGAGTTCCAGACAATAAACAAACTAAGTTGGGACCAAAGGCACTTAAAAGTTTTTTTGTTGCTATGCTGAAAATTCTAAAGCTTATAGATTGCTAGATCTTGATTCTAAGGTAATAGTTGAATCAAAATATGTTGATCTCTTTGAAGATAAGTTTATCAAAGAATAAATGGTAAATGTGAATCTATCACAAATGCCTAGTTCATCTTAAATTGCAGCTTCTAGAGAACCTAAAAGAAAAGAAATTGACACTCCTATTGAACCTAGGAGAAGTCAAAGACAAAGGAAGGAAAAAGAACTTTCTTCCCATTTTATATCCTCTCAAGCTATTTAGTGTAGAGGATGATCCTAAAATATTTTGTGAGGCTATAAAGTCTGTAGATGCTGCATTTTGGGAAAAAGCGGTAAATGATGAATAGATTCAATATTGTCTAACAATACTTGGATTCTAGTTGATTTATATCAAGGTTCAAAACCAATAGGTTGTAAATGGGTATTTTGTAAGAAGTACACCACAGATGGAACTATTCTAACTTATAAAGCAAGACTAGTGGCTAAGGGATTTAAACAAAAAGAAGTAGTCGATTACTTTGACACTTATGCGTAGTTGCTAGGATTACCTCAGTTAGAGTACTTTTTGCTTTAGTTTCTATATATAATATGCATGTACATCAAATGGATGTAAAAACAATCTTTCTAAATGGTAATTTAGATGAGGAGGTGTACGTGGAACAACTGGAAGGCTTTGTGCTTCCTGATAATGAACATAAAATGTGTAAGTTAGTTAAGTCTTTGTATGGACTAAAACAAGCTCCTAAACTGTGGCATGAAAATTTGTATCTGTATTACTCTCAAGTGGATTTAGGTATAATGATGCTAATAAGTGTATTTATTTTAAATTCAATGAAGAGTATGGAGTGATTATTGCCTTTATATAGATGACATGCTTATTATATGTACTACTTTAAAAGGTGAAGTAGATACTAAGAAGTATCTTTCTTCTAAGTTCAAGATGGAGGATCTTGGCGAAGTTGATACAATCTTAGGTATCAATTCACAAGCACATTATGTTGATAAAATCTTAAATAAGTATCAACATTTGAATGTGAAAGAAGTTAGTACTCCTTTTGATCCTATCTTTAAGTTATATGAAAATTCCGGCAATCGAATAGCTCAGCTCGAGTACGCTATTGCAATTGGAAGTCTGATGTATGCAATGAGTTGCACAAGGTCGGATATTTAATATTCTTTTTGTAGACTTGCCAGATATACTAGAAATCCTGGTACGGATCATTGGAATGCTATGACAAGAGTTCTTGGATAACTTAAAAGGACTAAAGATTTAGGACTCTACTATAATAACTTTCCAAATGTACTAGAAGGTTATTCTGATGCTTGTTGGATTATTAGAACAAGTGTTCAAAACCTACTAGTGGTTGGGTATTTATGCTTGGTGGTGGTGTAGTTTCTTGGGCTTCAATGAAACAAACAATAATTACACATTCCACAATGGAAGCTGGATTTATTGCTTTATCTTTAGCTTGTAAGGAGTCATCGTGGCTTAGATATTTATTGTTTGATATAAATCTGTGGCCTCGTCCAATGCCACTAACAACCTTTTATTGTGATACTGAAGCTACAATGTCTAGAGCATTGAATAAAGTATACAATGATAAATCTAGACACATAAGCCTAAGGCATGCATTTATTAGAGAAATATTTAATAATGATGTTGTCACTATTGTGTTTGTCATAACTTATAATAATTTGGCGGATGCGTTGACCAAACCTTTAGCTAGGGATTTGGCGAATGCGATAACATTAGGAATGGGATTAAAACCCGTGACCTATAATCACTAGTGATGGTAACCCAACTTTCTTCTAGTACTATCCCTAGACTGAAAGGTTTAAAGGGTAAAAACAAGTTTCTAAGTGATTGTGAGCACCTAAGTAAGTATATACCATTCCAAGTATAAGGTGTATATTTTGTTACTCTTAAGTGAGCAGGTTCAGAATTAACTCTGAATGGAATTATTTCATACTGTTTTATTTATGTTTAAGTAAATAAAATTTGAAGTAACTTCCACCTATACGATCATAATAAATGGTGCCACTTATAGCAAAAGTTTGGGGTGATCTTTTGTACATGATCATGAACTAGGATGAGTACATGGCTGGTAATAGTGCTAAAAGTATTTGTGAATAAAAGAATGCAGTTGATGGTTCATGTGTGAAATATTTCTAATCTATTTTTGAGTGTTAGTTTAAGCAACCTAGCCACCAATTACTTAATTTAGATTTGTAAATTATTTACACTAAAGAAAAATTTAAAACGAAAGTTACTCTTCTTATGCATGATACCTATGAGTGGTAGTTTGAAATTATATTACGAACAAAGTGGAAGAATGTTAGTATATATATATATATATTATAATATATATGTATAATTTGTAATATATTTAATATCAAACATCATTACAATCCCAAATTGGACTTGCGTCCCAGTTTGACTTGTGCCAATTAGAATTCCCAACCCAAAGATTGCAACCCTTCATTGGGCTACTTTCTTGATGAATTGCGCCTCCAACCGTGGTGTATGTATTTATGACTTTTCAATGATTAAAAAACCAATTGTTCGGAAGAGCTTTTTGAAGTTTCAGTTTCAATCTGAAGAAGTTTGCCGTTTTGAAGAGTTTAAAATTGTAATTGGAGTCTGTTAACCACAATAGGCCTACAGAATGTATTTTTTTTAGTACAATGGGGGGAACTTGGGGAGGGGATACACGCACCCGCATGGGATCGAACCCGGGTCATTTACCCTTACAACACATGTCTCAACCACTAGAGCACAAAGTTGATCCTGACCTACGGAATGTATAAATACATGTGATAGGCCAGATTGTATAATTTCAATTTTTCTAACTTTTGAGCATTCTTATTTATTGTGGAAGCAATCCAAAAACTTGCTATTTGTTTATTTCATTTGTCTATTGTATCGTAGAAGTAATTTGCCATAAACTCGGTTAGCAAGTAGTGAGGGAAAATAACACTTTAAAGAAAGTGTCCTACACGCCTTAGACTTGTTGTATTCCCTTTCAAGTTGTATTATAAAAAAACCTTGTATATTTTATTTTTTTTCCTTTTTCTATAGAGTGTTTTGTTCATACCCAATAATAATAGTTTCAACAGAATCTACTCTCACGAAGAGGAGAAATTGAAAAAATCAAGGACGAGGAATAAGAAAAATATAAACAAAAAAAAAAAAAAACTTTCCCTTCCTCCATGGTGGGAGGGGAAAGAGAACAAATTAATTTTACAGAGAGCAACAAGATAATGGAGGGGCGAGTAGTTTTGACTGAAGATTTTAAAATCTATAGAATTCCGTACTTTTCAGGTTTTTTTTTTTTTTTGAGAAGTACTTTTCAGTTTTCACTAATGAGGATCTATGATAAATTGATAATTATAGTCTATTTGGTGGATTTTTATGGGCCTTTTGACTTTAGGGCGTAATAGTCTTACTTTTAGTTTTATTATCCAAATTAATTAAATAACAATTAATTCCAATAGAATTAATTGTGTTTGACCTTAATTTGCCTTTCCGCCCACCACTCAATATCCAGATATTTTTGTTGGACTTAGCATCTTGGACCTATTCGAATTATGGCGCATCACATACTAACCTTACTTTTAGTAAAGATATATTTAATTCCAATAGTTATCCACATGGGTAGCCCACCACTAATATCCAGATATTTTTGTTGGAATATATATATATATATATATATATATATATATATTTTTACAATTTCTTGATTTCTGTTGTCCTATTTCACGCACAAAGAGAGTTTTCACATACTATACCCTTGAAAAAAATAAAATTTTCTAACAATTAACTCAGTTGTTTTCATGGATAATTACAAAAACCACAACCAAGGTTTAGTTTAGAAAATGTCTCTTTAAACTGTTATAGACACCCACATTATATTTCTATTTTCGTTATAATTAATCTCTCTTGAGGGTGCAATTTATAAAATAGAAACAAACATCAATAATTATTCGTAAATTTGAAAGATATAACTGGGTAGACTAAACCTCAGAGTAATTTTAGTAATTAACTGTTTGTTTTCTTTTTATTTATAAATTGGGTTCGACAAACAATTAACTCGACAATTTTGTCTGCTTGAGAGAAGTCAATTGTAGACTCACAAAACCAGTTGTTCTCCCACAGACTCTTGTAATCTCTCTACCCCCACTTGGTAAAGAAATTGATGCAACATGATGCGATTAGACAAACGACTAAACACATTACAGTTTATAAAATTGAATATTCCTGATAAGACATTTTCCCTTACATGTATGATGTATATTATTGTGATGTTCATCGATCGGAGCAAATCATGTGAGCTGCCGAAATTTGCTGTTTCTTCAGCTGCAAAAATCCAGCCGTCTGATTTCTTGACTAGGAAACTTGATAAATTGAATAAATTTCAAGGATAATTACAAAAAAAAAACCTTTGATATTTGATATTTTGGCTAATTACTAAAAAACCTAGAGGTTTTTGAAAATTACAACCCACCTCTTCAGGTTTGATTTTATTTTAAATTTAAGGATATATGTAAACTGTAAGGAGTCCTTCGCAATTGTTGATTGGATTTATGAAATAATTTAGATAAATTATGATTGGATAATATAATTGAGTTCTTTGCCATGTTTTGGGAAGTATGATTGTGATGTATGATTATTTTAGTAAAACATCAATATTTTATCTGCATTGATGATAAAGTTGGATAAATTTACAAAATAACCAAATTGCCCAAATGAAAAAGCAAAAACTTGTATAGGACCATTTTACGGATCCTATTCCGTAAGACGGATCCCCAGCCCGCCCGACCCGCCCGCGACCCGTGACCCACCTGGATAAAAAAAAATAGAAAACAGCATCTAAGACCCCTTACACGCTGGGCCCAACAAACCCAGCTCAAGTTGGGCGCGCCCGCCCGCCCAAGACACCTGGATGGGTCAGGATGGCTGTATCCGCTTAATAAAAAATTTAACAAATTTGTACCAGCTGGGAACCCGAATTTGTACCAAGGTAAGGTGCTATTCTACCGTTAGACCACTGGTGCTTGTTGTGCATATTTAGTATAACCATAAATATAGCCATGGATATAAAGCTTCATTATCATCCCTTTATTTTAAAAAATTAAATTCTCTGAATAGGAAATGATACTTTATCCGAAAATAGTGATACTTTTGAGTAATAAATATGATACTTTTAAGGTGAACATTGATACTTTAATTTTTACATATTCAAAAAATAAGATTTTTTGATATACTCATTCTAGTCTCATAGCTAATATTTTTTACATTGAAAAACGATCTTGTCTTTGGAAATAGTGATACATTTGATATTAAATATGATACTTTTATGATGGACAATGACATTTTAAAATTTTAAATTCTCTGAATAAAAAGTAATACTTTATCCAAAAATAGTGATACTTTTGACTTTTGAGTAAGAAATATGATACTTTTAAGGTGATCATTATTCAAAAAATAAATTTTTTTGGTGTACTCATTCTAGTCTCATAGCAAAATGTTTTTTACCATTGAAAAACTAATACTTGTGTTGGAAATAGTGATACTTTTGATGTTAAATATGATACATTTGTGATACTTCAATCTAATAATTTTCTAATATGCGACTGTATTAAAAAAACATGATACTTTATCTCAAAAAATGGATACTTTTACTCATAAAAGTGGTACTTTTAACTCTGTCATATTTATTTTTCTTTTTTCACTGTACTGAATTCATACTTCGTGATTTATTTACAAAAACATGATACTTTATCTCAAAAAATGGATACTTTTACTCATAAAAGTGTTGCTTTAGCTCTGTCTTATTTATTTTTCCTTCGTGATTTAAAGTATCATGTTTTTTAATATAGTCACAAATTAGAAATAAAGGAAAGTAGGAAAAATAAAAAATAAATATGATATAGTTAAAGTAACACTTTTATAAGTAAAAGTATCCGTTTGTTGAGATAAAGTATCATATTTCTTAATACAGTTACAAACTAGGAACAAAAAAAGAGGAAAAATAAAAAATAAATATGATGTAGTTAAAGTAACACTTTTATAAGTATCCATTTATTGAGATAATGTATCATGTTTTTTTAGTAGACTTGGGTTCGATTCTTAGCCTTTACATTTATAGGCGTTTTTAATTTTTTTTAATTACGAGACGTATTTATGAATGGGTTTATATAAATTGTTATACTAAAATTGCACAATATAAGTACTAGTGGTGTAGTAGTAGAACACCACCTTACGTCTATTAAGGTATCCGTCTTACGGAATAGGATTCGTAAGATGGTCCTACAGGAGACCTACTCAAATGAAAAATAGAAATATAATACTACCTTAGCATATGAGAGACAAATTTATCATTGACAGTTCACAAGAGGATTGGAGTCAATGGCGTAGCCAGGAACCTATAACGGGGTGGGCCGATACACGAAAGCGGGGTGGGCCGTATAGAAAAATCGTATAAATTTTTAACTAAATTTAAAATATTTTTAAAAATTTACTTACTAAAAAAATTTTTTTTTTAAAAGAGGGGGGGCCAGGGCCCAGGTTGGCCCCCCCTAACTACGCCAGTGATTGGAGTTGGATGGTATTATATAACTGCACTCTTGTGGCAGAGACAAGTTATCAACCAATTGTGGGACAAAAAAGCGGGCTAGGATTAGTATCAAGGGTTGTAATGCAAAGATCTCAACAATTTATAAATCTGGACTAAATAATTTATCGTAACCAATCAAATTTAATTTCAAATGAGTCCCAAGGAATTTTTTTATAATTTTCAATAATTTTTGGGTGTTTTTTAATTAGTCTCAATCTCAGTTTCTTTTCCTTTTCTTTTTTTTTTTTTTTTTGGTTATTATCCCTAATTTGCACAAGTTGCTCTGATACAAATTCCAGGAGCCCCCTTGTATTGATACCTGCATAGCCAGTTTTCCACCTTCCAAAGTGAAACTTCCAATCTTTCATTCTATTGCCTGTATTTTTTTTAGATTTAGTAATAAAAGAATTAATTACAAAAACTATATATTTCTAAGGTTTAGTTTAATTACAAAAAAATCCAGTTATCTTTTAAGATTACAAATATAATCTTGACATTTATTTCACTTTCAGAAACTGCACACTCAACAGGGATATTTGTTAGAAAATTACAAACCTTATGGGTTGTTTGTAACACTTTAAGGGAGTATTTATAATTTTAAAAGATAATTAGAATTTTTTGTAATTAGGTTAAAATAGTTTTTGTAATCATCGATCTCTAAATAAAATCTAATCTGGCACTGGGCATTAACTAATTTTAGACTGGTTGTAGTAAAATTTGCACATTAGATATTGTTCCAAGCAATACTGTATAGTGGATATTTAGTGCTTTGTTTGAGAGCATTTTTAAGATGGACTTGTACATCTCAATAATGTAACTGATATTTGGTGGTTAATATAAAATGAAATTTTAGATAAATCACTCGTTTAAAAATATGGACTTAGTTTTTAGACCTTAAAGATAGGGCTAATCAACAAAAACCGAAAACCGCAAAAACCGACCGAACCAAACCGCACCACACCGCAATTGCTTAATTATTGGAAAAACCGCGATTAATATTTTTAGTCTAAACCGCACCGCATAAGATTGTGCAATTACAATTTGAAGTCTCAAACCGCACCGACCGCACCGCAAGTAGAATACTACATATATATATATATATATATTATATTTTCTATATATGTCATTACATTTCTCTAAATCTATAGTATATTTGTGTATAATTATGTATTGTCATATTTAATTATTTTCACTTGTGTATTATAGGTATATTAGTCAATTTACTCAATAGTTTAAACATCAAAGCCTTCATTTCTTGTTATGGATGTAGATTGGAGATTGAAATATTCAAGTTATGGGAGAGCATATTAGTCAATTTATTGTTCGATGAAAACTTTGTAGAGGTGCTTATTTATTTGTAAAAATTAAACTAGGAGCATAAATGGAAATTTAAAGCACCCATCTCCATACTTTTAGATTAAGCTTTTAGATTATGACTAAATGAAGCAGAACCAGAAGCAAAAGTTGATACTTGAAAATACTAAAAAATGGTTTTTAAGGCCAAAATATAAGAAATACTTTTTTTTAGTGATTGCAAAAACTCCATATTTCTATTAGATTCAACTATTATATGTTATTGAAGTTGTTATAATATTCAGTTTAGGCAATTACAACATATTCTTAACTTTTTAATTATCGAATTAATAAGTTGTTTTTGCTCATTTTGATTGTACTATATAATATTCACTTATTGTACGTTAAAACCGCAAAACCGACCGAAACCGCCCAAAACCGTTGAAAACCGCATGTTTGTTTTATTCTAAAAAACCGCGACTTGAAATCAAACTTGTGGCCGAACCGCACTTAGCAATTCGGTTTGAAAATATTGAAAAAACCGCCCAAACTGCACCGTGATCACCCCTACTTAAAGATGAAGGCATGAAGCTGATGCTTCTGACACATAAATCCAATAATTTCAGTTCCACTTAACACCAAAAGTCTCTTTCTACATTGTGACAGACACAGTAGGCGGAGTCACAATGAAGGTGAGACAGCATAGCATGTGGGCATATGTTATGCAAGCATAAGCAAAGTTTGGCATACCAAAAAAATGATGGGCTATTAATCGAATACTGATGATGGGGCGGAGCATTATCTATACTTATATATAGGGATGGGATCTCGTATGGCAGTGTGGATTGATCTCATCCATCCAAACTTTTTATTCAATGGTCGAAATTGCTATTACAAATAACTGACTTATCAATTAATTAATAGGTGGAAAGGGCATAATAGTAACTAGTAAAATGCCATAAATCACGCCCCTACAATCAAGGGATTGATTAATATCACGTTTCCACTGTGCACCATTTTAATAGCTTAACTGTACACCATTTAATAATTGAATGTCACCATTTTATATCTAACAGTGTATCATTGTAATTTGTTTGATAATATTTTTATTTGTTGATTTAAAACTATATTCCTAGTCTTCAGCAACTTAGCCACTAACGGCTAACTCAACCCACTCCCCAAATGTTTTGTGCTAGTGGTTAAGTGGATGATTACACTTTTTCCTTTAGCATTACTTATAAAAGTAGCATAATGGTTTTCATATAAAAATACATAAAAACACACGTACAACACCACTCTCTATTTTCATTGTTTTCCAACTTTCATATACTCACTATTGCTTGGCTAATATATAAATTCCTCATTTTGCAAACTGTACTTCTAGTGCAGAATGAAAACAAATATTATCAACCTCCAAATTTTTAACCTCCTATATTGATTTGAGCATTGAGTTAACGAGTGGTTCGGGGTTCTCTTCCCTGCACACGATAGAATCAACGGGTTGTCGAATCTTGGGAGAGGGGTGTGCTATCAACAAATTTACCAGTGCAGTGGGGGCGTTTCCTCTCTAAAGAGAGCGCTACGGCGTGCTTCGACCCAGGCTATCCTAAACTTGACTCTTATTTACCTTCCGGCTTGTTATTATTTATTGTTGTTTGTTCCTAAATTAGTAGAAATAAATTCCCTGCTGGCGTTTGTGCTTAATTCTTTCCAACAAGTTTAGAGAGGAAAATTTTAATTCTATTAATTTAGGATTATTTGCTATTTGCCGGATATGGATTTTCTGAAATCGTTGTCTAGCAAGCCTGAAAAATTTGATGGGAAAAACTTTTTGTGTTGGCAACAACAAATAAAATTCTGGTTGACTGAATTAGGGTTATTTTCTGTGATTTTAAACGGTCTTGAAAAAAAAAATGATGAAAGTTCTGCTACTAAGTCATACGGTCATTCCCACTTTTCAAATTTTTTGCAAGTTGTTATAAACTTATAATGGGTAATTTTTTTTTTTTTGAGAATTATAATGGGTAATTTGACTTTATGTTTTAAGCTTTCTTTATAAATAGCAGTATTTTGGGTTTAATAAAAAAAAAACAGAGAACATACGGTTTTGCAATCAACTTCTCCCACTTGATACATTGCTATTAAAAAATAAAACCAAAACAACATGTGCTTTCTTTTTTAGAAAATTGCTTACAGATTGTTACACCTTCTGTACAACTGTTGTTTTTCTTATAAAATCCAATATCAGCTTTTATATATATTCTGAAATTGAAAATCAGCGTGAAAAGAAAATAAAAATTCTTCGCTCTGATAGGAGTGATGAATATGCTTCTGATAAAATGATTGTTTTTTGTAAATTGCATGATATTGTGCATGAAGTGACACCTTCTTATTATCCTCAATCTAATGGTAATGCTGAAAGAAAAAATAGGACTTTACTTGATATGGTTAATGCAATGCTTCTTAGTTCTAGTTTGCCCAAAAATTGTTGGGGTGAAGCTTTATATTCCGCTTGTTTGATTCTTAATAGAGTTCCTTATAAAAATTCTGACAAAACTCCTTATGAATTATGGAAGAATAAAAAACCTACTCTTAAATTCTTAAAAGTGTGGGGGTGCCTAGCCAAGGTTAATATTCCAATTGTTAAGAAAAGAAAAATAGGCCCCAAAACTGTTGATTGTGTTTTTATTGGCTATTCTTTAAATAGTACTACTTATAGATTTTTGGTGTTTAATTCTGAAGTTCCTGAGATTGCAAATAATATTATTATTGAATCTAGAGATGCTGTATTTTATGAAATATTTTTCCTATGAAAGATAAATTGTCTAGGCCTGTTGGTGCATGTTCTAGTTCTAATGATAATAATTTTTCTCCTACTATTTTTAATGAGGAACCTGTTGAGCCTAGGAGGAGTAAACGGAGTAGAAAAGCTAAAAATTTTGGTGATGATTTTTATACTTTTTTACTTGAAGATGACCCTAAAACCTATAATGATGCTATGTTGTCTTTAGATGATCCTTTTTGGAAAGAAGCAGTTAATGATGAAATGAACTCTCTTTTGATTAATAAAACTCGGGTTTTAACGGACCTACCACCTGGTTGTAAACCAATTGGGTGTAAATAGATTTTTAAGAAAAAAGTTGAGGATTGATGGCTCTATAGAAAAATACAAGGTCAGACTAGTTATTAAGGGTTTTGAGCAAAAACCTGACATTGACTTTTTTGACACTTACTCGCCTGTTTCTAAAATCACTACCATTAGAATGTTGATTGCAATTGCATCTGTTTATAAATTGGATATTCATCAAATGGATGTAAAAACTGCCTTTTTAAATGGTGATTTGGATGAGGAAATTTATATGAATCAGCCGGAAGGTTTTGTTGTGGACGGTGAGGAAAAGAAAGTATGTAAGCTTGTTAAATCTCTTTATGGATTAAAATAGGCTCCAATGCAGTAGCATGAAAAATTTGATAGTGTTATTATTTCTAATGGTTTTTATATTAATAAAGGTGATAAGTGTGTTTATATAAAAGTTGTCGATGACACTTGTGTAATTTTGTGCTTGTATGTTGATGATATTTTAATTTTTGGTAGCAATATTCATGTTATTAATGATACCAAAAAATTCTTGTCTAATCATTTTGATATGAAAGACCTTGGCCCTGTTGATGTTATTTTAGGAATAAAGATAATTAGAAATGGTGATTCTATTTCTTTGTCACAATCTCATTATATTGAAAAATTGTTGAATAAATTTAATTATTCCAGTGTGAATCCGATTTCTAATCCTTATGATCCAACTTTTAAGTTGAAAAAAAATAAAGGTGCTAGTGTTTCTCAACATAAATATTCTCAAATTATTGGATCATTGTTACATTTGATGAATCATACTAGACCGGACATTGCATATACTGTTGGTATATTAGCAAGATACACTCATAGTCCTAATACTTCCCATTGGGACGCATTGGAAAGATTGTTTAAATATTTAAAAGGGACTATTGATTATGCTATAAACTTCTCAGGTTTTCCTGATGTACTAGAAGGTTACAATGATGCAAATTGGATCACTGATTCGGAGGAAACAAAATTAACTAGTGGATATGTATTTACACTGGCAGGTGGAGCAATATCATGGAAGTCTTGCTAAGCAGACGGTAATATCTCGGTCAACTATGGAGGCTGAGTTAATTGCCTTAGATGCTGCGTGCACTGAGGCGGAATGGCTTAAAAGTTTTTTAAATGATATTCCTCTTTTGCCTAAGCCTATTCCTCGTATTTCTTTACATTGTGATAGTCAAGTTGCTATTGCTAGAGCTAAAAGCAAAAACTATAATGAGAAAAGAAGACACTTGACTGTGAGACATAAATCAATTAGACATTTAATTTCTCATGGTGTTATTTCTTTGGATTTTGTCAGGTCTGAAAACAACATTGCGGATCCGCTCACAAAGGGACTGGCGCGTTAACAAGTTTTACAATCATCGAGGGGAATGAGATTGGAGCCTATTAATTAAGTCACCACAGTGGAAACCCGTCTTCGGAGGTATGGAGATCAAACACAAACGCACGTATCCTACTGTGGGGGCACGTGCCCCCGCAACTTTTTTTTTTAAAACTATTTTAGTATTTTTTTTATATTAAATTAGATTAAACATGTTAATTTGAAACATTAGATAAGATTAGATAGATAAGTTAAAAACAAATCTGCTAAATTGCTAATTGCCATGTCAAATGCCAATGGCCCAACCTCCCAAGCCCATTAATATATATGAATATGATTAATACTAGGGTAATGCATTATGCGTGCGCCTGGCCATTCCCAAGAAATATTATAAAAATAAAAACTTAAAAACATAACAAATATTCAAACCTTTTTAAACTAATATTAGAATTTGAAGAAGATATAGAACGATATTTCAAAAGAGCCTTAGAACTACCATTTTCTGCCGGAAGAAAGGATGATAACACCAAATCAAGTAGGAACGAGTTAGAACCACCATTTTAATGTATTTTGTGCCCCCTCTGTACAAAATTTCAGAATCCGTCCCTGATGGAGATCCCATGAACAAAGTTCAACGGGTACAAACGAAACTGTAAAAAGGTGATTTGGAAGAGCACAATATTTTAATAAATTATTTATTTTTGTGGAATTTTTCTGAGTCCCATTCCTATGGTGTTAAGTGCTCTTTATGTGACAATTGAGGTTGAGATTATCTCTTAATGAATCCAAAGGCATAATTTTGCGAGGTGGTTGGTCACAAGTCACCCTTGGAGGATTCACCTAAATGAACGTGGTGGTGGGGTCGCCATTGTGGGGGTGTAGGCTACTCCCTAATGACGTTCATGATACAAGATTCCCGCACATGACCGGAAAGCGCACCACTGATAGAACCACAATGTTTACTCATACCGTGGTGTGTGATGTGTTGCCATCTACCCACAAGGACTTAGATCAAGACATTCATGTCTCTATTGTTCTATAGGTGGTAGTGCATTCACACTAAGTGAGGTTCAAACCTGAAAAGTACCTACACCTATTACACGGTATTATATGCTCATTTCAATGTTAAAAATATATTTTCCGAGTTTTAAATTAAGTGGGGAATTGTTGGATAATATTTTTATTTGTTGATTTAAAACTATATTCCTAGTCTTCAGCAACTTAGCCACTAACGGCTAACTCAACCCACTCCCCAAATTTTTTGTGCTAGTGGTTAAGTGGATGATTACACTTTTTCCTTTAGCATTACTTATAAAAGGAGCATAATGGTTTTCATATAAAAATAAATAAAAACACACGTACAGCACCACTCTCTATTTTCATTGTTTTCCAACTTTCATATACTCACTGTTGCTTGGCTAATATATAAATTCCTCATTTTGCAAACTGTACTTCTAGTGCAGAACGAAAACAAATATTATCAACCTCCAAATTTTTAACCTCCTATATTTATTTGAGCATTGAGTTAACGAGTGGTTCGGGGTTCTTTTCGCTGCACACGATAGAATCAACGGGTTGTCGAATCTTGGGAGAGGGACGTGCTATCAATAAATTTACCAGTGCAGTGGGGGCATTTCCTCTCTAAAGAGAGCGCTACGGCGTGCTTCGACCCAAACTATCCTAAACTTGACTCTTATTTACTTTTCGGCTTGTTATTATTTATTGTTGTTTGTTCCTAAATTAGTAGAAATAAATTCCCTGCTGGTGTTTGTGCTTAATTTTTCCAACATAATTGTACATCATCTGAAGGAACTAAAAAGACAAAATAGTGTAACCATTTTCCTATTTAATAACTGAATTGTGCACCATTTTATACCTAACAGTATATCATTGTATAACTAATTGTACATCATCTAAAAGAACTATAAAGATAAAATGGTGTAACCACCTTCCTATAATGACGCCCTACAATCATGGATGTGATATATATCACGTTTCCATAACTGAATTATGCACCATTTTAATAGTTGCACTGTGCACCATTTAATGACTGACTGCACACCATTTTATATCTAACAATGCATCATTGTATAACTAATTGTACATCATCTAAAGAAACTATAAAGACAAAATGGTGTAACCATCTTCCCATTTAAAAAATGACGGTACACCATTTTATATCTAACAGTGCACCATTTATAACTAATTGTACATCATCCAAAAAACCTATAAAGACAAAATGGTGTAACTACCTTTCCATAATAACGCCCTACAATCATGGATGTGATAAAGATCACGTTTCCATAACTGAATTATGCACCATTTTTAATAGTTGAACCGTACACCATTTAATAACTGACCGTGCACCCTTTTATATCTAACAGTGCATCATTGAATAACTAATTGTACATCATTGTGAGTAACCCACAAGTGAATGAAAAGTGAGATCAATCATAAAATCAAATCTCATTAAAATTGTTGGGGTGAACAATTACCAAAAGTAACTGCTTTATTTTACAAATAAAATGACAGTTATGCCCTTATTTGGGCAAAAACTAAATAAATAAAAAAAATTCGAATAAAAACTGAACCTTTGGATTTGTTGAATTAATGGATTAGATTAATGCATACTGCCACACGGTAATCCCCCTGCCACATTTGATCCTAACCCTATATATTATATATATTATATACTATTAAAAATGTGAATAGCTTTAAAGGTTTCTTGAAAACTTTTATTTGCCAAAACTATCTCATGGTAAATTAAAGTTACCTTTAAGGGCAATTATGTATTTTTCTATATTGATGTTTTTTATTTGTTTAAAAATATGGTAAGTGTCTCTTTGTATTCCAAACTCTTCTTATTTGCATTATTTCAATTTTTATTCTTAGAATTTTTTGAAATTTAAAAAAAAATGTTTGCTTCATATTAAACTACATATCGAGAGCTTCCAACCATATGTCATAAACATATACAGAGACTTCATATGAGAGGATTTTAGCCATTTAAAGTTGAGTATAATGCAAATATGTACACTTATAATATTTTCCTTTTAATTTTCTCAATAACTAAATACATCTACAACAAAAGAAAAATGAGTGTAAATTTATAGCGGAATGAAGAGAAAAAATAAATAAATAGAATTAATTCATTTAGTTTGATTCTAAAGAAATAACAGGACAAATATATTTTTTAAACAATATTTTTGATTGAAAATTTAAATCATAAATCTATCAACTATTACTCTCATTAAATTGTGGGATACTACTTTATTCGCAGTCAAGTATATGACACATCTTTTAGTAGTGGAAGATGGGAGTTTGTATCCATTAATAATTTCAGGAAGTTTGTGCATTTTCCCATAAAACTATTTGGTTTTAAGAATAGTGAAATCTAAATTATTACTAAAAAAATTTGTTTATTTTTCAAGCTTTGATGATTAATCTTTGTCAATGTTTTTTCTCTCTCATAATAATGGATATACGATCTAACATGATTCCAATTTAATTATCAATTTATTTAATTATTATATTCTTTTGATTAAATAAATTCAATCAAATTGTGATAATGTAAAATTAAACTTGAAAATAAACATATTATAAGATTATTCTCAAACAGAAAAAATATTGGCAGAGAGTTATATATTTGAAATTAATGAAATTAGATTTTAAATTTTAAGGTGTAGTAATTAAATAAGAGTAATATTTATTATATTTTGATTTCATGAAAAATAAGAATGTAAGAATCATACACTATTTTTATTATCAAAATTAGCTTACTACGTTGAACTATGCAAAATAAGTATAGGATTAATTTTAGCTTACGGTTTGATCTTTGTCAACCACATCCTCATATTTAGAATATATATATATATATATATATATATATATGATAATTTTGTTTAAAGATCAATATCCTTATTGTCATACTTTTGGGGGAAAAGAAATGACGTTAAAATTCACCTTGGTAGTTATAACTAATATCTATTGTAGGACCACGAATTTCGACTACGCGTAATTTATCAAATTTTGTACATGAATTTATTTTGTATGGTATTTTCTTATAATAATAAGTTTTGAGTCATCCCAATTTTATTGTGGAATATATATTAAGAATAATCTGTATTTTAGCTTTTTTTTTTTAATTGTTAAAGTTTAATGTCTAGGCCTTAATTTGATATAATTAGTTTCTTAAGGGTTAAACCATAAATATATAATTATATACTTGATAGTTAATTATTTTCTTAAGGGGCCACCAACTAATTACTTTGACACTAAGCAAAATGAGTCGGTTACCATGAGGATTGGGAAGCTTAAAGGAGAATTTTGGTTCGATAGATAAGGACTTAAAAAAAAAAAAAAACGAGGAAAAACCTCAAGAAACAGAAGGAAGCTAAGGCAACTTAATTTGGAATTGGTGAGTGGCTCCTTCTCACAAATCTTACTTATCTCTTGTACGCTTAGAGTTTCTTTTGCAAATTATATTGATATGCTATCTTAATTTCCTTGCAAAAAGTTTGTTTGTAATTGAAAAAAAATTTATATATATACTTGTGTGTCGGGTTGCAACAGGATTCTTGAATTTACATATAGTTTTTTTTTGAGTCATGAATTTACATATAGTTACAGCTGCATAAAAGCCTTAATTTGTATAAAACGTTTAGTTGACGTAGGCTTACCTGTATATAATCAGGGTTCCATTTAATGTTATTTAGTTAGTACTTTGGTTAGCTTGATTAATATCTAAGTTTTATATATTAAGTCGATACACTCTCAAGTTTAACAGTAGGAAATTTGTAGGCATTTCTTTTCAATCCCAGTAATTAGTATCTTTTTTTTTTTTTTTTTGAGGGGAGTAGTTAGTATCTTATTAGTATATGAGATTCCTTTAGTTAAGAATCTCGATTTACATAATTAGTATTAAAATATTTATAAGTTTATCTATATAACTAAAGGCCATTAGCCGTATATATAAAATTGCTTGTCTAAATTGTTTATGGTTGTAGGTCCCAAGTGGTGATGTGTAAGGTTTAGGAAGGGGGATTTGAATAAACCTTACCAACTTTTCGATTTTAGTCCTTTTAAATAATTTCAGAGTTAACTTAAGTCAGCTAAGTTCTTGGTGGACAGCTAGGTTGGCTTACATAGTAAAGTTACCCACTCAACAGACTCGACTGTACTGTTCATAGTATAACTTAGCTGTTTTCAGCTAACACTTAGAAATGCAGTTGACTTAGTTTTATCAATGGAAGACTTTCACCCTCAGAGTTTTTAATACGTTTTTCAACACTTGTTTTAGCAATGGTTATTATCAACAGACTTAAGCATTTTTATCTTATCAGCAGATATAAAATAAATCGAGATATAAAGTATGCTGAAAAGTAAATAGACACAAGCAGTTTTATAGTGGTTCAAGGATGGGGAAATTTCTCTAGTCTACTCTTCTCCAACTCCTGGAGGAATCCACTAGGTAACTTGACTTGGTTAAAAAGTAGTTAACATTCCGAGACATCTTTTCACAGCTTGCTGCTCCTGGGACCCAGCTTTTTCACAAGACAACTGTCCTGTTACTCCAACTTCCTTCAACTCCTTAAACTTGATCACGTAGCCGTCCAACAGGTTCAAAGCACCGGTTCGATCTGGAACGTCACTATTTGTCCTTCAATCTTGGAGAGTAGACCCTTTGTTCTTGAAAACAATTTTTCCTCTTCAATTGATGAAGTTGTCTTTCCTTCACTGAATGTGTAGGATCGATGTCCTTCGAATTTAGGCTTGAGAATTTCTTTGTAAAGCTTGAGAGATATTTGCAGGTTATTGCTTGAATGCTTGTGTTAAACTCGGTAACCTTCTCTCACTTGTTTCCTTAGCCTTTTATAATGCACATTTGAAAATATGTCCGTTGAAGAGATAGACATAATTTTCAAATCACACTTTGTAGGTTGTTGGCTTGTCTTGTCTTGCAGCATTGATGGACACCGTACCTTGAATTTAATGCGCTGAAGCCTTTCCTTAAACTCTGCAGAATTTCAGGTACATCTCATTGGTTTCTTGCTTTTTGAACTCTTTCAGCAAAACAACTTTATTGCTGGCAGCCTGACACATACCTCTTTCCAACAAAATCTTAACTTGTCTTAACAACAAATCTCTTTCAACTTTCTTCAAGTATTGTCTGCTGCATACCCATTTGACATTCGATTCCAATCATTTTGGAATGACTTAGCTGTCAGTCAGCTGACTGAGACAACTTTTCTATCACTTGACCGATTTTTCACTTCACTTTACTCAGCTGCCACACAGCTGGGTCTTCACTTCAATCTTCAGTCGAGTCTTGTAATCTTTAACTTGGATGTCTTCAACTCAACTCATGCTTCCTTATCTATTAAAAGTTGAATTACATAGAAAATAGGGTGCCAACTTCTTAATCTAAGTTTTACATGGTATCATCAAAATCTAAACATAAATTTTCCCAAAAATTTCCCCCTTTTGATGGTGCCAAAACTTAAATAAATATAGGAAAGTAAAATAGTGCAGTAACAAGGAATGAATGTATAGAATATTTCATTTTATTGAACCTATCATTCTTGCACTTTGCAACCGCACGTTACAAAGCTTTTTACAAAGTATAAACCTACACAAGTTATCAGAGCTATACAAAAGTATCAGATAATTACAACAAGTATCAGAGCATTCAGATACTACAAGACATGTACAGTATACTTACAAGTATGTGCATTTACAGTTATGTAAAATACAACATGAAGGGGTTCAACCATCTTCAATGCCTCGACTGCTTCCTTCTTCTCTCAACATCCTCTTCAGCTCTTCTTCTCTTTCTATCTTCTTCCTCCATTTTCTTCTTCTCGTAGGCACTTTTTGCAGTAGGGTCCTCCCTCTGCTGTATTTCTCTCCATTCGCAATCAAGCCTAGCATTTTCCTCTTCTTGCCTCCTCCCATCCCTTTTCATTCTTTCTAGCCAACTCTCTATTAGCCAGTTCATCAAGCCCAACCCAGTAGTTTATCCCTTTCTTTCGAGGATCAATATACCAAAGATCTTTAGGCCTTGGCTGTGATGGAATACCTCTACCTCATCCACCACTGCCTTGCCTTACCCTTCCTCTTTGTGACTCAGCTCCTCTTCTTGGAGTGTACTGTACGTGCGCCTTGGTAGTCTGCTGACTACTTGAACTCTGCTGCATCTCAGCTGATTTGCACAAATCTGATCCTTTCTCCCAATATAGATCCCACGCCTGAGGTAGAGTCATATTCTTGAAAAATCCCTCTGATGCTAGAGTTTGAAATTCTTCTAAGGACCTTGGATCATATCCTGCATCAGGAAAAGCTAACTCATGAGGGTGTTTCATAGCTGGGGAATCCTTCAATAGTCCAGTTGGGGAGCCTTCGAACTTCGCTTTTATGTTCTCTATCCTTTGTTGCTGCCTTTCAGCTACTTTCTCAAATTCAGCTTCAATGGCTTCTCGAGTTTTCTTGATGGCCAAATCAACTTTCTCATCTACAGACAGGTCTCGCGGCAACTGACTGAGGATAGAGGCTATGACATTTCCTTGTTGAGGGGTTTGGGCAAACATAATTTTCAAG
Source organism: Rehmannia glutinosa (assembly GCA_016081115.2). Lineage (NCBI taxonomy): Eukaryota > Viridiplantae > Streptophyta > Magnoliopsida > Lamiales > Orobanchaceae > Rehmannia > Rehmannia glutinosa. Next base: position 62,851,508 of record CM071927.1, read on the forward strand.
GGTGGATTCTTCGAATCACTACCTTGCCCCTTGCTGCTTGCTTCCCTCTTACTTTCTTTCCCTTCTCTTTCATCTTCCCCCTTTTTGGCATCATCACCAAGGGGTAGAGTTGACTAAGAGGATACTCCTCCGAGGATTAGATCAAGCTTCTTATTGGTCAAGTCCATTTTATCATAACTTGCGGAGTGTGCTGCTCTGAATTTAGATCGCAATGCATTCATTTCAGTTGCCATCAGCTTCATTTCAGTCTGGAGCACCATTATTTCTGTTTTCATAGATGCTTTGGTTTTCAGAAGGTCTGCTGCATGTTGGGCCTTCAGCGACTCCATGTCTGACTTGTGCGACTGGTCTATCCAGAAGACGTGATCCATCTATCTCTGTTGGAATTGAGCGTTCTCTGCACTCCATATGACCATCTTGGCAAATAGAGATTTGAAGTACGTAACCTGCTGATGCTGCAGTGCTTTCGTTTGTGCTGTCCATTCCCTTAATCTCAGAACTGTGCCTCGGATGTCTCCTGTGATGGTAACATCTCTGTTGTCTAACCGTTGGTTGAGTGATGTGAATCCTCGTTCCATATTTTCTATTTCATTGCAAATGGCTTTGAAGGCTTTTCTGAAGTCAGCTGCATCAGCGGACTGCTCTTCAGGCCACACATCATCAAAGTTGAAACCAAACGGTACCATCGAATAATCATCAGGAGTTCCAATTTCTTCAGCTGGGACTTGGACATGATACTTAGTACTCTCAGCAGCTGACTCCACTTCCAAGGGGACATTTGCCTCAAATGGGAAATATTCAGCAAATAGATCCTCGGAAAATGGGAATCTCTCCCCCTTCTGCTTCGGGAGCCTTATCATTTTCCTTCAAAAGTTCTTTAGCTCTGTGTGCCTCGGCTATCTCAGTGTCATCGACAGTTTCTATAGCTGTATTAGCCTGATGAGCTGACTGACCCTCAGCTGTCTTAACATCTTCATTGGCGTTAGTAGATCCTTCCTGTTGAGTGAACTATTCCTCAGCTGACTTATCAACGTCATGGGAAGGTGATGGCACAATGGGAGGTGGGCCATCAACCAGTGTAAAATTAATGGGGGCAGCTTTGTCACTATCTTTGCCATTTCTTTGTGCCAAGGCCTCCTCAACAGCTATGTCCTCTTGATATTTGGCTATGGGACTAGACTCAGATTCATCATCTGTTTCCAAGAACTCTACATCAACATGTTCTTGGGAGTCATGAATGACACTTATCTCTTCTTCTTCTATTGACTCTTCCTAAGGGACAAACACTTCTTCTTTTCCTTTCTTACCCATGGAAGTCTCAACCTCCATTGGGTCTTCTTTACCGACATCAGTCTCAACCGCTGATGGGCCTTGAACATTCCCTTTTGCAGTTTCAACTGCAGCAGGGTCTTCTGCAATCCCTTTAGCAGACTCAGCTGCTTTAGGGTCTTCAGTGGCATCCGTTGGAGTCTCAACCCCTAGGATTGAATTGTCAGAGCCAAGAGTCTCAACTCCTGTGGCTTCACTTCCATCCTTTGCCTTGGCTGCATCAGCAGATTCATCGACCTTCAGGGCAGCTGGGATTTCAGCTGAGACAGTCGAAACCGTCTGAGCCTCGTCAACCCCACTCTGCTATATGGTTAAATTCTCACCATCACCTCCAAACTTCTTTTGGGTGTTGTCTCCCACAGCCTCCTCCGACCTGGCTGTGGTTGTTTGAGTTTCCCGCTCAGTTGGCATAACAGCTGAGTCTCGAGTAGTGAGGTCACTCAAAACCTGAGACTCGGCTTCTTTTCCTGTTCAGTGAGCAGCCGATTAGACAGGTGTCTCAACACCTTCTTCAGGTATAGGCTTGGCTAAGGTGCCATGGCCCGTTTGCAATCTCTTCTAGTGCAGCTCTTTGGATTCTTTCAGTGCTTGCTGCAGCTCAGCTTTCTCTACTGCATCAACAGGGTCCATCTCGTCGTCATCGCAGGTATCTTTGATTTCTCAATCGCCTTTGTCTTCGCTTTGCGCTTCTCCTCATCCTTCTTTTCAAATAGGATAGTTGAACAAAAATCTGGGTCCAATACTAAATGGACCGAGAATATTCCCTAGAAAGCTCATGAGTTCTTCTTCCTCATCTATGAACTCTGAGTGTTGGAATTAATCTCTGCCATAACTCAACTTCAAATTCCTCCATATGTTCAGCCTCTCCCGTACATCCGGGTACACTGGAGATAGCACAACCAGATCATTATCCTCTTCATCTTCAACAATTGGCGCGAGAGGAGCCCTTTCCTCCTCAGTTGCTATGGCATCTGTCTGAGGAAAACAAACATCTAACTCCTCACCCTGGTCAGCTATTTCAACTTCTTTTTCCCCAGTTGTCTCCTGAACAGCTGTCTAATCTAAACTCTGCTGATTTCCACTAGCAGTCTCTTGCACAGACTGTTGTTCCTCCTCAGTAATCTCTCCCACAACATCGGTGCCAGACTCAGCTGGCTTAATCAAGGCTAATTGTTTCACCAATCGCATTCCCTTAGTTCGGACCAGAGGAATCTTTTCCTCTTCTTCTTCCTCTTCTATGACAGCTGGCTCCACCATCTTTATCTTTGTAGCTGTAGCTGGCTTTCTCGGCACAACTGAGCGTTTCTTCTTCACGATTGGAGAAGGTGCAGGGGATTCCATCTTAGTCTCGACTGCTGGGCATGTGCAGGGTCTTTCATGGCTGCAGGGGCAGGAGCTGACTTCGCTGCAGGGACTTTCTTCTTCTTCTTCTGCACAGGTTTCAGAGATGGAGCCTTAGCAGTTGCAATAGTGTCATCTTGGACTGGGTCAGCTGGCTCGCCTTCACTGGTGTCAGCTCTTCGTGCATGGGCCTACCTCTGAGCAGCTGAGAGGTTAGCTTTAAACATCGTCTTATTCACGTGGAAGGGTTTCCCATTCCTTAGAGGAATGCCCTTCACCTCTATCATATGGCCAATCACCAGGCCATATCCCAGCGACCTTATGAATAGACCAACAGGGTTTATGGACTTGTTTATCACGTTCTGGAAAATTCTGCTGAAGATGAACTCAACCCAGTTCACCCGTTTCTCCTCTATTATGGCAGCTATGACTGTCAGCTTAGTCCTTGACAACTGATTGAAACTGCCAAACTTAATGTCAACGTATTTGGCTACCACGTCCATGAGTTTGTGGTAGTCCTCCTTGATAAGCTACTTCTTAGCTGTGTAAACAGCCTTTGCAGCAGACTCTGGCTTGGCAATCTCCTTCCATGCCGTAGCCAGGTTGATATCCTTCTCTATGATCTTCTTCAACCTAGAATAAGGTAGATGAAAGGTAGCAGCCAAGTCTGCAGCAGTTATCTTGATTTCAGTGCTGTGGACGGAAGAACAGATTTCACCATCGTGAACCTCAGCATTCACATAGAACATCGCCACCTCTTCCACGTAGGTGTGCGAGAACTCCATGGAGAGAAACTCCTTCAGCTCGGATTTCTCCAACTTTTCAGCAATTTTCCTAGCAAGGGCTTTGTCAACCCCTTGCTTCACCAAATTCTTCAAAATCCATGGCGTAATCCAGTGTGGATCTTCTCGAGAAATCTTCACAAAGTCATTAGTAGGTGCCATTTCGAACCGAAACTTGAAAACTTGACCTTCGAACGGAATAAAAACTAGGGTTTTTGCTTAAGGTCTGCAGAGAAAACTTTTGCCTTTTGCTTGAGGACGATTGCTTTGTGAGGAGAGAGAAAATATATTTCGAGTATATATGGGATGTGAGGGGATGGTTTTTGGAATCCAAAAAGTTTGAACTCGATCAACAGTTGAGATTAAGTCTTGAAACCGCATTAATTTCCCCGCATTAAATGCAGTAGCATTTATATCCAATAAGAGGCTAAACGGGTACATGTTTTTTACTGACACCATAATTACTGCTCATGTTAAGCCCAAAACATTCCCGCTCACAGAAAACGACTGCCTTTTGTCACTTAGTTTTTAAATAACCCAGCTATCTTCCAAAAGTGACTTAACTCTGTTTTTCTCATAACATAATAAACACTCAGCTGTCCAGCTAACTCGACCATAGCTGACTAGCCGTCTTAACTATTTCACTTGGTTGAAAAATAAAACTTTGCTAATTTCCAATACTCTCTTCTTTGACTCTGCTGATTGAGTCTTCTGAGTCTCCTAACTCAACCCAATCAATCCAAGCTCATTTTTAAGCTCTTCGAATCTAAATTCACATAATGGCTTAGTGAATATATCATCTAATTGCTTATCAGTTGATATGTTTTCCAATGTGATGTCATTCTTTTCAACATGATCTCTTATAAAATGATATCTGACATCAATGTACTTGGTTCTTGAATGCAATACTGGGTTATGAGTTATAGCAATAACACTTGTGTTATCACACATAATTGGAATCTCTTTTTCTTCTATATCATAGTCTCTCGGCTGTTGCCTCATCCATAACACTTGGGCATAAAAGCTGCTGCAGCTATGTACTCTTCTTCAACTGTGGATATAGCTATTGAGTTTTGTTTCTTGCTGAACCAAGAAACCAATCTATTTCCAAGCATTTGACAAGTACTTGATGCACTTTTTGTGTCCACTCTACATCCAACATAGTCCGAATCCGAGCAACCAACTAGCTTGAATCCTCCATCCTTTGGATACGATAAGCCAACTTCTTGGCATCCCTTCAAATACCTTAGGATTCTCTTGGTTGTAGTCATGTGACTCTGTTTTGGTGCAGATTAAAATCTAGCACATGCACCTACAACAAAGGTCATGTCTGGCCTACTTGCTGTTAAATAGAGAAAAGATCCACTGAGGGCTCTATATCTTGTTTGATCAACAACTTTGCCATCTGCATCCATATCCATCTCGACAGATGTATTCATGGGAATCTTCGCTGATGACTTATGTTCTATACCAAATTTCTTCATCAAATCTCTGGTATACTTGGTTTGACTTATGAAGGTTCCATCCTTCATTTGCTTGACTTGAAGACCTAGGAAGAAAGTCAGTTCTCCCATCATGCTCATTTCAAACTTCCCTTGCATGAAGTTTGAAAATTTATCACACAACTCTTTGTTTGTGGATCCAAAGATAATGTCATCCACATAAACTTGAACAAGCAATATACTCTCCCTTTCTTGAATTCTGAAGAGTGTTCTATCATCCTTGTCTTTGGTGAATCCATTGTCAATAAGAAACTGAGACAATGTGTCATACCAGGATCTTGGTGATTGTTTCCATCCATACAATGCTTTCTTGAGCTTGTAGACTTTTTCTCTAATAGTTTTCTGCTCGAAACCTAGAGGTTGCTACCCATAGACTTCTTCTTCCAAAAGTCCATTCAAAAATGCACTCTTCACATCCATTTGATACATAGTGAAGTTCTTATGTGCAACATAAGCAAGAAACATCATAATTTCTTCCAATCTAGAAACATGAGCAAAGGTTTCATCAAAATCTATACCTTCCTCTTGGTAACACCATTTGGCTACCAATCTTGCTTTGTTTCTCACTACAGATCCTTTTTCATCCATCTTGTTTCTAAATACCCACTTAGTACCAATAACATTTTGGTGGGTAGGCCTTTGAACTAATTCCCAAACCTTGTTTCTTTCAAATTGATTCAGCTCTTCCTGCATAGCTAGAATCCAATGTGTGTCATCCAAATTTTATGACACATCTTTAGGCTCTATCTAGGAAATGAAACAAGTGAACATAGCTTCATGTTGAGTTCTGGATCTATTTCTTAATATTTTCTAACATCTCCAATGATAAGCTCAGGTGGATGGTCTCTCAGCCATCTTACATCTGGTTGGAGTAAGTCTGCTGGGTTCAGTCGTCTCGCAACTAAGTTGTCTTGAACAGCTTCCTCATCATCATTCAACTGCAGACCTTCCAGCTGTCTCTGAGATTCAGCTATGTCATCTTCATCAGGGTTGAGTCCTCTTATATCTGCTTCAACATAAGGACTCTTTTGAACCATTGGCTAATTCCTCTTGTCAGCTAACTCATTTATGTCTTTTCCATTGACATTAGGTTCATCAAAAACCACATGGATAGACTCTTCTGTGACCATAGTCCTCTTGTTCAGCACTCTATACGCTTTACTCTCAGCTGAGTATCCCAAAAAGATACCTTCATCAGCTTTAGCATCAAAAGCTTTTAAGTTGTCCTTGCCATTGTTGTGGGTGAAGCACTTACATCAAAAGATATGAAAATATCCAACATTTGGCTTCCTTCCTGTCCAAATCTCATAGGGGCTTTTGGACAACTGCCTATTAATCATACACATATTCTGAGTGTAGCAAGCAATGTTAATGGCTTCAGCCCAAAATCTCTTAGGTAATCCAGCTTCAGCTAACATCGTCCTTGCAGCTTCCTTGAGAGTTTTGTTCCTTCTTTGAGCTACTCCATTCTGTTGTGGAGTTCTTGCAGCTAACAACTCATGAGTGATACCATTTTCAATGAAATATTGAGTTATAATCCCATTGACAAACTCAGTTCCTCTATCAGACCATATCTTTATAATGGTTTGACTCTTCTCATTTTGAACTCTTCTCATCAGCTTAGGTAATTTCTGCAAGGTTTCCTTCTTTTTACACAAAAAGATTGTCCATGGGTATCTTGAATATCATCCACCACCACTAAGGTGTATTTCTTTACACTGATATTGGCTGGTTCAACAGGACCAAATAAATCCATATACAATAAATGCAATATCCTGGTTGAAGAAGGACTTGGCATGTCCTTGAAAGAAGACTTAATGTGCTTTCCCATCTGGCATGCATCACAAATGCTTTCTTTCTTGTATACTGAGTCAGGCAATCCTTCGATAAGATGACTCTTTGCAAGCTTGTTGATTGTCTTGAAATTCAGGTGACTCGACTTCTTATGCCACAACCAACTTGATTGATTCGTACTCTTTTTTGCTACAGACATGTGCTTGGTGTAGCAATTGACCAATCCACTACATGCATGTTTTTCTACCTTGATCCTTGTAGTATAATTTCATTTGATTCAACATCCTTAATTTGGCAAACAACCATGTTGAATCCCACATTGTAGCCCTTGTCATAGAGTTGGCCGATGCTCAACAGATTGAAGTTGAGGCCTTCAACATATGCTACATCTGTGATCTCTAGACATTTCTTTCTGATGGATCCAACGCCTTTAATTTCCTCTGGAGCTTCATTTCCTCCAAATATGACTTTAGCACCTTAGATTTCCTTGAACTTTGACAGATTTTTCTTGTTGCCTGTCATATGTCTGGAACAACCACTATCCATGTACCAGGTTCCTTGGCACTCAGCTGTTCCTTGAACCTGCAATCGAGGAAATTAGTTTTAAGTACACAAACTTGCCTGGATCCTGAGGGGTTAGTGCTATAAGGAGATCCAATCAACCTATAACCAAATGTTACTCTAAGAGGTTGCCACCTATCGCCCCATAATCATAATGCACATTAGCAAATTGCTTGGGGTCTTTAGGCTCATACAACTGTCTCTTTTGTTTGTATGCCTGTGTGTGTTTGAGCATTGCTTTCTTGGGGGTAATAGTGGAACTTTTGTGCAGATTGAGCTTTGTGCTTGGGTGGATAAGTGTGCTGATTATAACTCTTTTTCCTTGGGAATAACCTTTGATGAGTCTAAGGTCTTTGCCACTTAGACTTGTATCCCATTGGTCTTGGCTGATATCTCATTTGATTATTCAAATCAGCCTGGCTCGGGTAGTTTCTCCCATTCCCATCTTATGATTTCTTTGATGAAATCTCTAGGGCTTTTGGTAGCTCTGTTTGGATTTTACAGAGTATTTCCCGTTTGAAGTCTGCTGATGGACTCTTCTGGATTTAGTTTCAGCTGTCCTGTCAGCATACTCAGTTGGCTTCTTGCCTTTTCCCTTGTATCCAAGGCCAGTATAGTTGTGATTGTGTTTTTGAGTAGGTGCGGGTGCAACGTGTGGTGCTTTGGATTTTTGGACTGCCTCATAGCTTGAGGATCCTTTCTCCATAACCACTCTTGGGACTTGGGCATGCACAAAGGAATTAAATCCAATGCCTGTCTTGTCACCACTTTCTTTTGATATGGATGCCTTAGTTAATGATGCGATCACATTTTTAAGATCCTTTTCCCACTTTTCTCGTAGCATCAAAGTCTGCTGATCTTGGCAATTTCGGCCTTGACTTTGTATTCTCATCGGCTATGTGACTTAGAGTACCCAAATTCTTTAGTCACCGTGAGTTGTGGCATTTAAGCTTGTTGTTTTCCTCATTTAATAGTGTGTGAGGTTTATGTGCTCAAACTCTTTCATCCTTTTGCCAATTGAATCATACAGATCTGTGGGTGAAGAAGTGTTTTTGTCACTATCACTATCACTTGAATCAGAATGAGATGAGTTAAAGTGTACCTCATCTTCTTGATCTTTGGAGTCTTGTTCTTTGGCCAAGAGGCATATCAAAGTCTCTTCCTCTGTATCCCTGGAGTAGTCAGGTTCACTGCTATCCGACTCTGCTGGTTCTTTGCACTTACCTGTGTGAGCAGTCTCCGCATCCAACATGGTTTTCTTCTTTTCCTGTCTTCTTTCTCTGAAGACTTTTCTTTCTTCTTCATTTCTGTCTTTGTTGACTAGTGGATAAGGACAGTTAACAACAAAGTGTCTTGGTTGCCTGTAATTCCAACACATGTTCTCTGCTCTCTGTAAGTCAGCTCTTCAGTTATCTGATTATCAGCTCTCTGATATTCAGTTCTTTGATGATCAACTCTTTTGGGTGGTTATCTTCCCTTGCTTTGGAGGGTGCTGAGTGTCTTCTGGACGATTCACCTTTGTTTCTCTTGTAGTTCTTATTGAAGAACTTGTTGCATCTTTTCACCATCAGGGCAATCTCTTCTTGGTCTATGGTCTCCTTGGATTAAACTCTCTTTGCTTCACCAGCCATGAGTGCAGCTGTCTTGGGTACACCTGTCTCTTCTTGTTCTTTCATTCTCAGCTCAAAATCATAGGCTTTTAGATCAGAGAACAATTCATGGTTGGATGTTCTGGTATGATCAATGGAGTGTCTAGAGCCATAACTTTCATTTCCCACTGAGCTGGGAGAGACCTGAGAATCTTCATACACATTTCCTTTTGTGTATATTCTTTCCCTAGAGTTGAGAGCTCATTGGTAATCTCTGTGAATCTGACATCCAGCTGATCTAGACTTTCACCTACAATCATTTTAAAATTTTTAAATTTTTGAATAGCAATAGTTAACTTATTTTCCTTAATTTGATAACACCTTTCAAAAATTTAGGTAAGTTTTTCCCAAATATCTTTGGCCGTTTTACAAGATTTAACTTTATTAAACATGGCCTTATCAAGAGGTTTGTAAAATATATCCTTGGCAACATTGTCAAGGTTGTATCTTTTTCGGTCATCATTTGTCCACTCGCAGCGTGGTTTATCCACCATGGCAGGTCTAAGCTCTGCAGGTGTAGCATCTTCTCCTTCAAAGAAGAGCAAAGACTTAACAATCGTATTAACCTTTAGAATTTTTAGTGGCCCATCCTCAATCACGAGCCACATCTCATCGTGTAGGGATGATAAATGAGCCTGCATACGTATTTTCCAATCATCAAATTCTTCAACAATGAACATTGGAATGCGAGTTAGATTTGCTTCCATGATAATAACTTTGCTTTTGAAATAAAAGCTGTAAAAACTCAAGTGTTGATTCTTTGAAAAAGAATGAGATCTATTTCAGTAACCAGTGCAGAAGGCTCAATGAACCAACCTCTCTGATACCACTTGTAGGTCCCAAGGGGTGATGTGTAAGGTTTAGAAGGGGGGTTGAATAAACCTTACCAACCTTTTGATTTTAGTCCTTTTAAACAATTTCAGAGTTAACTTAAGTTAGCTAAGTCCTTGTTGGATCACTAGGTTGACTTACACAGCAAAGTTACCCACTCAACAGACTCGACTATGCTATTGATAGTATAACTTAGTTGTTTTCAGCTGACACTTAGAAATGCACTTGACTTAGTTTTATCAGTGGAAGACTTTCACCCTTAGAGTTTTTAATATGTTTTTCAACACTGGATTTAACAATGGTTATTATCAGCAGACTTAAGCAGTTTTATCTTATCAGCAGATATAAAATAAAGTAAGAAATAAAGTATGCTGAAAAGTAAATAGACACAAGCAGTTTTTATAGTGGTTCGAGGATGGGGTAATTCCTCTAGTCATTTCTTCTCCTTCCTGGAGGAATGTACTAGGTAACTTGACTTGGATAACAGTAGTTAACAGTTCGAGACAACTTTGATCACAGAACATGCTGCTCCTGGGACTCAGCTTCTTCACAAGATAGCTCTAGTGTTACTTCAGCTTCCTTCAATCCCTTGGACTTGATCACGTAGCCGTCCAACAGGTTCCAAGCACCAGTTCGATCTGGAACGTCACTATTTCTCCTTTAACCTTGGAGAGTAGACCCCTTTGTTCTTGAAAATAATTTTTCCTCTTCAACTAATGAAGTTGTCTTTCCTTCACAAAATGTTTTGGATCGATTTCCTTCGAATTTAGGCTTGAGGATTTCTTTGTAAATCTTGAGAGATATTTGCAGGTTATTGCTTGAATGCTTGTATGCATGTGTTAAACTCGGTAACCTTCTCTCACTTGCTCCCTTAGCCTTTTATAGTGCACATTTGAAAATATGTCCGTTGAAGAGATAGACATAATTTTCAAATCACACTTCGTAGGTTGTTGGCTTGTCTTGTCTTGCTTCATTGATGGAGACCGTACTTGAATTTAATGCTCGCATCATTTCCTTAAACTCTGCACTTTCGGTACATTTCATTGGTTCCTTGCTTTTTGCACTATTTCAATAAAATAACTTTATTCTTTGGGCACTTTGACACATGCCTATTTCAAGTAAAACCTTGACTTGTCTTGACAGCGGATCTCTTCAGCTTTCTTCAAGTCTTGTCTATTGCATACCCCTTTGAGATTCGATTCCAATCATTTTGTAATGACTTAGCTGTCAGTCAGCTGACTGAGAAAGCTTTTCTGTCATCACTTGATTGATTTTTCACTTCACTTCACTCAGCTGCCACACAGCTGAGTCTTCACTTCAATCTTCAGTCGAGTCATGTAATCTTCAACTTGGCTATCTTCAACTCACTCATGCAAACTATCTATTACAAGTTGAATTACACGAGAAAATGGAGTGCCAACTTCATAATCTAAGTTTTACATGGTATCATCAAAATCTAAACACAAATTTTCCCAATATTGGTATTCCAAATGAAGTAGTTACATTCATGTTACTATTTTGGATTGGTGGAGACACGGTAACTTGTTAAAATTTTGTGGAAATAAATTATCAAACTTATTATCTTCTCAATTTAATTTCAATATAATTAAAATAACATGTGTATGTTATTGAACATGGTTTTAGAAATAATACATTGTAGACTAATGGATGCAATTAAAAGTCTCTTATCATATAATATATCTGTGTAATGTCATATTGGGTAAGTGTCGAGCCATAGTGTGGTGTGGATAGGGCTGGGTTTGGCTGGTTAGGTTTGGGCCTGCGGTCTTTAAAAATTCTTCGCTACCCACAACCAAATCCCACCGCCTAAAGACGGAGTGTTCTAAGGGTTGAAATGGGTCGTAGGATCGGTATATTCCAGAATATGAATTCTCCGGGCTTCACGAGCCCTATTGTTGAGAGTGACGCCATAGTGTAGTGTAATAAGGGGGTAAGACTTTAAGCCACCATAATACATGAGTAATAAAGGAGAATTGGGTTTACTTACTATTAATCAACGATCCCTCCGTTAATGTGATATTTGAATTAATTATGTACAGATTGATTGAGTGCGTGTTGCTATTGAATTGAAATTGTACTTATAAAGAATAACTGAACTATTCCTAATATTATACTTTTTAAAAAAACTACACATGCACACGCGAACCCACTCACTGAGAATTTTCTTTTCCTCACGTTAGTTCTCTAAATAATATTTCAGCGAAAAGTCCATGCAACAACGAAATAGTGGAGGGCTTTCCTCGATCTGGTTAGTTAGTGCATAACGGGAGAGTTTCGCTAGTTGTCTTGATAACACTGTTATGTACATATTACGTGTTTTGACCAGAGTAATGAATGTAATAGTAGTTTTATTTACAGGAGTTTTTTAGGCTCGACCAGCTTTTCTTGTAATTATATTACGATATACTTTTGGCTTGTAATAACAATATGAACATTCAACTCTTTTAGTATTAGAAATGGATTTTGGTTATTATAGATTTGTGAAATGAGGCGTGACAGTTATGGTATTAGAGCGTGGGTTGTAATATGCCTTACACCTATGCTAACCAGTATAGGATCCTTGGATAGTAGTTAAGATAAGTAGAAATTTGAATTACAACCTAAAAACTTGAATATAATAATCTCTATAAATTTTTAATATGTGATTTTAAGTGAATTGTTTGATTATTTTATTAACGGAGCATGAAAGTGGTAGAATGGAGAGTCATCTGCTAATGCTAGTCATCGAACTGCTACTAAGGATAAGCATAAATAAAATCTGAATTACGAAAAGCGACACTCGTCGGTGGAAATGGCCCGTGTGCTATTGCAGAAACGTCAACTTAGGAACAAAATGTGCCAAGTTAAAAATTATGTAATGAGACAAAAAGAGATGCTGAAGAATGCTAAAGATGAGGTGGAGATGCAACAATATAGAATCGCCATTCTACAAGAAGAAACAATTCCTATGTTAGAGGAGAATTTAGAAGAGGCTGGCGATACGAATTACCATTTATCCCAACAGATGCAACGACAGGGATACCTTCTACAGTAACAGGAATACAAACTTGAGGCATTACAGGGGCAGATAGAAGAATTACAAGTCGAGTTACATCATATGCAATATGTCTGAGATTATGACCATCTTTTAGCCACAGAGGAATGTTAGGAAATTTATTGAGTAGATTTTGATGATACCATGTAAAACATAAACTAGGAAGTTGGCACCCCATTTTCCTTGTAATTTGTATTGTAATAGATAGGACTGGAAAAGCTGAGTCAAGTCAGCTATGCCAAGAATTACAAGAAGTCAACTGCGGACTATGTGAAGACTCTACTGTATGTCAGTTGATTAATGATATGAAGGAAGTCAAGGACTCGACTGAAGGAGAGTCAGCTGTGAAACAGAAGCCAAGTCTCAAGTTGAAATGACAGTTGAGTTATCCAATGACTGGAGCTGACTCAAGTCACCTGGGGTACAGACATCAGTCTAGTCAAGACAACTGAGTTAGAGAATGAGACTCACTACTATAATCACTTGAGAATGAGACTCACTATTATCAATTTGGAGTTTTCATGATGAAGCTCTTCATTTGAGAATGAGACTCACTACTATCATCACTTTGATCATCGCCTCCAGTATTACCTTCCAAATCAACGTGATCACCACCCGTCACCAATCGTTCCGCTTCTTCATCATCAAATATATCATCAGGAGCATGTGAAGAAGAGGCTTGTGATCGACCTTTTGCCGATTTCATAGGACTTACCATATTCCTATGCATCTGAAGCATTTGTTGAACATTATCATTATCAAAATCATCTTGAATCACTTCAGAATTAAGCTCGGTGGGAGGAAACCCCAATTGGAGAAGGAGATTACAAATAAAATTTCCCAATGCGTATTGCTTTAGTCCTTGAGTAACCGATTCAATCAAGCATTGAATAAACACCGCTCCAAAATTAACCAACTCGCATTTCTTAATCTTATACGTCAAAAAGTAATCCATAAGGCTTGGCAACTTCATTGATTTTCCACAAACGCAATAAGACACAACCCTAAATAATAAACGAAGTTCATCGATCATAGAAAGAATAGTATAAGTCGGCATAACACCCAAAAAAGTTTTGATCTCATTCAACGAAACTCCAAATTTATCGAGATGCCATTGAGTGAAAGCTATATAATCCCAACCTCCTTCCCTAACACCCAACATCCGACAAATATTATTCCGCGTCCAACGAAAATGACGCCCTTTCACAAACGAATTAATAGCCGCAGGCTTATCACCAAATTCGTATTCAATCCACATATTTGAATAAAAATATAAAATTATTTCATCATCGTATATAACAAAAGAGTGCTTCCATAAGTAAATTCATCCTTGATTCATAAAATACTCTCTGATAGTAGGAATTTGTTCCGAAAAATTACCAAAACGGCAAATTTTGGTACGCCCAACATGCTTATTTCCTAATTCCAAATCCTTAAAATATTTTTCGGAAAATTTGTGAATAAATAACAATGCATTGGCATGAGTAGGAGCTTGAGATAAAAGAGATTTCTTATTCTTACCTATTTCACATTGTCCTTTGAAATAGTTGCCTAAAGCTCGATAATTTGGGCCTGGGTGAGTTGGGAATTTTGATTCCGGCTTGCTCATGAGCCGCTTTCCCTTTGAGTTGCCTGAACTTCGTGTTGTTCCGTCGCGAATTGACAAGAAGACGAAGAATCCTCTCTGGCTCTTATACGCTTGGGGTTTGGGTTTGGACCTGTGAATTCCTTAGGAGGTGCCATATTTGTGAAATTCTTGCAAAAAGGAGATAATTAGCAACAATAATCACCAAATTTGGTGATTTATAGAGAGAAATCGAAGAAATGGAGAATTTTCGCATTAGGGTTCGGTAAAAAAGAAGGGTGTACTGTGAAAATTGAATGAAAAAAATTATTTTTAAGAATCTGATAAGACATGGCGACCGGTCGACCCAGGGGGGCGACCGGTGCCTGAACAGGGCGACCGGCCAACCCCTATGTCGACTAGTACTTGTTCAGTGGTCCTGTTTTTGTTTTTCAAAGTTTTGAAAAATTAATGTTTCACCCCAAAACCTTTTAAAAATGCATCAAAAATATAAATGTAGACTTTATTCAATATACATTATGCCTAAACAAGCTCAAATCGAGTTAAAAGACTCGGCGGGTAACAATTTTGTAAAAATATCCGCGAGTTGATCTTGAGACAGAACAAAGCACATCTCAATTTTTCATTTTGAAACATAATCCCTTAAAAAATGATGTCGAACCTCAATATATTTGGTTCGATTAAGATGAACCCAATTCAGAAAATATATATGGCGGATGTGTTATCACAAAAATGAACGTTTCCAAAAATAATTTATAATCCGCTAATGTTTGTTTCATCCAAAGTAATTGTGTGCAACAAAAAGCCACGGAAATATATCCGGCTTCGTTCGTTGATAAAGATATACAATTTGTTTTATTTGAAAACCAAGAGACTAGGCAATCGCCTAAAAATTGACATGAGCCGAATGTACTTTTACGATCATCAATATTACCGACATTGTCCGAGTCACTATATTCTTTTAAAGAAAAATTTTCATTCTTTGGATGAAACAAAATCATATGAAATAATGCCCTTTAAATATCGAAAAATATGGTTGACTGCACTTAAATGAGAATCTTTGGGATTGCTTTGGAATTGAGCGTATACACATACGACATGAAGCATATCAGGTCTACTTGCGGTTAAATAAAGTAAACTACATATCATACCTCGATATTTGGTTTCATCTACTGATTTATCTTTTTCATCCTTGTCAAGCTTGATGTTTGTTGCCATTAGAGTTGCAACGGTTCTTTCTTCTTCAATCCTGAACTTCTTTATGAGTTCTTTGGTGTACTTTGATTGAGATATGTAAATGCCTTCATGACATTGTCTGATTTATAGTCCAAGAAAGAATTAAGTTCTCCCATCATACTCATCTGAAATTCACCTTGCATTAACTTGCTTTATTTCGAATGATATTCCCTTGATCATCGAGTTTGTTTCGAAATACCTATTTTGTGCCAATGATGGTTTGTGATGGAGGACAAGGTAAAAGTTCCCAAACATCATTTCTCTCAAATTGATTTAATTCTTCTTGCATCTCAAGAAACCAATCTTCATCTTCCATGGATTTTTTAGCATTCTTTGGCTCTTTTTGAGGTATAAGAGTTTTTTCGTTAAATATTCTTCTAGTCATAACCTTGTCAAGAGGATCTCCAATTATGAGATCTTTTGGATGATCTCATTTAAATTTTAATGCCATTGGAAGATCCGAATTATCACCCTTATCCTCTTGTTGAACATTTGAAGTTGAAGATTGATCATTTGAGGTAGAAGGTTGATCATTTTGAGCATCATTTTGAGTGATAAGGTCCAACTTCATCTTCTTCATCACTATCATCATATGGGATTCTTTCAACTCTGGAGGCTTCATTGAATTTGACATGAATATATTCTTCGACCACCATGCTAGTCTTATTATAAACCGATATGCCTTGCTCTTAGTCGAGTACCCAATAAATATCCCTTCTTCGGCCAAAGGATCAAGTTTGTCCAATTGATCCTTGGTGTTCAAAATAAAACATTTGCAACCAAATATTTTGAAATAACTAATATTTGGTGTTCTTCCTTTGCAAAGCTCATATGGAGTTTTATTTATCTTCGGACGAAGATATACCCGGTTTATGATGTAGCAATCGGTGTTTACGACTTCGGCCCAAAAGTATTTTGGAAGTGAAAATTCATTGAGCATAGACCGACACATTACTTGTAAGGTTCGGTTTTTCCTTTTGGCTACGCCATTTTTTTGAGGAGTTCTCGGAGCCAAAAAATTATGAGCATATCCCTTGGTTTCACACAAGATTCTAAAATCACCATCAAATTCACCTCCTCGATCACTTCATATTGACTTAATATTATCTTTCTTTTCATTCTCAATAAGTCTACACAACTTAGCAAACTCATTAGCGACATCACTTTTATTAGTAAGAAAAATAGTCCAAGTATATCTAGAAAAATCATCGGCTATAATAAAAGTATAATGTTTTCCACTTAGACTCTCCGTGCCAATATCCCCATACAAATCAAGATGAAGAAGTTGTAGAGGCTTGGTTGTGGAAATATCATTTTCGGGCTTAAACCTACTCTTAAGTAATTTGTTCTTTTGACAGATGTCATATAAGCTAAGGTTTTCAAAATTCAATTTTGGTAGTCCTTTGATATGTTGATTTTTGTAAATAGTTTGTAAATTTTTGTATCCAACATGTCTAAGTCTCCTATGCCATCGACAAGACAAGAAACATTTTGACTAACTATGTTGCCTTTTGTAGCTTAACGAATAATTTTACCATTTTTGAGAATAAGACATTTTTCTTTATTAAAAAGAATATTATAATTTAAATCACAAAGTTGGCTTACACTTATCAAATTGAACTTAAGCCCATCGACTAATAATACATCATGTAAAGAGAAAGAAGAGTTACCAACATCTCCATTGCCAAGGATTTTGCCTTTGCCATTCCCGAAGATGACCATTCCTTCTTCTTGAGCTTGATGTTGGTAAAGAGTTGTTCTCTTCCGGTCATATGCCGCGAACATCCACTATCCACGAGCCATTTGAAATCCTCCGTGATAGCTATTACCCCTGGTACCTACAAATAAATTGTTTTTAGGTACCCTAGAGTTTGGGATCCATGGGGGTTAATCTTGAGACTTTTAGGTCTCCAGTAATGACTACTACTATTTCTAATTTTACAATGGCTAGAATATTATCCTAGGAGTGCTAGCACGAATAAAAGTTGGAGCTTTGTTATTTTTCTTGAAAGTTGTTTGAAAAGGTTTGTAACCATGTCCTAGTTTAGATTACTCACTTTTTTGAACATCATGATATTTTGTGACCTTATCGGTACTTAAGTTGAAAGGTTTACATCCTTTTTCAAACTTTCAATTTCTTTGGTGGGCAATTGATTTTCAGAATCAAGACTTTTGACTTTAGCAAGAGTAATTAAATGCGCATGGTCAAGAGATTCATAAGAAGTAAATAACTTGTCTTTTTCTAATTTTAAGTCCTTTTTCCAATTTTTGTATTCACAAATCATGTCTCTAAACTCATTTTGTAAATCATCATAATCACATTGGAATTCATCAATAAAAGAAGAAGAAGAAGAGTTATAGCGTACCTCATTATTCTCATCATCTATGGCCATGAGACCATGTTGATGTCGCAAGGAGTTCATCCCCCGTTTTGACATCCTCATTTAATGCCTTCTTTTTGGGAAATAATTTCTTCTTCTTTTGCTCCTCCTCTGCCATTTTCGGGCAATCGGCTATAAAGTGTCCGGATTTTCCGCACTTAAAGCAAGTTTGCCTCTAGCCTTTTTGGCCTTATTTTTGTTGACAAATTTGACAAATTTTCGAACAAGGGCGGCGGTTTCCTCATCCTCCTCATCACTAGCATAATATGAATTATTTGAATTTGAAGCAACACCTTTAGGTGTAGAATTCATACCCAATTGAGAGGTGGATGGTTTGGAATTCTTCATTTCTTTAAGTAAACTTCATATATGAGAAGATTTCCAATTAGCTCATCAAACTTCGTGTGCATATCTTATTCCCCTAATACGATTATATTCGGTAGAGGTAAGTGAACAATGGTGAATGTTTGAGGCCTTACCGTTTAGGAGAATGATTTATTGTCGTCGTCATTGAATTCCTTGAAGCTTTTAGGAGCAAGAGTTCCATCTTCTAATATCTTCGTTGGTTGAAAAACTCCTTTTATGACGGCATTCCATATATCAAAACCACAACCCAGAGAAACCATTTCATTCTATCTTTCCAAAAGACATATTTGTCTTTGGCGTCGAATAGTGGTGGTTTTTTTGTTGAGGCGCCGGTGGTGAGGTAGTGTTAGAGATTTTTCTAACCGCAAGTCTACGGTGTCAAGTTTTAATATAGAGAAGTAAGGTTGTCGAATCCACAGGAATAATTATCGAATTATTGCTAAGTACTATAATATAGTAGTCTAACTTTATTTAGAAATTCAATATTTGATGGAGTTGATTTTTTTGCTAAAAATACCAAAAATAAATCAAGAATATGAAAATATCAATGAGTTTATCCAAATGATTAAATGAATTCTAGAGGTATGATGAATCTAGTTATCCCTTATGTTGTCAATATGGTTTATCAATCATCAATTACCAATTTATAAGTCAAGATTTCTACAATAATCATTCCCTCTCTCAAGTGCCAAATGAGTTTAGATTCAATTGGGAAATCAATATCTCTATAAAAATCACCAATTAAAATCTCAATAAAAACTATGAATCTTGATAAATGACTTCAAAGGATTCATAAATCTCTCAATTCTATGAAATCTGGTTATGCTATTCAAAGGTCATGTATTCAATTACCTCTCTCAAGTGTCAAATCAAATACACCAAACAATCTAAATTATTGATCAAGTAATTTAGAAGCAATAGATCCAAATAGCACAAATAAATTGATAGATCTAGATTGACAAACCACAATTTCAAAACATAAGTTCAAACAATGATTACATCATCCCTCTAGAATTATAGAGTTTAGCTCATGATTGAAGAAAATGAATCCATAGGAATACAACAATACATCTTACAAGATATGAAGAAAGCAACAAAATAAGAATAAGAGTTGGGGAATCTTCTCTATTTCTAGATGGTAGAATCCTTCAATCTTCTTCTTCAAGCCTTTCCCAAGATATTCCAAGCCTTCTCTCTTGTCTTCTAGTTGTTTTGTTGGCTCGCCCAAGGGTCCAAGCTCTCTAATTTCACGCCCCAAGACCTCTATTTATACTCCCACAAAAGTCCAAGAAAAAGGAATAAGTACATTGTAATTTCCGCCTGTGGCGCTTTCTTTATGACATGGCGCCTGGGGCGCCTTCAAATATCCGCCCCACTGCAGCAAAAAGATGGAATAAGGCTGGGCGCTAAAGACGGCGCTTCCAGCCACTTAAAAAACTTCTCGGTTTTTCACCTTGGCGCCGCAATTTTAGGGTCTTAAGGCCAGCCGCCAAGACGATTCAATGCCCAAAAACGCGATTTTTCTCTTTTCCTCTTCTTCGAATGCGATTTCTTCCACCCAAACACGTTTTTTCTGTTTTTATCAATTTCGCATCCAAGACTTATCTCGACTCTCAAACGACAACTAATGACACAAACTCGACTCAAACGACACTAAAATACCCGAAAACAACGCAAAATCCTCGCCTAGAGTACTCAATACGTTGGTATAAAAACCAACTTAACAAATACCCCCAAACTTAGACGCGTTTGCTTGTCCTCAAGCAATTACGGACTCTAAGAAAAAAAAAAACGACAAACATGAAGGAAAACAAAATGAAGACGACGACTAACAAACCAATCACAAACTTCACAACCAAACTCATTCGTCAAATTTCGCTTTACTATCAATCAAGCATGTATTTTCACAATGTGATCATGAAGGTGGAATGTTCATGCCAACTCCGTTTTCATTATCCGATAGACTCACGCAATCAAGTGTTTTCAAAATGATCCACTTTTTTAATATAGAGATGAAATGCTTACCGGACTCCATAGGCTTGTCTTTCACACTAATCTCCACTAATGTAGGCTAATGTAACACAAGGATCAATAGGACTTTTAAAGCTTGTATTGTGGGCTTAGGGTAAGGTAGGAAAATATGGGATTAAGTGGCTCAAATCACCCAAACACACAATTAACACTTCAATTATCAATAAGCAACTACCCTTCACTTTTTAACATCCCTAATGTTTATGAACCTTCAATCCCAATGATTTTTCTCAAATTTATTTATTTATTTTTTTTTTTTTTTCTCGAACCCCCAAACTTATTCTTTTGCGTACATGGGGTTCCATATTTTCTTTTCTCAACTTCATTCAATTAGATACACACCCTTCTCATCATACCCTCCTCAACTTCCAATATTTGTTTCTATACTTTGTGTGTATGATTGATGGTAATTAGGATATTAACCTTTAGGCTCTGGGTATTAGATTGGTTGCCAAAGGAATGGGTTTATAAGGCTCAATAGGGAACACTAGGGAAAATATAATACAAAGGTAGGCATTCTAGGCTCGCTTGTTCAAAGATGGCCTAAATCACTTCCTTAATGTTACTTCACCTAGATTTCGCCTCGACTAGTGATTAGACAAGTTCTAGATCCGGTGGGATCATAAAGTAACCACCCAATTGCATAAATCATCCCCAAATAAATCAACAGAGTTAAGCACATTGATGGAATTAATGGAAAGAAGATTAAATCACGCTTCAACACATGCTCTCTTGACCGCTCAACTCATATTCGACAAATTCACTTAGTCAAGCAATTTCACACCTTTAACAAACGCCCGACTCAGCCTTTTAGATTTTTTTTTTTTTTTTTTTTTTATTCCACTCAAAAGACACAAAATGAAACACAACAAAAGACACAAAATGAAACACAAAAACAGATTGCACTCCCCAAACTTAAAATGAACATTGCCCCCAATGGAGAGTGAGAAAACTTTCCGGTAGCCAAAGTGATTAGGACTCCGATCGGAATCCCTATCGAATCATGCGGTGGAAGATGCGCATAGGACCTGGTGGTGGTGGTGTTGGAAATTGGAATTGTGGGTGCGTCGGCCATAAATTTGAGCAAGAACTCATTGTGCTCATTGATATATTCTTCCCTCGCAAATGACGTTGCTCGGCTACAAAAGCGGCAAATGCGGCGATGAGCCCTTCGCAACTCTTGTACCTCACGCACTAATGCATCGAAGGATCGTCATCATGATGAGAGCTCGTGTGACGAGAATGACCCCCGCCACTTTTAACCGGATGTAGCACCAACGCCGTAGTGATCGGGCCACGAGCCTCGAGCTCTCAGCTCAATGGGAAGGACAAAATCGGGATCAAGTATATAGCCCGCACCCTTCGGTTAGGTACACCACCGCCCATTCGTCATAAGAAGCAATAATTGTAGAATCAATAGGCCCTTTAGGTCGCTCCAATGGTTCATTCTTGTCCCACGTAATTTTCTCCTTTTTACACGACCACAAATCAAGGCCGCATTATCAATCCCCGGACTTACAATGTCGGATGGTGTAATGAATGGATTGTGCGATAATTATTGCTTTCGAATCGATGCCCGATGAATAATCGCATATAATGATAAGCTCGATGTTTCGTGACATCGCCGACATGCTTGGTCGGCATTAGATTGTGACATATGAAATGAAACCATGCACGCCCGCATCACTCAACGTAGTGTGAGGAAGGCAAAGGATCCGCCGAGAGACCTTTGTTGGACGCACGCACTCTGTACGGCGACAAAGAGCATGACAAATCATTTCTAAATCCGGTGGTCGAGAAATGAATTCGGTATAAGGTGAGTGATCCACCTCGGGTAATCCATAATACTCTCGTATTTCCTCGGGATCAATATACACGTAGTCACCACGCACATAAATCTCATTAGGGTTATCGAAAGTGTGACGTTCGCATTTGCAAAGAATTCTCGAACCACATTCGGTGCATACGGTCCGGTTGAGCACATAATTTTTTTCCATCGCTTTGGTTTATCATTTGTACAAGATTACCATCACTCGAACTCGGTTTCAACCCCGCTCCGATTATGCTCTTTGTGCCCAATTTATCATAAAAAGATTTTGTGCCTCTAAGCTTGTGAAACGGCTAGTATCATATTCCTCGGAGGTACTCGCCTTGCTTTTGCCTTTGCTTTTGCTTGTTTTATTTGACTTTCCCATTTAATTGATCGTCTAATATCCTGGAAGAGTAAATAACCAAGACAACACGTAGAAACAAGCCATATGGATTAGGGGTTAGGAATTATCGCAATATCCCAAAAATATGCATCCGTGTCATCAATTAATGATCAAATTGTACTTGAATAACAATGAAGGCAAGAATGACGTGCATAGGTGTAAGATTTTTCATTGGAGCATTTTGACAAACACCTTGTGAGCATAGTGATGACAAGAGATTAACACCAAATTCATAGAATAATTCATGCCCAATTATCAATACCAACCTAATTCTAACATACATCAATCATATATCCCAACAATTTATCCAACAATTAAACATGAATTTCGAAATTGCAAGGAATATTGACAAGTTCTCCATATTAGGTCAATAATTGGGGAAAAGGGATGTACAAATTAAACCACCTTACCTGATGATAGAGAGGATGAAAATGAGGATTAAGATGCTTAAGTGCTCCTCGAGTGGTGCAAGATTCGGAGGTTGTGCGTTCTTATGTGTAGAGAATGTGGAAGAGGATGAGGGGATGTGTTTTATTGAGAAAGAAATGAAAAGAAGAATTCACGTTCAAAGACTTAAAGACCCAAGACCTTGGGCGGTCTCATGCCGCAGCGCCTAAGATCTCAAGACTTTGCACGCAAATTGCGTCGTTTGCCGGTTTTTACTGTGACTGCAATTCAACCCCTTTTTTTTTTTTTTTTTTTTTTTATATATATATATATAAATAAAAACAAATTAAAACCACACAAAATTTGATTTACATAAATACACACAAAAAAAAAAAAAAAAAATCACACCAAATCCAAATAAATAAAAATAAGCCAAAATTAAAGAAAATAAAATCGCAATAAAATGCAATCACACAAAAATCATTTGGGTTGCCTCCCAAGAAGCGCTAAATTTATAGTCGTTAGCGGACTTGACTATTCGGTCTCAAGAAATGTCATCACCAAGTGGAAGATTTAGAACCTTCCTTGCTTCATTTCCAAAATAATGTTTCAATCGTTGTCCGTTCACTTGGAATGAATTCCCATCGTTTCCTCTCAACTCGACCGCACCATAGGAAACACCTTCCACCACAAATGGTCCGACCATCGTGATTTGAGTTTACCTTCGAAAGAGTTTCAATCGAGAATTGAACAATAATACTTGTTGGCCGGGCAAGAATTCACGCCGCAAAATCATTTGATCATGCCATTTTTTCGTTTTTCTTTATACATTTTGGCATTTTCATATGATTCTTGACGAAATTCTTCCATTTCGTTTAATTGAAGTAATCGGTTTTCACCGCCTCTTTCAAGTTAAAATTCAATTTCTTAATTGCCCAATAAGCTCTATGCTCAAGTTCAACCGGCAAATGGCAAGCTTTACCAAACACCAATCGATATGGTGACATACCAATGGGTGTTTTATAAGCCGTGCGATAAGCCCACAAAGCATCATCGAGCTTTTGTGCCCAATCCTTTCGATTAAAACTCACAGTTTTTTCAAGAATTTGTTTCACTTCACGATTGGAAATTTCAAACGACCATTAGATTGAGGATGGTAACCAAGCGCAATCTTATGGCGCACACCAAATTTAGCAAGAAGGTTATTAAATAATTTATTACAAAAATGCGTACCTTCATCACTTACAATAGCTCGAGGAGTACCGAACCGAGTGAAAATATGCTTGTGCAAGAATTTGAGTACTACCTTAGCATCATTTGTTGGTGTAGCAATCGCCTCAACCCACTTGGAGACGTAATCAACCGCAAAGCAAAATGTACAAATTTCCATAAGATGCGGAAATGGTCCCATAAAGTCAATACCCCATACATCAAACAATTCCACCTCCATTATGTTTGTCAAAGGAAGCTCATGACGCCGTGAAATATTACCAACCCTTTGGCATCGATCACAAGTTTTCACAAATGCATAACAATCCTTGAATAATGTTGGCCAATAAAAACCAGATTGTAATACCTTTGCAAAGAATCCGGTTGGCCCGAAATGTCCCCATAAGATGATGAATGGCAATGTTGAAGAATCTCTCCAATCTCTTCCTTAGGAACACAACGGCGAATGATAGAATCCGCACATCTCTTGAACAGTAACGGATCATCCCACAAATAAGACTTGACATCATGTAAGAATTTTTTCTTTTGGTGTGAAGTCAAGTCCGGTGGCAAAACTCCTCCCATGAGGTAATTAACAAAATCATGCGCACCAAGGTAATGATGTCTCAAGACGCATAATTTGTTCATCGAAAATGATTCTTTTATTGGACTCTCAATCTCCTCGTAAGGTTGCTCAAGGCGGGATAGATGATCGGCAACCCCATTCTCGCTTCCTTTTTTATCTCGAATCTCAATATCAAATTCTTGCAAGAGCAAAATCCATCGAATTAATCGAGGTTTTGCATCCTTTTTGGAGAAAAGGTATCGGATTGCCGCATGATCCGTAAACAATCACCTTTGTACCCACCAAGTAAGCTCGAATTTATCAAATGCAAAAACTACCGCCAACATCTCTTTTTCTCGTGGTGGTGTAGTTTTGTTGGCGTTGTCCATGGTCCTCGCTTGCATAGTAAATAGCTTTAAAAATTCTATCTCGTCTTTGACCAAGAACAAAGACTCCACCGCATAATCACTTGCATCGCACATGAGCTCAAATGGTTGAGTCCAATCCGCACTATCATTATCGAGTCAAATGAGTGCCTTTTTTATCTGCTCAAATGCCAAACACAACTCATCAAAGCAAAAGATAGCATCTTTTTCAAGGAGATTACAAAGTGGTTTAACAATTTTTAAAAATCTTTTATGAATCTCCTATAAAATCCTCGCATGCCCTAAAAAGCTTCTTATGCCTTTCACATTTGAAGGTGGGGGTAGCTTTTCAATAGCCACAACCTTCGCCCGAACTTCTAACCCCGTACAAGAAATACGATGTCCAAGTACAATCCCTTCTTTGACCATAAAGTGACATTTTTCCCAATTAAGTACAAGATTAGTTTCCTCACAACGTTGCAAAACCATAGATAAGTTATGCAAACAATGGTCAAAAGAAGTACCAAAAAAAAAAATCGTCCATAAAAATTTCCATGATTTCCTCAACCATACCATGAAAGATCGCCATCATACACCTCTAAAAGTAGCGGTGCATTACATAATCCAAATGGCATCCTGCGAAATGCAAAAGTACCATATGGACATGTAAAAGTAGTCTTTTCTTGATCTTCTGGGAAATGGCGATTTGATTGTATCCTCGAATAGCCATCAAGAAAACAATAATATTCGTAACCCGCCAACCTTTGTCCAACATTTGATCAATAAAGGGGAGGGGAAAATGATCCTTACGAGTAGCTTTATTCAATTTTCTATAGTCAATACATACTCGCCATCCTGTGACGGTTCGAGAAATTAATTCATTGTTATCATTTTTCACCACCGTCATACCTCCCTTTTTTAGGGACAACCTGCACTTAGGACTCACCCATGAACTATCGAAATGGCATAAATTATACCCTTTAGCCACTTTAAAACCTCATTTCTCACGACTTCTTTCATTGTTGGATTAAGTCGTTTTTGGTGTTCAATAGATGGTTTATAAGATTCTTCCATTAAAATTTTGTGCATTACAATGGAAGGACTTATCCTTTCAAATCGTAAATATACCAACCTAAGGCCGACTTATGTTCACGAAGCACACGCAACAACTTATCCAATTCGGATGAAGATAATGAAGCGTAAAACAATTACCGGGTAAGTTTTATCTTTTCCCAAAAATGCATATTGAAGATGTTCCTAAGTTTTTTAGTTCTAAAGTACCTTTCGAATATTTTCAATATTGGCATTTTCTAATGCTTCATTTTGTTTTTCTTTTACAATTTCTTTAGCCTCGAGGAAAGAATAAACTCAAGCAAATCAATACCATCACTATCTTCCTCATCACATTTCATTATTGAATTAATCAAACAATGTTCTAACGGATCTTTTAAATCTTGTTTTATAACTTCCGTTTGATCACATTGTTCGATTTTATCAATAAAATGACATGTGAGGTTCCTCTTGAAATTTCATTGCTTTATAAATGTTAAATAGTACCTCATCATCATTTACCCGTAATGTTAACTCTCCTCGTTGCACGTCAATTAAAGCTCGTCCCGCTGCTAGAAAAGGTCTCCCAAGAATCAATGGCATTTCATGATCTTCCTCCATATCCAACACCACAAAGTCCGCCGGAAATATGAATTTATCCACTTTGATCAACACATCTTCAATCACTCCTCTTGGGTAGGTGAGTGATCTATCGGCTAATTGCAATGTGATGGTGGATGGCGTTATTTCTCCAAGGCCAAGTTTCAAAAAGCAGAACAAACGGATAAGATTAATGCTAGCACCTAAATCACAAAGAGCTTTATTAAAATAAGAATCACCAATAGTGCAAGGGATAGTGAAACTCCCGGATCTCTTAATTTTTGTGGTAGCTTTCTTTGCAAAATGGCGCTACACTCTTCCGTGAGATTGACCGTCTCATATGCTTCCAACCTTCTCTTTCTCGACATCACATCCTTCATGAATTTTGCATGATTTGGCATTTGCTCGAGTGCATCGGCAAAAGGGATGTTGATGTGAATTTTCTTGAATATTTCCAAAAACTTGGAAAATTGAGCGTCCAACTTTTTCTTCTGAAATCTCTGTGGAAAAGGAAGAGCATTTGGTAACACATTATCAGAATTGGAAGTTGGTTTTACCTCAATTTTTCCTTTTTCTGATTGCTTATCAATGCTCTCTTCATTTTGGAGTGTTTCAGAGCTTGCTTCTGGTTCTTTGGTGGCATGAGCAGGCATCTTTGGTTCATCATATTCCGTCCCACTTCTCAACTTAATGGCCTTGCAATGTTCTCGGGGTTCACCTCGGTGTTACTTGGAAACGTATCAACTTTCTCATTTGTGAATTAATAGCCGTGGCCAATTGACCCACATGTGTCCCCAAAGATTTAAGATGACTTTCAATTGTTGTCACCCTTGAACCCAGATTTTCTATGTTAGAATCGGCTTTGTTCATCCTTGCTCTTGATTCTACAAGGAATGAACTAAGTAATTCCTCCAAAGATGGCTTTTGTTCTCCCACATGTGTGCTCGTACTAGCTTGATTCTCGATATCCCTGGAGGTGGTTGCAACACATTTCTCGTATTGCTATACGAGAAGTTTTCATGATTGCGAAGTCCCTGATGATAGTGTGTCGGCAATTGATTCCTCTATTGTTGAAACCCCGATTATTCACATAATTCGCTTGTTCCGTATCGGGATTCACAATTTCTTGACTTATCTCCATGATGACCTCGATTGTTGTTTTCCACCCGACTTAGTGTAGCAATTTGCTTTGACAAGGCGGAAATTTGAGAGGCCAATGCGGACATAGTATCAAGTTCAAGAACACCGCAACTTTTCTTGGCGTAGATCTTTCAGACGGCCATTGATAACTATTGGCGCCATCTCTTCGAGTAAAAGCATGGCTTCACTTGGAGTTTTAGCCATCAATGTACCTCCTAACGCAAAGATCTATAATAGTTCTTGAATGCCCATTCATACCATTGTAGAAATATTGAACCTTTTGCCAATCTGCACTTGTTGTGGACACCTCCTCAATAATTCTTTGAATCGCTCCTAAGCTTCGTAGAGTGGCTCAAAGTCGAGTTGATGAAATTGAGCAATCTCACTTTTCAGTTGAAGTGTCTTACTAGGTGGAAAGAATTTTGCCATGAATTTTTCAAAGTGAGATCATTCCAACTAGTGATACTTCCAGTGGAAAGGTTTGAAGCCACTGCTAGCTTTATCACGAAGTGAAAACGGAAATAACCTCAACCGAATAGCTTCATCGGAACCCCATTCATTTTGATAGTGTCACATATCTCAAGAAAAATAGCCAAATGAGCATTCGGTCGCTTACAAGACTACCCCAAACTGATTTTGTTGCACCATGTTTATTAAGGCCGGCTTCAATTCAAAATTGTTCGCATTGATAGGTTGGCGAACAATACCCGAATAGTTTTGATTTGTGGTTGGTCGAAAATAATCCCGAATGGCCCTTTCCGGTGGTGCAACAATAGGTATGCGGTCTTCATCATCACCGATTCCTGCCATTTTTGTGAACTCGATTCTTCGTGCGGCTCTAATCTTTCGAAGCGTTCTTTCAATTTCTGGATCAAATAAGATTAAATTAGCACTTTTATTTTTTCGCATCAACAAGAAAACACAAAAATGACAATGACCCTATTGTGACAAAAGAAACCAATCTAAATTAAAGTAAAACTACTAAGTAATAATATTAGCGCAAATAAGATGAATTATTCCCCAAATCTACGCGCCAAAAACTTGTTAGAGATTTTTCTAACCGCAAGTCTACGGTGTCAAGTTTTAATATAGAGAAGTAAGGTTGTCGAATCCACAGGAATAATTATCGAATTATTGCTAAGTACTATAATATAGTAGTCTAACTTTATTTAGAAATTCAATATTTGATGGAGTTGATTTTTTTGCTAAAAATACCAAAAATAAATCAAGAATATGAAAATATCAATGAGTTTATCCAAATGATTAAATGAATTCTAGAGGTATGATGAATCTAGTTATCCCTTATGTTGTCAATATGGTTTATCAATCATAAATTACCAATTTATAAGTCAAGATTTCTACAATAATCATTCCCTCTCTCAAGTGCCAAATGAGTTTAGATTCAATTGGGAAATCAATATCTCTATAAAAATCACCAATTAAAATCTCAATAAAAACTATGAATCTTGATAAATGACTTCAAAGGATTCATAAATCTCTCAATTCTATGAAATCTAGGTTATGCTATTCAAAGGTCATGCATTCAATTACCTCTCTCAAGTGTCAAATCAAATACACCAAACAATCTAAATTATTGATCAAGTAATTTAGAAGCAATAGATCCAAATAGCACAAATAAATTGATAGATCTAGATTGACAAACCACAATTTCAAAACATAAGTTCAAACAATGATTACATCATCCCTCTAGAATTATAGAGTTTAGCTCATGATTGAAGAAAATGAATCCATAGGAATACAACAATACATCTTACAAGATATGAAGAAAGCAACAAAATAAGAATAAGAGTTGGGAATCTTCTCTATTTCTAGATG
The DNA here is from genome assembly GCA_016081115.2 of Rehmannia glutinosa. NCBI lineage: Eukaryota > Viridiplantae > Streptophyta > Magnoliopsida > Lamiales > Orobanchaceae > Rehmannia > Rehmannia glutinosa. Next base: position 62,881,316 of record CM071927.1, read on the forward strand.
GTAGAATCCTTCAATCTTCTTCTTCAAGCCTTTCCCAAGATATTCCAAGCCTTCTCTCTTGTCTTCTAGTTGTTTTGTTGGCTGCCCAAGGGTCCAAGCTCTCTAATTTCACGCCCCAAGACCTCTATTTATACTCCCACAAAAGTCCAAAAAGGAATAAGTACATTGTAATTTCCGCCTGTGGGCGCCATGGCGCTACAAGACGGCACAAGGGCGCTACAAAGACGGCACTGGGCGCCTGTCTCAAATATCCACCCGCGCTGCAGCACAAAAGATGGGCGCTGCTGCAGCACGCTATTTCGCACTATCTAGGCCCAAGGGCGCTAAGGACGAAAAGGAAATGCAGTAGCCACTTAAAACTTCGCTGCGCCGGTTTTTCACCTTGGCGCCGCAGCTGGGGTCTCAGCGCAGCCGCCAAGACGATTCAATGCCCAAAAACGCGATTTTTCTCTTTTTCTCTTCTTCGAATGCGATTTCTTCCACCCAAACACGTTTTTTCGCTGTTTTTATCAATTTCGGCATCCAAGACTTATCTCGACTCTCAAACGACAACTAATGACACAAACTCGACTCAAACGACACTAAAATACCCGAAAACAACGCAAAATCCTCGCCTAGAGTACTCAATACGTTGGTATAAAAACCAACTTAACAGTAGCTTGTTCGATCCATAGATCTCCTCTTTACTCACAAAGATGAAATGAGCTTTCCAAAGAGTTTGACTTTGATACCACTTGTGAGTCCAAGTGGCTACGAAAATCTAGAGGAGGGTGAATAGATTTTCCCAATTTTTCGATTTGTGCCCTCTTTTACGAATATGAAGATGATCACGAACTAAAAGTGCAGAAAATAAATCAACTCACAATGATTTATAGAGCTTCAACCCACCTAGGGCCTACGTGCTCTACCAATTGGTATGTCCGAATGGATTTTGAAAATGAAAAAGTTTATTAACAGAGACCAAACTATTACAACCTTTACCTTGAAGAGTACCACACTCTTCTTACAACACCACCTATGAAGATCACCAATATCTTCTTGTCCAATTTTTGTCACAAATAAAGTTCAAGAAGTGCTTCAAAAACTTAGTAAAAATCATTTATAATGTTTTGAAGCATTTGGACAACATTTTGGGATGTTGTTTTGGTATAAAAACTCATTTATTTGAAATCATCAAAATCATGATAAAAATATTTTTCTAACAAAAAGGGCTGCCAATAATTTTAAACTGCCCTCCTTTGATTGATTGGCACGCAATCAAAAATTCTATAGGATTAGCTATGGAAGTATGAGTGGAAGTAAACAACAAATACGCCCAGAGATGCAAGAAAATCCATGTCCTCATTGTAACAAAACAGGTCATGATCCGTCCTAATGTTGGCATAAACTTGAAGATGCCTCAAATATGGAAGCATTCAACATCAAATAAAAGATTGTCCTATAATAGAACAAACAAGTGATAAGCAGCAACCCACACAAGGACAGGGAAGTAAAAATGACCATGAGAAAAATGGGCCAAGACCTAGGATACCAGCACAAGTGTTTGCAGTCGAAGGACAAGAAGCACCAGAAGACACGAATGTAGTGGAAGGAACGATACTTGTATCTGAAAACTATGCTGGAGTTTTGCTTGGTCCTGGATCATCACATTCATTTGTGGCTCCTCATTATGCACATAAATTGCGTTCACCTATAGAACAATTACCATATTGTCTAAAAGTTTCTACACCGATGGGCACTAGTTAGGTGACTAACTCAATATATAAATCATGCGATGTTGTTATTGGGAAAACAATTTTCGACTAACATAGTTTTATTACCGATCCATGAGTATGATATCATATTGGGAATGTATTGGTTATCGCAGCACCATGCGCAAATGGACTATCATACCAAAACAGTTAAGTTATGTGAACCTGGGAGACCTGAAGGAGAATTCATAGGAGCGACTCGGGTTATGGTAGCTCCAATTATTTCAGCAATCAAAATGAGGAAAGCGCTTTTGAAAGGAGCTCAAGGCTATCTTACCTTTAGAATCAGTAAGTCCAAAGATAGGAAAAACATAGATGAAATACCTATAGTATCTGAATACCCTTCCGTATTTCATGAAGAACTCACTTCGTTACCTCCAAAAAGAGAATTTGAGTTCACCATCAAAGTCCTACCAGGAACATCTCCAATAGCCAAAACTCCATATTGAATGGCCCCAATCATTGCAGAAACTAAAGTCTCAATTACAAAAATCATTGGATTTAGGATTCTTTCAACTAGTACATCCCCGTGGGGAGCCCTAGTGTTATTTGTCAATAAGAAAATGTGTCCCTACGGTTATGTATTGATTATCGATGATTGAATAACGTCACTATCAAGAACAAGTACCCTCTTCCACTGATAGATGAGATATTCGATCAACTCCAAGGTGCCAAGGTATATTCAAAATTCGATTTACAACAAGGATACTATCAATTAAGAATATGTGAGGAAGATATATCAAAGACAACATTGCAAACCAGATATGGTCATTATGAGTTATTGGTTATGCCTTTTGGTTTAACTAATGCCCCTGCTGCTTTTATGGACCTCATTCATAGGATATTCCATCCTTATCTCGATCAATTTGTGGTCATTTTCATTGATGATATTATGTTGTATTCCAAGACCAAGGAAGAACATGAACTACAACTAAAAGTGGTGTTGGAAAAGTTACAACATATTAAATTTTATGCCAAACTTAGCAAATGCAAATTTTGATTAGACAGGGTTGCCTTTTTAGGTCATGTAGTGTTAGGTGATGAAATCTCGGTAGACCCTTCGAAAGTGGAAACAATAGTGAATTGGAAAAGACCTGAAAATGTAACGGAAATCAGGAGTTTCTTAGGTCTGGCTGGATATTATCGTCGATTTATGAAAGATTTTTCCAAAAATAGCCAGCCCATTAACTAAATTGACTTAGAAGCAAGTTAAATTTAAGTGGAACGATAAATGTGAACCTACTTTCCAAGAATTGAAGAAACAACTTACAACATCACCTATTTTAGCACTTCCTGAAGGAAATGAAAACTTTGTTGTCTATAGTGATTTTCCAAGGAAGGATAGGGAACTGTACTTATGCATAATGGAAAGGTGATTGCGTACACATCACGAAAGCTCAAACTTTACGAGATAAACTATCCAACACATGATCTAGAATTAGATGGTATTGTTTTTGCTTTAAAAAAATGGCGACATTATTTATACGGAGCGTCATTCACAGTTTACATTGATCATAAAAGTCTCAAGTATTTATTTTCACAAAAGGAATTAAACTTAAGGTAACAGAGATGGATGGAACTTTTAGAAGACTATCATTTTTCTATTCAATATCATCCAGGAAAAGCCAATGTACTGGCGGATGCATTGAGTAGAAAAGCAAGTTTGGCTATACTATTGATCAGATAATGGAAAGCGTTAGAAGAGTTGAGTTTTTGGAATCTTGAAATAACATGTACACATTTGTTATGTGCTAACATGTCAACAAGACCTACCTTGATGGAAGAAATAAGGATGTCACAAGAGAAAAATCTCAAATTTCAAAAATTAAAAGAGAAAATTGTACAACGAAAGAGACCTGAATTCAACATAGGAAATGATAGAATCATAAGGTTTAAAAATCGAGTATGTATACCAAAGGACGAGGCTCTAAAGAACAAGATATTTGCTGAAGCTTATCGCTCGAGATATACAATTCATCCAGGTGGAAATATAATGTACTAAGACTTGAAACAACATTACTAGTGGGCAAATATGAAGAACCAAGAATACATTTCGAAGTATCTAACTTGTCAACATGGTGAAAGCGGAACACCAATGGCCTTCTGGACTCCTACAACCTTTGCTCATACCAGAATGGAAAATTGGAATATATAACTATGCATTTTGTCACAGATTTGCCACGAACTAGAAGTAGCCACGATGCAGTTTGGGTGATAGTTTATAGGCTTACCAAATCAACACATTTTCTACCTATTATAAAGATAGATAGTTTCCATAAATTGGCTCAAATATACATTAGTGAGGTTGTGAGACTACATGATATACATATTGACATTGTATCTGATAGAGATCATAGATTTGTATCCGATTCTCGAAAAGCCTACATGAAGCTATGGGTACCAAACTAAGTTTTAAAGATCGCCGCTCATCCTCAAACCGACGGACAATCTGAGAGGATCATCCAAATACCTGAAGATATGCTGGGAGCATGTACGTTAGACTTTGAAGAAAACTGAGATTCTCATTTAGCTTTAGCAGAATTTGTATACAATAATAGTTACCCAGCAATAATCGAAATGGCAGCTTATGAAGCTCTATATGGAAGGAAGTGTAGGTCACCCGTTCATTGGGAAATTGATGATAAATGGACTCCTAAGAAGACAAGTACTATGTCATCGCCATTTCTCAAGCTCGATCTAGTGCAAGAAGCTATCGAAAAAGTTCGAATAATTCGAGAACGAATCCGTATTGCTCAAAGCCGCCAGAAAAGCTACGGAGATCAAAGAAGAAAATATTTAGAGTTTGCAATCGGATACAAAGTTTTTCTGAGACTGTCTCCCCGAAAGGATATGATCCATTCAAAGAAAGGCGGGAAATTAAGCCCCAGATACATTGGCCCTTTTAAAATACTTAAAAATAGGAACCACAACTTATCGTTTAGAGCTTCCGCCAAAGCTTTTAGGAATGCATGTCTTTCATGTTTCAAGGCTAAAGAAATATCATCATGATCTAGAGCACATAATCAAGGACAACATTCTTTAGTAATGGAGAATTTGATATACGAGGAGAAACTGTTGCGAATTATAGATCACCAAGTTCGAGAGTTAACAAACAAAAGCATTTCCTTGGTCAAAGTAGTGTGGCAAAACCACAATAACACTTTAAAAACATAAGAAGAAATACGAAAGCACGAACTATTTGAAGACAAAAATTTTTTAAGGAGGGAAGGATGTAGGACCCCGGATTTTGACTACCCGTAATATATTAAATTTTGTACATGGATTTATTTTGTATGGTATTTTCTTATAATAATAAGTTGAGTCATCCAAAATTCTATTGTGGAATATATATTAAGAATAATCTGTATTTTAGCTTTTTTTTAATTGTTAAAGTTTAAAGTCTAGGCCTTACTTTGATATAATTAGTTTCTTAAGGGGTCAAACCATAAATATATAATTATATAATTGATAGCTGATAAGATAAAGAAGGAAAAACTTACCCACAACGTGCCACCACCTAATTACTCTGACACTAAGCATAATGACTCGGTTACCGTGAGGATTGCGAAGTTTAAAGGAGAATTTTGGTTCTATAGATAAGGACTTAAAAAAAAAAAGGAAAAACAAGGAAAAACGTCAAGAAACAGAAGGAAACTAAGGCAGCTTCATTTGGAATTGGTGAGTGGCTCCTTCTTACAAATCTTACTTATATCTTGTACGCTTAGAGTTTCTTTATCAAAATATATTGATATGCTATCTTAATTTCCTCGCAAAAAGTTTGTTTGTAAATGAATAAAAAACTATTTTTATACTTGTGTGTCGGGTTGCAATGGGATTCTTTTTTTTTTTTTTTTTTTGATAACTCAGCTTCTGCGCTTACGCCCGACTATGCCTGAGGACAACGGCTCAAGCTCCTCATTCTTTGCCCGCCAAGGTAAAACCGCGGATGTGCACGCATCGCCGTGTTCGACGGGTCTGGCGACGTACAACAAGATCCTCCTGTAAAGAGAACAATTATGTTCGACCCCCAATCTACTAATAACGATCTCTCCCGAATCGAACCCACACGGATGCTATTCAGTATGAGTTCCCACCAAATCTTCACCAGCTCGCATATGCCCCGGGGAGCAATTTGATGGAGCAGGGATATAAATCCCTGACCTCCACCCCACAAACAATTTATATAAAAGCCTTAATTTATATAAAACATGTAACAATTTATATAAAAGCCTTAATTTATATAAAACATGTTTAGTTGACGTAGGCTTACCTGTATATAATCAGGGTTCCATTTAAAGTTGTTTAGTTAGTACGTACTTAGGTTAGCTTAAGTAATATCTAATCTTGTATTATTAAATTGATACACTCTCAAGTTTAACAGTAGGAACTTGTAGGCATTTCTTTTCAATCCCAGTAGTTAGTATCTTATTAGTATATGGGATTCCTTATGTTAAAGAATCTCAAGTTACATAATTAGTATTAAAATATTTATAAATTTATCTATATAACTGAAGGCCATTAACCGTATATATAAAATTGCTTGTCAAAATTGTTTATGCTATTCCAAATGAAGTGGTGGAGACAAAGCAACTTGTTAAAATTTCATGGAAATAAATTATCAAACTCATTATCTTCTCAATTTAATTTCAATATAATTAAAATAATATGTGTATGTTACTGAATATGGTTTTAGAAAATATACATTGTAGACTACTGTATTCAATTAAAAGTCTCTTATCGTATAGTATATCTGTGTAATATCATATTTAGTAATATCATATTTAGTAAGTGTCGGACCCTAGTGTGGTGTGGATAGGGCAGTGTTTGGCTAGCCAGGTTTGGGCCTGCGGTCTTAAAAGGTTCTTCGCTATCCACAACCAAATCCCACCGCTTAAAGACGGAGTGTTCTAAGGGTTGAAGTGGGTGGTAGGATCGGTATATTCCGAAATATAACTTCTCCAGGCTTCGCGAGCCCCAGCAGGAGAGTCGCCCCACTAATTTGGTGCAATACGGGGTAAGACTTTAAGCCACCGCAATACAGAGTAATAAGGGAGAACGGGAGTTACTTACCATTAATGAATGGTCTCTCCGTTAATGTGATACTTAAATTGATTGTGTACAGATTGATTGAGTGTGTGTTGCTATTAAATTAAAATGTTTGTACATATAAAGAATAAGCCAACTATTCCTAATACTATACTTTTTAAAAAATCTACACATTTACACACGCACCCACTCACTGAGGAATTTTTTTCCCTCATGTTAATTTTCTAAAAAATGTTTCAGGGGATATCCACGCAGCGACGAAATAGTTGAGAGATTTCCTCGATCTGACTAGTTTTATTTATATGAGTTTTGTAGGCTCAGTCAGCTTTTCTTGTAATTATATTACGATATACTTTTGGCTTGTAATAACAATATGAACATTCCGCTCTTTTAGTATGTTGACGTGCTTTTTTGGTCAACAAAGGAAAACATGGAGTTTTAATATCGTGGGGGAGTGTTTTGAAATGAAAGACGACCAAACAACGGCTAATTCGACCTCTTTATTAATTTTAACCGAGCAGAACGTGTCTGGTCGGCTCACAGTTTTACAACTTGATTTTCTGGTCTTCCTTTCACTCTCTTTTCTACTCTCCAATTTTCTGTCTTTTCTTCTCTTTTTTTCTTATTCCTCATTACAATCCATTTTGCCCCTTTTATACCCAATCATGGGGTAATTATTATGATATTGTATTGATAGTGAGACACTCGTCCATCGTAGGGTGTATCTGTAGGGGGTATCTTTTTGGTTGATTGGTTACTATATATTAAGATATTGGTGCTACTTCCGGCGCGCTTAGGGAGTAGCCATGTGTTGGGAGAATCTTGTTGACCTTGAGGGAATATTGCTGCTTTTGAGGGACTATTTTATTATGGTCCTGTCCCTTTGACCGTTTGACTGACGTCATCAGGGAGTTGTTCTTGACATGCTTGTTCGCGGTAGGGGTGTTCGTTTGAGTACCGCCCAACTTTCTTCCTCGCCAGCCGGTTTTGTGCCATGTCCTCGGCTTTTTAGCTTTCGTCATTTAGCTCGATTGGCCGCTTACGTCACCGAGTCGTCTGGTCGGTGGCTTCATCATTAGAATGGCCGCGTGGCTTTATCTTTGTTGAGCTCAGCTCGGGTGTCTTTATTTTTCCTTGGTTTGACTCGGGTGTCATCAATGGCTCCCAAGTTTAATTCCGAGGAGAAAATTTATTTTGAATCAAATTTAAACTTTAATGCTAATCATGAGCCTTAATGGAAAAAGAAACCTTAAAAGTTTCCAGTCACTGACGGCTGTCTTTCACCATTTAATGTTAAATACGACACATTAATTGGGAGTGATGATTGCAGACACGTGGCCTTCAGTTGTTGGACCATTCTGCACAGGTAACGGGGAGACACGACAGTTACGGTAGAGATGTGATGTTTCCTGTCGCTCTTGAATTTTGAAAAGGCGTGCCTGTTGGGATGGAGCGTTACTTCCGAGGGAAGTTAACCTATAAATACCACCTTGAATTTTGAAAAGGCCTGCCAAAACCAAAACCGTAGTGTTGAGGTTGAGATAGAGGATCCCCCTTCTGACCCTTCTGTTTCTTCTTCCCCGGTGAGAGAGATACCACCTTCCAGTCCGAGCGTTGTTGCGCTTTCAAGTTCGGAACCTACCCCTGGAGCAGAGGTTCCATTGGAAGAGACGCACACCGTCTTTTATCCTACGCCCATTACCATCATTCGCGAGGGTATAGTGTACAAGCCAGGGTTAGTCCACGAGAGCCCAAAGGAAGAAGAGGTGAGGAATTCAGATCCTTTGGAAAACCAGCCAGAAGAGATTAATATGGAGCATGGACGTCACGAGCTAGAGGGGAATAGAGTAGACGAGGGTGCAGGGGCTGCGAAACCGGCCGGGCAAGGCCAAGGGGTTGATGAACGGGCCAGCCACAGAGACGGGGACCCAAGGCGAGGAGGAGGGCCCCCGTTACGCGTGAAATACAAGTGGAGGCGTCTGATCAGAATGATCAGCCCAGTATGCTGATGTCATTAGAGTTGAAGGCCCTTCATCAGACTTACATGATTCCACCAACGGTTAATTTTTGGTTGTCGGATCATGCGGAGGTGCCCAAGCACCCACCAGAGGGGGTGCATGGCCGTCTATGCCCATAGTTTATTGTATGGGTTGAGGTTTCCACTGCCGCGCTTGATTACCCAGTGGTTTCGGAAGTGGGACCTCCCTTTGTCCCAGGTGCACCAGTTGACCCTGGGGGCCGCATCATGGGGCTGCTCATTCTGTTTCATTAGATAGGGTACGAACGCCCCCACTTTGCCGAGCTGAACGAGCTGTTCGTCTGGAAGGTGACTCCATCGACCCCAGGCCGGGGGCAACCGTCATGTTGGTATTACGTTCAGACCAGGTCCAAGTACCCAGACAGGCTGGTCGATGGCCTTTCACAGTCCTTAAAGAAGTGGAAGGAAATATGATTTTGGGTAGGTGGCGAGTGGCAGACTTGCCAGGGCGAGGAGAGGTCGGTCTTTCTCCCCCCGTCTAACTTCAGATATAATTTCCGTAAGTACACCTTGCTCTTTCTTTCAATTCCTTTCTTCTGGTGGAGGGCTAATTTTCCTTTCTTGTGCAGGGAATCGCCCCTCAGCGGGTCGGCTTTCGGAGGTTTTCCTCCGACGGCTGGATAATATTCAAGCCCTAGCTCGGTCGGACAAAAAGATCAAGGTTTTGGCCACCGAGGTCTGGCTGTTGGAGGCTGGTTTGCGGCCAAGGATGCCAGCCGAGTCGGGGGCTGAGGAGGTGGCCCAAGAAGAAGAGGAGGTTGAGGAGGTGGCTCAGGGGGAGCGAAGGGAGAGAAGCCCGCCACAAGCCGAGCGGAGAATGACCCCTAGGCCGGGAGAGCGGCCATTTCAAATGGGGCGGCCCAGGGCCATCCTCGATGAGGCCCAATCCTCAAGACAAGTGTCCCCATCGGCCAAGCGGACTACGGAGGCCGAGCGGTCGGAGACATCTTTGCGGCCCGAGGTAAATGTGTAGTATAATTTTGAGTTTTCTGAATCGTTCTTATCATTGTACTTGTTTTCTCACTTGTTTTACTCTGCTTACGTGCTCGGGGTGGACGTCTTTGCTCGCCTCCGCCGGGTAAGAGAAATCGCTCGTCGAGATCCGGGCCGACCACGGGCGACTGTTGATGCGCGGCGGCCAGGAGGAGGTGATCCGCCTTTAGGCAAATGCCCTGACGGCGTTCTAGAAGCGAAGAGCCCCCATTACAAAGGCGAGAGAGGAGCGGGCTTCCCGCCCCAGTCATTCGAGGAAACCCGCTCCGCTCCCCTCGCGAGAATATGTACGGGAGGAACCCACGGGTCGGGCTGGTCCGTCCGCCGCAGATTTGTTGACGTGATTTATTGGTCAACAAAGGAAAAAAGGAGTTTTAATATCGTGGGGAGTGTTTGAAATGAAAGACAACCAAACAAGGGCTAATTCAGCCTCTTTATTAATTTTAACCGAGCAGAACATGTCTGGTCGGCTCACAGTTTTACAACTTGGTTTTCTTCTCTTTTTTTCTTGTTCTTCATTACAATCCATTTTGCCCCTTTTATACCCAATCATGGGGTAATTATTATGATATTGCATTGTTAGTGGGACACTTGTCCATCGTAGGGTGTATCTGTAGGGGGTATCTTTTTGGTTGATTGGTTACTATATATTAAGATATTGGTGCTACTTCTGGTGCGCGTGGAGAGTAGCCATGTGTTGGGAGAATCTTGTTGACCTTGAGGGAATATTGCTGCTTTTGAGGGACTATTTTATTGTGGTCCTGTCCCGTTGACCGTTTGACTAACGTCATCAGGGAGCTGTTCTTGACACACTTGTTCTGCTCGGTAGGGTGCTCGTTTGAGTACCTGTCCGACCTTGTTCTACCGGGCTAAGCTGGATTTGTGCCATATCCTCAGCTTTTTTAGCTTTCGTCATTTGGCCGGCCGCTTACGTCACGAGAGTCGTCTGGTCGGCTAGCGCCATCATTAGGCAATGGTCGTGTGGCTTTATTTTTGTTGAGCTCGGCTCAGGTGTCTTTCTTTTTCCTTGGTTCGGCTCGGGTGTCATCATAGTACTAAAAACGGATTTTGGTTATTATAGATTTGTGAGATGAGGCGTGACATCTATATTTATGAAAACAAAATAATTGAGATCAATTTCAATTAATGCAGTCGCTTGATCAACAACATGAGGTATTAGATAATTTTAACATATAATTAAGGGTAAATATAATTTTTATTATTATAGTCTGTTTGCTACGTGAGCTTGTTGCTACAATATCTGATTCCAATTAAGTTGCATTTGAATGAAATAATTTGAACTTAAAGGAGGAATAAGGAGAAAATAACAAGGATACCTATCCTTACAGTAAAATAAAAAATAAAAAAAAGTTAAAAGTTAATTGTATAAGCTTGGATGTTACATAAAATGTTATTAGTCTTAAGATAAGCAAAATGTAAAATATTATAAAAATTATATTAAGAATATATATTGGTATGAATGTTAAAGTCGCATGATTAAATATTTAATTATTTATTATTATAATGACAAAATTTAAATTATTATACTTCTGTCGAATTTTTTTTTAATTTCCTAAAATTTACACAAAAATCATTTAACACGTGGAGTTCGACACTATTTTGCAATTTATTTGATAATATGTACTAACAAGTCAATTAGAAATTGATCGTCCAGTACAAAACTACGGAATATACTCTCTTGAATTTACACTAAGAAAAATACTTGTATCTAATCAATAACCTATTAAAAGGAAAATATTAGGTTAACACTAAAAAATAAAAACAAAAAGAAATCGTCACTTCAACAAGTTCGCCCAAATGAAAGAATTAAAGGAAATAATAAACAATTGTTAACCATTGGGGTTAGCCCAGTGGCCACGACTATTACTCGCATTGACAAGATTCGGGTTCTAGTACCTAAAATGACACGGTCGAACTATTTTTTTTAAAAAAAAATTAATTGTTGTTTCACTATATTTTAACACAATAAAATGATGATTATATAATTGAGTGAAGAAAATAAATTAAAGAACGTAAAATTTCTAATGCTCGATGCACTTCTTTCGTTATGTAAACTAAAGAAAGCAATGTATTGAGATTCTAAATAAGAGACTAATAAAAATAAAGAAGGAACACAAATGAATAGAAAAATATTAATAGGAAGTAAAACTATAGGAAAAAGAATTTTCAAAAAATGGTGAGGGGAGATAGAAGAATTAATATGTGTAATCTTATATAAAATAATAAAATATCTTGGCTTGATTATAGTAAAACTTAATAGAAATCAATTCAATAGATATAAATAAATAAATAAATAGAAATCAATTTTTTTTTTTGTTGGGGGGAGGGGGGGAGGGGCAAGCCCCCCATGTTATACGTGGTTTCTCCACTGGTTGAAAATATAACAATCATATCAACAATGTTATACATGTAATCACAATATGTAGTTGTCTTGTGTAGTATATTAACTAGTTTTATTTACAGAATATGTATTATTGTTTCAAATGAATTGTTGATAAAGTGGAAAACTAATCATACAATCTTCAAGATATGATTGTTTTAATAAAATTGCATTAGTTTCAAAAATAAAGAGAATGTCACTTCCAATAAATGTAATGAGACAGATGTTGAAACAATACCATTGTATTAATCATGTATCATGTACTTCAATATTTTATTCATCCATCACATACTAATCATTATTTCATAGATTTTAAATATGAAATATTGTTGAATTTCGTACAATGCACTTTTATTATTATACTTGAGGAGGTAGTGACTATGTATATCGGATGGCAAATAAGTGAATATTTTACATTTATTGAACATATGAGAAATGATATTATAGATGACTTATTTTTCTTCATATTTTTTACTTTTCCCTTTTCTTTGATGTATAATTTGCATAGTTGATGAAAATGGATCGTAGTTCAGCTATTTATATGATATAAAAATGTGGTTTTTTTAATTTGAATTATTTCTTGACCATTTTCAATTATAATTGAATAGTTTTTTTTATCTTCATTTCTAATTGTATATAAATATTTTATTTAACCAGGGAGAACATGAATAGTCAAAATATTTTTGGGAGCTAAGCTTCTGAAAAATAAAACGAATTTCAAATTCTCATCGCTCTTAGCAACAATGCACAAGTGGTAATATCATTTAAGTATAACATTTAAGTATAGCTAATTTGGGAGCTAATTTGATTCTCATTGCTCTTTTCTTTATGATAATATCATTTAAGTATAGCATTCTCGGCTTCAAAATATCATAACCATATTTCATCTGTTAGAGTAGTGCCTTACGAGCTAATTAGTGGCGAGCATTTAGTACTCTTTTAAAGACAATCTTATTGTATTGTCAATTGGATAAAGCCCTTAGATCACATTCAGCTACAGGACGTGGTTACGCATTTGATGGTAATCATGGAATGGCGTATCTACGGCTATGGTCTTAAATTATGTTCCGAGTCAATGATTCATTGAGATGGGACATCGATAAGCCCAGGAGACTCGCACATACGATGCATGCTCGAAAGGAGAAATATCTCATTCCATAGATATACGGATAGGGATGCTAGTGCATGTATATGGGTGCTTGTTGGAGAACAAGTACACTAAACGACCCAGTAAAAATTCCTACTGGAACTATATGTCGAATAAAAAATTTCCTAATTTATGATAGTACATAGACTTGAGGGACCATAGTAGTTTTGTGCACAACACTATGCACTTTGACACATCTCTCGGTTGCTTGACAATCGTAAGGGGTTTACGTTGGGTGCCTAGTCTTTATGTATGGAGACTAATGAGTCACCAATAAAGAATCTGTCACCTATGTACTAGGTGAATCTCCTATGTTTTCATTGTCGCTGATCCAAACAAGACCTTGGCCAAGGCAATGATGAATAGTGATTCACCAAATAATCAAAGTAACTTGAAATGGGATCATAAGTAATAAGTCTATAAAGGGTTTCGACTTTTACCATACGCTCGACTTAATCGGGAGATTATATGGCAGAGGGACTGTATCTGCATGGCATTCGTATAATGAATAGGTTCGCTTGCTATTCACCTAAGACTAGTTAATCAAGATGCACTTACTAGGTGCTTTCCTTGATTTGTGAGGTTCTTGAAATTAAGGAGTTAATTTCAAGCGGAATAATTAATTGTATTATTTAATCAAAAATATATATGATAGAGATTAGTTGTGAACCTAAAGGGTCACACACAAAAGACGAGATGGAACTATTCTAATCTTGGATTGATTCAAAGAGTTGAATCAGTTTTATTAATAGGATTAATTAAATGGGGTTTTAATTTAATTCACTTGATGGATTAAATATTTGATTAAATAATAAAATTATTTAATCAAACCTAATTAATGTTAGGAAACCCAAGTTGGAATGAAAAAAATAATTAACATAGTTAATTAATTATAAGAAATCTAAATTAAAATAATAGTTGAATTAATTTAGTCAATTAAATAATTGGTTTACTTAATAGGGTTTAATGGATAATTTATGATTATCAATTAAATTAAAGAGAAAATTACACAAAATACCCTGATTTTTAGAAAAAAGACAAAAATACCCACCTATCACAAAAATATCCCACATGCTCCATCATATAACAAAATTACCCTAATTTAGACCTAAATCGCACAGAGTCCTTTCTTCCCATATTTCTCCTCGTCTCCTCTTCACTTCTTCCGTCTGTTTGTGCTTCACACAAAAATACCCCACATGCCTGGAATGGGGTTTGCACCGGGATTGCGGGGGCGAAGGGGAAAGGTGGGCCAGGTGTGACGAAGGAAGAGGAGAAGAAGGAGAAGATGGCATTTGATTTGAAGCTTGAGGGAGGTTTCGATGAAGCTGCTAAGATTAAAATTATTAAGGAAGTAAGAGCGTGTACGGATCTGGGGTTGAAGGAGGCTAAGGATTTGGTGGAGAAAGCGCCAACTTCGTTGAAGAAAGGGGTGATAAAGGATGAAGCAGAGAAGATTATCGAGAAGATGAAGGGGGTTGGGGCGAAAGTGATCATGGAGTGAGGTAAAAATAGTTGATTATAATAGTCTTTGTTTTGGACGTTTGACTTGAAAATGTTGCTGAATTGAGTTTTTATGTTTCTACATATTGAGCTTGTTTGATTGCAATATTTGATGGTTTCATAGTAAAAGATGCCCAAATGATTGTCTGAAACATAGGATTAGGTGCCTTGGTATATAATGTTGTGTGAAATGTGGTTACCATAATCTTAATTTTTGTTAGTGCGCTATTCATTAGTCGTTTTTTAATGTCGTTGGTTTTTGTCAGCCATTACGGGAAATTAAAGGAATCTTGAATGTTAAATCATCTTGAACAGAACCTTTACGTTCAAGATATCATCTAGGAATGGAGGTGCTAGGCAGCTCCAAAACATGTAGCAATGCCATTCTGTTGTTAGCATTGCTTGCATCATTGCCAATTCCAATAAACTTATTGGAGAGTCTGATAGCGTGCATCCAACCTACGAATTCACCAATATTTTATCATCCTAATATTATTGATATATTCAACATTAATTATGGGTTAGTATCGGAATTGGTACGTATGATGATGAAATGTCGAGCGAAGACTCAGAGGTTAAACCCAATTTTCTGTGTTCTTTTATTATATTGTGATTTGAAGTTTTTCGTTTGTTTCGATGTTGTTTCAAGTTGTTTCTTTTATGTTTATTTTGTGCTTTTATGTATTTTCCATTTATTTGTTCTTTTTTATTGTTTTTGATTTGTTGTGTTATCTATCTGACTGTGTATCTTTTTTTATTTCTTTTGTAGTGAATGTGGGATTTTTTGTTGCTTGTTATGTCGAGCACTTTAGTGTTGGGAAGGCTATGGACGTCGAAGCGTTCGAGATAGAGAATGAACAAGAAAGGCTCAGTCATCTGCTTCACAATCATGCTAAGTTGAAGCTGCAAAATGATGATGACGATGACAATGACATTGAGATTCTACCTCCACTTCCTAATGATTTTAGAGAACTGTTTGTTATGTAAATCTTAATGATGGTGTAATCAGTTGAAACATGTAAGCAACATAAATGAAACATGTAAGAAACAATTGTGAAACAGAGGATCATGTGATAAAAGTTTGTAGTAAATTGCTTTTAAATTTAGAGAAATAGTGTAGTTTTTCCCCATATACTCTTCAACTTTTTAGTTTATGTGATATCTTTTACAGTTTCATTTACATAAGAAAGAAGTTTTACCTCATCCAAATATGATTACATTGACTTAGAACCTTTATTTAGAGTAAGCAGTTGCATCTTGAGTTGGTAAACATGTGTGCGATAAAGAGAATGATATCGCAGTTTCAAAGCATGCCAGATCTCAGTCGTAATAGTAAGAGAAATTACATGAGGCAACTTCGGGGAGGTGATCGAGGAAAAAAGACAGATGCGGAGAAGTTTATCATTTAATTCAATCAAAATAAGGATTGAAAAGGGAAGTTCTATCTGAATTAGTGAGCAACATTTGGGGACAGGAAGAAACTCCAAGAACATGATTAAGAAGATCATATGCATCGAGAATCGTAGAGTTGAGCATGCCAAATGCTATAATTTTACTAGTAGTTTTAGAGAATTGTCAATGTAAGTCTGCATGCCTAATCTTGAACTAAAGATATCACGTACTCTAGCAAAGTTGTTACTAGTAGGTCTTTCCCCACTACAGTTGATGCATTAAATAATTCTACGATGTTGGAAGTCAATACAAAGTATTTTTTGGTCTGACAGTGGAGTCATGCCCATTTCTCGTAGCCGATGATGGACAAGTAAGCTCAAATTTTCTGAATTGAATTTGTTGTTCCAAGATTTCGTTTAGGGTGCTGAATGTGCAGTCCATTGGAATCAGTATTCTTGTTATTTCAAAGTTGGTATACTCTCTATTTTCTTCCCATTGTCCATTGTGGCATACCACAACTGAGATTTTCTCCATTCAACTGTGGAAAGTGAAACATATAAGAAACATAAATGAAGCAGGTATGAAACAACAAAGAAACAACAAACATGTTTGAAACAAAAAAGAAACAACAAAGAAACAAAAAAAAAAAAAAAACCAACGCAAAAAAATCAGCGGAAAATGGGTATTTTTGTCAAAAATCAGCGGAAAATGGTATTTCTGTCCAAAATCAGCGGAAAATGGACATTGTGTAGGGATTGGGTATGGAAAATAGGGTATTCATGTCCTTTTCCCTAAATTAAATGTGCCTAGTTAATTAATTGGAGAATTAATTAATGGACCTTTAATTAAAATTAAATAGTCGAGCCCAATTTAATAAGCTCTCGTAGGAGGGCCCATCAAGCAATTGGATAATGTAGAAGTTTCCTAATTGGATTAGGAAATTAACTTATGGAAGAGTTACGCTCCTACTATAACTTGTATTACTTTTTTGGCAAGAAAAAATGTTTCCAACTTGGAATAGGGTTCCAATTAAATCGTAAATTATCAACTATAAATACAAGAGTTTGGGAACAATTTTGGACACCCAATTTCACACAAAGAACAATTGGCCGCCCCTCTCTCTCTCTTGTGGTCAATATTTGGTGTTCAAAATTGTGGACTACTTACATCCCGTGTGAATCCCAAGGCTTATTTTGCTTCTATATCAATCCATAAACACTCCATACAACAATATTAGAAGATCAAGTAGGATTGCTAGCAAGATTCTACTTGAAGGTTTCATCCATTCTGGTGAACTTTCTTTGGAGGGAAGACGCTTGGATTCCTAAGGTGAACCCGTTCGTGCGATGGAGGCGTTGAAGGAAGATTGCAAGGATTCACCCTTCTAGTAGGAATTTGGGTTTCTTCTAACCCGTTCTACGTGAGAAAAGGAGTTTTCGGAAAAGGCATGATTTCGCAACTTTAATTTCATTAAAGGATAATTCAAAATGCCATCCGAAAATTCGCATTGAATACCGGGATTAGATATAAATTATTATATGCATGTTTAGTTTTGCGTAAATTTTTTATTTCTGTTGCGTTTGCTCATCCTGGATTCACGAAACCGAACAGTAGTATCAGAGACTAGGTTGTTCGATTTCAAATTACATATGCGTGAATATACTTGTATTATTTGTTTTGAATGATTTTTTGTGTGATAAAAATCGTTTTTATACATTTATATTTTTGGGATAAATTATAAAAATCGTTTTTGCAAATGCCATTTGGAACGACCGGTTCCTGTAGCTGGAACTCGTATTCGTGCGATAGTCTTTTGGGATGCTGCTACGTGTTGGTGTAATGGTTTCCTGGCAGAAACACGTACCTGGTTGTTTGCGTGTAATTGTATGCTGACAGTCGTGTTCGTTTTAAGTTTATGCTTTGCAAACATACTGGCCAATTGGTAAGTTTACTTTATAATTAATTAAAAAGAATTGCAAAGTTGTTTATTACTTTATGTATATCTATATATATGTATACGTGATTATCATATATATGTGGTTATTATATATAATTGTATATATATATTATTTGTAATTGTCACAAATAAGGTTTTGTATAAATCAATTTTTAAATTAATTCTTAATTTCAAATTAATAAAAAGAGTTTTAAGAATTATCAAAATTTAATTTATCCCGAATTGAATTGACACAAAAAATCGGGCAATGTGCGCATGCTTGTTTTTATTTAATGTGATGAATAGATTAAGAATATTAGGGATTATCATGGTGCCTTGACCGTTTATTTCGCTATGTATGGTTTAAATATTGTATTTAATTTTTGGGTGAGGCTTGCGTGTCTCTTATTCTCACTCTGTTTTGTTATGGATGTAAAATTCTATCTCCCTCCTATGTACCTCCCCTTGGGTTTAATTCCAAGGTTTCTTATTATTTTTAAATGTAATGAGAGTAGAATTAATTGGTGAGGTTTTCTTTTGTTGGACAAGAAGAAGGATCAAAGGCGGAGAATTACAAGAAAAAGAAGGCCCATGAATGTATGAGTCATATATTCATGTAATAGATAGGATCTATTTGTCATCCTTAATTGTTTAGGCTAGTAAAGACCCATGATCATCCATGTGATGTATGTAGGGTAGATGCATGCAAGGTTTATTTAATGCTCTCCTTATGATTATACCTGCAATCTTGGGAATGTATGCCATTAAATAGACAAGATAAAATTGATGAGGTCTTGGTAATTAAAAATTAACCTCATCCAAATTGTTTGAATTAAAAAAATTTTAAATTGATTTTTCTCAAAAGAGTTTGGAGTAAAATAATTTTTAAATTCCATATCAAATGCGAATGGACATAATTGAGTTGGAACTCAGTAGTCCAAATCTTCAATCAAAAGTAATTGGCATGTGAACGCTTCCCAACTTAGCTCATTGGCCATGAGTCGTGAGATCTTCTAAGTAAAGGTAATAGTTGTGACAATTACTCGTATAGAGATGACATGGCGATTAACAGTTAAGGGAGTTGGCCACGAGTCATGGGAATATCCTTAGTTATTTTTCAACATGATGTTTGATTGGTTGCATTTGACACTGAGTATCATATGAGCTCATATTATTGGGGCATATGGGAAAGGTGAGACAAAATAATTTTGAAGGTTGCATGGAGATGTTATTGCTAAAGGATTGGTTACTTTTTAATTTTATTATATGGGCTCATATAATTGGGGTATATAATAATATTAATTGGACTTAAAAACCCACTAAGAAATTGGATTTCCCGAATTGCTATCATGAGGGTGATGGGATTTGAATAAAATAGTGGGAGACATTTATAGTTTAAGACCTTATTATAAATGAATAAATTGTTAAATGCATGCTTATATTTTCTGCTTCAAATTTTGTAGATACACAAATGACTAAAAATCCACTCGCTACTATACTTGATACCAATGGACTCACTGGTCCCAATTTTGTCGATTGGTTAAGGAACGTCAGGATAGTTCTCCAATCCAAGTGTCGAGAATATGTTCTCGATAGAGCTCAACCAGAAAATCCTCCGGTGAATGCCACTGAGGAGGAGCTTGCAGAACATCGCAAGCAGTTGAATGATGATGTGCAAGCTCGGTGCTACATGCTAGCATCGATGTAAAATGAGTTGCAAAGGCAAAATGATGGCCTTAAGCATGCTGCTGAAATACTTCTCCATTTGAAGCAGTTGTATGGCGAGCATACTAGGAAAGCAACATATCATATCTCAAAGGAGCTTTTTCGATGCCATATAGTGGAAAGCTCTTTGGTTCATGACCATGGACTGAAGATGATAGCCTTGATCGAAAGTCTTGAGTCCCTTAAAGTCATTATGGACAACGAACTTTATATGGACCTCGCCCTTCAGTCTTTGCCACTATCGTTTGACACCTTTGTGGTGAATTTCAACATGCATTAGATGGAGACTAGCCTTCCAGAGCTGGTCAATATGTTGAAGACTGCTGAGTCTACCATGAAAAAGGAGAAGCATATCTTACTAGTTGGCTCTTCATCCCAATCTAAGGCTAAGAAGTCAAAGAAAGGGAAGAAGAAGGGTTCTTCAAAGAAGGCCAATAGTTTGAAGGCAACTGGAGGGGTGAAAAGAATTTCGAGGCCAATGACAAATGTCACGAATGCGGAAAAATGAGGCATTGGAAGAGGAACTGCAGCGAGATCTTTGCTAAGATGCAGAAGGGTTCTGGTATGTTCTTTGTTGAGCAAAGGTTGTTGCAAGGGCCGAATGAATTGTCTGCTTAGCAGTAAGAGATAGTAGGATGGTTTTAAATTCATGTCTTTATGTTCCTGAATTAATAAAGAACATCATCTCTGTCCTTGTGGTGGATAGAGAAGGGTTTAGTTTTGCTGTTTCTAATGGAAATTGTTCTGTTTATCGGCGTTTTTCTTTAAATTGTGTTGGAAAATTGATTAATTATTCATATACTATCCATCCAAATAATATATTGCATATTCAACAAGGTAACAAACGTAAATTAGATGATCATAATTCCACATACTTGTGGCTTGCGAGATTAGGTCATATCTCAAAGAAAATAATTGACAAGTTGGCAAATAAACATGAGCTTTCAAACGCTTATGAAATGCCAACTTGTGAATCTTGTCTTATAGGGAAAATGACCAAACCGCCTTTTGTTGTACAAACAACGCGTGCCACTACCGTTTTAGAACTGGCCCATTCAAATATATATGGGCCACTAACTATTGGTGCATGAGGAAATTACCATTATTTCATTACCTTTACCGATGATTACTCTAGGTATGGGTATGTGTTTTTTATGAAGCACAAGTCTGATGCATTTGAAAGGTTCAAAGAATTTAGACATGAAGTGGAGAAACAAACCAGGCGATGTATAAAGACCTTTAGATCGGATCGAGGGGTGAGTACTTAGGCACGTAGTTTCTTGAATATTTAAAAGAGAATAAGATTCTCTCGAAATGGATTCTACCAGCGACTCCACAACTTAATGGGGTTTCTGAGCGAAGGAATCGAACATTATTGGACATGGTTCGATCCATGATGAGCTTCACTGGAATTCCTCTTTCATTCTAGGGTTATGCTCTATAAATGGCGGCACATCTATTAAATAGAGTGCCAAGTAAGTCGGTGCCTTCCACTCCATAGGAAATATGGTTTGGAAAAACCCCTTCCTATAAATACCTTATGGTATGAGGGTGTTTTGCTTATGTGAAGTAGTTATTGGGGACAATTTGGATGCAAGATCCACTTTATGCAAGTGTGTGGGGTATCCAAAGGAATCTATTGGATATTACTTTTATGAATCCTTGGAATAAAAGATGTTTATTTCAAGGAATGAAACTTTCCTAGAGTAAGGGTTTCTATTAGATAGAAAAGGCGATGTTGTTGAACTTGAAGAAATTCAGGAACCACGAGTTGCCCAACAAGATACAGTCATGACACAACAACCTACAACTAATACTTCAATTACACATCCTCTTAGGAGATCTGGTAGAATTTCGAGACCAATTGAATGATTGGGATCTTTTGTTAGAAAACAACAAAGAGGAGCGCTCATGGACGATGATCCAAAGAGTTATGGAGAAGCGATGTCGGACATAGATTCCTGAAAATGGCAAGAGGCCATGCAAACCAAGATGGATTCCATGTACTCCAACAAGGTTTGGACCTTTGAAGACCCACCACAGGGTGTTGTACCCATTGGCTGCAAATAAGTCTACAAGTGGAAGCTTGGAGTAAATGGAGAGGTAGTGGCCTATAATGCACGTTTGGTGGCAAAAGGTTATACTCAAAGGCAAGGAATTGACTATGAGGAATCTTTTTCACCAGTAGAGATGCTTAAATCTATTCGGATATTGCTTGCCATATCGGCATATTATGACTACGAGATTTGGCAAATGAATGTGAAGACCGCCTTCCATAATGGATACATTGAGGAAAAGATTTTTACGAAATAGCCAGAAGGATTCATGTCCAAAGGAGGCGAGCAAAAGGTTTGCAAGCTCCAAATATCCATTTATGGACTCAAAAAAAGCTTCCCGAAGCTGGAACATCTGATTCGATGAGGCAGTCAAAACATTTGGTTTTCCTAAGAATCCGGATGAACCCTGTGTCGTGAGATTTATTGTTCTTTATGTTGATGACATTCTACTCATTGAAAATGATGTAAGAATGTTGCAGTCAACCAAGGTTTGGTTATCTACTTAGTTTTCCATGAAGGATTTGGGAGAAGCATCCTACATTCTAGGAATTAGGATTCTAGTTTCCAATCCGATGTAAATGACTCGAAGTCCGTATCAGGATTCATATTCACACTTAACTATGGAGAGGTTAGTTGGAAGAGTTCCAAGCAAGAAACGACCGCGGATTCCAACATCAAAGCTGAATACATCGCCGCATGCGATGCATCAAAAAAATGTGTTTGGATGAGGAACTTCATCCAAGGGTTGGGTGTAGTACCTACAATTGTTGATCCACTTACGGTGTATTGTGATAACAACGAGGCTATTGCGCAAGAAAAGGAGCTAAGATCTCGTCAAAGATCCAAGCACATTATGAGGCGATACCAATTGATCCGAGAGATCATTGGTAGAGGCGACGTTAGAGTGGAACGCGTATCCTCGGCAGAAAATATAGCAGATCCACTGACGAAGCCATTAGCGCAAAAGGTAATTGAAGGACATCTTGAGAAGATGTGTCTTAGATACATGGGTAATTAGCACTCGGGCAAGTGAGAGATTGTTAGAGTAGTGGCCTGCGAGCCAATTAGTGGCGAGCATTATGTACTCTTGTAAAGACAATATTATTCATAATATTTATTAATAAAGATATTTATCTTTATCATTAATTGTTTTGTCAATTGGATAAAGTCCCTTGATCACATTTAGTTACGGGACATGGTTACGCATTTGATGGTAATCATGAAATGACGTCTCTATGGTTGTGGTCTTAAATTATATTCCGAGCCAAGGGTTCATTGAGATGGGACTTCGATAAACCCAGGAGACGCACACATACGATGCATGCTCGAAAGGACAAATATCTCATTTCATAGATATTTGCATAGGGATGCTAGTGCATGTATGTGGGTGCTTGTTGGAGAACAAGTACACTGAACGACCCAGTGGAAATTCTTAGTGGAACTATATGTCGAATAATGAATTTCCTAATTTACGATAGTGCTTTAATTAGTCCTTAGACTTGAGGGATCACTGTAGTCATGTTCATTACACTATGCACTCTGACGCATCTCCCGGTTGCTTGACAATCGTAAGGGGTTTACGTTGGGTTTCTAGTCTTTATGTATGGGCACTAATGAGTTGCCAATAAAGAATCTGTCACATATGGACATGTGAATCTTATATGTTTTCATAGTCACTGATCCAAACAAGACCTTGGCCAGGGCAATGATAAATAGTGATTCATCAAAGGATAAAAGTGACTTGAAATGGGATCATAGTTATTAAGTTTATAAAGGGTTTCAACTTTTACCATACCCTCGACTTAATCGAGAGATTAGATGTCAGAGGTACTATATCTGCATGGCATTCATATAATGAATATGTTCGCTCACTATTCACCTAGAACTATGTAATCAAGATGCACTTGCTAGGTGCTTCCATTGATTTGTGAGGTTCTTGAAATTAAGGAGTTAATTTCACGCAAAATAATTAATTGAATTATTTAAACAAAAAGTTATATAATATTTAGAAGTTCCAAATGTTGCAAGCCCACTGCTAGCTTAGTTGTGAACCTAACGGGTCACACACAAAATACAAGATGGAAATTTTCTAATCTTGGATTGATTCAAAGAGTTGATTAAGTTTAATTAATAGAGATTAATTAAACGGAATTTTAATTTAATTTACTTGATGTGTTAAATATTTGATTAAATAATAATATTATTTAATTGAACATAATAAATATTAGGAAACCTAAGTTGGAGTAAAATAATTGATTAATGCGGTTAATTAATTATAAGAAATCTAAATTAATATAATAGTTGAATTAATTTAGTCTATTAAATAATTGGATTACTTAATTGGGCTTGATGGAATTAGTTGATGGTTATCAATTAAATTAAATGGGCATAGTTAATTAATTGGAGAATTAATTAATAGACCTTTAATTAAAATTAAATGGTCTAACCTAATTTAATAAGCCCGTGTAGGAGGGCCCATCAAGCAATTGGATAATGTAGAAGTTTTCTAATTGGATTAGGAAATTAACTTATGGAAGAGTTAGACTCCTACCATAACTTGTAGGTCCCAAGGGGTGTAAGTGTAAGGTTTAGAAGGAGGGGGGGGGGGTTGAATAAACCTTACCAAATTTTCGATTTAGTCTTTTAAATCTACTGAGTTGATTCTACACACTTTGTGTCCTTGATGGACAATCGAATTAGTCACTCAAGAGAGTTAATCTCTCAACTCAACTTTGAGCCATTGATGGAGTAACTCACTTGTTGGCTATAATTTGACTCAACGTGGTTTTGTTTTCATTGAGACTTAACACCCTTAAGTTTGATTAAGCAAGATTTTAGAGCTTGATTTAGTACTTATAAATTATCGTGTGGATAGCAAATTTATCAACAGATATAAGCGATTAATAATGCAAGAATTAAAGTCTTTGAAAAGTAAATGACACAATGAAGTTTTTATAGAGGTTCGAAGATGGGGTAATTCTTCTACTCCTCTCTTCTCCAACTCCTGGAGGAATCCACTAAGTAATGATCGGTTTAGAAAGTGGTAACATCCGGATACAAGTCTTGATCACAACAGCCGACTTGATCCTTAGGGACTCGATGAGACGCCTTGATCACTCACCGGCTTCTCGTACGACTCAACTTCTTCATAGGGCAAATGGCTGCCTTGTTACTACAAACTCACTTGCTCAAGCTCTTTGGATTTGATCACGAAGCCCTCCAAAAGCTTAAGACTTGGTTCGACCGTGAACCTTTCTACAATCCTTCCGGAATGTAGACCCCCTTTTCTTCAAAAAGTTTCCTCTTCAACCGATTGAAGTTCTCTTTCCTTCACGGTGAGTGTTGGATTGATGTACTTCGTAATGTAGGCTTGAGGATTGAGAATATTTGATTTTTTACGATATGCTTGTTTATCTCACATGTGTGTCATTCTACTTCTCAAACAAACTCCTCGGCCTTTTATAGTGAACTTTCAAAAATTTGCCCGTTGAAGAGATAGGCTTATTTTTGAAAGTCACTTTGCGATCGTTGGCTTGTCTTGTTGCGCTTCTTGGAATTGCCATTTCCTCGTATGAATTGTTCTTTCACCTTTTCGAGTTCGACACGGTGTAGTGCTTCCCATTGGTTCATTCCTTTTGCACGCTTCGGGACCGAGCACTCCGAGAAAGGTGGTATGGAGATATTACTTGTTTAAGTAAATCTCTTGATTTACGTGCAACGGTTCTTTTTCGATTATCTCGACTTGATTGCATTTCCTTGCTTTCCCCAGTGACTTAGAGTCGACTTCCAATCATTGGATGACTCTTCTCGTCACTTCAACTTGAGACTTGGCTTCTCTTGAGTTGACTTGACTGATGCTCCACTCACCGCATCTCACCGCTTCTCCATAGAGTTCTGTCTACTCTTCTTTGCCATACTCACTGTCTCAATGAGTCTTCCTTCAAGTCTTGATTGTCTTCTTGCATGTTAGGGCGTAGGCGACTTAACTCGGCTTGGCCACTCTATTCATTGCAATGCATTTTACAACAAGAATTGGGTGCCAACTTTCTATTCTAAGTTTTACATGGCATTCATCAAAATCTAAACAATAAAATTCCTAACAATTTCCCCCTTTTTGATGATGCCAAAACTTAAACCATTCAAAAATGCAAACAAAGAAAGATACATACGATAGTGTATTGACATAGAATGTATGCGCAGAATAGATCCGTTTATTGATCATATCATTCTTGTTCTTTTACACAATCAACAAAGGTGTATCGAGCACATATTTGTCTTCAACAAAAATAAAGAATTTATAGTTTTATTACGAAACTTTACATTGTATGTATTTACAAAAAAATACATGAAGGGGTAGACAAAAACACTTCATCTTCTTCATTGCCTCTCCTTCTCTCATCTTGATCAAGATCTTCTTCTCTTCTTCTCTTCTTCTTCTCGTCAATCACCGCTTCTTTTTCTTCTCATATGCCTTCCTGGCAGCTTCATCTCTTCTTATTCTTTCCCCGTTTTTCCTCCCATAGCCGAGTTTGTCTCTTGTTTTCTTCTTCTATTCTTTTTGCATACTCGGCGTTAGTTTTAGCCACTCGCAAATTCGCTACTTGGTCAAGCCCAGCCCGAGATCCCTCCTTTCTTTCCTGGATCCACATATTCGATGTTTTTGGGCGAGGCCTGGTCTCAAGCTTCTTCCTCCACTATGCTTCTTCCTCTACCTCCTGGGCGTATCTTTGTCTTGGGGTCTTCTTCTTTCCAAATGAGTGACCAGCAGAGTGATCCGCCGTGTCTTTTGCCGCTCGTCGCCTTCTTCACATAACGTGAGACCCTTTTCCTAGTACAAGTCCCAAGCTTGAGCCATAGACATATTTGCAAAGTATCCCTCGATTCGAGCGTCTTAAATTCATCAACGATCGTGGCTCTGTCCCGACATCCGAGATGGCATAAGTGTCTCTGCTTCTCTTGGAATGCCTTCATGTTCTTTCAAGATGTTCATAACCCTGGCATCCATTCTTCCTTCCACTTCCTTCATCCCCGCTTCAATTGTTTTTCTCTTTTCAACCATAGATACAAAGTGTGGTGGTGGAGTGGCGAGTCACGGGGAGTTTGCTTTGCTTATAATGTCACCGACAGACCTTGTTGGGGGTTTGTGCAATCATCAATGTCACATCTCGACCCTTCCCCCTCAACAAGCTTTCCTTTCTTTCTTTGAAGACTTCAAGACTTCCTCACCGCTCCTTTCTTCTCGACTTCATATTTTAGCGCTTTAAGGTATTCCTCTTCCCCTTTTTGGCATTGCATCATCAAAGGATAGAGGAACCCCGGGAACATCTTTGGCAAGCATGAAGTCGAAGTCTTCGATGGTTGAGTTACGCCCAGTCCGCTGCGTTGTATGCGGACGAATTCGGGACGAGTAGCGTTGGATTCTCTGAAATTAGCTTCATATCAGCCATGAGAAGGCTGAATTTTCTTGTCATGTGTTCTTCCAAACGCTCGTAGATCATTTGTATTTTGCTCACGCAGCGGCTTGATCTCGGCGGTGTGAGCTTCATGCATATGCTCAATGTGTTCTCTCGGCTTCGTTTTTGCATCATCATTTTCGACTCTCCATACCAAAGGACTTGTTGAACAATGTCCTCAAGAATCGACTTGTTCCACACGCATTGTTTGTTGTTGTTGCCACCATTCCCTTATTCGACCGTGATGCCTCTCAAGTCGGCCGTAAGGTTGGCATCTCTCGTTGTCCGATCGCATGTCCAAAGAGGCCGATGCCTCTCCATCCTTTCAACCTCAAAAAAGAGTGCCTTGAACACTTCTCGAACTTCACCGATTCTTCATTGCGGTGATGGCCATACAGCATCAAAGTCATAAGCAGCTGGAACAATGGTGCCTGAAGAGAAAACGGGAGCTGGTCGGTGATAGCGTGCGCGCTCATTCTCTGACTCTTCATGGAGGTCGGGTACCTCCAGAGAAAAAGGAAAGGATTCTATGAAAGATTCATCACCGCCCACCGGGATTTGTTCGATGATGAGCGGTGCGCGTGGAGTTCTTTGAGGAATCGACCTGCTGCGGCTTGAGGGGCTGCGCGCAGTGGTCTCTAGTTCACCGGGTTTTGTTGTGAAGTAGACCCGCTTGCCGAGCCTCAATTGTCTTAACAACTTCGTTGGTCTCAAATGATTTTTCCATTTCATGGAGACTGGTCCTCGGCCTTATCGAAGCGTCATCGGACGATGATGAGATTTCCATTGGTGGCTCATCATCAAAGTTAAAAGTTTGACGAGTAGTCTTGGGATCGAGACTTGCTCGTGCTTGAACATCCGCACTGAGTCTTTTGGATTTGTCTTGGGGATGACTCGACTTCTTCTTCGCCTTCGATCCCGGAAAAGTGACATCGAGATTGTCCTGGGAATCATGAAGTGGGCTTATCTCCTTCTCGGATGGGTCGATGATAGCGGGAGAGATGTTCTCTACTTGACCTCTTTACCCCGGGAAGTCTCAACCTCCCGTGGGCCTTGATACCTCCAACGGCGGTCTCTCTCTCTGCGAGGCCTTGGTCCTCCCTTTCGGCGATGTCGGTATGCGAGGTCTTCTATTGTGGCATCCATTGGAGTCTCAACCCCAAGGATTGCACTTTCATTGCCCAGTGTTAACTCCCGTGGTCATTCCTTCCTCAGTGCCTCGATCGCATCGCGTCATTAGCCTTCGAGAGCGTTGGCACCTCACCGAGACAGTCTCAATCGCCTGAGCTTCGTTGATGGCAACTTCTTTGTTCTTCTAGTGTATGTGATTTCTCTTCTTCGCCTCCTTGATTCTTTGTGGAGTCATCTGCGGCATCCTCCGACCTAGGCTGCAGTGGAGGGAGTTTCCCCCTCGGTGGCACCACCGAGTGACTTGGAATGGGGTCACTCATCTCCAAACTCCCTATTGCTATTGAATGTTCACCATTGGGGCGGTGGTAAAACACCTTCAATAGGGGTTGGCTCGACCGGGGTCCCCATTGTCCCGGTTTCATCGCCATGTCCCTTATTGCATTCTTCCGAGTGAGTGGGGAAGTGGTGGCAGCAACAACAGAGGCTATTTGTTTGAACCACTCCCATTGGATCGATTTCACCGTGTTCGGGAGGACTCTCCAGTCCCTCCATCGCCTTTGCTCGTGAAGGATTCTCGGACTCTGCAATGCTTGCTTTGCATTTGTAACTCTTCTCAGAGCAGCGGCAAGATTCTCCGATCCTCATCACCGTCGAGAGAAGACATCAAGGAGAGGATGTGTGTGTTACGTGGTGCCGAGAGATAGGGCGGATGCTCGCCTTCTCACGTGCTTCGGCTTCTTGAGCTTGCTTTTCTCTCTCCTTGTCCTTGTAGATCTGCAGGATGTCCATGCGATTGTCTTCATCCGTGAGCTGGGAGCACATAGTTAATCCAAGGAAATTTAGCAGTTCCTCTTCTTCTTCTATAAACTCGGTCTTTGGAACTGTTCCCTTCCCTTGACTTGCTCAACTTCCATTTCCTCCACTCACGCAGATCGATTTTGGATGTCCGGGTAAGGTGGAGATAGGATCATTACATCACTATCTCTGCTCTGCGGTTTCTTCTTGTGTTTGTTGCGTGAACTGCAATGTGTCTTCAGTTGCCTCTGCGATCGCCTTCATCGAGACTTGGTTGTTTCATCAATTACATCCGGAGACTCTACTTCTCCAGCCAGATCTCCGAGATCTGCTCTAGCCGAGTGGTGACTCACCGGTTTCTCCACTCGGAGCTCTTGATAAGTCGTCTTCGTCTCCTAGTTTGTACCGAGGGGATTTACGGTTCGAGAGACGGCGTCTTCTCGAGTCTTGAGCGGCGGGGGCCGTCTTTGGTGTTTGTTTCGAGGAGCGGGCCGTCGTGGCTTCTCGGTTCTCCTCTTTTTGACGATCGGAGAAGGTATTTGTGAGTCCTTCTCGACCGCTGCTGCGCAGGGGGGAGACACGGCTGGCTTTGGGGCGGTGACTCTGCTGCGGGCGGGAGCATGTTTGGTTTTCTTTCTTTGCAGGGGTAGCGATCTTCTTAGCACCGCGGGGCGACTTTCTTCTTGGGCCGGAGAGGAACAAGCAGTATCTTCGGGTCACCGATTCCCCCTCACGTGTCGCTCTCTTGGCGTAAGCTCGCTTCGAGCGCTAGAGAGGTTTGCTCACGAACATGGAAAGCCTTCCCATGTCTAAGAGGACTCCTTTCACCTCCAATAGCCGGCCAATCACTAGGCCATATCCTGGGATCCTCCAAATGAGCCATCTTCTTTGAAGGACTTGTTCCCCACGTTAAAGGGCAGAGTCTGCTGTAGACAAACTCAGCCCGTTTATCTTCTTTTCTTCGATGATTGCAGCCATTACAATTAGCTTTGCCTTTTGACAGATTGGTCAAAGTCAAAGCCAAATTTGATGTCGATACATTTGGCAACTATGTCCAACAACTTGTGATAATCCTCCTTCAAAGAAATCTCTTGTTTGTTGTGTATATTATTTTATTAGCAAAGTCGGGCTTGGCTATTTCTTTCCAAGCATCACCAGTTGACATCAACCGTTAATCTCGATGCTCCTTCCTGGCGGTAGTGAGCGATGTTAAGCCAAATCCTTGCGAGAGATAGTCACCGCTTTCTTTCCGTGAATGCAGATGACTTGATTCCTTCATCGTGAATCTCAACATTCACGTAGAATTGTGCGACCTCCTCCACATAGGTCATCGGATATTCTAGCGTTAGAAACGGTTTTAGTCCGGACGTTTCCAACTTCTCAGCAATTTTCTTCACCAGGGTGTCGTCGGACCCCTGTTTCATCATTCCGTCGAAATCCACCGTAGAACCGATGTGGATCTGTTTTCCTAACTTGGTAAAGTCATAAGTTGGTGCCATTTCTCAGGATTATATCAAGGAAAAACTCAGAAAATGATTTGAAGATAGATAGGGTTTCGAGAGTATTTTGCCTTTGCTTTTGAGAGAAAGAGATGAACAGTTTTAGAAGTGTGAGAGAGAAATGGACGAAAATGGTTTAAATATGGTTTATGAAAGGGCGTGCGGGTGGTTTTGAAATGTGATCGAAATCAACGGCTTGGATTTCGCACGCCTATTGAGCATTTCATGTCTCGTATTTAATGCGGCAACATTTATATCCAATCATAAGCTTGGTGTGCGGCTTTTATGTCCGTACACATCATCATTATCTTTGACGTATTCCTTAAAACATTCCCGCTTAGTCAAAACGATTGCGTTTTTGTCACTTTGCTCATAAGTTATTCAGCTTATCCCTTAGCCGATTTAACTCTACTTCTCACAGATCTCTTAGTGACTCACCTATCACCGACTTGGTGTAGTTGACTTTCCGATATCTGATTTTTCTTGAAATGATTTATTTTTCGACTCTTTTTCACCCCTTTCTCATTCCATTTATTTTCTTTGATTCTTCGTGTCTCGGCTTAGTTCAATTAATCCCAACTCATGTTTGAGTTCTTCAAATCTTGACTCACATAATGGTTTTGTGAAGATGTCGGCTAGTTGTTTATCGGTTGAGATATATTCCAGGATGATGTCCTTCTTTTCAACATGATCTCTTATGAAGTGATATCGACATCAATATGTTTTGTTCTTGAGTGCAACACAGGATTTTGAGTGATTGCAATTGCACTTGTGTTATCACACATGATAGGAATTTCTTTTTCTTCAACTTCATATTCTCTCACCTTTGTCTCATCCATATGACTTGGGCACAACAATTTTGCCCGCAACTATGTATTCTCGCAACTCAGTGTAGAGGTGGCTATTGAGTTTTGCTTCTTGCTAAACCAGAAATCGGCTGTTTCCTAGCATTTGACATGTGCCTGAAGTGCTCTTTCGCCACTCTGCATCCAAAGATAGTCGAATCAATAGCCAATTAGCTTGAATCCACCTTCCTTTGGATACCATAGGCCTACTTCTTGGCTTCCTTTCAAGTATCTCAATATTCTCTTGGGCTGCTGTCATATGGCTCTCTTTTGGAGCAGATTGAAATCTTGCACATATACCTACAAAGAAAAGGTGATGTGTGGCCTGCTTGTTGTGAGATAGAGCAATGATCCAATAAGTGCTCAGTATCTTGTTTGATCTACTGTGCTTACCATCCGCATCCATGTCCATTTTGATGATGTGTTCATTGGTATTTTTACGTAAGACTTCTCCTCCATACCAAACTTCTTCATTAAATCTCTGGTGTATTTTGTTTGACTTATGAAGGTTCCATCCTTCAAATTGTTTCACTTGGAGTCCAAGGAAGAATGTCGGCTCTCCCATCATGCTCATTTCAAATTTACTTTGCATGAGGTTTGAGAACTTTTCACACACTCTTTGTTAGTGGATCCAAAAATGATGTCATCCACATATATTTGAACAAGCAAAGATACTCTTTTTGTCTTGAATTAAAGAAAAGTGTTCTATCTACTTTTCCTTTTGTGAATCCATTTTTAGTTAGGAATTGTGACAAGGTATCATACCATGCTCTCGGGTGCTGTTTCAATCCATACAAAGCTTTCTTGAGTTTGTATACCTTATCTCCAAGAGTCTTCTGCTCAAATCCTGGAGGTTGTTCAACATACACTTCTTCTTCCAATAAACCATTTAGAATGCACTTTTTACATCCATCGATATACAATGAAATTCTTGTGAGTCGCATAGGCAAGAAACATCCTTATAGCTTCCAATCTTGCTACGAGGGCAAATGTTTCATCAAAATCTATCCCTTCTTCTTGGCAATATCCTTTGGCTACTAGTCTTGCTTTGTTTCTTACCACGAACCTTCCTCGTTCATCTTATTTACGAACACCCATTTGGTTCCAATAACATTTTGATGTATGGGTCTTTGCACTAATTCCCATACTTTATTTCTCTCAAACTCGATTCACTCTTCTTGCATAGCTTTGAATCCAATGTGTGTCGTCCAATGCTTGTGACACATCTTTGGGCTCTATTTGCGAGATGAAGCATGTGAACATGGCTTCTTGTTGAGTTCGATCTTGTTTTGACACATTCTCTTATATCTCCAATGACAAGTTACGTGGATGGTCTCTCGGCCATCTTACATCGGGTTGGAGTAAGTTAGGCTGGTTCGATCGACTTGCACTGTGTTCTTTGTGGTCGACTCTCTCGTAATCACTTAGCTGCAAATTTTCCACTGTTTTTTGAGATTCATCTATCTCATCGTCTTCTCGAATTGATAATTCCAAATTTGACTTGATAGGGACTCTTCTATATGGTTGGATGATTCACTTATCACCGACTCTTCAATGTCTTCCCCATTTATATTTGGCTCATCAAATACCACATGAATGGATTCTTCTGCAACCATAGTCCTTTTGTTGAGTATTCGTAGGCTTTGCTTTCACCGTGAGTATCCTAAGAAGATACCTTCATCGACTTTAGCATCAAAAGCCTTTAGATTGTCTTTGCCATTGTTGTGGATGAAGCATTTACATCCAAATATTCTCAAATATGCAACATTTGGTTTTCTTCCACCAGGATCTCATAGGGAGTCTTTGTCACCGTCTATTTATCATACATCCTGTTTTGAGTGTAGCAAGTCGTGTGTTGATTGCTTGACCCATAATCTTTTTGGTAACTCGCTTGACTAACATGGTCCTT
Organism: Rehmannia glutinosa; assembly: GCA_016081115.2. Taxonomy (NCBI): domain Eukaryota; kingdom Viridiplantae; phylum Streptophyta; class Magnoliopsida; order Lamiales; family Orobanchaceae; genus Rehmannia; species Rehmannia glutinosa. Next base: position 62,914,937 of record CM071927.1, read on the forward strand.
GCTTTGCTTCTTTGAGGGTTCTATTTCTTCTTTCGCAACTCCATTCTCATTGTGGAGTCCTTGCTGCGATAGTTCATGACCAATACCATTCTCAATACAATCGAGTTATTATTCCATTGACAAACTCGGTTCCTGCATCGATCTTATTTTGATAATGGTTTGACTCTTCTCGTTTTGAATCCTCTTCATCAATTGTGGTAGTTTTTGTAGAGTTTCTTTCTTCTTACACATGAATATTGTCCATGTATATCTTGAGTAGTCATCTACTACCACCAAGGTGTATTTCTTTCCACTTATCTTTGGCGGGTTCCACTTTGGCCAAATAGATCCATATGAAGCGAGATGTAATATTCTTGTTGAGGATGGGCATGTCTTTTCTTTGAATGACGACATGATTTGTTTTCCCTTCGACATGCGTCACATAAACTCTCCTTCTTGTATCTTGAGTCCGGAAGTCCTTCCACAAGATGACTTCTTGCAAGTTTGTTAATCGTTTTGAAGTTCGGGTGACTCGGCTTTTTGTGCCACAAACAACTTGATTCAAATGTGCTCTTAGCTAGTAAACAGTCTTGGGTGTTGCGATTGACCAATCCACTACATACATATTTTTCTCGTCTACATCCTTGCAAAGACCACTTCATTTGATTCAATATCTTTGATTTGGCATATACCCATGTTGAATCCAACATTGTAGCCCTTGTCACGAGTTGAGTTGGTCGATGCTTAGTAAATTGAAGTTTAGTCCTTCAACATATGCAACATCTGTGATTTCTAATCCATTCCTCTTGATGGATCTAATGCCTTTTATTTCACCAGGAGCTTCATTTCCTCCAAATATGACTTTTGCTCCTTTAACTTCCTTGAATTTTGACATATTTCTCTTATTTCTGTCATATGTCCGGAATGCACCCACTATCCATGTACCAGGTTCCTTGGCACTCACTGCTCCTTGAACCCGCAATCAAGGAAATTAAGTTTTAGGTACCCATACTTGTCCGGGTCCTGAGGGGTTAGAATTGTAGGATGATCCAACCAACCTATAGCCAAATGATTTGACTCTAAGAGGTTGCCATCTATCGATTTAATCATAATTAATCCTGGCAAATTGCTTGGGGATTCTAGGTTCATACAACCTGTCTCTTTTGTCGTATGCTGCATATGTGTTTTAGCAATTGCCTTCCTTGGGTAATTGTGGTGTTTTTGAGTGTAGTACCTAGGTGCATATGTGTGCTTTGATTAAAGCTCTTATACTTTTGGAATGGCCTTTCTTTGAGTTCTAGTCCTTTGCCATTTGGGCTTATATTCCATAAGTCTATCTTTGATAGTTCACATTATTCCAATCGGCTTGGCTTGGATATTTTCTACCATTCCCATCATTTGTATTTCTTTTATGGATTTTCTGGGTTTTTGGTAGCTCTCGCTTCTTCTTTACAGTATTTTCTTTTGGAGTTTCTTTGAGGACTCAGGTGAATCTTTTCTCACCGTCCTTTCAAATAAGCACTCAACTAGTCATTTTTTCCTTTTCCTTTATAACCAAGGCCGTTTGCTTATTATTGTGCTTTGGAGTGAATTTGTGTGCAACATTTAGAGTTTTGGATTTTTCGGACTCTTCATGACTTGAAGATCCTTTTTCCAAAATTACTCTTGAGGTTTGACATAGCACAGAGAATTAAATCCTAAGCTGTCTTGTCTCCACATTCTCTTTGACTCATAATAAGATCATCCAATGATTTAGATGCCTTAGTGAATGAGGCAATAACATTCTTGAGGTCATTCTCCCTCTTTTCTATAGCAAAGCAATTTCTGCTATTAATTTAGCATTTTCAGCCTTTAAACTTTTATTCTCATCGGCTATTTGACTTAGAGTACTCGGCTCCTTAGTCGGCTTTGAGTTTTGATTTTGAGTAATTTTTTTCCTCATTCAATAGTGTGTGTGAGGATTTAATGTGTTCAAAATCTTTCATCATTTTGCCTAATGAATCATAAAGATCGGAGTGGGTGATGAAGTGTGTGTGTCACATCACTATCATCGATGTCCGAGTTTGATGAGTTAGATTGTACCTCATCTTCTTGGTCGGTGATCTTGTTCCTTGGCCATCAAGCGGATCGGGGATTCTTCTTCGAGTCACTTGAGTAGTCGGCTTCACTTGCTCTCGAATCACCGTCTCTCTTGACTTGGGTCGTCTCTCGTAGTCTCTGCAGACCATCATTGCCTTTTTCTTTTCTTGTCTTCTTTCTCTCAAGACCTTTCTTTCTTCTTCATCCCCTCGTATTTGTTGACTACGAGGATATGAGCGATCAATGGCATAGTGACCTGGTTGTCTACATTCCAACATAGATATTCACTTTTTGATCGACTCTTTCCATTCTTGAGTTGTCGCCCTTTGATACTCAACTTTTTGATGATCTTTCTCTTGGTTGGCCTGTCTTCCCTTGATTTGGAGGGAGCCGAGTGTCTTCCGGAAGATTCACCCTTTCCTCTCTTGTAGTTCTTATTGAAGAACTTGTTGAACCTTTTAACCATCGGGGCTATTTCTTTTCCGGGTCAATGACTTCTTTGACCTCGGTCTCTTCCCATCTTTAACAATTAGAGCAATTTGTTTTGGGTACAACTGTCTCTTCCTCTGGTCTTTTCTTCTCGGCTCAAACTCGTAGGCTTTGAGGTCCGAGAATAGTTCATGGTTGGATGTCTTTGATAGGTCCATGGAATGTCTCGATGCCATGACCTTCATTTCCCATTCAGTGGAAGACTTTTTAGGATCTTCATACACATTTCATTCAATGTATATTCCTTTCCAAGTGCCAACTCATTTGTGATTTACGTGAACCGAGCATCCAGTTGATCCAGGTTTTCTCCGAGATCATTTTGAAGTTTTCAAATTTACGTACCCCATGACAATTTGTTTTCTTTGATTTGCTCAGCCTTCACAAATCAATGTCAACTTGTCCCGATTTCCTTAGCCGTTTTGCATGATTTGACTTTATTGAACATGACTTTGTCTAAGGTTTTGTAAAGGATGTCCTTGGCTACATTGTCCAGGTTGTATCTTTTTTGTCATCATTTGTCCACTCGGTTCTTGGTTTTTCAACCATGGTCCGTGGGAGCAAGATCTTCTTCTCCTTCACCGCAACTCTTCGTGCATTGTGTTCACCTTTAATATTTGCGAGAGGCCCATCTTCTATCACTATCCACATCTCATCATGTAATGTTTGATAGATGAGCACGCATACGTATTTTCCAATCATCAAATTCTTCAATAGTGAACATAGGGATGCGTGTCAAATTTGCTTCCATGATAATAACTTTTAATGATAAAAAGAGTTTTGAAAATTTAAGTACTAAAGCGGACTTTGAAAAGTTTGGAGATCTAGTTCGAAGAACTTGCGGAGGGTTCAATGAACCAACCGCTCGATACCACTTGTAGGTCCCAAGGGGTGTAAGTGTAAGGTTTAGAAGGGGGGTTGAATAAACCTTACCAAATTTTCGATTTAGTCTTTTTAAATCTACTGAGTTGATTCTACAAAAATTGTGTCCTTGATGGACAATCGAATTAGTCACTCAAGAGTTAATCTCTCAACAACTCACTCATGATGGAGTAACTCGTGATTGGCTATAATTTGACTCAACTGTGGTTTTGTTTTTTTGGAAGACTTAACACCCTTAAGTTTGATTAAGCAAGATTTTAGAGCTTGATTTAGTACTTATAAATTATCGGTGGATAGCAAATTTATCGTGAGATATAAGCGATTAATAATGCAAGAATTAAAGTCTTTGAAAAGTAAATGACACAATGAAGTTTTTATAGAGGTTCGAAGATGGGGTAATTCTTCTACTCCTCTCTTCTCCAACTCCTGGAGGAATCCACTAAGTAATGATTAGTTTACAAAGTGGTAACAGATACAAGTCTTGATCACAACAAATTCGACTTGATCCTTAGGGACTCGATCGAGACGCCTTGATCACTCACCGGCTTCTCGTCGACTCGACTCACTTCTTCACAGGGCAGGCGCTTTGTTTACTACCGCTCACTTGCTCAAGCTCTTTGGATTTGATCACGAAGCCCTCCAAAAGCTTAAGACTTGGTTCGACCGTGAACCTTTCTACAATCCTTCCTGGAATGTAGACCCCTTTTCTTCAAAAGTTTCCTCTTCAACTGATTGAAGTTCTCTTTCCTTCACAGGTGAGTGTTGGATTGATGTACTTCGTAATGTAGGCTTGAGGATTGAGAATATTTCAGTTTTTCTGATATGCTTGTTTATCTCACATGTGTGTCATTCTACTTCTCAAACAAACTCCTCAGCCTTTTATAGTGAACTTTCAAAAATTTGCCCGTTGAAGAGATAGGCTTATTTTTGAAAGTCACTTTGCAGTCGTTGGCTTGTCTTGTTGCGTTCTTGGAATTGCCATTTCCTCGTATGAATTGTTCTTTCACCTTTTCGAGTTCGACACGGTGTAGTGCTTCCCATTGGTTCATTCCTTTTGCACGCTTCGGGGACTGCACTCTCGAGAAAGGTGGTATGGAGATATTACTTGTTTAAGTAAATCTCTTGATTTAAACGGTTCTTTTACGATTATCTCGACTTGATGCATTTCCTTGCTTTCCCCAGGTGACTTAGAGTCGACTTCCAATCATTAGGATGACTCTTCATCACTTCAACTTGAGACTTGGCTTCTCTTGAGTTGACTTGACTGATGCTCCACTCACCGCATCTCACCGCTTCTCTAGTAGAGTTCTGTCTACTCTTCTTTGCCATACTCAATGTCTCGCAGTGAGTCTTCCTTCAAGTCTTGATTGTCTTCTTGCATGTTAGGGCGTAGGCGACTTAACTCAGCTTGGCCAGCTCTATTCATTGCAATGCATTTTACAACAAGAATTGGGGTGCCAACTTTCTACTCTAAGTTTTACATGGCATTCATCAAAATCTAAACAATAAAATTCCTAACAATAACTTGTAATACTTTGTTGGCAAGAAAAAATGTTTCCAAGTTGGAATAGGATTCCAATTAAACCTTAAATTACCAATTATAAATACAAAAGCTTGGGAACATTTTGGACACACAATCTCACACAAAAAAAGCCAATTGGACGCCCCTCTCTCTCTGTTGTGGTCAATTTTTGGTGTTCAAAATTGTGAATTGCTTTCATCCCATGTGAATCCCAAAACTTATTTTTCTTCTAGATCAATCCATATACACTCCATACAACACGATTAGAAGATCAAGTAGGATTGCTAGCGAGATTCTACTTGAAGGTTAAATCCGTTCATGTGGACTATATTTAGAGGGAAGACACTTTGATTCCTAAGGCAAACCCGTTCGTGCGATAGAAACTTTGAAAGAAGATTGCGAGGATTCACCCTGCTGGTAGGTATCGTATTCCTTCTAACCCGCGCTACGTGAGAAAATGAGTTTTCGCAAAAGGTATGATTTCGCAACTTTAATTTTATTAAAGGGTAATTCAAAACGCCATCTGAAAATTCACACTGATTTTTTACTATTACGTTATATATATTTATCTTGTGAATAATATGTAACCACTTTCAAGCAATATTCACACATAAAATTCTACTTTATTCATGATTTTATTCCTACTATTACTACTACTATTAATATTATTATTATTAAAAATATTAATCTCAGATAATATATCCTGCTATCAGGTTCTCGATCATATATTACATTAATCCATTCAATTATTTTTCTTTCATTTTAGATTTCCCGATATACATATTGTTAATGTTACCAGGTGTAACTTCATAACTAGCTTCTAATAGTCTGACAACTAATCACTATAAGTGAGTTTCAAAATTATAGAATTGGCCATGTTGTATAAATAATCAGATTATGCAATTAGCCAATAACCAGCATGTAATGCTTGAATTATATTAACCAAGTGAGTAGTGAGAGGCTCGGGTAATACATGTTATGGAAGCATAGATTTTTCTAATAAATATATTGTTACAAGATGGAATAAATAGAAGATTGTTGTGATGTTTGCACGTATATGCTATAAATAAATAAAGCAGTACAAAATAAGACAATAAATTATAGAGGTATCAGAAGTAACGTAATCTCTTCCCTTTTTTTATCAAGTAAAATCCAATGGATTCTTAGGTTACAATTCTTTTGTCAACCCTACAAGCAGATGCATGCACACTTTGCTGCTTCTCACAACAAACACAACTTCTTCTCAAGCTCTTCTGAAGGATGATTCTGCTGCTTAAACAGACTTCTTCACTGGAATATTCTCAATACAGTTTCTATCCTCAAACGAATATTTTCAAGAACATCTTCTCAACGCTGCTATTGCAATCCACGCCTTGTTAAAAATAAAAAGCTTTTGATTTCTCTCAACTTAATGCTCTTGTCTTATTGAAACTTCAAGACTTTTGATGTTTCAATTTTTTGAGACCTTTGAGAGCTTCGACAATTGTTCAATTGATCTTCTCATTTGAGCTACTTTAATTCTCAATAACGTGCGAATATATCTCCTTATGTTCGCACTTTTGTGTATCACGTTCTTTGTATTCATACAAATATATTCTTCATACTGTTGAACTCCTATTTATAGACTTCCAATTTTTCCTTTGAGAGATGGGGGCAAATTTGAACGTTGATGGTAAATTTGTCAGCGTGGCTACTAACTTTGGTGCTCATCATTTTTTGAGCGTTTCAGGGAATATCTTTTGATTCTCATATGCCAGGTGTTACTTGTGCAACTGTCATTTCTGTCCTTTAGTACGATTCTCATACCTTGATGTTAGGCCAATCATCATTCATTATCTTGCTGGATGAGTCATCTTGATCTTGACTGCTTCAAACAAAACAACTAAGTTGTTAACACACTCTTTGAGACTTAGTTATTGAAAGACTCTGATTACTGGTCTTAGCTTTGCTGCTCACTTAGCTCTTCTGATGATATTTGGCTTGGTTGCATCTTGGACTTGACTGCTTCTTGGGCTTGGCTGTTTATAGGACCCAAGGAGTTCAAGGTAAAGTCTATAAGAGGGGGTTAAATCGACTTTACCAAATTTTTGATCTTTTCAAATCAGAGTATTCAAGAAAACAACTAAGTCTTTAAAACAGTTGTGTTGAGATTCAGCAATAGAGTTAACCACTCAACAGTTCTCTAAAAGAGCTGTTGATAGAGTATCTCAAATTTGAAGAAAACCTAACTTTTCAGAAAATCAATTTTCTTGTTAAACATCGAAAGTCTTACCCCTTTTTTTGAGTTTGTTTAACCAACCCCTATATTTTTGAAGAGTTATTAATTTTTGGATAGCAAATACACAACAAAGATGTAATATACAGAAATATAAAGCAATAAAATAAAGAACACATAATTTATAGTGGTTCAATGATGGAGTAATTCCTCTACTCCACTCTTCTCCTACTCTAAAAGGAACCCACTAGTGTAACAAGTGACTTAGTTACAAAAGTATAATCCAAAATAGCCTTGATCACACAACTAGCTATTCTCTGGGACTCGCTCTTCTCCAGGTAGCTGCCTAAGTACTTCAGCTCTTTCAGTCTTCAGGAGTTGATCACACAACCCTCTTTAGGATTCAAAACTGGTTCGACCTTGAACCTTACTGCACTTCCTTTAATACTAGGTTGTGCAGAGCCCTTTTTGTTTTTCACAAAAGTTTCCTCTTCAACTGTTTTAACTGCATCAATGTTTTACTGAAGGTGTTGATGAAGTGTCTTCGAATAAGCTTGAGGATTTTAGCAGTTTAAGCTTGAGAGAGAATTTTTGAAATTTTTGCTCGAACATGCCCCTGTGTTTTTGTTTTCTCAGTTGTATTGCACTTGTATTGCTTGTTTTCTCTCTGAAAAATTCCTCAGCTTAGATAGTAGGAGATTGAATTTTGTCCATTGAAGAGATTGACAAAAATTCAAACTCTTACTTTGTGTTAGTTGGCTTGTCTTGTCTTGCAGCTCTAGATGTTGACCTAACCTTGTTTATCAGGTTTCTGCAGGTTTCTGAAAATGTGTCTATGCATGCGAGCTTCCCATTTTGTTGGGAAATTTATTTGTATAGATTTTAATAATGCATGTAAAACTTTGATTAGAAAGTTGGCACCCCATTTTCTGTTGTAATTCAACTATGTAATAGATAGGATCTATAAGCTGAGTATCAAAGCAGCCAAGTTCAAGAGCGCATAAGTTGACAGAAGGACGCATCAAAGAATCAGCTGAGTTGCAGCTGAGTGTCGAAGAAAAGATTTAGTCAAATACAAAAAGATGTGTTTGTCAGCAGACTAAGAACTGAATCTTTCCTAGAAGTATGGAGAAGACTTAACAAAGGAGTAAAGCAGCAAAGGGACTCGAAGAAAGCTGAAGATGTTCGTTGGAAAAAAAGTCAAGAACTTACCCAAAATGGTAAGGGGACAAACTGCAACCTTAAAGCTATCTTGCTGAAAGAGTTCAAGAGGCTGGGAATCAATGAGATGGTCGCAGATACCTGCAGAGTCTCAGGCAACCTGCAGGGCATTAAATTAAGGTTGGGTCAACATCAATTGCTGCACAAAAAGAGAAGCCAACGATCAAGAAGTGAGTTTGAAAAATGTCTATCTCTTCAACGGACACTTTTTCAAACTGTCCCTATAAAAGGCTAAGTAACTTATGAGAGAGAGTACGAATGACACAAGTGAAAATCTGAGCAAAGCAAAGCAAGCCAATACACTCTCAAATAGTACATTCTAAATCCTCAAAATCTACATTCGAAGTGTATCTATCCAACACACACTGTGAAGGAAGAAAAGCTTCAACAAGTTGAAGAGGAAAAGTTGATTTAAAGAACAAAGGGGCTGCACATCCAAGAAGTGAAGGAAGTGCAGTGAGGTTCAAGTTAGAACCAACTTTGAATCCATTGGAGGGTTTCGCGATCAATTCCAAGGGTTTGAAGGAGCTGAATTAGTGACACAGTCGTCTTGCGAAGAAGCAGAGTCCTATGAGTAGAGCTAGTTGTGTAATCAAGGCCTAATTGGATTGTTGTATCCATCTTGTAACAACTATTGCATTAGTGGATTACCTCTGGGAGTTGTAGAAGAGTGGAGTATAGGAATTACCCCATCCTCGAACCACTATAAATTACCTCGTGTCTTTTTATTTTTAGCACTTTAATTACTGCACATTTTATTTTTCTGATAGATATATATACTTGACTCAACTAATAATAACTTAATCAAAACAAGGGTTGCAAAACCATTTAACATAAAAGAATATAAGACTTCCGTTGTTAAAAATCAAGTAAGCTGAATTTTTAAAGAGCTCACTTCACTCAGCTGAGTTACTCTATCAGCAGCTCAGTCGAGTTTGTTAAGTGGTTAAATCTCCTATTGAGGTTGAACTAAACTGTCTGAAAAGGACTAAGCTGCTACTTGTGTAAAAACTCTGATTCAAAAATATAAAATTCAAAAATTGGTTAAGTCTATGCAACCCCCTCTTCTTGACTTAACACTCATACTGCTTGGGACCTACAAGTGGTATTAGAGCGGTTCGTTTAAAGAACCTTCCACACTGATTACTGAACTTGATCTCAATCTTTTCAAAGATCAACACTTGACTGTTTTTAAAATTTATTTCAAAAAGTTATTATCATGGAAGCAAATCTATCTCGCATTCCCATGTTCATGGTAGAAGAGTTTGATGATTGGAAAATTCATATGTAGGCACATCTCTCAGCACTGCACGATAAAATGTGGTTCGTCATAGAAGATGGACCCATACAAATCACAAAAGTGAATACAGCTGTGAGAGTTGCAGCTGAAAGGCCTGTGGTTGAAAAACCAATGAGTGAATGCATGAGGATAGAAAGAGATATAACTTAGACAATGTGGCCAAGGACATTTTATATAAAACTCTTGAAAAACTATGTTTGATAAAGTCAAATCTTGCAGGACTGCTCGTGAGATATGGGAAAAGATGACTCTAACCTGCAAAGGCTCAGAGCAGATTAAAGAGAACAAGGTAACTGTTGCTGTACATAAATCTGAAAATTCAAAATGCTTGCAAGTGAAACTCTGGATTAGCTGGATGCTAGATTCACTGAGATTACCAATGAGCTTTCAGCTATGGGAAAAGAATATACACAGAAGGAAATATGTATGAATGTTTTAAGGTCTCTCCTAGCTAAATAGGAAATGTAGGTGATGGCCCTTATGCATTCAATGGACTTGACAAGAACCTCCAAATATGATTTATTCTCAGACCTAAAAGCCTATGAATTTGAGCTCAGAAGAAATGAGCAAGAAGAGATAGTCGTACCCAAGACAACTGCTCTATTGGCTGGAGAATCTATGAATGTTGAATCCAATGACACCGTTGATCAGGAGAAAATAGCCCTAATGGTTAAAAGATTTAAAAAGTACTTCAAAAAGAACTACAAAAGAAACAAGGGTGAAAACTCCAGAAGGCACTCAACACCTTCCAAGGGCAATGATGAAAGAACCCCAAAGAGAGTTGAAAATCAGAGAGATGAATATTAGAAAGCTGAGAACCTGTGCTGGAACTGCACACAACCAGGACATTTTGCAGTTGATTGTTCTTATCCACCAGTCAACAAATATAGAAATGAAGAAGAAAGTAAAGTCTTCAGGGAAAAAAGACAAGAGAGAAAGAAAGCCATTGTGGTTGTTGAACCTGACACAACTAAGTTCAATGAGACAACTGAGTTAGACAACAGTGAAGCAGACTATTCCTCTGACAAAGAAGAAGAGGCATTGATAAGTCTCATGGCTAAAGAATAGGAAGATAAGGTAAATTCTAACTCATCTAGCTCACATTCTGATGATAGTTATAGTGATACACACACTTCATCACCCACAGATCTCTATGATTCATTAGGCAAAATGATGAAAGACTTTGAGCACATAAAATCCTAACACACACTTTTAAACGAGGAAAACAGCTAGCTCAAAAACCAAAACTTGCAGTTGACTGAAGAGTTGAGTACTCTTAGTAACATAGCTGATGAGAATAAACAGCTGAAGGCTGAAATTGCTAAGGTCAAAGAAGACTTAGCCGAAAGAGAAAACAAGGAAAAATAATTGAAAAATGTGATTGCACCCCTCAGGAAATCATCCAAAATATTGGATGAATTGATGATGATACAGAAAGATATTGGAGATAAGACATGATTAGGATTTAATTCCTTTGTCAATGCTCAAACTCTCAGAGTGACTTTAGAAAAAAGATCCTCAAGCAATGGGGAATCCAAAAACCAAAAGCACCATATGTTTCACCCACATACAGTCACAAGCACACACATGCTAGCCTAGGTTACAAAGGCAAATGTAAAAAGCCAGTTGCGTTTGTTGAGAGGGCTGTTGAAACTAAATTCAGAAGATTCCATCAGCAAACTCAAAACAAAAAATATGTTGTGAAATCAAAGCAGAACTACCAAAGGCCCTAGATGTTTCAACAAAGAAAACCATATGAAGGGAATGGTAGAAACTATCATACTCAGGGGATTGGAACAATCAAATGAAACATCATCCAAGTCCTATGGGATACAAGCCCAAGTGGCAAAGACCTCTGACTCAATATAGGTCATTCCCAGGTCAAATGAATCAATATAAATACACTTATGCACCCAAGCACAATGCCTATAATGCACAATAGATTTTTCATATTAACCAAAGAAAACAAATGCACCAAAGACACTCACATGCATACGATAAAATAAGAAGAATTTATGTTCCTAAACATCTAAGCAATTCAAGATTAATTATGATTATGTGATATTTAGAGTCGAAATGGCTATAGGTTGGTTGGATCACCTTATATTGCTAATCAAAAGAATTAAACTTGATTTCCTTGATAAACAACCGAGTCTTAAATGGATTGTAAATCACAGAATAAGAAGAATTTATCAAACTTCAAGGATTCAAGAGGAGAAAAGTGATATTTAGAGGAAATGAAGCTCTAGGGGAAATCAAAAGAATTAGATTCATAAAGAAAAATGGATTGTAAATCACAGATGTAGCCTATGTTGAAGGGCTGAATTTCAAGCTGCTGAGTATCAGCCAATTCTGTGATAAAGGCTACAATGTAGAATTCAACATGGGTGTCTGCCACCAAATCAATGATGTTGAATTGAATGAAGTTGTGTTATCTGGAACAAGAAAGAAAAATATGTATGTGGTGGATTGGCCTATTAGCAAAAAGCATAGCCAAGTCAAGTTGGATATGGCACAAGAAGCTGAGTCACCCGAATTTCAAGACAATCAACAAGCATGAAAGGATCATCTTGTGAAAGGATTGCCAGACTCAATATACAAAAAGGAGAGCATCTGTGATGCATGCCAGAAGGGAAAGCAAATAAAGTCTTCATTCAAGGATAAACCAAATCCTTCTTCAACAAGTAGCCGTGGAAAGAAATACACCTTGGTGATGGTGGATGACTATTTAAGATACACATGGACCATCTTTATATGTAGAAAAAAGGAAACATTGCAGAAGCTTCCACATCATATGAAGAGAATTCAAAATGAGAAGAGCCAAACCATTATCAAGATATGGTCTGACAGAGGGACTGAGTTTGTCAATAGGATTATTACTTAGTATTTCACATAGAATGGTATTGGTCATGAGTTATTAGCTGCAAGACCTCCACAACAGAATGGAGTAGCTGAAAGAACGAATAGAACCCTCAAGGAAGCTGCTATGACCATGTTAGTTGAAGCTTGTTTGCCTAAGAGATTTTGGGCTGAAGCCATTAACACTGCTTGTTACACTTAGAATAGGTGTATGATAAATAGGCAGCTGTCCAAAACCCCAATGAAACATGGGCAGGAAGAAAGCCTAATGTGGGATATTTTCATATATTTAGAAGCAAGTGTTTCATACATAACATTGACAAGGATAACTTGGAAGCTTTTGATGCTAAAGCTTATCAAGGTATATTCTTAAGATACTCAGATGAGAGTAAAGCTTTCAGAGTGCTAAATAAGAGGACTATGGCCACATAAGAGTCTATCCATGTGGTTTTTGATGAACTTAATGTAAATGGAGAAGACATTGATGAATTAGCTAAAAAGATGAATCAACCGACTATTCAGAAGAGTCCCTATGTTGAAACAAGTATCAGAAGAATCGACCCTGATGAAGAAGAGATAGTTGAATCTCAAAGACAGTTGGAAGGCTTGCAACTGAATGATAAACATCAAGAAGAAGTTGTTCAAGACAACTTAGTTACAAGAAGACTCAACTCAGCAGACTTACTCCAACCAGATGCGAGATAGATGAGAGACCATCCACCTGAGTTAGTCATTGGAAATGTTAGGGAAGGAGTAAGAACCAGATCCAAGACTCAACATGAAGCCATGTTTACTTGTTTCATTTCTCAAATGGAGCCAAAGGATGTGTCACAAGCATCGGATGACACTCATTGGATTCTAGCTATGCGGGAAGAGTTGAATTAGTTTAAATGAAATAAAGTTTGGGAATTGGTTTAAAGGCCTACCCACCAAAATATTATTGATACTAAGTGGGTATTCAAAAATAAGATGAACGAGAAAGGATCTGTTTTGAGAAACAAAGCAAAATTGGTAGCCAAATGGTATCGCCAAGAATAATGAATATATTTGATGAAACATTTGCACCTGTTGCAAGATTAGAAGCAATAAGGATGTTTCTTGCATATGCAGCACACAAAAACTTCACAGTCTATCAAATGGATGTTAAGAGTGCATTTTTCAATGGACTTTTAGAAGAAGAAGTCTATGTGGAACAACCTCCAGGTTTTGAGCAGAACATTATTGGAGACAAAGTCTACAAGCTCAAGAAAGCATTGTATGGTTTGAAGCAAGCACCAAGAGTATAGTATGATACATTGTCTCAATTTCTTATAGACAATGGATTCACCAAAGGCAAAGTTGATAGAGCACTCTTCAAAATTCAAGATGGAGAGAGTATACTGCTTGTTCAAATTTATGTGGATGATATCATCTTTGGATCCACAAACAAAGAGTTGTGTGACAAATTCTCAAACTTTATGCAAGGGAAGTTTGAGATGAGCATGATGGAAGAGTCAACTTTCTTTCTAGGTCTTCAAGTCAAACAAATGAATGATGGAACCTTCATAAGTCAAACCAAATTTACCAGAGATTTAATAAAGAAATTTGGTATGGAAGAGAAGTCTTCTGTGAAGATTCCCATGAATACTTATTTGAAGGTGGATATGGATGCATAAGGAAAATCAGTTGATCAAACAAGATATAGAGCACTTATTGGATCATTGTTCTACTTGACTATAAGCAGACCAGACATCACCTTTGATGTAGGTTTATGTGCTAGATTTCACTCTGCTCCAAATGAAAGTCATATGACTACAGCTAAGAGAATCCTGAGATATTTGAAGGGAAGTCAAGAATTTGGTTTATGGTATCCAAAAGAAAGTTGATTTAAGATGATTGGATATTCAGACTCAGATTATGTTGGATGTAGAGTTGACAGGAAAAATACATCTGGTACTTGTCAAATGCTTGGAAACATATTAGTTTCTTGGTTCATCAAGAAACAAAACTCAATAGCTACATCCACAACTGCAGCAAAGTACATTGATGCAGGAAGCTATTTTGCCCAAGTTTTATGGATGAGGCAACATCTGAGGGATTATGAAATACAAGAAAAAGGAATTCCAATTATGTGTGATAACATAAGTGCTATTGCAATCACTCAGAATCAAGTATTTCTGGACAACCAAACACATTGATGTCAGATATCATTTTGTAAGAATCATGTTGAAAAGAAAGACATCACATTGGAATATATATCAACTAAGAAGCAATTAGCTGATATATTCACAAAGCCCTTATATGAATCAAGATTTGAAGAACATAAGAATGAGCTTGGATTGATTGAGTTATGTTAGAATGCTTAGAAGACTCATTCAGCAGAGTTAAAGATGGAAATATTGCATATCAGAAGAATTTCACTTATTCAGCCAAGTGAAATAACGTTTATGGCTATTCAAGAGAATCAAGTTAGCTGGACAACCGAGTATCAATCAGTCAAATCAAAGGAAGAGGGAAATAGAGTCAAACCATAAATAAAGATAGTTGAAGCATTTATGAGCTAAGTGACAAAACGAGGTTGTTTGCATTTAAGCAGGAATGTTTTACACTTGACATCAGCATCATTAAATGCTACCAGTAAAAGCTGCGACGATTTGCTTATGATTGGATATAAATGTTGCCGTATTTAATGCGATGTAATTAATGTCTTTTGAAAGATTTCATCTCAGCCATAGATCAAATTTCAAACCTTTGAGATTCTATAACCGTCCCTTGAAGTCTCATATATACTCAAAATCATTCGCTCTCTTCACTTTCACTCTCTAGCATTCAAAAATTTCTAGAATTTCTCTCTGCAGCCAAACCCCAGTTTTTCATTCATATACTCTGAAAAATTCAAAATGGCCCTAAAATAAGCTTCTCTTTATTTTGGAAACCTTGCTGAGAAGATCCACACAAGCTCCTTAGTCGATTTTGAAGGCCTTGTCAAAGAGTCTGAGAACAAGGTTTTGGCTGAGAAGATCGCTTGTCATCTAGAGAAGTCTGGGCTGAAGAGATTTTTCTCTTTGGAGATGACTCAAACCTTCCAAAATGAGGTTGCTATGTTCTACGTGAACGCGGTAGTTCACGATGATGGTATCCATTCTTCTGTGAATGGAAAAGAAATTAAGTTGGCGGTGGATGACTTGGCTAAGTACCTGCACCTTCCCTCCAGCGGACTCAAGGAACTTACTGGGAAAGAGTTCGATTGTGAAGGCATATAAGGAGATAGCAAAAATAGAGTTAGATAGAAAAGTGAACTACTCTTCCCTCAAGAAAACCATTAAAGATGAATATCACAAGCTAATAGATGTGGTGTCCAAATGTGTGGACATGAAGTTTGGATCATTCAATCAACTGTCCCAAACTAAGTTAATTGTCATGGTTGCAATCATGGATGAGGTGGAGGTGAAATGGAGCGAGTTCATCTTTGAGAAGCTGTACCAGAACGTTCATAACGTGAAGGTGGTTGATGGGAAGCTTGTGCATTCCCTAGGTTATGGCCTGATCCTATGCTATCAGATCGAGAAGAAAGGTGTACACCTTCGCAGGGGAAAGCCTTTCCATGCTAACAAGAGGATGTTCAAGGCCAACCTCTCAGCTGCTCAGAAGAGGGCACATGGAAAGAAGACTGCCACTTCTGAGGGGGAATCAGCTGATCACGTCTCCAAGGACATAGCTTCCTCCATTCATTTCCCCTCCTCTAAACCTACTGCTATCACTCCCACAGTGACAAAGAAGAGAAGGACAACTCCTCCTCATACGCCAGCTGTCAAGAAGCAGAAGACCTAGCCCGCAGCAGAGTCAGCCTTCGTGGCTGAAGAACCTGAGCAGGTGGAGGAAGAAGTCCCCTTGGAGAGGCTCTCCAAGAGACAACTTGTAAAGAAATTTGTTGTAGTAGAGGCTGCCGAGACAGCTGCAGCAGTCACAACTAAGACCGAAACAAATGCCATCATTATCCACCCAGCATCAAAGTATGGCGATGGTGAACAATGCACTATTGAAGAAACTGAAGATAATTCAGCAGTTGCCCCCCAAACCATAGCTGAGAGAGTTGATGCTGAAGAAGCTCAAAATAGCTCAGTTGCTGACCCGCAGGGAAAAATGATTGATAATTAGGGAGATGATGAGTCCAAGAAGGCTGATGTTGTATAGCATGTGCGAGACCCTATTGTTGATGAACGCCTAGAAACCCCTGAGTCCCCAGCCTACCCAGAGATTGAAGAACAGTTGCGCGCATGGATGCTTTGGAAGCTAAGTGCCAGCTGAGTTCATTTTGTGAGGACTGACACGATCGAAGAAGAGGAATATCCCATAGAAGTTTTGGACAATACTACTGTCCGTCTAGGACTTCATGCTATGTACTGCACCATGATCCTTTATGAGAAGAAAGATAAGGAGAAAGCTATAGCATTGGAGAAAGCTAAGGCCCTCGAGCCTCATGTTTGTCCATTTTCCCATCCAAATATTCCACTTGAAGCTTTCAACAGTGGTAGCAACAATGACGTAGAAGTTATCGATGGAGCTGACTCGGTGGAGAAGGCCCAACTGAAGCAAGTGATGCATGAGTCCCGTGAGCTGCATGAGCAATCTATGCTACAAGAATTGACTCTTCTATGACCATAGTCCTTTTATTTAGAACTCTAAATGCTTTGCTTTCAGATGAGTATCCAAGGAATATCCCCTCATCTTCTTTTACTTCAAAAGCCTTCAAATAATCTTTTCCATTGCTATGAATATAGCACTTTGTTCCAAAGATGTGAAAATATCCCACATCTAGCTTTCTTCCTGTCGATATTTCATAGGGAATTTTAGACAGTTGCCTGTTGATCATACATTTGTTCTGAGTATAACATGATGTATTAATAAGTTTAGCCCAAAATCTCTTTGGAACGTGGTCCTTGCAGTTTCCTTAAGTGTTTTTGTTCCTTCTTTCAGTTACTTCATTTTGTTGTGGAGTCCTTGCAGCTGATAACTCATGAGCAATCCCATTCTCTACACAATACTGATAACTCCTTGCAGCTGTGTGGCACCACATGGTCCGGCCGTGTGACATGTTCTTGTCCATTTTCATCGTCTTTTTGATCTTCTATTTGCACTTGTCAGTCTTATACGGGCCTTCCAACTGATATTTCTTCATTTAAGCTCTGTTTCCTGTAAAACGTTACAAGAATATGTAGTATCATGCCCTTCTAAGGAAACTAAGTAAAAACACACTAAATATGAGTGCAAATGCATCAAATAATATATATATATATATATATATATATATCAGTTTAAGCCCCAAAATGCACGTATATTTTACACGCTTCAAAATCCCCCAAACTTAAAGCATTGCTCGTCCTCGAGCAAATTAAGAAAAATAATATCAAGGGGTAAAAAAAACACACAAGAACACTACAAACATTTAATCTCATTTGACTCCATACTCAAGTAAATCATGCAATTCATTATTAAGAAGTCATCATTCATAAGTTCGGCATAATCAATACTCTATTGGGGTACTCGACATCACGACTCACAAGTAGATAGTGTATCACTCGACTCTCTCAAGTGTATGGAAAGTGTTTATGCTCAAATTCAATTCAGTGAAAGTAGAACTATCATATGCTTGCAAATCGTCTAACATCTCGACCACTATTGTGTGCACAATTTAAGAATCAAAAAGGACTTTTCATTAGGTTGTAATGTAGGCTCTTTGATAAGGGTAGGGAAAATTTGGATTAAAGTGACTTGGCTTGAGCAAATAGAATTTAAGTATACAGACTTGCTATTCACCAACCAAATTTCATATAATTTTCTTTTTCAACTCAATTCCACCCTTTTTTGTCCTTTTTTTCATTCTTTAGGCCATTTTGCATTTTCTTTCTTTTTCTCTAGCCTCAAGCTCTCATTTTTCAAGATTTTCAGAATTTTTCTTTCCTTTGCTCAATTTTCTCTATTTATTTTTCAGAGATTTTTTTCGAGTTTCATACATTCTTCATTCACCCAGATACTGCTCATCCCTCTTTCCTTTTGTCAACTTCCTCTCGTTTTTCATATTCAGCACATATACTTGTTTTGTGAGCATGGCGACTTTCTCATCTTGAACTTTTGCCACACGTCGGACAGTAGACCTCTCGGATGGCCATTAGTAACTGTTGTTCGCCATTTCTTCTATCAATTCTAGTGCCTCCTCGGGATATTTCCCTAGCTGTGGCACCCCAGATGCAAAGATCTACAATTGTCCTCGTGTTGCCACTCAAACCATTATAGAAGATCGACCTGGACTCGTTGCGTGTCGGGATATCCGTGTTGAGGATACTTCCTTAGCAATTCGAAGAATCTATCCCATGATTAAATAAGTGGCTCAGCATCTAATTGCCTAAACTGGGCGATCTCAGATTTCAGTTGTTGTGTCTTACTGGGGGGAAGTATTTGGCTAGAAACCACTATCTCAGGTTTGCCCAATTTGTTGCTAGTGGTGTTAGAGAACTTAGCCTTATCGCGCAGAGAGAATGCGAAAAGGCGGCACCGAATGATATTCTTAGAAACACCATTCATCTTGACCGTGTGGCAAATTTCCAAAAAGTGCGCCTGATGCGCGTTTGGATCTTCAACGGCTCTGCCCCCAAACTGATTTTGTGACACCATCGGGATCAATACCGGTTTCAGTTCAAAGTTGTTTGCATTGATCGGCAGATGGGCCATACCCCCATAAGTCTGACTTACCTACGGCTGAAAATAGTCCCTAACTACCCTTCTTGTAGGGCTTTCCACAATTAGTTCCTGGACGTCTGCCCCAGGTGGGCGCTTCTCATTGATTCTGTTGTTCACTGCGTTTGGACTAGTCACATCCGCCATTGCTTTAGCTCTTTTCCTTTATTGTTTTGATGTCTTCTCAATTTCAAAATCATGTGTATTGGTTGGGTAGATCTGGAACGCGTGATGATGCACTATCTGCACTTAACAAAAATAATGTTAGAATCGAGAAAAATAATAAAAAATAATATTAAAAAAATTATAAGAAAATTAGAAAAAAAAATGTTTCAATTAAGATTGAAATACTTATTACTATATCTAAGTAGAATCCATCAATCTCCGGCAACGGCGCCAAAAACTTGTTCGCCAAAAGTATTTTGGATCATACAACTACAAGTGTGCAGTGTAGTTTATAGAATAATGGCAAGCAATGTCGCATTCCTCAGGGATTGATATATGAAACACTTAGGCTATAATAACATCGCATTCCAATTTTATTGAAGAGACCGAATATCAAGTTTGTAATGAAAATCAAAAATAAAGAAATAATATAAATAAATTTGCGAACCCCACGAGTATTTCAAAGCCAATAGGAGCAATCTTGGGCACATAATCTCAACATGTTTCTTCAATATTAAATCCAATTAAAGTTTCAATAACCAATTAATGCATTTCTATGGGTTCAATTCCTAAAATAGTTTATTCCCCCTCCTGGGTGGTGCATAAACTATAGATTAATAATAATTGATGTCTCCCGATCCATCACAACTATTATTAACTCCCAAAAGATCTTTGAATTGAAAAACTCCCCACCAACAAAAGTAGTCTCGCAATACATTACCCTGTTTATGTCTTAATTCGATTTTCGCCTTGCTAGAACTCACCTCCCGGATTATGGACTAACAAGTATGACATGCAAATTATTGATCAGATAATCGACAATTATAAATAAGTACTCGAATTCATAAAATAGAACACATGAATCAATTATGAAAGTAATTAATCGAGATTTAACATGAATCCACAATTTTGATTATGCCCCTAAGATCCGAAATATTAGCCAAAAATTGATAACAAATTCATAGACAAACTCAAAATCAACATTATGACATCGTTTAAGCACAGACAAGAGATCTAATCTAAGAAAGAAAACCCATTATTGTCAGGATGGATTCTCCTTCCAAGCATTCGAAGCTCTTGTGCTCCCGTAGATGCGAAAGACCTTGTGGTGTTCTTCACGACCTAGCCCTCCTCTCTCAGAAGACCTTCTATCTTGTGTTCCTGCATAATTTGATGTGTTTTCTGTGGTATGAAATAATGATTTTTCATACAAGCCTTGGGTCCCCTTTATAGATTGTTGGAGAGATCACTTGTAGATTTGGAATGGGAAAAGAACTCCGAAAAACGCATGGCAGAGTCCCACACGGCCTGGCCGTGTAGCACCACACGGCCGTATGAGTTTTATGCTGACCAACACCACACGCCCGTATGGTCCCACACAGTTCGGCCGTGCGGCTTGGTTTCGTCCCATGTTTCTTCCGTTTTTCACACAGTTGTGTCATTTTCACACGGGTATTATCTCGCAGCCGTGTGGCACCACATGGTCCGGCCATGTGACACATTCTTGTTTGTTTTTTTTTGTCTCTTTGATCTTCTCTTTGCACTTGTCAGTCTTATCCGGGCCTTCCAACTGATATTTCTTCGTTTAAGCTCCGTTTCCTGTAAAAAGTTACAAGAATATGTAGTATCATGCCCTTTAAGTAAACCAAGTAAAAACACACTAAATATGCGGGCAAATGCATCAAATATATATCATTTTAAGACCCAAAATGCACGTATATTTTACACGCATCACACACCCCATAAGTTCGACTAACTTCCGGCTGGAAGTAGTCTATAACCGCCCTCCTTACGGGCCTTTCCAATATTCGGTCCAGTCCATCCACCACAGCTGGGTGTTCATCATTGTTTCTGTAATTCATGCAATTTTGATTGTTCCAATCTGCCATTGCTTTAGATCTTTTCATTCGTTGTTTCGTTGTCTTCTCGATTTCTAAATGAATGGGTATTGGCTGGGTAGATCTGGAACGCATGATCAAGCACTATCTGCACTTAATAAAAATAATGTTACAATTAAAGCAATAAAATATTTACAAAAATATAAAAAAATCCAAAAAAAAAATTTACAAAAATTCGAAAAATAGAAAAAAAAAAGGAAAAGAAAAAAAATATTCACAAAAGTTTTGCTTCAATTAAGATAAAACTACTTATTACTATATCTTAGTTGAATCTTTAAATCCCTGGCAATGGCACCAAAAACTTGTTCGCCAAAAACATTTTTATCCCAATACTGCAAGTGTACGGTGTAGTTTATAGAATAATGGCAAACAATATATTATTCCTCAGGGATTGAATACGAAACACTTAGTCTGTAATAACATCGTAATCCAATTTTATTAAAGCGACTGAAAATCAAGAATTAATTATCTAGTCTAACCAAATAAAAATAGAAGATGTAAATTTTGTAAAAATCGAAACTTCACAAGTCTTTTCAACAAATACGAAACCAACCCTAGGTACATAATCTCAACATGCTTCTTCAATATTAAATCCAAGTAATGTTTCAAATCAAATTCATGTGTTTCCATGGGTTCAATTCCTAAATTAGTTTATTCCCCCTCCCTGGTGGCGCACAAACAGTAGATTAATAAAAATGATAGATCTCCCGATACGTTACAACTATTATTAACTCCCAAAAGATCTTTGAATTGAATGACTCCCCATAAACAGTTGTAGGTCTCCGGCTCATTACACCCGTTTATGTCTGAATTTGATTTCCGACTTTGCACTAACAAATATGACATGCAAATTATTGATTAGATAATTAGCAAGAAAACAAGCACTGAAATTCATAAAATCAAACACATTAATCAATTAAGAAAACAATCAATCAAGATTTAACATGAATCTAAAGTTTTAATTATGCCCTAGGATCAGAAAGATTAGCCTAACATTGATAACAGATTCATAGACAAACTTGAAATCAATAGTTTGACATCATTTAAGTATAGACAAGAGATCTAAACTAAGAAAAAAAACTCCTTCTTGTCAGGATGGATCCTCCTTCCAAGCCTTCGACACTCTTGTGCTTCCGTAGATGTGAAAGGTTTTGTGGTGCTCTTTGTAACCTAGCCCTCCTCTCTCAGAAGACCTTTGAATTGTATAATCCTATGTATTGTAGTGTATTTTATGATATCTTCAGTTGTATTTTCGTGCAGAGCCTTGGTCCCTTTATATAGATGCTTGGAGATATTGATTGTAGAGTTCTGACGGGAAAAGGAATCAAAATCAAACGCAGAAAAATCGCATGGGTCGTGTCTCTTCACACGGTCACCGGCAACTGTGTAACACGTCTCTATCTCTGTTTTTGCCCAAACACTTCATATTCACACAGTAGGCCACACGATCGTGTGATACCACACGGGCTAACCGTGTGACTTACTTTTTTTTGTTTTCTTCGTCTTTTCGAACTTCTCTTTGCCCTCGTCATTCTTCGAGTCTGTTAATTTAGACTCACCTGCTATCCAGGCAGCAGTCTTAGGTGCAACTATCTCATCTTGCTATTTCCTTTTGAACTTGAATTCATAGGCTTTCAGATCTGAAAAAGCTCATGATTTGATATCTTTGTGAGGTCCATATATAGAGTGCCTCAGAGCCATCACTTTCATTTCCCACACAGCTGGGAGTGCTCTCAAGATCTTTACACACATTATTTTCTGTGTATATTCCTTACCTAGGGCAGATAACTCATTTCTTATCTCAGTAAAACGTGCATCCAACTAATCCAAAGATTCTCCAGTCATCATTATGAAATTCTTGAGTTTTTGTACAATCACTGTAAGCTTATTTTCCTTTATCTCTTCTAATCCTTCACAAATCAAAGTTAACTTATCCCAAATCTCTTTTGTTGTTCTGCAGGACTTGACTTTATTGAACATGGGTTTGTCCAGTATCTTGTATAATATGTCATTTGCCACATTATCCAAGTTGTATCACTTTCCATCTTCAAATTTACATTCGCTTCTGGGCTTTCAACCTTAGCAGCTCTTGTTGCATCATCTCCTGTTGCTCTTACAGTTATGTTCACCTTGGGGATTCTTATGGATCCATCCTCAATAACAAACTACATTTCATCGTGCAACGCACAAAAATGGGTCTTCATACGCATTTTCCAATCATCAAATTCTTCAATGGGAGACATGAGAATGCGAGTTAGATTTGCATCCATGATGATAACTCTTTAATAAAAACTTTGAAAAAATCAAGTGTTGATGTTTTTGAAAATGGAGATCAAGTTCAGTCACCAGTGCGGAAGGTTATTTGAACCAACCACTCTGATACCACCTGTAGGTCCCAAGAGGTGCAAAGTAAAGTCTATAGGCAGAGAGGTTGAATAGACTTTACGATATTTTCGATCTTTTAAAATCAGAGTATTCAAGAAAATAACTAAGTAGGAGAGTTAACCACTCAATAGTTCTCAGAAAGAATTGTTGATAGAGTAACTCAGATAAAGAAAGTCAACTTTTCCAAAAATCAGTTTCCTTGTTAAACAACATAAGTCTTACCCTCGCCCCCTCTTTTTGAGTTTGTTTAATCAACACTTATACTATTGATGAGTTATTAATTTGTTGGATAGTAAATATAAATCAATGAAGTAAAATGCATAAATGTAAAGCAATAAAAAAAAGAACACAAAAATTATAGTTGTTCGAGGATGGGGTAATTCCTCAACTCAACTCTTCTCATACTCTAGGAGGAATCCACTAGTGTAACAATTGACTTTAGATAGAAAAGTACAGTACAAAAATAGCCTTAATCACACAGCTAGCTATTCTTTGGGACTCGGCTCTTCTCCAGGCAGCTTGCCTAGGTACTACACCTCTTTGAATCTTGAGGATTTGATCACACAACCCTCTTTTGGATTCAAAACTGGTAAACCTTAAGCCTTACTGCGCTTTCTTCAATACACGGTTGTGTAGACCCCTTTTTGTTTTCCACAAAAGTTTCCTCTTCAACTGTTTGAATAGCTTCAATGTTTCACTAAAGGTATTGGATGAAGTATCTTCGAATAAGCTTGAGGATTTTAGCAGTTAAGCTTGAGAGAGAATATTTGAAATTTTTGCTAGAAAATGCTCTTGTGTTATTGTTTTCTTAGTTGTATTGCACCTAGTACTTGTTTTCTCTCTAAGAAATTACTCAGATTTTATAGTAGGAGTTTGAATTTGGTCCGTTGAATAGATAGAGAAAAAATTCAAAATCTTATTTTGTGTTCGCTGGCTTGTCTTCTTTTGCAGCTTTAGATGTTGACCTAACCTTGTTTATCAGCTTTCTGCACGTTTCTGAAAATGTGTCAGTGCCTGTGAGCTTCCCATTTGCTCATTCCTTTTGCATCCTTTCAGCATGAGCACTTTAAGGTTGCAGGTGTATCCTTATTACCAAAATAGATAACTTCCTCGATTTCAATGCAAAACACTTGTTCAGTTGTCTCTTTGTCCTTCAGTTGCTTTACCCTTTTGACTTAGACTTGAGTCTTCTCATGTACATTCTTCTGATAGACTTTGCTGTTGCACTTGGCTGAGAGTCTTCTGATGCAAACTCAACTGCGAGTCTTCTCGTGTTTTCTTCAGCAAATCTTGTGCAATTCTACTTAGCAGTTATTTGATTCAGCTTATATCTCACCTATTACATAGTAGAAATTATATTGAAAATGGGGTGTCAACTTCCTAATACAAAGTTTTCTAAGCATCATCAAAATCTATACAATAAATTTCCTAACGCTATTTCTTGGACTTGGTTGAATCTTTTGAATCTTTGGCTTCTTCCTATTGGCTATTCCATCTCACATTGTTGTACTTTTACAATTTAAAGAGGGGTAGCTAACCTATTGTATTTTCATCATCAAAACTAAACATATTTCCTAATAATTCCCCCATTCTTGATGATGAACACATAACTATTACAAGGAAGAGAAAATAAACATAAAATAATAAATAAAACATTAAAGTACGCGGCCAAATCACAAGAAGTGATATTTGCAATAAAATAAATTTTTATTGATTTACCAAAAGAGTTCTTACATCATTTATAAAGACAAAAAATATAAAAAATTACAAGGTATGTCTAATTACGCTCTCCAGAAAAGTAAGAGACTATTTTGTAGTTTATCATGGCTTGCCTCGCAATCATTCCATCCATTCTTGATTACATTTGCAATACCCCACATTCAATAAACTTAGAATTTTGTTTGAGATAATTATTATATTATATTTCTTATGCTTTATGTCATTTAATTTAGTTATATTTATTAAATTAAGATAATTTTATTTTATAAATATGACTTTATGATTTATTATTGTGATTAATTGAATAATATTAAAATTATGATTAAAACTTGCTAATATATTGTTAAATAATTATTATCCGATAGTTGAGATTGAAATCTTATTATATTTAAACAACTTATTTAATTTTTTTTTTTACATCAATTTTCCTTCATAAGATTTGAATTTATTTATTTAATAAATTAGCATATAATTTAGTGGACTTGGCATTTTAGAACTAGAATTAATATTCTCTACACTTCCTCTAGCCATCCCTTATCTTCTTTTTGTTCATTCTCCGGCCACCACCGCCAACCCCCCACCACCGTGAAATATATATGTGTGTGTATATATATACCTTTTCCACCGCCATCTACCGCCACCACCACCATGTTGGAAAAAACAACCATGAACTAATAATCGTCTATTGCAAACAAAGTGAAAAGGAAGCAATAAAGCAAGCCGAGGCGAGCGAACTCTTTCTTTAAGACTCTTCTTGCCCCGTCATGATGCTCACGGTTGCAGGCAACGAGTCTCCCAAGATACAACGACTTTGCTAAATGATAGGAGCACCACAAATCCTTCTACCCGGGGAACTGAGATAAGTGAGGACTGAGATGACGCCAACACTTCTATGTAATACTTCTGGTGTAATGCAGATTTTTTGAGTGACAGACCATGAAAGTGAATGCACGAGTTTATTCTGTGATTTTGATGATGATGCACAAAAACACTGAAAGGGGGGGCTCCAATATATAGGGAAAACATAGGGAATCCTCCAAAGGAAAGCCCTAATGATTTGGACTCAAATATGTCCATCAATCTTCAATCAAATCATTCCTATTTTAGATTGATTTTTGCCAAGTCAAACATTCCAATTGTAGCCTCAAACGGTTTAGGAATGATTAGATGCAATCAATCATGTTACCATAAATTGGTGATTTGAGTCAAAGTTGCCTATTGAACGGATAAAATCAAACAACTTACCAAACACCGGATTTGACCAATCTACCAACATTCCACATATGTTTGATATATTTCCCACAAATATATCTTTCCATGTGTACCATTTGTGCATCGATTTCTCACTCACCCATAAATGATTTTTTGAAAATAATTGCACCACTCGTTTCCAAAATTAACGAGTTCCCACACTTGGAATTTTGGCTTAACAAAATCGATTTTTCCAACAATCCCCCACATGAGTGGAAACGATGCATGAATGCATGTAGACTCAGTCACTCAGCCCCCGGAAACATTGTTGCATCAGGATAGGTAGCTTGTGGCTTTGAACCTTCCTTAGTAAGATACTATCGGATATATCCGTGGCTTAGTGGACACGATGCTTTGAACTACTCCACCTATGCATATACCAAGACAACAATATTTACACAACAACACTTCTGCTTATCTCGAAGTTCTCTGGTTGTGTCCGTTTTGGCCATGGATCACACTTGGAATTCATAAGTGTTTCATTGAGGCGGCCCGTCCTCACACTTACATAGGTGACCTTGCATATCAGAGGTACCCTGCAATACCCTACCTTATTAGGTATAGGACGTCATTAAAAGTCCATAGGACTTTACCTCACCACAGTCAGCAGGTTCAATCACTTGGTTGTGCTCTCTAGGGAATGGTTAGCTTGAAGCTAAGTACCAAGTGTTATGACTGAACAGTTTAAAGTTTAGTTCTCCCATTGAACCAAGTTCTTGGGATCTCCAGTCATCATGGTTGAGTTTCCACTAGAAACTGTTCTTTAAGTTGTGGATTTTACACTCATTCCCTCTAGCAATTTATGGAATTGATCTTTGTTTAGCCCTTTAGTGAGCGGATCTGCTATATTCTCCTTTGACTTCACGTAGTCAATGGATATAATTCCTCTTGAGATTAATTCCCTCACGATATTGTATCTCCGGCGAATATGCCGAGACTTACTATTGTACATGGCACTTTGTGCCCTGCCTATAGCTGCTTGGCTATCACAGTGTATCAATATTGATGACACAGGCTTGTCCCAACATGGAATGTCCTCGAGGAAGTTTCGAAGCCATTCAGCTTCTTCACCATCTTTATCCAAAGCAATGAATTCCGATTCCATGGTGGACCAGACTATGCACGTTTGCTTAGTGGACTTCCAGGACACTGCACCGCCACCTATAGTAAATACATACCCACTGGTGGAATGTGAGTCTTTTGAGTCTGATATCCAGTTTGCATCAGTGTACCCTTCTATTACTGCTTGATAACTCGTGTAGTGTAGCCCAAACTTCAGTGCTTTCCAGTGCTCACCACTTGGATTGCTCGTGAATCTGCTCACCTTATTTACTGAGTAAGCTAGATCATGCCTTGTACAATTCGTAATGTACATCAGGCTCCCAATGATCCTAGAGTACTCAAGTTGAGCCACTAGTTCCCCTGTGTTCTTGATTAAACGCAGGCTATCGTCCATGGGTGTCTTTGCCGGTGGATCATCAAAGGCGTTGAACTTTCTCAATACACTTTCGATATAGTGAGATTGAGACAGTAGGATGCCTTTTGAAGTCCTATCAATTTTGATTCCTAGGATCCCATCGGCTAGACCCAAATCCTTCATGTTGAAGTTATCTTTCAACATGTTCTTCGTTCTCATAGTCAATTCACGAGTGCTTTCCATTATCAACATGTCATCAACATATACACAAACGATGATAAATGAGTCCGGTGTGCCCTTTACATATACACACTTATCGCATTCGTTAATGCGAAATCCATTTGACATCATCACATTGTCAAATTTAATGTGCCATTGTCTTGGTGTTTGTTTTAGTCCGTACAAGGACTTAACTAGCCTGCACACCTTTTTCTCTTATCCAGGAACCACGAACCCCTCGGGTTATTCCATATAGATTTCCTCCTCCAACTCCCCATTCAAAAATGTAGTCTTTACATCCATTTGGTGAACTTTGAGATTGTGCAAGGAAACAATCGCCAAGAGCACCCTAATGGAGGTAATCCTTGTAACAGGTGAGTAGGTGTCGAAGAAATCATGTCCTTCCTTTTGTTTGAAGCCCTTAACCACTAATCTGGCTTTATATTTATCGATTGATCCATCATCCTTGTATTTCCTCCTTAGGACCCACTTGCATCCTAGAGGCTTACTGCCAAATGGAAGATCAACCAATTCCCATGTGTGGTTTTGCATGATAGAGTCTATCTCTGCATTGATAGCCTCCTTCCACATTGGGGCTTCAGGACTAGACAGTGCTTCTTGGATGGTCCTAGGTTCATTATCCAATAAGTAGATCATGAAGTCTGGACCAAATGACTTAGTTGTCTTTGCCCTTTTGCTACGTCTTGCTCATCACCACCTTGTCATGTATCACCTGCAGCATCACGAGTTCTTTTTATCGATTTCTCTTCTTTGTTTTCTTTACAAGGATAGATGTGCTCGAAAAACACAGCATTCCTTGACTCAATAGTGGTTCTTTCTGTCACATCAAGTATATCTGACTTGTGTACTAGAAACCGATATGCAGCATTGTTCAGTGCATATCCTATGAAGATACAGTCGACCGTCTTGGGTCCTATCTTCACTTGCTTTGGCTCTGGTACTTTTTCCTTAGCCAGACACACCCATACCTTTAGGTAATTGTAGGCCGGCTCCCGACCTTTCCATAACTCATATTGGGGGTTTTATCTTTTCCTTTGTGGGGAACCCTATTTAAAATATGGTTAGCAGACAGAATTGCTTCCCCCCACAAGTTCTGTGGTAACCCTGAACTAATCAACATAGCATTCATCATGTCTTTCAGGGTTCTATTCTTGCGCTCAGCAACGCCGTTCGATTGAGGTGAGTTGTGGTTTGGTGAAATATGCCATGTTCATTGCAAAATTCCTCAAATGGAGCCACATAATCTCCACCTCTATCACCCCAGATTGACTTGATCTGGGTGCTGAGTTGATTCTCTACTTCACTTTTGAGGTTCTTAAAGGCATCTATAGCCTCTTTTATTTTTCAAAAGTAAACATAATAGTACCTTGTGTGCAAATCATCAATAAATGTGATGAAATACTTTTTGCCTCCTCTAATCTGCACAAGTTTCATATCACACACATCAGTGTGAACAAGTTCTAGAGGAAATGTGCTCCTCTTCACTGAATGAAAAAGTGCCTTTGGCATTTTAGCCTCAACACAGATCTCACATTTATATTGAGTCTAATTCTACATTTGGTAATAATTTCATATCTACCAATTTCTTTATGGAATTCATGTTAACATGGCCAAGTCTTACATGCCATAAATCACACGACTCAATCATATAAGAGGAAGAAGCAATAGTTTTATTAGCATCATTTGGGTGGCGCACAACCATTACATTCATCTTGAACAATCCCTTTTCAAGGTGTCCCTTTCCAAGGAATTGCCCATTCTTAGTAAGTACAAAGCTACCAGACTGAAACACTAGTCTACAGCCATGTTGTACAAGTAATGACCCTGATACAAGATTTTTCCTAATGTCTGGGACATGCAATACTTCTTTCAGTGTTAGCTCCTTCCCAGATGTCATCTTCAGCAGCACCTTCCCAATTCCAGCAATGTCAGAAGTTGAAGAGTTTCCCATGTGGAGGCTCCTCCCGGAAATTGGGGTATACGTAGAGAAAGCATCATGGTCCGAGCACACATGACGAGTCGCACCGGTGTCAACGAACCACTCCCTAGGGTTATTAACTAGGTTAGCTTCGAAAACAACAGCAGACAAGTCCAATTCGGACATTCCTTCTTCAATAACCAAGTTAGCTCCGGATTGTTTTCCCTTGTTCTTAGGGGCATCCCGACAGTCCTTCTGTTTGTGTCCAGGCCTACCACAGTTGTGGCAATTTCCTGCAAACTTCTTGGCTTTCTTGTTATTGGGTTTAGCCTTATTGCTATTCCCCGGGTGCTTGCATTTCTTATCCGTATCAGATTCCGCCAAATTAGCCTTTGCCTCCATCGAGGTCTTGCATACTTGATATTTAATTGCCTATTGCCTTCTTCAGTGCGCAATTTCACAATCAAATCCTCCAAGCCCGTTTGCTTCCTCTTATGCTTAAGATAGTTTTTGAAATCCCTCCAACTAGGCGGCAACTTTTCAATAATTGTAGCCACTTGGAAGGTTTCACACAACTACATCCCTTCAACATGGATGCTGTGCAAAATTAATTGCAATTCTTGGAGTTAACTCATAACAGTCTTGGTGTCAACCATCACATACTCCAAGAATCTGCCGACAATGAACTTTTTGGTGCCGGCATCCTCCGTTCTGTACTTTTTGTCCAACGAGATTCACAATCCCTTGGCAGTACCTTTGAACGAGGCATACACACTGTACAACGCATTATCTAACCCATTAAGGATGTAATGCTTTCACAAGTAGTCCCCTTGACCCCATGCATCAAGGGCAGTCCTATGATCCATATTGGTATCGTCTTGGGAAACAACAGGAGGGTCCTCTTTAAGGAACCTCACCAAGCTTAGGGTTGTCAGATAAAAGAACATCTTTTGCTTCCACGTGTTAAAGTTCAGCCCGGTAAACTTTTCTGGCCTTTCGGAAAGGGCAGCCACGGTTGCTGGAACAGGTGCGATCGAAGGTGTTGCCAACACTGACGTAACACCCTCGGCAGAGGCAGAACCATGTGAAGCCTAAAGTGAGGCCACAGATGTTGTCACACCAAAGGCCACACTTGCTGGAACATCAAAATACTTGGTGTGCTAGAAGGTGTGGTCACTGTTAGATAAATGTTTTTATCATGATTTTAAATGTTGCAAATACTCCTAAATGATTTAAAAAATTTTTTACTAATTTTTGGAGTATTTCTTAGAGTTTATTATTCGTTAAAATATTGGACAACATATTTAATGTTTTTATGTTAATTGGTTTTTACACCAAAACAATGTTTATAAATGTTGTCCAAATACTCCCAAGTGTTTTAAAATGTTTTTACTAATTTTTTGGAGTATTTCTTGAAGTTTATTTTTGATAAAAATCGGACAACATTTTAATTTGGAGGTCTACCGGTCGAACTAGAGGTCGATCGGTACCTGAAGAGTGTGTAAATGAAACAGAACACTCTGGAACACAAAATTTGAAGAGGGGGACCGGTCAAGCTGGGGGCCGACCGGTCGCACCCCCCAGTCGACCCCCCCTTCGACCTGTACCTGGATCGCACTATCTTTTTTCAAAACATTCGAAATCTTATACAGGGCAACCGGTCACGCTGTGTAATCTTTTGACAGCAAAATTTGTACCATTGGACATTCTATCAGCAAGATTTGCTTTATAATTTTGTACAATATTTCTACATCTTGTGATCCTCTTTTTGTAGACAAAAGCAAACAAGAAGGAGACTATGTTGGGAGCCTATGTTGGTGAAGACTCTCCTATAAATAGAGGATGAATTGAATACACAAGATACAACAACACAAGCAAATACACAACAAGAAATCTGCAAATTTCCAAGCTTTCATATTCAACATTCTTGTTGTATTTATAGGCTAAGTATTTCACTTTCACATCTTGAGGTCTAGGCTTTATTTCTTGATTACACTTGCACTCAAATTGTAATATTCATTATTGAGTTGTAATCTTGATTTTTGTCATCATTCAACACAAGACATCCTTGTGAGTATTCTTGTGGAAAGAATACACTTGGGTGATCTAGGTGATAGGTGTTTCAAGAGTGTGGTGCTCTTCAGGTATTGAAGAATTTGGTGTTCTTCAAGGATGAAGATTATGGTAATCTTCACAAGGTGCCGTTGGAGATTGTGGTAATCTTCAAGAGAGATTGTGGTAATCTCAAAGGTGGTGTTGTAGAAGTGTGTGGTGCTCTTCAAGGTCATGTTGTAAGGTGTTGTATTAATTTTGGAAATTAATAAAATCTTTTTTCTTTTTGAAATCCATCCCGGAGATACTGGGGTGGTAGAGGATTAGGCCCTAGGTGGGTTGAACCTCTATAAATCGATGCGTGTTGTTTACATTCCGCACCTTTATTATTGTCTAGGCGTAATTGATTCGAAAAAGAGGGCGAAATCAAAAAGATGGAGATAATCTATTCACCCCCCTCTAGATTATCGTAGCCGCTTGGACTTACAAGTGGTATCAGAGCCAAACTCTCTGGCAAGCTCGTTCCACATCGCGAGTAAAGAGGTACGATCATCGGCTACGAACGAAGTCTACCTTACCGGCGCCTCCACCACCAAGCCACCACTATTCGATTCCAAAAATTTTACATTTTGGAAAGAAAGAATGTAATGCTATCTACAAGGTTGCGGGTTTGATATTTGGAACACGGTCGTAAATGAAGAATCCACTCCAATGATGGACACACCACACAAAGGCGTCAAAGAGCTTAATGATGAAGAAAAGAAAATCATCTCCTTAAATGGTAAAGCTCTTAATATTTTATATTGTTCACTTACCATTTTGGAATATAATCATATTGTAGGAATTAAATCGGTACATGAAGTATGGAGAAAATTTGAAGAAGTATATGCAAATGAAAGGAGCCACTCAAAACCATCTATTTCTCAAATGGATACAAACCCAACATGGGATGAGCTTCCTACAACTTCCGACGTCGATGAAAACGAACAATGTCTTATGGGCTTCGAAGAAGAAAACGAGGTAAGTTCAAAACCTTCCACTTCTTATGATAATGAATTACAAAATGATTATAGTGATTTGCAAAATGATTTTGATGAACTTCAAAATGAATTCCAAAGCTTACTTGTTAAATACAAAAATTTGAAAAAGGAATTGAATATTTTGAAAATTGATAAGAATAATTTATTTTCCTCTTATGAATCACTTTCATGTGATCACACCACCACACTTGACAAGGTTAGAAACCTTGAAAAAAAAATAGTACTCTTGTTGATGATATTAATTGCATGAAAAATGATTTATCAAAATCCAACTTGAGTACCGATAAAATGACCGATATTATTGATGTTCATAGTTGTGATACATTGAAACAAGGACTTGATCATAAGCCTAGTGTTGTTAATTTTGTGAAAAGAAATCAAGTTCCTATGCATGTTGGTCATTATGCTCCCAAAATTACTACTTGTTTTTATTGTGGTAAAACGGGTCACACGACTAATACTTGTTGGGCTAGAAATAGCTCTAATTATTATTGGAGACCTAAAAGTCTCAAAGCTAATTCCAAAGGACCCAAACACTTGAGGGTACCCCAAAACAATGTCATATTAGGTACCCGGCGGAATAATAATCGAGGAAATACATACCCCCAAGAAGACATCAAATGACCATTTTATTTGATCAAAGGAGAAGACAACATCAAAATAAATTTCCAAGAGAAAGACACTATCAACAATGGGAATAACACAATCCTTGGAAATGGAGCAATTGGAAAAACTATCATCAACAAGATGATTTTCAAAGGGGAAGATATCATCAACAATGGGAACGACACAACCCATGGAAATGGCGTAATTGGTAAACCATATCTCCTCATTTAAATATGCATTTTATTTTGTTATGCATATTTTTATTTGTGCCTTAATTGTAAAATAAGTTTTCAAATATTTCTTAATATTAAGGTCTTCAATATATATTTGTGTTTTTAAATATTTTGAAAAGGAGACCTTGTATATTTTGTTCTCAACTCTTGTGCATTTACATAGACTAAGGTGCTTTTATTATCTCTTATGGTTTTATATAGCATAAGCACATTTATGATATCTCTTATTGCTTAGCCTACACTTGTATCATTATGTTTGTGCAAAACGTGTTTAAGAATTGTGTAGGACATATATATTTTCATCATTGGTTATTTTCTCAAGAGAGGACCATAAACTATCGAGGTACGCTCATCATTGGTATTCATCCTATAGACTCGATATATTTTTGTCATTCGTGCTTGTCTTTCAAAGTATTTTATACAAGTGCTATTAAGAGGATTGCTTTTAAAAGGCATTATTTGACATAGCTTGTTTTATCCAAGATTTGTAAAGGATTATATTTTATTTTGATAAAACATTTGATTTTTTAAGTTATGCATTTTATTGCACATATAAAATTATTCTTGGTTGCTTTGTCAAAACTCTTGTTCATATGCTTCTTGTAAATGAGGTCTCAACTATATGCTCTTGAATTTTTCAAATTTCAAAAGAGACCTTATATAGCTTCTTATAAGCTTATTTGAACTTTCATGTTTTATGAAACTCGTGATAATTTGTTTGAAAGCATAGTATGTGTTACTTGTTATTATGTCTCTATTTTTTGATATTACTATGCTCTTGTGCAAGATACCTTGATTAAGTTTTTGGAGAGATTTTTTTTTATTTTGGAACAAGCTCAATGACCAAGAGGAGGTTAGTAACTCAAAAGATATTGTCAAGAAGAAGGTATTGATTTTGATGTAACATTTGCACTCATAGCACGTTTAGAAGCTATTTGCATTTTACTTGCCCATTCTTGTTTTAAGAAAATTTCAAGCTTTACCAAATGGATGTTAAATCCAATTTTCTAAATGGTTTTATTCTAGAAGAAGTCTATGTAAAACCTCCTGGGTTTAAAATTTTTCTAGGCCAAATGATTTTTATAAAAGGCCTTGTTTGGTTTAAAACAAGTACCCCGTGTATGATAAAATAGACTCAGCTATTTTCTTTTGCAAAACGATTTTACAAGAGGTAAGGTTTACAGTACTCTCTTTGTTTTTTTAAAAAGGGCAAGATTGCTTATTAGTGTAAATTTGAGTTGATTTGGTGCTACTAATGAATGTTTGTGCAAGATGTTTTCTAAGTTGATGTTAGGTGAATTTGAGAGGAGCATGATGGAGGAGCTCAAATCTTTTCATTGAACTTCAAGTTAAACAATGCCAAGAAGGTGGTTATATTTCACAATCAAAATATACAAAAGAACCTTTAAGAAGTTAGGCATTGAAGAAGGAAGAACAATCTTCATTCCTATGTCAACAATATCAAAATGAACAAGTTTGAGAAAGGCATATTGGTTAACTAACCAAATTCGAGGTATGTTTATCTTCATCTATTACTCCTTAGACTCGACATTTTATATGCCTTATGTCTATATACTCGACTTCAAACAATCCCAACGAAACTCATTAAAGTGCCGTTAAAAGAAATTTTCAAATATTTGTAAGGCACTTCTTCTTATGACTTGTTTATCCAAAGTTTTAAAATGTTATTATTTTTCGGGATAACAAGTCCGGTGATTACAATTTCTCAAAATATGGTTCGTCATACTCGAACTAAACATATTGAGTTTTGATACTTTTTAAGGGATTGCGTTTCTAAAAATGAAAATTTGAGATGTGTTTAATTCCTTCTCAAGGATAACTCGTGGACATTTGTTTTCAACCGTTTACCGGTGAGTCCTTTACCTCATTTCGAGCTTGATTATGACATAATGTATATTGAATGAGGTCTATGTTTGCATTTTGCACGTTTTTAAAACTTAGGTGCGAAAAATTGGATTTTTGGTTCAAACTTCGGATTTTGCAAAATCAAAACGGACAATGGCTGATCGATCGGCTAAGGCCGACCGTCGCCAAGCCTCCGACCGGCGCCCTAGCCCCAGCATCGGTTGCCATTGATGATTTCACCTTTAAAATGGCTCATCCTTCATTTCGTCATTTTGGCTATTTTCTTCCAAAATCGAACCACTTTGCAAATTTCACACACAATTCACCCAAAATAATTTCTTTCTTGTATATTATATATTTTTGGGTTTATAGTACGAGTATATCATCTGTATTACTCGACCTCTCCGATTGATTGGTAAGTTTAATTCCTCCTTTTATCTCAATTGGGTTGAACCTTTAAGAAAAGGCTTATGTATTGATTTTTGATGGAATTCTTGTATAATTGTGTTGTGCATGATTATTTTTGATGGATGAATATTGTATTATTGCAATTGGTGATGAAATTGTTTGGCTTAAATGTATTACAAAGGCGTTATACATCTCTTGTTTTATTCGACGCATGCCAAGTGTTCGACAAAATGCTTCTATGAAAAATTCATCACCTACATGATTCTCTTGATTTGAAAAGTTTTATAAGTTTATAGAGATCATATTTTATCAATCAAATGAGCTTTTACAAATCAAATGAACAATTGTTTTCCTTTTATTCGGAATTTAAGCTTAAATGCTCAATATGCTCGATAAATCGATTAAATTGCGCACTTTGATATAATTATATGATGTTTTTATCGTGCTAACATTATTTTTGATGATTCCAAAGGGGGAGAAACAGGAAAAACACTCATATGCTCAAAGAAGCAAAAATAAGCTTGCAAGAAAATCTATAAGCTAGGGCTCTTTAAAGCCAAAAGCTGTGAACAATACTTAGTCCATGTGGTGTATTATGGACTTTTATGCTTGACTAATGATGTTTTATGACAGGGGGAGCTTATAACCTCATGAAATTCAAGCTAAAGTTGTAAAAGCTAAGTTTTTAGCTTTTAGTTGGTTGCTTGTATACTTGTTCTTGATATGCATATTGATAGGGGTAGCTTATGCAAAAATGATTTTGAAAAATCTTTGCTCCTATCCTTGTGATGTTGCTTATGATAAATGTTGCGTGTGATGGATTGATGTTTTTAGACCGGATAAAATTGTTTTGTTTTAAAATAGATCTCCTAAAATTGTTTTGGTTTGTAATCATCAAAAAGGGGGAGTTTGTTAGATAAATATTTTTATCATGAGTTTGTTTATAAATGTTGTCCAAATACTCCCAAGTGTTTTAAAATGTTTTTACTAATTTTTTGGAGTATTTCTTGAAGTTTATTTTTGATAAAAATCGGACAACATTTCAATTTGGAATTGGTCGATAAATGTTGTCCAACAAGAGTCGTTTTAAAATGTTTTTACTAATTTTTTGGAGTATTTCTTGAAGATTATTTTTGATAAAAATGAAACATTTCAACACTCGAACACAAAATTTGAAGAGGGGACCGGTGAAACAACACTCGAACACAAAATTTGAAGAGGGGACCGGTCGCCGGGGCCGACCTGTCGCACTTCCGGCCGACCGGTCGACCCCCCTTCGACCTGCACTGGATCGCACTATCTTTTTCAAAACGTTCAAATCTTATACGGGGCAACCGTCACGCTTTGTGTAATCTTTTGACAAAAAATTTGTACCGTTGGACATTCTATCGTAAAGATTTGCTTTATAATTTTGTAAAATATTTCTACATCTTGTGATCCTCTTTTTGTAGACAAAAGCAAACAAGAAGGAGCCTATGTTGGGAGCCTATGTTGGTGAAAACTCTCCTATAAATAGAGGATTAATTGAAGACACAAGATACAACAACACAAGCAAATACACAACAAGAAATCTGCAAATTTCCAAGCTTTCATATTCAACATTCTTGTTGTATTTATAGGCTAAGTATTTCACTTTCACATCTTGAGGTCTAGGCTTTATTTCTTGATTACACTTGCACTCAAATTGTAATATTCATTATTGAGTTGTAATCTTGATTTTTGTCATCATTCAACACAAGACATCATTGTGAGTATTCTTGTGGAAAGAATACACTTGGGTGATCTAGGTGATAGGTGTTTCAAGAGTGTGGTGCTCTTGAGGTATTGAAGAATTTGGTGTTCTTCGAGGTTGAAGATTGTGGTAATCTTCACAAGGTGCCGTTGGAGATTGTGGTAATCTTCAAGAGTGATTGTGGTAATCTCAAAGGTGGTGTTGTAGAAGTGTGTGGTGCTCTTCAAGG
Source organism: Rehmannia glutinosa (assembly GCA_016081115.2). NCBI lineage: Eukaryota > Viridiplantae > Streptophyta > Magnoliopsida > Lamiales > Orobanchaceae > Rehmannia > Rehmannia glutinosa. The sequence continues at coordinate 62,953,353 of CM071927.1, forward strand.
TGATGTTGTAAGGTGTTGTATTATTTATGGAAATTAATAAAATCTTTTTTCTTTTTGAAATCCATCCCGGAGATACTGGGGTGGTAGAGGATTAGGCTCGAGGTGGGTTGAACCTCTATAAATTGACGTGTGTTGTTTACATTCCGCACCTTTATTATTGCCTTGGCGTAATTGATTCGAAAAAGAGGGCGAAATCAAAAAGATGGAGATAATCTATTCACCCCCCCTCTAGATTATCGTAGCCGCTTGGACTTACAGTCACACCCCCCACAGACACTGGAGCATATCCGAGCAGAGGTGATGTAACACTTCCCACAGTCGCTGGAATGTTCGGAAACAGAGGTGTGACAGAAGGTGTGGTCACACCCCCCACAGTCATCGAAACAGAAGCACGAGCAGGTGTTGGCAGAGGTGTGGCTGAAGGTGTGGTCACACCAAAAGAAGGAACAATAGAAACAGGTGTTGTCGGAGGTGTTGTTACACCCGAGGCCACACCTACTGAATCAGTAGTCATCGCGTTGCTTGAAGATGCCATCAGTCCAAATTACAAACAAGAGTCTTAAAATTGTTGAGATACAATAAAAATCAGAGGGATACAACAGGGGATGATTCGAACTAATAATCGTCAATTACAAACAAAGCAAAAAGAAGACAGTAAAGTAAGTCGAGGCGAGCGAACTCTTTTTTTAAGACTCTTGTTGCCACGTCAACGAGTCTCCCATGATACAATGACTTTGGTAATGGATAGGAACACCACAAATCCTTCTACCCGGCGAACTGAGATAAGTGAGGCCTGAGGTGACGCCAACACTTCTACGTAACACTTCTGATGTAATGCAGATTTTTTGAGTGACAGACCGTGAAAGTGAATGCACGAGTTTTTCTGTGATTGTGATGATGATGCACGAAAACCACTAAAAAGGGGGGCTCCAATATATAGGGAAAACGTAGGGAATCCTCCAAAGGAAAGCCCTAATGATTTGGACTCAAATATGTCCATCAATCCTCAATCAAATCCTTCTTATTTTAGATTGATTTTTTCCAAGTCAAACCTTCCAATTGTGGCCTCAATCGGTTTAGGAATGATTTGATGCAAATCAATCATGTTACCATAAATTGGTGATTTGAGTCAAAGTTGCCTATTTAACGGATAAAATCAAACAACTTACCAAACACCGGATTTGACCAATCTACCAACATTTCACATATGTTGGATACATTTCACATATGTTGGATACATTTCCCACAAATATATCTTTCCAAGTGTACCATTTGTGCATCGATTTCTCACTCACCCATAAATGGTTTTGTGAAAATAATTGCACCACTCGTTTCCAAAATTAACGAGTTCCCACACTTGGAATTTCAGCTTAACAAAACCGATTTTTCCAACACACCAGCCGCCGCGGGAAAATGCTCCGGTACGGTGGGCTTTTTCCTCCCTTAATTTTATTTCTATTGTTTATTTAATTATTATTATTATTATTATTATTATTTTAGTTGTTAAACTTAATTCTATTTGTGGTTTAGTGAAGCCAAAGCCAAAATACCGTGAACTTTAGGTTCGTCAGGTATATGAGTGGCGGAAAACCTATTGCATGTTATATATCTAAAGGATTCTTATGTGTCAAATATTTTTATTGATTAAACAAATAAGAGATATTGAAAATTTTACTAAATTGGGAGAACTTTTTGAATTTTTACTCAAACGAGTTTATTTGAAATATCGTTAAATCATGAAACTGGTTGAGTTAAATTTATGAATATGTGCTAATTGTGATACCAAGTGGATGATTATATTATATGATTTATATAAGAATAAACATATCTAAAAGTTTGTTAATATTTTTTAGTGTTGTAAATTAAATTAGTGGCCCGAAATTAGTGTTTGCCTCCTTATGTAGGAATACCGAGAAGCTATTTCGGAGAATAAATTATTTCATCAATCAATCATTAAAATGTGGGTAAATTTTTTTAGTGAAGGTCATTTTAATGGGAAAAGATGAATCATGGCATGTTGCATCCTTCAATTTTGTTTATACTTGAATTCGTTAGCTGCATGAGATTTAATATATTTGATGATGAAATTGTAAATTGTGTTGCAAAATTGTTTGTTTGATAACCAAGTTAGATTAGATAATAACTAAGGATTGAACCTTGGTTGGACTCACTTATATTACACAAACAACACGAGTTTTTGGAAAACTTTAAATTTGAAATCTAGGATACGCCTAAAATTCACATGTACTTAATCTAATTTGTTAAATTAAAAGACTTATCTCCACTAGTTGAAAATATCTCATTTAGTCAATCCAATTGATCAAATAACTACATTAGTATTTGACTAAATTTGGAACTAGAGTCGTGAATCTTTTAAATAGAGTTTTGTGTTAATTTTCATAAAGTATGTAATTTGTTAGAAGTTATGTTAATTAATTTGAAAGAATATATATACATGCAATGTGTCTTTAATTTTAAATTTAAAGTTGTTTTGAAGAATTGACACAATGTTGGACTAAATTGTATTTTAATAAATTGGACAATATTGTATTTCTCTTGAAATCAAGAATTAACCCTAGTTGAGATGAAAATGAATTACCCATGTAGCATCATCACTTTTACAAGATTAGAGAACTCTCACATGCGAGCTAATCGACTTATATTAGTAATTGTTAAGATTGAGGATTATATTATTACTCTATAACATGTTTCATTGACAATCAATAATTGTTTGATACGTGTTTTTATCTTAATTTTGATGATTTTATTTTGTCACCAAAACAATGCTTTTAAAGGTTGTCCAAATACTCCTAAATGATTTAAAATGGTTTTAATATTTTCCGGAGTATTTCCTCAAGTTTATTTTTGATAATAATGGACAACACTTTTAATGATTTTATATCAATGGATTTTTCACTCCTAAACAAGGTTCCTAAATGTTGTCTAAATACTCTCGATTGGTTTAAAATGTTTTTACTAAATTTTCGGAGTATTTCTTGGGTTTTATTTTCGACAAAAATTGGACAACATTTGCCTCAAGTTTCGACCTCTTAGGGCAACCCGTACTGACCAGATGTTTTTAGAAACAGAAAATGAGACGGAAGGAAAAACAAGCAGTCGACCGCCGCCCGGGGCGTTTGACATATGTGTTTGAAATGTAGAACTTTTAATCTTTGCAAAATCCATGAGGGGGACCGGTTGGGGTGATGGTCGACCGGCCGAGGTAGACGTCGACATTTTGCTGTGTATTTTTCCAACGTGTTTGTATTGACAAAAAAAATATGACCGTTTGACAAAGTGAGACACATTTCCTTAAATTGTGGGATTGATTTCTAACAGCTTTTTCTTGATTTTAATTGTATTTTTCTCGTAGATTTTCAATCCCCAAGAGGAGCCTATGCTTGATCAATCATCTCCTATAAATAGAGGAAGTTTTGGAGCAACCAAAACAACAATTGAGATACTACACAACAAGATACACTTCAAGCAAACACTTGGTCTTTCATTGTCTTATTTCTTGTTGTAATTTGCCTAGCTATTCACTTTCACATTCTTGAGGTCTAGGCTATTCTTGATTACACTTGCACTCAATTGTATTATTCATTATCGAGTTGTAATCTTGAATTTGTGGTCGCCATTCAAACACAAGATATCCTTGTGAGTGTTCTTGTGGTAAGAACACACTTGGGTGATCTAGGTGTTAGGTGTGAGAAGATTGTGGTAATCTTCTTATTGAGGTGTTGAAGAATTTGGTATTCTTCAAGGTTGAAGATTGTGGTAATCTTCACAAGGTGCCGTTGAAGGAAGATTGTGGTAATCTTCAAAGGAGATTGTGGTAATCTCCAAAGGTGATGTTGAAGAAGAGTGTGGTGCTCTTCAAGGTGTTGTAAGTTGAATTTGTATTAATTTTGGTAATTAATAAAATTCTTTTTCTTTTCGAAATCCATCCCGGATATACTGGGGTGGTAGAGGATTAGGCCCTAGGTGGGTTGAACCTCTTTAAATCGTCGTGTGTTGGTTACATTCCGCACCTTTGTTATTGTATTTGAGCATTCGGTTTTAAAAAGAGGGCGAAATCGAAAAGATGGAGATAATCTATTCACCCCCCCTCTAGATTATCGTAGCCGCTTGGACTTACAATAATGACGTGTAGTGTTTCTTTGTATTGAAATTCATTAATATTTTATCGTTATCATTTGTTGTTATCGCTATGACCCATGTCAAGTTTCCCCGAGTCTTGTGATGAACCCGTTTGACATATGTGGTTCAAGCAATCAATCGAACAAGTCGCATGATGATGTTTGCTCGACTACACATGTGTATATTCCTATTTTTCTTGTCGGGCCAGAGACGGCTACAGAACTTGGGTCGTAGTATTGGTATATTCCAGAATATGACACTCTGGGTATAAACCCACAGCTAAAGAGTATTTGAGCCACTCGGAGGAATAAGGTGCATGGGAGACTTCGGCCTGGTGCGCGGGAGAATGCAATAGGTTCGGTGTTTGATCAACATTGACCTTACGTTTATTTTGTGTATCCCGTTGGTTGTTAAAATGGGACATAGAACCATGTCCGTTTTAAATTCAGTTTGAATCCCTTAATTTGTTTTACTATATTTGTGCTAATACTAAATTTGATGCAACAACCTAAAAATCATGGGTTAGTACAATTTATATTTTGTTTCGATACCTTTGCAATATTATTTCTGTATAAGTTGCTTATTCATGATATTGTCTGCTTGTGTAGCGGTATTTATTTGGTATGCTTTGTAGTTAACATTAGTCTTGTCAATTTTGCATTCATTTGCACGCATGAACCCATTTTGTTTAGTAGGTAATTAGCTCAAAAAATTTCTTTCAAGTTTTCATGGATAACTCTTGCATTCCCATCCCCCTACCCACTAAGCTCATTTTGCTCATCCCACGTTTTTCCTAATACAAGAGTAATGCAGAATTCCAATTGTATCGTGTCATTTCTCTGATTTTTGCCATAAGTATTTTGATGCGAACTTTGTACAATTTTGCTTACTATTTTTCAATGTATTATTTGTTATTATTAAGTTTTATAAGTTAAGACTTATGTTGTATATTTGTAATGTACTTTGTTTATGTGATTGGGTTACTCTGAAATTTTTTGGTAGACTTAGATCCTGTAATATTATAAGTTTAAATTATCGTACTTTTGGACAGTTGCACTTGTGGAGCTTAAGTTAGTAAATATTCAGGGTCTGTTATTCATTATTCGAGATCTTTATTTTGGTCTATTGAATTTGGGGCATTACAACATTAGCCCTTCTTTCTCCTCTCAGAAGGTATTTTCATGTCCAACACTCCCTAATCCACTTCCACCTTTCATGCAAAATGGTTCTTGATTGACTATTTTAAATAAATTTCAATTACTCTATGTCTTCACCGTACACTTTTGGGGAAAGGTATTAAGGCTCGCATGGAAGAATATTCTGTCTTTTCTTTGTCTTATCTCCTGAACAAAATACCGATTCATTACTCAACCTTAGAAGGATACTCAAGCTGCAAGGGGTCCTTCTGGGTTGCTGCTTTATTTCTAATATCCATGTCTTTAACAATCAACTTCCAATCTTCTTTTTAATTTATCTCCTCCATTTCAATTTCAGAGTTGAAGCATCCAATGCATATTTCTTGATTCTTCTTCCAAACACATTATTGTTAAATCTTTTGCCAAAGATTTCATATTTCTGAGCTTTGCTTAGGAGAAAGACTTGCATTTGGAATTTTAGCTTCTTCATGGACATATTTCAACAAATATTCAGGATCTAGAGCTTCGACGTATGTCATCATGATTTGATGATTTTGGATTTGTTGTCCCATGTAACTCCACACATAAGTGTCTTTTTATGCATGTTTTACATGTTTATTTTAGTAGGATTTAAGTTATTTTGTTGTTAGCTTCATAGGTTTTTTAATAGTACATACTTCATATTACTAGAGGTGTTCTTTTTATGCAAGCTGATCATTTGGAGCGGTTTATAGCAAATTGGGACATAATTCATGTCAAAACATAAGTCTGATTAAAAGGATGCGAAGACGCTCGAAAACCTAAGCGAAACACATAAAAATGGAGACTTTCTGACAAAACACGGTCGTGTTAGAAAAATGCGAATCTGAGCAAAAAGGGGCCAAGTGCATTTAAACACGGCTTGGCCGTGCTTTGAAACACGGGTGTGTTCGTGAGTTATTTTGCAAACACAACCAGTAATTTGAAACATAGGCGTTTTAGTGTTTTTTTACCAACGTGCTTCTTGCAACTTCTAAAGGTCATATGAAACACGACCTGACTGTGTTTCTCGGAAAGCCATGTTGCATGACTGTTTCTGCAACCAAGCCTTTTGATAACTGTTCTACACTATTGACACCCAAATTTGTTGAACAAAGTCTTCTTTTCACCTACAATTTTGCATAAAACAAGCACTCTATAACCCAACTAACTAAGTGGCCACATTAAACTACCAAAAGATGATATTATTAAGGAATACTTTTCACCAAAATAACGTCAATAAAAGCGTAAGGATAGGGTTAAGGATGAAAATTCATTATTCAGATTTTAGAACATCAATTACATATTGTGAGAAGAGACGGAGAGAAGAATTGGAGATTAAAGAGTTTGGAGAAGAAGGCTTGGAGCACCATTGAAGTTAACCCAAGAAAAGTCCTATCTTGATTTTAAGAAAAAATAAGTTTATTATGTCTATGTCAATTGCATATTCTTGTGTAGAATATGTTTTTCTTAAGATCATGTTGAGTTAAACCTTTAGTGTTTGAATGTAATGAACTCTAGAATGAATTTGTGATGATGGTTTGAATGTTTTTAATATAATCTTTATATTTTATTCCTAATCGGGTAACCAATAGATTGATGGTGAGATAGAACCAATATAAGTGAAATGAGTTAAATGCAATCCTAGATATATGACGAAATAAATCTTTCGGATTAGGGTCAAACCTAATATGGAAATTTATAAATTGTTAACGCAATTTTGGGGGTTTTAACTAGAAAGATATTTAAGTTAATGAACTTAACACTAAGAGTAATTTACCCTGAAAGAGGGTTTAACTTAATTTAGGAATGTCTGATGTCCATGAAGCATGAGATTATGTTAAAAATGGATGGTAAGTACTTAAGGGTTCAAAGTTGTATTTATTCTTTTTAAAATCATAAAGACATTCTAGACGGATTTACATTCGAACACGTTTTTATCTATTGATCTCTTATTTAAAAATCTTTCCCAATTCCATCTTTTGTAATTTGATTGATTAAATAGATTTTTACTTTTCTTTTTATAAATCAACCATCTGAAAATTATCAGATTAGATAATAAAAAAACGATAATTATTAGTACTCATAATCCTCATTGGAATGATATTTGATACTCGGTAAACTAAACTATAAAATTATAGGTGCGCTTGCCTAAAGTTTTTAGAATAGCTTTTGAGCCATCAGGTTTTTGGCTCCATTGTCGGGGATTGTGATATTAAGAACACTTGATTTTTATTAATCTAATCATTTTTTTTATTTTCATGATTTCTTTTCTTTTTATCTATCTTTGGTGAGCCTTGTTTCACGCTTCCTCGTCTTTTACTTGTTGTAGTATATGCCTACTCGTCGTCGTAGTGGGAAAGACGAGGTCACCGGCAGTGACATAGTCAAAAACACATAGGAATGTGTTAACACAGAATACGAAGAAGACATGAAAGAAAGTAATAACAAGAATTTTGTGATCGTGGCAGAAGAATCACAAAGAACGATGTATGACTACGCCAAACCATCAATGGATTGCACAACATCAAGCATCATAAGGCCCGATGTTGCCGCTAATAACTTTGAAATCAAACACAATATTATTCAAAGTTCTTACGATGCCATTCGCCTACGACTGATTCCATTTTCCCTCAAAGGATGAGCAAAGTAGTGGTTGAATACTTTACCAAGATGAACTATCTCAATATGGAATGCGATGGCCGAAAAATCCTCCTAAAGTATTTTCCACCGGCAAAAACTGCTTGATTGGGGAACTAAATATCTTCCTTTACCCAAGCCGATGATGAAACATTATAGGACACTTGGGGAGATATTTAAAGAGATATTACGGAAGTGCCCTCATGATAGCTTACCCATTTGGATGCAAGTCCAAACCCTTCAAAATGGGTTACTTTTCTCATAAAGGCAGATGATCGATGCAACAGCTGGGGGGACATTGAACAGTAAAATACCAGAAGCAGCTCAAGAAATTATTGAACGATGGCTATGAATAGATGCCAATGGAAATCCATACGCGGTAAATCAAATAGGTCAGTTGGAGTCTATAATATATATTTTGTGGTTACTTTAGCAGCGAAAGTTGAAGACTTGAATTAGAAGATTGATGATTTGACTACTCCCATACCACAAGACCAAGTGTTATCTTGCGAAACATGTGGAGGATCTCATACCTATATCACATGACACCACAAGTTGAAGAGGTCGATTATGCTAGGAACCAAGCCAGAAATCCTCCAAATAATCATTTCACCAACACATACAATCCTGGGTGGCGGCAACATCCTATTTTCAGTTGGGGTAATCAAGGCCAAACACAGCCTTATCCTAACTTTAATCCACACATGTCTCCCGAATTTCAGCAGCCCCAAAGAGAAGCCTAACATGAAAGAACTTATGGCAAAGTTTGTGTAATCAACTGATGCCCGATTCCTAGAAGTTGAGACATCATTGAGAAACTAAGAGGCATCTATCCATAACTTGGAGAATCAGATAGGGAAATTTGAAAATCTTATCTCAGAGCGACCGCAAGGGAATTTGCCGAGTAACATAGAACCAAATCCGCGAGAATATGTGAAGGCAACCTCCCTTAGTTTTCAAAAATGAACATCATAATGCCATCACTCCCATGCAAAAATGCGTGGATAATGACAAACCCAAGAAAGATCCCAGGAAGAAGGTGGTTGAAGAATACAAGCCAAAAATCCCATATCCAAATCAATTCGAAAAAGATAGAAAGGATGACCAATTCGGTAAATTTCTTAAGTTATTCAAATAATTCCATACTAACATTCCATTTGTTGAAGCACTTTCATAGAAACCAAAGTATGCAAAAAGTTTTAAGGACCCCCTTGCCAATAATAAGAAGCATGAGAAATTATTGCATGTGCAATTGAATGAGGAATAGTCAACTATTTTACAGAATAAGCTGCCACAAAAGCTTAAGGACCCATGGGGTTTTACTATTCCTTGTACAATTGATGGTTTACCTGTTGATAGGGCACTAGCTGACTTAGGAGCAAATATTAATTTAATGTCTTATGAAGTATTCAAACATATGGGATTAGGTGAACCCAAACTTACTAGGATGGATATTCAATTAGCCGATAAATCGATTAAACATCATAGAGGTGTTATTAAATATTGTTTGTCAAGATTGATAAATTCATATTTCTAGTTGAATTTATTATTCTTGACATGCACAATGATATAGAGGTTCCCTTAGTTCTAGAGCGCCAGGTTTTGGCTACTACAAATTCACTCATTGATGTGCATGATGGAAAACTTACTTTGTGAGTAGGAGATGAATAATTTATCTTTAAAATTCCTATTGATATGACAAATTCTATTGATAAAGATGATACTTATTTTTCATGAACTCGATTAGCACAAAGATGAATGATACTTTACATGATATGACGTCTAATAAGCTCTTAGAGATTTGTGTTGTTCAGTATATAGGCGGACCTACCGAATAACTCCTACTTAGGGATGTCATGCATAAAAACAAGATCGTCAAAGTCAATGGGCATTGTTTGAAGCTCGATTTGGGTGGTGATGTTGATCAGGGTTGTAAGGATTATCATAAGCTCGAGGCTCCACCCGACTAATCTCTATATTTAGGTGAAATAGTCCCGTTGTATGACTTTAAAGAAACACTGACCAGGAGGCAACCCGGTATTTCGTGCAAGTTTGTTTTTGGCTTTCCAAAAAAAAAACTTTGAACCCATTTATTTGTTTGTTTGTCTTAATTGTGTGCGTGTGTTCATCTATTTCTTTCACATTGAGGACAATGTGAATCTTCAAGTTGGAGGTGGATGCAATTGCATTCTTAGAGTGTTTGTATTCTTATTTTTATTCTGAGTCTGTTGTTGGGAGAAATAATTTTCAAAGAAATAAATTGAGTGTTTGTTAGACAATTAATGTTCCCAATTACACATAAATTAGCTTTATTATTATTATTATTTTATTTTTTTTTAAAAGAAAAGAAAAGTGATTTATAGTCTTGAATAGATGATGTAGATGCGAGCCGAATTTAGACGAGATTTCTAACATCATAATTCTTGATATGCTAATTCATATATGATAATACTTACAACTATGTACATCGGAGAACTCTTGATTTAGTGGTGGCTAACTATTCATTAAATCAAGCCCAAAAGAGAGAGAGAGAGAGAGAGAGAGAGAGAGAGAGAGAGAGAGAGAGAAAAAAAAATATCAAAGGGACTAATCGAGGTTATACTCCTATGTCTATTGCTACTTATTAACTAGGAGCGTTCATGAGCTCCATGTTGATATTTTACGTAAAACAACACCACAAATATGTGTATGGAAAACCACCTTAGGAATTTTGAAATGAATTTCAAAACAGCTAGTGGAAGAACACCTCTAACATCCTAATCAATAAATCTTTCTCGAAAAAAACAAAAAAATTGACTTTTGCTTATTTTGAAGAAGCTTGGTTATAAGACTAGGAAACCCTCTACAGAAATCAATGAGTTCTTGGATTTATAAAGTTCTATTATGTTGAAGTTGCGCAAAACTATCAATATTTGTTAAGTGATGATATCAAGACAAAATGGTGCCTAGTGATGTTGTTATTTTCCTTTCCAAAAGATTGCTTTGTTAAACTTTGTTTTTACGAGATAGCTAGTTTGGGTTTGGAGAGGGTTAGGAAGTTGGCTACTTATATTTTAATTGTAGAAATGGGGATTTCCCATTGTGTTTTATCAAATCTCTCCTCATGTTTTTATGTTTTGCTTGAGGACAAGCAAAGTTCTAGGTTGGAGGTTGTTTGATAAGTGTTCTTTCACTACAAGAAAACTTTATTAGACATCGGTTTTTAACCGATGTCTAATGAATAAAAAAATCGATGTTCAAACCCCTGTTGTTAAAGAGGGAGTTTTGAACATCGGTTTTCCACCGATGTCAATAAAAGAAAAAACATCGGTGAAAAATCGATGTTGATTAAGAAATCTAACTGATGTTAAAACCCCTTTGTTAAAGTGTGAACAATTTAACAATGATTTTTCACTGACGTTGTTTCGGGTAACAACATCATTTTGGTACATCAGTTTTTACCCGTTGTTGATTCTTGAAACAACAATGGCTTATAAGTATCGTTGTTTTGGTTTAGTTATTTATGAAATGACATCGGTTTTGAAAGCGATGTCTATATGAGAACAACCGTTGTCATTACATTTTAACACATCACTTTATAACCGATGTTGTTTGTTTTTTGAAACTAATTTAATTTTTCTTAACAATATTGTGTTATTTACCCCTCTAATTAACGATGATAGCAACAATATTCACTAATCTAAATCAATAAATAATTAATTACAATCGAAATTAACAAATATAATATGCATTAAGCCATCCATTCAAAATGTGCACAAACAAGTACTTAAAGGACTTAATATCGTTGCAACATCCTCACAGCTCCCAATTTGTCAACTTACATTGCAAATCCTTACTAGTAATATTTTTAAACAAAATCTAAGAGTGCTAGTTGAAATGGAATAGACACATCCTGAAACATCCTTCAACCCCTCTGGTAAAACAACGTGAAAAGAAGGGAGCAATTCTTAGTACAATAAAGCTAATTATAACTAATAAATTATGAAATCAGAATTTTTCTATAATATCCCGTATTTTTCTATTATTATTATATGAATTATAATTTTATTAATCATAAAAATATAATTTTAATTGCCACATTTAATAGAATTTCAGTTATGAATTTACAAGGACTCAAACTTAATTAAAAGAATATGAAAGGTGAAGGGTTATAATTTTTAATGCATGAACTTAATTCTCAATCATAAATTCCATAATTCAACTCTATAAATTGAGAATTTTCCTCTACAAACTTCACCCCATTTCTCTACAAATCATATTCAAGAATCGAGAATCAAGAGGATTAGAATAATCGTTTTAGTTACTACGCGGATTAACAGAAATCAGTTGAGGTGGGGATATTTCTATTCAAGTATTGTTTGTCATTATTAAATATTTCATATATGTGTTTTCGTTTATGTGCAACGTAGAATGAGGAAATCATATTAGTCAGGGACCGTAAATAGGTCTGGGATCAAAAGAATCCTCGGGGTAGCCCGCAGTACTATAAAGAAATTGGCCAGTCAGAGGAAAATTTTAGAGGAAAAATTACATGTTGAATATTTACGATTACGCCAATTGATGTATTTAATTATGACAAACATGTCCCCACGGAGCGAGTTGAAAGCTCACCCCATTTTTATTAAAACATTTTAGGTTGAGGAGGCGCCCGAGCGAGGATTGGAGGCGGTGGATGCAAAGTCAGTGATTTTTATTTAATTTGAACTTTTAGGAACCCTTATTTGTTAACTAATTTGAGTACTTACAGTTAATAGTTAGCATTTTAATTTTTTTAGAATAAATGTTTAAGTTTTATTAAGTTATTTTCTTAAAACTCGTGTTTTTATAATAGCATTTTCCATAAAAGTCGGACTATTTTATATTGTAAATCGGGGCGTTACAAGTGGTATCAGAGCAGGTCTACGGTTCTGTAGACTTGGAAAAAAATATATCTTTTCAAATTTTAAAAGAAAATTATCTAGTGACATCCACCTCCGCCATATCTCGTCGGATTCCTCAAGGTACGCAATTTATTATGTCACGCTATTTATTTTATTCATGAAATGTTTTATATTATCAAGTTTTAAAAGTACATTTTATAAATTCAAGTCATCATTTTTTTAAAAAGCATTACTGCACGCGTACTTTCAACATTAGACAAAAATTCCTCGTGTAAAAAAAATGACACTATTTTCTATGAACTTTGTTAAGACAACGAATTTCGAGGACGAAATTTTTTAAAGGGGGATAGTATGTAATATCCCGTATTTTTCTATTATTATTATATGAATTATAATTTTATTAATCAGAAAAATAATTTTAATTGCCACATTTAATAGAATTTCAGTTATGAATTTAGAAGGACTCAAACTTAATTAAAAGAATATGAAAGGTGAAGGGTTATAATTTTTAATGTATGAACTTAATTCTCAATCATAAATTCCATAATTCAACTCTATAAATTGAGAATTTTCCTTCACAAACTTCACCTCATTTCTCTACAAATCAGACTCAAGAATCGAGAATCAAGAGGATTAAAATAATCGTTTTAGTTACTACGCGGATTAACAGAAATCAGTTGAGGTGGAGATATTTCTATTCAAGTATTGTTTGTCGTTATTAAATATTTCATATATGTGTTTTCGTTTATGTGCAACGTGGAAAGAGGAAATCATGTTAGTCAGGGACCGTAAATAGGTATGGGATCAAAAGAATCCTCGGGGTAGCCCGCAGTACTATAAAGTAACTGGCCAATCAGAGGAAAATTATAGAGGAAAAATTACATGTTGAATATTTACGATTACGCTTATTGATGTATTTAATTATGACAAACATGTCCCCACGGAGCGTGTTGAAAGCTCACCCCATTTTTATTAAAATTTTTCAGGTTGAGGAGCCCGAGCGAGGATTGGAGGCGGTGGATGCAAAGTCAGCAATTTTTATTTAATTTGAACTTTTAGGAACCCTTATTTGTTAACTAATTTGAGTACTTACAGTTAATAGTTAGTATTTTAATTTTTTTAGAATAAATGTTTAAGTTTTATTAAGTTATTTTCTTAAAACTCGTGTTTTTATAATAGCATTTTCCATAAAAGTCGGACTATTTTATATTGTAAATCGGGGCGTTACATTTTCTTAGTACAATAAAGTTATTCAATCTAGAAGCTTGCAATCACTTTTTTTAGTGTTTGCAAGAAATGATTAAATAAAATATTGATATGACAGTCCAAATAAATGTCGAATAGTCAAAACTAATTTATTAATTAAAAAAATCACTTTTTTTTGAATTCCCTTTACTCATACTCCATAGCAGAGGACTTTAAGAATGCAAAAATTGAGGATTGGAACAGTAATGAGAAATGATTAAATCAGAAAAATAATAGATTTTCCACATTAATTAATTAAAATATGTAAAAAAAATAAAAATATAGGCTCATACCTTGTGTAAAGAAAAAGAAGCTCTTCCAACATTAACAATAACATCAATAGGGATTTCCTGGGAAAATAACCTGTTAACAAAAATAGCACAAAAACAGCTTAAAAATTCCAATTATTTTCAGATCAAGTAAAATTCTATAGTCATGGACCTTCAAGTAGTATGGGGGGACAAAGGGCATTTTAAGGAAAAGGTGATTGGACTGGACAGGGAATGAACATATTTGAAATTTGATTGTGGGATAATTTCAGAGTTGGTACCCCAAGTTTACCTACTTTTTTGCTTTTGGTACCCCATGTTTCCAACTCATCAAATATGATCATCAACGTTACTTTTTTTAATCAAGTTATGTATCGGGCGTTAGTTGACCGTTAAACATGACTGGATAACCTGCTATAACAAGTAAAAGATAAGCAAAAAAGCTGGTAAATACATTATTTCCTTATTTTCACTTGTTCTTTCATTTCTAACCCCTCAATTCACTTTTGAAAAAAAAAAAGTCAAAACATTAAATTTGTTATGAAAGATAATATTTTATAATTTGTAATTAATATATTATATTTTGTAGCATGTAGTTAATAATTTTATTTTATATTATTAAAAAGCAAATTAAAGGACCTGATGACGTGGATGAAATAATTTAGTTACAAAATCGATTTCCAATTAATTAATTAATTACTGAGAAGTAGAGAAATAACATGGATTAATTTATGATAATTAATGGACTTCAAATGCTTATATGAAAAGTTATTGAGTAATTTAGTTGGGTTTTTTTGGTTTTTTTTGGGGGGGGGGGGGAGTATGGACAAAGATATGGGAACTCGTAAAGCAAATACTTTAGTATTATACTGAAGAAAATAATTTTGATATTGTATTGATAAGATCAATAATTTAAGAATTTGTCTCTCGTTATCATTTAATTCGACTAAAAGTTTTGAATAAAAATCACAGGAAAAAAAATCACATCCAAATCAAAATTTTCCTTCAAAGGACATTATTTTTGAAAGAATAATTATTTTAAATGTCAAAACAATTTGACGTACAACAAAGAAAAATGCATACTTCAGACCAGAAAAAAAATGGAAAAAAACACGATGTATTAAAAATATTGTCATTTCTAAATATTACCAGTAATTTTCTGGAAATACATCAAACTTAAATAACCTAACATATCTACACATTCTCTAAAAAAATCGAATCAGATTCTAACAAGTTTTTTAATAATTCGACTTGATCATCAGCCCCACGAGCATAGACGGATCCACGTTTCTTAATATGGGGGCACGTGCCCCCATAAGTTTTTTTCTTATTTTTTTAATATTTATATTATATATTTTTTGTTGTTAAAAATTGTATACTAATTAGATAAATAAAAAAATAAACTATGCTCCAATAATTGTTTTATACGTATTTGTTTTTTGTTTTCTTTACTATTTATAATTTATTTTTATAAATTATATATTAATTAGGTTAAAAATTATATAAATTAAGTGTGCCTTTACTTATTTTGGACCTATTAATTGTTTTTATATAATTTATGAGTGTATTTATTATGTGTCCCCATTATAAAAAAATCCTGGATCCGTCCCTGCCCACGAGCGTATCTTTAAGCAGAGTAAAATAGAAAATGGAAAGCTATTCCCATGATACAAAAGAAGGCCATTAATTATTATAAATTAATCAACGTTATTTCTACTTCTCAATAAATAATTAATTAGTTAATTAGTTAATTGAAAATCAATTTTGTAATTGAGTTATTTTATCCATGTCATCAGGTCCTTTAATTGCTATGTAATTATATACATTAAAATTATTATTTAAGTGTTACATAATATAATATATTACTTATAAATTAAAAAATATTATCTTTCATAACAAATTTAATGTTTTGATTTTTTTTTTTCCAAAAGTGAATTGAGGATTTGGGGGTTAGAAATGAAAGAACAAGTGAAAATAAGGAAATAAGGTATTTACCAGTTTTTTGCTCATCTTTTACTTGTTATAGGAGGTTATCCAATCATATTTAACGGTCAACTAACGGCCGATACCAAAAATTGATTAAAAACGGTAACGTTGATGACCATATTTGATGAGTTGGGAATATGAGGTACCAAAAGCGAAAAGTAGATAAAGTTGGGTACCAACCCTGAAATTATCTCAGGTTGAATAATATAAACAGAAGGCAAGTTAAACAACTGAATAACACTACCATCCAAACAACATGACCGTTATATAATAGTACAAATATAGCAAGTGCTTTATCCTGAAAGAATATATCAAGTTTATTGAACTGGAGTCACATGTAAATGATACATTACAGTGAAAAAATGACAAAAGAACGAAAAAAACAAGGGGAGTGGAACAAAACATATAAAAGATTTGTCAAGAAATATTTTAAAATTGATCGCAAGTATAAGTATTTTAATGTTATAAGCTAAAAGCAAATATCTAACTAAATTAGTCACCAATAGTAACAAAGTGGCAAGTAGAAGCAAAACTAATCCCTGTATTAAAAGGTATAAAAAGTGCTTGCTAAAGCATCCACAACTAGAATGTATACTTTGTGAAATCTTAGAGCATACAAATATGGTCGCATTGAATTGAAGTATTTTGAACTAACGAGATTTGAGATACAAACTTATTTGGATAATTTCAAATTACAATAAATTTCAGATCTTTCAGCACCTACCTTGATCCATTTTCTCCATCATTGTGATGGATTTCACCTAAAGTCATTTGAAATCCTTAGTTCCCATCCACAGGCAACCTAAGACACAGTCAAGGTATTGCATTACCACTGTTATTGATAATGAGAAAAACAAAAATCATACAAAATGATCTCTCTGTAATGTGCCAATGTCATAGCATTTCTTTCTTATTAGAGGTAATTTTAGTTTGCCCCCAAACTATGCGAGTTTTTCTACTTTGCCTACTTAACTTTGAATTGTTCTACTTTACCATCTGAACTTCTTGCACTTAGCCTATAATTTCCAATTTTAACCCTTAATCTTTATGGTTATTTTATTTTTTGATATCTGAAAATGGTATCATAGACTAGGTTTGTTCATGAAATTTATTATTATTTAATACTATTTATAAATTAACTAAAGATGATGAGATTTTGAGAGAAAATTGATCAAAATAATTATTCGAGATATAATAGCTACAGACAATTTACTAACAATGAGGGGTAAATTGGGAAATTATAGGCTAAGTGCAACAATTTTTAAAGTTCAGGGGTAAAATAGAACAATTCAAAGTTAAGTGGGCAATGTACAAAAACATGCATAGTTTTGGGGCAAATTAAAATTACCTCTTCTTATTATAGACAAAGTTCCTTATACATGACGCGGTTTGGGGTGATGAGTTATTGCACTTATCAAACTCTTTTTAATTCACTTTTCATGAAATATTACTGAGATACATAACAAAAGACATATTTTTCCTTTTTTTTAAAAAAAAAAGGCAAGAATCTGTGCTTCGCCCTTTTTCCATTTTGATTGCACTGCTATACTTAACTGTTGTGCACCAATTAAGAAATAGAATCCAATGGTTTAAACACAACACACAAGCACCTGAAATGGTTTTTCTAATTAAGTTCCAATATAAAAGCTTAACCATAATATTGAATTTATAGAATACAAGTAGTCTAACATTTTGACCGGAGATAAAAATTAGAGAACATATGCATTTTAGGAAAAAATTCAATTACAATGTTCAAAATCAAACCAAATCATGGGTTGAATAAGAGTCTCTGATCTAATCTTTGAATCCTAACTATGAAGAAATGACTGCATCATGCAGAATTACTACAGATCCTAAATATAGTCTAAGGAGACAGGGCAAACAAAATAAATGGCAATATCTGACTAGGCACATTGAATTCATGCCTCATTGCCCATGTTCTTCATCAATCCACATTTAATATGAAAATGATCAGCCACATCAACAAATATATATCTAAATCAAAAAAATAAAAGATTTCCTAGGAAATATTTTAATTACTGTAAGTTCCTGTGTACTATCCATGTTGTAAATACCCCAAAGCTACGCATGTTGTTTGGGCTTGTCTTAGGAGAAGATGGAAAACGATTTCGAACTCGCAGTAGTTAGAGCGTCAAATTGATTGATTTACTTAATGAAGCCAAAAGCAGATGCAAAGAAGCTATAGTTCAAAGAGGTAACATGATTATTAAGTTACTTTTCTCATAAAGGCAGATGATCGGTGCAACATCAGGGGGGACATTGAACAATAAAATACCATAAGCAGCTCAAGATATTATTAAGGCGATGGCTATGAGTAGATACCAATGGCAATCCATACGCGATAAATCAAACAAGTCAGTTGGAGTCTATAATATATATTATGTGGTTACTTTAGCAGCGAAACTTGAAGCCTTGAATCAGAAGATTGATGATTTGACTAATCCCATACCACAGGCGCAAGTGTTATCTTGCGAAACATGTGGAGGATCTCATACCTATATCACACGACACCACAAGTTGAACAGGTCGATTATGTTAGGAACCAAGCCAGAAATCCTCCAAATAATCATTTCACCAACACATACAATCCTGAGTAGCGGCAACATCCTATTTTCAGTTGGGGTTACAAGGCCAAACACGGCCTTATCCTAACTTTAATCCACACATGTCTCCCGAATTCCAGCAGCCCCAAAGGAAAGCCTAACGTGGAAGAACTTATGGCAAAGTTTGTATAATCAACTGATGCCCGATTCCAAGCAGTTGAGACATCATGGAGAAACCAAGAGGCATCTATCAATAACTTAGAGAATTAGATAGGGAAATTTGTAAATCTTATCTCAGAGCAACCGCAAGGGAATTTGCCGAGTAACATAAAATCAAATCCGTGAGAATATGTGAAGGCAACCTCCCTTAATTTTAAAAAATGAGCATCATAATGCATTCACTCCCATGCAAAAATGCGTGGAAGATGACAACCCCAAGAAAGATCCCAGGAAGAATGTGGTTGAAGAATACAAACCAAAAATACCATATCCAAATCAACTCGAAAAAGATAGAAAGGATGACCAATTCGGTAAATTTCTTAAGTTATTCAAATAATTCCATACTAACATTCCATTTGTTGAAGCACTCTCATAGAAACAAAAGTATGCAAAAACATTGAAGGACCCCCTGCCAATAATAAGAAGCATGAGAAATTATCGCATGTGCAATTGAACGAGGAATATTCAACTATTTTACAAAATAAGCTGCCACAAGAGTTTAAGAACCCATGAGGTTTTATTATTCCTTGCACAACTGATGGTTTACATGTTGATAGGGCACTAGCTGACCTAGGAGCAAGTATTAATTTAATGTCTTACGAAATATTCAAACGTATGGGATTAAGTGAACCCAAACCTACTAGGATGGACATTCAATTAGCTGATAAATCGATTTAACATCATAGAGGTGTTATTAAATATGTGTTTGTCAAGATTTATAAATTCATATTTCCAGTTGATTTTGTTATTCTTGACATGCATAATGATATAGAGGTTCCCTTAGTTCTAAGCACTACAAGAAAAATGCTAATAGACAACATGTAAAAGACAACAGTGATTCTCTAATTCGTTGTCTTCTGAAGTATTTACAACGGTTTTGTATATAACTGTTGTCTATTAGCGGACAGTTTCATAAAGATAACAGTTGTTCGGGCCTAAGACAACGGATCTACCTATCGTTGTCTATTAGCGGACTTTTTCGATAAAGACAACAGAATTTTGGGCCGAAGACAACGGATTTATTCATCGTTGTCTATTAGCGCCATTTCTTATCAAAAACAACACTTTTCTCGGTTCTAAGACAACAGTTTTGCCGCGCGTTGTCTATTAACGCCCTTATTGTTAAAAACAACAATTTTAACAACGATTTTGAGAACAATTGTCTATAGGTTTTTTCAGACTGATAAAATGACAACGAACACCGTCGTAAAAACAAAAGATGTTTGTCTATTAAAATAATTCTAGAAAAATCTTTATGTTGATTAGGGATGTCAATGGGGCATTCGGGTATCTTGTCGTAAAAACAAGGCGGAGGTGTCACGAGGCGGGGCGGAGGTGTCACGAGGCGGGGCGACCCAAACAAGGCGGGCATGGCGGGTACCCACGAGTCGGGACGAAATTGTCATCCATAATGTTGTTTAACAAATTAGAACTTAAAAAAAGGCTTTATTTATAAGCCTACATATATGATCAAAAAATCCGAGCTTTTGAAAAAACCTTTTAAGCTAAACAAGCCAGACTTTTTTATAAGCCTACATACAGAATATTCATATATAATTCATATACTTATATTATATAATATATTTATTTGTCTTTTTGAAGCTATATATAAATATTACACATAAAAAATAGCTTATAATGACAAAAAATTTATGAGGATATGAAAAAATCATCGCTAAAAGCATGATTTATGAAGTTTTTATGAGAGTAAAAAATTTTGTAGTTGAAAAAATTAATTGTTCGAGAGATATTTTAATATTCCAAGTTATTGTAAATAATCCCGTCATTAATTTGTGGAAGAAAGAGATCCCCTTTGATTACAAGATTTTAATTTTAAGGGACCATGTATTTCCCCTCAAACAATAACGTTAGAAAAAGAAAAAAAGAAAAATCATAACTCTCGTCCTCTCCTCTCTCCAACGCCCATCTCGTCTCTCTCAATCTCGCCTCGCAACCCGTCAAGATCCCGCCTCCACCGGTGACTAGCGGCCCGCCACCATCCACGTGTCCCTAATCGATTAGCTCAGATTTCAATTCCTAAACCCTAGCCACCAAAGAGTTGGGCAGTGAGAATTGCGTTTGCTCTCATTGTGCCTAGAAGTGAGAATTTCTTTCTAACCCTAATCGATAGAAGGGAGCGGAAGACACCAAAACCACCGTCGGCCCGTCGCACGACCAAGACAAGCACGAGTAACCATTCTTAAATCTTCCCCGCCGGAGTTCTCCTCTCTGGTATGCTCCGTTTTTTTTTTCTTTTTCTTTGATTTATCGATCTAATTGGTTAATCCTCGTTATTGTGTGATTTTTGACCTAGCGTTCAAATCAGCAAGACTTCCAATCGGTATTACCTCTGTTTGATTCTATTTGATAAATCCATGAATAATGTGAATTCTCCTATCTTCTATACCCAATTCTCCCTCTCTTTTTCCCTTTGTCTCTTTCTGCTTTGTCTTTCCAATTTGTGGATATCCAGAGTTTCTATGTGTCTCAAACTTATAAAGATAATATTTCCTTCCAGTTACTTTTTTACATTTACCTCCTTATAAGTTGTCTCCAGTTTCAATTGTCTCTGCTTGCTGACATTGTTTCTATGTATGTGACGATCTAGTGCAGGGGACCTTCGACCTGCTAATGGACTTCTTGGAAGATATGGTTATGCTCTTCAGGAAGGTGGAAGGTCCTTGATTTTGACTTTAAACTTATTGATGAAGGTAATTTTATAAGAATCTGATGTTCTGATGTGATGATTGGTGAAGTACTCCTGTTTTTGTTTTTGTCTCCCTTCCACAGTTTCAGTGTTCGCTGGCCAGTAAAATGACTTCCACTTTCCTCTCTCAGGGATATATAACTGCCCGTTGTCCTCAAGCAGCATTAGATGTACATGATGGAATACTAAGACATGGACTGGACCCTGATAGGCTGAGCTACAATACTCTAATTTTTGCTTGTATCAAGAATGAAAATTTAGGCGCAGTGATGCTATTTTTGAGCAAATGAAGGTCTCATGCACGTGTCTGAAAGGCTAGTTAGAGCCTCATGAATGAGTGATATTATATAAAGAAGAACGGTCAGTTTCTTGAACAATTACCATGTTTGTTTCGGGATAAAGCACACAACAATGATCTTGATGTTTCCCCTGATCTTATTACTTACACTACATTACTACAGGTCAGTCCTATATGCCACTATACAAATGTAGTTCCTTGTATTAGTAATAATTCAACCTGTGTACCCCCTTTTGGTGTTTATTAGCCTAAATATCTGCAATCTTTATCAAGATTATAGGAATATAACTTCTTTAGCTCATTAAGTTGTGCTCATATATCAAGTTTATTGTTGTTTGAGAAACCACTTGTGATCACGTATTGTAATCTGTCCATTGTAATAACTTTGTTTTCCACCTCCTCTAGTATTAGTAGATCTAATTTAAATTAAAAACATAAACTTAGTTTTCGTATAATTAAGATACATTGTTCCTTCAGTTGATCTTATCTTGGTTAAAGATTTAAGACAAGCTTAACTCTTATGCAACGAATTAACCTAATAAATTACTCAATTAATTAGCATAATTGAGTAATTTGCGTGATGTTTTAAGTACAACAGATCAGATGCACCGAACTTATTGAATAAACCACTCAATTAATTAACATAATTGTAGAGGTTTAATTACATTAGCTCAGATGCAACGAACTAATCGAATAAATCACTCAATTAATTAGCATAATTGCAAGTTCTTAATTGTATAATGTCCCAGTTGAGCTAATTAAAACTGTGTGTTATTAATTACATAGCCCACAGCTTTTGACATAATGACACTTGTTTTCAGATTAATCTTGTAACATAATTTTTCTTATAATTTCTCAATTATATTTAGAGGTGTTCACATTTTAGTAAACCAAATCAAACTGAATCATAATTAAAATTTCGATAATATTGTAAATTTGATTCGGTGTTTGATTTATATTTTTTGAAAATTTGATAATGTACAATGATACACCATTGTTTTTTTAACCACTGGTAACACCAATTATGATATCATGTTTGTAGGGTTTTGGTCAAGCCAAAGATATTTGTTCGCTAGAAAAGATCTTGATAGAAATGAAATCATGCAACAAAATGTGTATTGATCGTGTTGCATACACTTGAATTGTTGATGCACTGCTAAACTGTGGATCAATCAAAGGAATGATATTTCTGTTTTGCATTAGAAGTTATGCAATTACTAGTTGATCATGTCTAATAAGTAAATAAATGTTAGATCTCAACTCCAAATTGTTTCAAGATGTTAAAGTCTATTTCTCCTCCGCGATGCTTGCTAAATAGAATATTGTTCAACTATCTATTTCCAACTCTTTCTTTAATACTTTGATATGTTAATTGTGCAGAGTGTACGATGGAGCTACGTACATAGAAGAACGATCGATATTCATGATTTTGGAGACTTACAAATCATTGGTTCTCTTTTGTCTTAGTTTTAGCACTCTAGATATTTGTCTAATTTGTCGTAGACTTAGTGTAGATCTTGGTTTTCTTTTGTTAGTCAACTAAAATTATTGTGGGTTGTACAATGATTCGTATTTGGATTAATTTGTATTCGTGAATATTTGAAATTTGCAATAAATTTGAATTTGGATTTATTGTGTTGTATTAAGTGTATTCTTATGAATATTCAGTGGTTTTTAATTATTTTGCAAAATATGTCCAAGCAAAAATAAAAATAAAAAAGTGGCAATTGAAAAACCTGTTGTGCATTTTGTACAAAGACAACAGTCTTTTACCCTTGTCTAATAAGTAATAGACAACGGTTTCTTCACCGTTGTCTTTTAGGGAAAAAAAGTGTTGTAGATATCTATGTTGTAAAAGAGGGTGCTAATAGACAACAGTTCTTCACTGTTGTCTTTCAACTTAACTACAACGGTTACAATTTTTTCACAACGGTCCTTAACCGTTGTAGTTAAGTTAAAAAACAACAGTGAAAAACCGTTGTCTATTAGCGCCCTCTTTTACAACATAGATATCTACAACACTTTTTTTCCCTAAAAGACAACAATGAATCACTGTTGTCTATTTGAGATACGAACGAAAATCAGAACTAGGGTTTGAGCCTTGTTGTAGTGAGAAAACGCTTGAGATTGCTTTAAGAGTAAGAGTGTTTGTGAGGAGAGAGAAAATTCAATTTCTCTATATATGGGACATGAAAGAACGGTAAGATTAAAAATTATTAACGGTTGAGATCACATCTTAGAAACCACATTAATTTTCCCACATTAAATGCAGTAGCATTTATATCCAATCATGGGTAAACTGGCGCAGGCTTTTTACTGACATCATAATTACTGCTGACGTCAAGCCTAATAACATTTCCGCTCGTAGAAAATGACTGTGTTTTGTCACTTAGCTCATAAATAACTCAACTAACTTCATTAATAACTTGACTCTGCTTCTCTCTTAATTAATTAAGCACTCGGCTGTGCAGCTAACTCGATACAGCTGACTAGCCATCTGTTTCACTTGGTTGTTAAGTGAAACTCTGATGAATTTTTGATTGAGTCTTCTGAGTCTTCCTAACTCAGCTCAATCAATCCAAGCTCATTCTTAAGCTCCTCAAATCTCTGACTCACATAAAGGCTTAGTGAATATATCAACTAACTGCTTATCAATTGAGATTTATTCCAATGTGATATCTTTCTTTTCAACATGATCTCTTATAAAATGATATCTGACATCAATGTGCTTGGTTCTTGACTGCAATACTGGTTTTTGAGTAATTGCAATGGCACTTGTGTTATCACACATAATTGGAGTCTCTCTTTTCTTCTGTATCATAATCTCTTAGTTGTTGCCTCATCAATAAAACTTGGGCACAACAGCTGCCTGCAACAATGTACTATGCTTCAGCTGTGGATGTAGCTATTGAATTTTGTTTCTTGCTGGACCAAGAAACCAACCTATTTCCAAGCATTTGACAGGTACCTGATGTATTTTTCAAGTCAACGCTGCATCCAGTCATTTGACTTTCCTTTGTAGTAGATTGAAATCTGGCACATACACCTACAGCAAAGGTGATGTCTGCCCGACTTGCTGTCAAATAGAGCAAAGATCCAAATAGAGCTCTATATCTTGTTTGATCAACATCTTTGTCTTTTGCATCCATGTCCATCTTGACTGAAGTATTCATAGGAATCTTCACAAACAACTTTTCTTCTATACCAAATTTCTTCATTAAATCTCTGGTATATTTGGTTTGACTTATAAATGTTCCATCATTTATTTGCTTGACTTGAAGACCTAGAAAGAAATCGGCTCTCCCATCATGCACATCCAAAATTTCCCTTGCATGAGATTTGAGAATTTGTCACACTACTCTTTGTTTGTGTATCCAAAGATGATGTCATCCACATATATTTGAACAGGCAGTATACTCTACTCATCTTGAATTCTGAAGAATGTCCTATCAACTTTGCTTGTTTCGTGAACACATTGTCAATAAGAAACTGGGACAATGTGTCATACCAGGCTCTTGGTGCTTATTTCAAATCATATAATGCCTTCTAGGGCTTGTAGACTTTATCTCCAATAGTTTTTGCTCAAAACCTAGAGGTTGCTATACATAGACTTCTTCTTCCAAAAGGCCATTCAAAAATGCACTCTTCATATCCATTTGGTAGACAGTGAAGTTCTTTTGTGCAACATAAGCAAGAAACATCCTAATTGCTTCCAGTCTAGCAACTGGTGCAAAGGTTTCATCAAAACATATGCCCTCCTCTTGGCAATACCCTTTGGCTACCAATCTTGCTTTGTTTCTCACTATAGATCTTTCTTCATCCATCTTGTTTCTAAATACCCACTTAGTACCAATAACATTTTGGTGGGTAGGCCTTTAAACTAATTCCCAAACCCTATTTCTTTCAAATTGATTAAGCTCCTCCTGCATAGCTAGAATCTAATGTGTGTCATCCAATACTTGTGACACATCTTTAGGCTCAATCTACGAAATGAAACAATTGAACATAGCTTCATGTTGAGTTCTGGATCTGGTTCTTACTCCTTCTCTAACATATCCAATAATAACCTCTGGAGGATGTTCTCTCAGCCATCTCACATCTGGTTGGTGTAAGTCTGCTGGATTCAGTCGTCTTGCAGCTAAGTTGTCTTGAATAGCTTCCTCATCATCATTCATCTGCAGACTTTCCAGCTGTCTTTAAGGTTCAACTATATCATCTTCATCTAGGTTGAGTCTTTCTGATATCTCCCCCAACAAAGGGATTCTTCCAAACAGTTGGCGGATTCACCTTGTCAGCTAACTCATAATTGCCTTCTACATTGACATTAGGTTCATCAAAAACCACATGGATAGGCTCTTATGTGACTATAGTCCTCTTGTTCACCACCCTAAAAGCTTTACTCTTAGCTGAGTATCCCAAAAAGATACATTCATCAACTTAGTACCAAAAGCTTTCAAGTTTTCCTTGCCATTATTGCGAATGAGCACTTACATCCGAAAATGAGAAAATATCCAACATTTGGCTTCCTCCCTGTCCAAATTTCATAAGGAGTTTTGGACATCTGCCTATTGATCATATACCTATTTTAAGTGTAGCAAGCGGTATTACCGGCTTCAGCCCAAAATCTCTTAGGCAATTCAGCTTCGGCTAACATGGTCCTTGCAGCTTCCTTGAGAGTTTTGTTCTTTCGTTCAGCTACTACATTCTATTGTGGAGTTCTTGCAGCTGATAACTCATGAGTATACCATTTTCTATGCAATACTGAGTTATAATCCCATTACCAAACTCAGTTCCTCTATCAGACCTTATCTTGATAATGGTTTGACTCTTCTCATTTTGATCTCTTCTCATCAGCTGAGGAAGCTCCATGTGTATCTTGAATAATAATCTATCACCACTAATGTGTATTTCTTTCCACTAATGTCGGCTGGTTCAATAGGATCAAATAAATCTATATGCAATAAGTGCAATATCCTGGTTGAAGAAGGACTTGGCTTGTCCTTAAATGAAGACTTTATTTGCTTTCCCATCTGGCATGCATCACAAATGCTTTCCTTCTTGTATACTGAGTCAGGCAATCCTTCCACAAGCTGACTCCTTGCAAGCTTGTTGATTGTCTAGAAATTCAGGTATCTCTTTGCTAGCAGACATGTGTAGTAGTTGACCAATCCACCACATACATGTTTTTATGTTTTGATCCTTGTAGCACAACTCATTTGATTCAACATCCTTGATATGGCAAACTCCCATGTTGAATCCTACATTATAGCCATTATCACAGAGTTGGTTGATGCTCAGCAGATTGAAATTTAGTCCTTCAACATAAGCTACATCTGTTATCTCTAGTCCATTTATCCTTATGGATCTTGCGCCTTTGATCTCCCCTGGAGCTTCCTTTCCTCCAAATATGACTCTAGCACCTCTTATTTCCTTGAACCTTGAAAGATTTCCTTGTTGCTTGTCATATGTCTGGAACAACCACTATCCATATATCAGGCTCCTTGGCACTCAGTTGTTCCTTGAACCTGCAATCAAGGAAATTAGGTTTTAGGTACTCATACTTGTCTGGTTCCTGAGGGGTTAGCACTATAAGGTGATCCAACAAGCCTATAGCCAAATGATCTCACTCTAAGAGGTTGCCACCTATCAGTTCCATAATCATAATGAACATTAGCAAATTGTTTAGGAGTTTTAGGCTCATACAATTGTCTTTTTTTATCTATATGCCTATGTGTGAGTTTATGCATTTGCTTTCTTGGGATTGTAATGAAACTTTTGTGCATATTGGGTATTGTGCTTGGGTGCAGTGTGTGCTGATTATAATTTATTTGCCTTGGGAATGAGTTTGAGGTCTTTGCCACTTGGGCTTGTATCCCTTAGGACTTGGCTGATGTCTCATTTGATTGTTCCAATCAGCTTGGCCAGGATAATTTCTACCATTCCCATCATATGGCTTTCTTTGTTGAAACCTCTGGGCTTTTGGTAGTTCTGTTTAGATTTCACATAATATTTTCTGTTTGGAGTCTGCTGATACACTCTTTTGAATTTTGTTTCAGTCATCCTCTCAGCATTCTCTGCTAGCTTTTTGCCTTTACCTTTGTATCCTAAGTCAGCATGGTTGTGATTGTGTTTGTGAGTGGGTGTTGGTGCAACATATGGTGCTTTGGATTTTTGGACTCCCCCATTACTTGAGGATCCTTTTTCCATTACCACTCTTGGAGTTTGGACATGCACAAATGAATTAAATCCTACGTTTGTCTTATCTCCACTCTCCTTTTGTATCATTATAAGTTCATCCAATGATTTAGATGCCTTAGTGAATGATGCAATCACATTTTCAAATCTTTTTCCCTCTTTTCTGTTGTAGCTAAGTTAGCTTGGATCTTAGATATCTTAGCCTTCAGCTCTGTGTTCTCAGCAACTATGTGACTTAGAGTACTCATGTCCTTAGTCAGCTGTGAGTTTTGGTTTTGACCTGGTTGTTTTCCTCATTTAAAAATGTGTGAGAGGTTTTTAAATGCTCAAAATCTTTCATTATTTTGCCTAATGAATCATAAAGATCAGTGGGTGATGAAGTATTTGTGTCACTATCACTATCATCAGAATTAGAATGAGATGAGTTAGAATGTGCCTCATCTTCTTGTTCTTTGGCCATGAGGCATATCAAAGCCTCTTCTTCAGTGTCAGAGGAGTAGTCAGCTTCATTGATGTCCAACTCAAGAGTTCTTTGCACTTGGTTGTCTCAGCAGCTTAAGCAGCCAACCTAGCTTTCTTCTTTTCTTGTCTTATCTCTGAAGACCTTTGTTTCCTTCTCATTCCTATATTTGTTGGTGGTGGTGGATAGGCACAAATCAACGAAAAAAATGTCCTGGTTGTCTGCAATTCCAACACAGTTTTTTAGTTTTCTGGAAGTCTGCTCTTTCAGCTCTCTGATTATCGGGCTCTCTGATATTTAGTCCTTTGATGGGCGGCTCTCTAGGGTGGTCTATCTTCCCTTGATTTGGAAGGTACTGAGTGTCTCCTAGATGATTCACCCTTGTTCCTTTTGTAGTTCTTATTGAATAAATTGTTTAACCTCTTTTTACCATAAGGGCAATCTCTTCCTAGTCAATGGCTTCTTTGGATTCAATTTATTTGGACTCTCCAGCCATGAGTACAATTGTCTTGGGTACAACATGTCTCTTCTTGCTCCTTTCGTCTGAGCTCGAATTCATAAACTTTAAGGTCTGACACCAGGTCATGGTTTGATGTTCTTATAAGATCCATTGAATGTCTCAAAGCCATCACTTTCATTTGCCACTCAGCTGGGAGCGACCTGAGAATTTTCATACACATTTCTTTCTTTGTATATTCCTTGCCTAGAGCTGAGAGCTCATTGGTTATCTCTGTGAATTTGGCATCCAGCTGATTCAGACTTTCACCTGCAAGCATTTTAGCCATTCTACAGGATTTCACTTTGTTGAACATGGCTTTATCGAGGGTTTTATACAAAATATCCTTGGCAACAATGTCCAAGTTGTATCTCTTTCTATCCTCGTTGGTCCACTCGCATCGTTGCTTTTCTACCATAGCTGGTCTTGGTATAGCAGCACATGCGCCACGTGCAACAGGAGCTGCAGCAGCCTCTCTTTTTGGTGTATCAGCAGCAGCCTCAGGAGGAGGAGCTTTGACAGCTGTGTTCACCTTCATTATTTGTAGTGGCCCATCCTCAATGACGAACCACATTTCATCGTGTAAGGCTGAAAGGTGTGCCTGCATGCGTATTTTTCAGTCTTCAAATTCCTCAACAGTAAACATAGGAATGCGAGTTAGATTTGTTTCAATGATAATAACTTGCTTTACAAGAAAACTTTAAAACTGCAAATGTTGTTTCTTTTGAAAAAGAATTAGATCTAGTTCCGTAACTAGTGCGGAACGCTCAATGAACCAACCGCTATGATACGTCTTGTAGTTCCCAAGGGGTGATAAGTAAAGTCTAGAAGGGGGGTTGAATAGACTTCACTAAATTTTAGATTTTAGTCCTTTTTTATAAATTTAGAGTAGATTCAAACCAGTTGGGTCCTTGGTGGACAGTTTAGTTCACTTACACAATAGAGTTAGCCAGTCAACAGACTCGACTGAGTTGTTGATAGTATAACTCTGCTGATTCAGTTAACTCTTTAAATATTCAGTAGACTTGGTTTTTAACAGCGGAAAACATTCACCCTTAGTTGAAAATATGTTTTTCAACACTTATTTTAAGCTTAGTTATTATCAGTTGACTTGGCAAATTAACAAACATCAATAATAATGTGCAAGAAAGTAAGTATGCTGAATGTAAAAGACACAAGCAATTTTATAGTGGTTCGAGGATGGGGTAATTCCTCTAATCCACTCTTCTCCAACCCCTGGAGGTAATCCACTAAGTAACGTTGACTTTGTTACAAAAGAATGGCAGTTCGAGACAACATTGATCACACAGCTGGCTTCTCTCAGGACACAGCTTCTTCACAAGACGGCTGTGCTGCTGCTTCAGTTCCTTCAAACTCTTGGATTTGTTCACACATCCCTCGAATGAGTTTAGACCTCTTCAACCTTTGAGATTAGACCCCTTGTTATTTGAAACAAGTTTTTCCTCTTCAACAAGTTGAAGTTATTTTTCCTTTACTGAATGTGTTGGATCGATTTCCTTCGAGTTTAGGCTTGAGGATAAGATTTGAATTCTTGAGAGATATTGCTTTGCTTTGCAGGTTAGTGTCTATTTTTCTTGCTTGCATTTGTTGCTTAGGTAACCTTCTCTCTGTGTATCCGTTGAAGAGATAGATACATTTTCAAACTTCACTTCTTTGTCGTTGGCTTGCCTTTTCTTGCAGCTTTGATGTAGACGGTACCTTGAATTTCATTCTCTGCAGCCTTTCCTTAAACTCTGCAGGTTTTCAGGTACATCTCATTAGCTCCTTGCTTTTTGCACTATTTCAGCGTAACAGCTTTAAGGTAGGCAGTCTGACACATGCCTATTTCCATCAAACACTTGACTTTGCTTTGACAACGGATCTCTTCAGCTTTCTTTGATCACTTCTTCTGCATAACCCCTTTGACAACCAACTCCACGGATTTTGGAATGACTTTGCTGTCAGTCTGCTGACTAAGATAGCTTTTCTATCACTTGACTGATACTTGACTTCACTTCACTCAGCTGCCACACAGTTGGGTCTTCTCTTCAATCTTCAGTCGAGTCCTGCAATCTTCAACTTGGCTGCTTCTACTCAGCTTAAAAGTCCTATCTATTACAAGTGATTTACAGATTGAATTGGGGTGCCAACTTCGTAATCTAAGTTTTACATGGTATCATCAAAATCTATTACATAAATTTCCCAACAACATCTTCAATGATAGGGGTGGAGAAGATTGTTCTCCAACAGCAGATAATTCAGCTCGTTCAGCAAACTCTCTGGATTCACGAAGGGCATGCTTAAAATGTGCGGCTTCACCGCATCATCACCTCTATCTTTTCGTCATTCTTTGCCATAGTCGAGAGATAAGCGCAACCGATTCCCCAAACAAGCATATATGGGTCTTTGCGGTGCTTCTTCCCTTGGCCAATTCTTTCTCCTTTTCTTCTTGCTTCTTCTCGAAAAAAATGGATGTGGCATACAACTCATCCAACTAAGGCATTCTTCAAGAATTTTAGAAGACATTCTTCCTCATCAATCATTTATGGCCTCTGAAATTGAATGCGGCTTTCACTTAGCTTCCATTTCCTCCACAAGTGTAGCCTTACTTTGATGTCCGGATATAAGAGAGATCATGGTTCATCAAAAGCAGTTAGGTCTCTGGCAGCAACTTCTTCTTCATAGGAGGCATAAAAGCCTCACCAACTTCAACAACAGTCTTAACATCTGCTTTTTCAGGTACCAATGCAGTTGTATCCTCGACCATAACTTTCTCTTGCTCAGCTTCTAGTTGCTCAAGAGCACTTGCTGCCGATTCGCACTTTTCATAACTTGTGCCGCACTTGCGCCCTTTTTTTCCTCTTGGATCACCTCTTTAAGGGGATTTCAATTAATTCGATCTCAGAGTCCTCAGTGGCCTTCTTCGTAGCTGATTACTTTGGATAATCTTGTTGGGAATTTATTGTTTAGATTTTGATGAATGCCATGTAAAACTTAGAATAGAATGTTGGCACCCCATTTTTCTTGTATATTTCATTGTAATAGATAGGGCGATGAGTGAGTCAAGTCGGCTATGCCTAGAAATACAAGAAGTCAATCAAGAAGTGAAGAGAAGACTCACCGAGGAACAACCGAGTATGGCCAAGATAGAAGATCAAGAACTTGATGAAAGACGTAACAACCGAGGGAAAGGCGTGTGAAGAGTCGATTAAGTCAACTTAAGAGGCCAACTCACAAGTTGAAGTGACAGATGAGTCTTTCAATGATTGGAGCGGAGACGGAAGTCACCTGGGGAAAAAGGCAAATGCAAAGAGGAGTTAATCGAAAAGAATCATTTGCACAAAAGTCAAGAACATTACTAAAATAAGTAATGCACCCATGCTTTTGCCAGTCTTAAAGTGCTCGATCCCGAGAAGCGTGCAAAAGGAATAAACCAATGGGAAGCACTCGCACCTCGTGTCGAACCTGAAAAGTCTGAACATTGATTTAATACGAGGAAAGGTCTACATCTCAAGACTGAAGACCAAGAAAAGACAAGCCAACAAACACAAGTGACTTTTGAAAATCAGCCTATCTCTTCAACGGGCAGATTTTTGAAAGTTCACTATAAAAGGCTGAGGAATCTCATTGAGAAAAGGTTACCTGAACCACGAACGAGCAAGCATTATTCAAACTGTAACCTGCAAAATATTCTCAAGATATTCAAGCAAAATCCTCAAGCCTAAATCTCGAAGGAAATCAATCCAACACAAGGTTGTGAAGGAAAGAACACTTCAAACTATTGAAGAGGAAACTTTTGGAGGGTTGTAGGAAGGTTCAAGGTCGAGTCAGTCTGAATTTTTGGAGGGCTCCTTGATCAAATCCAAGAAGCTTGAGAAAGTGAGTGAAGTAGCAAGACAACCTGCCCTGTGAAGAAGGTGAGTCGACGAGAAGCCAACTGTGTGACCAAGGCATCTCGGATCGAGTCCAAGGAACAAGTCACAATTGTGTGATCAAGACTTGTCTCTAAACCGATAACCACTTTGTGAATTGATCATTCTTGAGTGGATTCCTCCAGGGAGTTGGAGAAGAGAGGATTAGAAGAATTACCCCATCTTCGAACCTCTATAAAAATTACTTGTGTCATTTACATTTCAAAGATATTTACATTTCTCGCACATTCATCTTATATCTGCTGATAATCTGCCATCCAACTGATAAATAACTAAGTACTAAAATCAAGTGTTAAAACAAAGTTAAATCAAATTCAAGGGTGTTAAGTCTTCCGCTGAAAAACTCGTCACAACCAAGTTAAGGTTTAGACTAAACAACTGAGTTATTCTATCAACAGCTCTATAGAGTCTGTTGAGTGGCTAACTCTGCTGATTAACTAACTTAGCTGTCCCTCAAGGACCTAGCTGTGTATTAACTCTGTAATACTTTAAAAGGACTAAAATCAAAAAGTTGGTAAGGTTTATTCAACCCCCCCTTCTAAACCTAACTTACACCCCTTTGGACCTACAAGTGGTATCAGAGCGGTTGGTTCATTGAACCTTCTGCACTGGTTACTGAACTAGATCTCTATCTTTTCTAAAAGATTTTCAACACTTGTATTTTAAAAATCTTTCATTCTTAGCAAAACTTATTATCATGGAAGCAAATCTGACACTCATTCCTATGTTCACTAGGAGTTTGATGACTGGAAAATCCGTATGCAGGCTCATCTATCTACTTTACATGATGAAATGTGGCTAGTGATAGAGGATGGGCCACTACAAATACTGAAAGTGAACACGGCCGCAAGAAGAGCAGCTGCAGCTGAAGGAGAAGAAGTTGTGGCTGAGGCAAGACCAGCCTTAGTTGAAAACCAAGGACTGAATGGACAAATGATGACAGAAAGAGATACAACTTGGACAATGTGGCCAAGGATATATTTTACAAGACTTTGGACAAAGCAATGTTCAATAAAGTCAAATCCTGCAAAACAACAAAAGAAATTTGGGATAAACTGACTTTAATTTGTGAAGGATCAAAGCAAATTAAAGAAAATAAACTATCTGTTGTTGTTCAAAAGTTTGAAAACTTTAAAATGCTTGTAGGTGAAACAATGGATCAGCAGGATGTCAGATTCACTGAAATCACAAATGACCTCTCAGCACTTGGAAAGGAATACACACAAAAAGAGATGTGTATGAAGATTTTGAGAAGCCTCCCAGCTGAATGGGAAATGAAGACCATGGCTCTAAGGCACTCGATGGACTTATCAAAAACATCCAATAATGAGCTATTCTCAGACCTCAAAGCTTATGAGTTTGAGCTGAGAAGAAAGGATCAAGAGGAGACAGTTGTACCCAAAACAGCTGCACTTGTAGCCAATGATGGAAAGAGGGCTGAAGTCAAGGAAGCCATAGACCATGAGGAGATTGCCCTAATGGTTAAAAGATTCAATAAGTTCTTCAATAAGAACTATAAAAGAAACAAGGGTTAATCCTCCAGGAGACATTCATCTCCCTCCAAGTCAAGGGAAGACAGGCCACCCAAGAGTGCTGAGCATCAAAGGGTTGAGTATCAAAGAGCTGATAACCCAAGGACATAAAGAGTTGATCAAAGAGCTGAGAACCTGTGTTGGAATTGCAGACAACCAGGACATTTTGCAATTGACTGTTCCTATCCACCAGTCAATAAGTACAAGGATGAAGAAGAAAGAAAAGTCTTCAGAGAAAGAAGACAGGAAAAGCAGAAAGCCATGTTAGCTGTTGAGACAGCTAAGTCTAAAGAAGCAGCAGACTCAGACAGTAGTGATGCTGACTACTCAAGTGATTCTGAAGAATAATCAATGATCTGTCTAATGGTTAAAGAACAAGATCAACCAGACCAAGAAGATGAGGTACACTCTAACTCATCTCATTCAGATTCTAGTGATAGTGACTATGACACACACACTTCATTACCCACTGATCTTTATGATTCATTAGGCAAAATGATGAAAGACTTTGAGCACATTAAATCCTCACACACACTATTAAATGAGGAAAACAACCAGCTCAAAAGCCAAAACTCACAACTGACTAAGGAGTTGAGTACTCTAAGTCACATAGCTAATGAGAACAAAGAGTTGAAGGCTGAGAATGCTAATCTAATAGCAGACATAACTGCTATAGAAAAGCGGGAAAATGATCTCAAAAATGTGATTGCCTAATTTACAAAGGCATCTAAAACATTGGATGACCTTATCATGAGTCAAAAAGAATGTGGAGATAAGACAGGCATAGGATTTAATTCCTTTGTGCACAGTCAAACTCCCAGAGTGATTTTGGAAAAAGGATCGTCAAGTAATGAAGCATCTCAAAAGCCCAAAACACCAAATGTTGCACCCACGTTCATTCCAAAGCACAACCACAAACAAACTGGCCTTGGATATAAAGGAAAAGGAAAACATCCAGTTGAGTATGCTTTGAGAGGACATTGAGAAAGAAATCGGCAGAGTTCTTGAAAACTCCAAATAGAAAGTACTTTGTGAAGAATAAACAGATCTACCAAAAACCCCAGAAGTTTTATCAAAGAAACACATATGATGGGAATGGTAGAAATTATCCAAGCCAAGCTGATTGGAATAATGTGAAATATTAGCAAAGACCTATGGAATACAAGCCTAAATGGCAGAGACCTAGATCTCAACAAAATTCATTCCAAAGGCAAAAGAGCTATCATCATATGCACCCAGGCACTACACTCAAAAATATCACAACTATCCAAAGAAGGTAATTGCTAAAACACACACACAGGCATACAGACAAAAGAAACAGTTGTATGTACCTAAAGCCCCCAAGCAATTTGCCAAAGTGAATTATGAGTATGGCACATATAGATGGCAACCTCTTAGAGTCAAATCATTTGGCTATAGGTTGGTTCGATCATCTTACAACACTAACCCCTTAGGACCCAGGCAAGTATGGGTACCTAAAAACTAATTTCCTTGATTGCAGGTTTAAGGAACAGCTGAGTGCCAATGAACCTGGTACATGGATATTGGCTGTTCGAGATATATGATAGGAAACAAGAAAAGTCTGTCAAGATTCAAGGAGATTAGAGGCGCAAAAGTCATATTTGGAGGAAATGAAGCTCCAGGGGAAATAAAAGGCACTGGATCCATCAAGAATAATGGATTGGAGATCACAGATGTTGCTTATGTTGAAGGCCTCAACTTCAACCTGTTAAGCATCAGCCAACTATGTGACAAGGGCTACAATGTTGGATTCAATATGGGAGTATGACAGATTAAAGATGCTGAATCAAATGGAATAGTACTGCAAGGATCAAGACAGAAGAATACGTATGTGGTAGATTGGTCTACTGCAACACCAAACACTTGTCTGTTAGCAAAGAGCACAACCGAATCAAGTTGGATGTGGCACAAGAAGCTGAGTCATCTGAACTTCAAGACAATCAACAAGCTTGCAAGGAGTCATCTTGTGGAAGGATTGCCAGACTCAGTGTACAAGAAGAAAAGGGTATGTGATGCATGCCAGATGGGAAAGCAGATCAAATCTTCATTCAAGGAGAAACCTTGTCCTTCTTCAACAAGGATATTACATCTCATGCATATGGACTTATTTGGTCGATTGAACCACCAAAGATAAGTGGAACGAAATACACCTTAGTGGTGGTAGATGATTATTCAAGATATACATGGATAATCTTCATGTGCAAAAAAAAGGAAACCTTGCAGAAGTTACCTTAGCTGATGAAAAGAGTTCAAAATGAAAAGAGTCAAACCATTATAGATAAGGTCTGATAGAGGAACTGAGTTTGTCAATGGGATAATAACTCAGTACTGTGTTGAAAATGATATTGCTCATGAGTTATCTGCGGCAAGAACTCCACGAAGAATGGAGTAGCTGAAAGAAGGAACAATGAACTCTCAAGGAAGCTGCAAGGACCATGTTAGCTGAAGCTGGACTGCCTAAGAGATTTTGGGCTGAAGCCATCAACATTGCATGCTATACTCAAAATAGATGCATGATAAATAGACAACTGACAAAGACT
The DNA here is from genome assembly GCA_016081115.2 of Rehmannia glutinosa. Taxonomy (NCBI): domain Eukaryota; kingdom Viridiplantae; phylum Streptophyta; class Magnoliopsida; order Lamiales; family Orobanchaceae; genus Rehmannia; species Rehmannia glutinosa. The sequence goes on from CM071927.1 coordinate 62,990,631, forward strand.
CCCTACGAAATATGGACAGGAAGAAAGCCAAATGTTGGGTACTTCAGAATATTTGGATGTAAATGTTTCATCCACAACAATGGCAAGGATAATCTAAAGGCTTTTGATGTTAAAGCTGATGAAGGTATCTTTTTGGGATACTCAGCTAAAAGCAAAGCTTATAGAGTGCTGAACAAGAGGACTATGGTCACAGAATAGTCTATTTATGTGGTTTTTGATGAACCTAATGTGAATGGAGAAGACATTGAAGAGTTAGCTGATAAGCTGAATCAGCCAACTATGCAGAAGAATCCTTATGTTGAAGCTGAAGCAAGAGTAATCAACCAAGATGAAGATGAGATAGCTAAATCTCAAAGACAACTGGAAAATCCAAAGGTGAATGATGATGAAAGAGCTGCTCAAAACAACACAGCTGCGGGACAGTTGAACCCCGCTGATTTGCTCCAACTTGATGTGAGATGGCTGAGAGACCATCCACCAGAGCTAGTCATTGGAGAAGTGAGAGATGGTGCAAGAACCAGATCCAGAGCTCAGCAAGAAACAATGTTCACTTGTTTTATTTCCCAAATAGAGCCAAAAGATATGTTTCAAGCATTGAATGACACACATTGGATTCAAGCCATGCAAGAAGAGCTGAATCAGTTTGAAAGAAACAAAGTATGGGAATTGGTGCAGAGACCAACCCATCAGAATGTTATTGGCACAAAATGGGTTTTCAGAAATAAGATGAATGAAGAAGGATCTGTGGTAAGAAACAAAGCAAGATTGGTAGCCAAAGGGTATTGCCAAGAAGAGGGAATGTATTTTGATGAAACCTTTGCACCTGTTGCAAGATTAGAAGCAATAAGGATGTTTCTTGCCTATGCTGCTCACAAGAACTTCATTGTATATCAAATGGATGTGAAAAGTGCATTTTTAAATGGACTGTTAGAAGAAGAAGTCTATGATGAGCAACCTCCAAGCTTTGAGCAGAAGACTCTTGGAGATAAGGTATACAAGCTCAAGAAAACTCTATATGGACTGAAGCAGGCACCAAGAGCATGGTATGATACATTATCTCAATTTCTAACTGATAATGGATTTACCATAGGGAAAGTGGACAGAACACTCTTTAGAATTCAAGATGGAGAGAGTATACTGCTTGTTCAGATATATGTGAATGATATCATCTTTGGATCCACAAACAAAGAGTTGTGTGATAAGTTCTCAAATCTCATGCAAGGCAAATTTGAAATGAGTATGATGGGAGAGCTGACTTTCTTCCTAGGACTTCAAGTTAAGCAGCTGAAGGATGGAACCTTCATAAGTCAAACAAAATACACCAGAGATTTAATGAAGAAATTTGGTATGGAAGAAAAGTCTTCTGTGAAAATACCAATGAATACATCAGTCATGTTGGGAAATTATTTTGTAGATTTTGATGAATGCCATGTAAAATTTAGAATAGAAGTTGGCACCCCATTTTTGTTGTAAATTGCATTGTAATAGATAGGGCTGGTCGAGCTGAGTCAAGTCAGCTATGCCTGAACATGCAAAAAGTCAACTAGAGACAAAAAGGAAGACTCACTGTGAGGCAAAATTGAGTGTGGCAAAGAAGAGAAGACAGAACTCGATCAAGGTGCAGGTGAGATGCGGTGAGTGAAGTATCGATCAAGTCAACTCAAGATAGCCAAGTCTCAAGGTTGAAGTGACAAAGAGTCATCCAATGATTGGAAGATGACTCAAGTCACCTGGTGTTAGGAATTTTATTGTTTAGATTTTGATGAATGCCATGTAAAACTTAGAATAGAAAGTTGGCACCCCAATTCTTTGTAAATGTATTGTAACAATTAGAGTGGCCAAGCTGAGTTAAGTCACCTACGCCCTAACATGCAAGAAGACAATCAAGACTTGAAGGAAACTCTGCGAGAGACAAACAGTACGGCAAAGAAGAGCAGACAGAACTTGATCAAGAAGAAGCGAGATGCAGATGCGGTGAGTGGAACATCACCAAGTCAACTCAAGAGAAGCCAAGTCTCAAGTCAAGTGACAAGAGTCATCCATGATTGGAAGTCGACTCTAAGTCACCTGGGAAAGCAAGGAAATGCAAAAAGTCGAGATAATCAGAAAAGAACCGTTACGTAAATCAAGAGATTTACTTAAACAAGTAATATCTCCATACCACCTTTCTTGGAGTGCTCGGTCCCCCTCAAGCGTGCAAAAGAAATGAACCAATGGGAAGCACAACACCGTGTCGAACTCTAAAAGGTGATAAAACAATTCATACGAGGAAATGGCAATTCCAAGAACTCGCAAGCCAACGATCGCAAAGTGACTTTCAAAAATGAGCCTATCTCTTCAACGGGCAAATTTTTGAAAGTTCACTATAAAAGGCCGAGGAGTTTGTTTGAGAAGGATGATGAATGACACACACGTGAGATATACAAGCTTATCAAAAACTCGAAACATTCTCAATCCTCAAGCCTACATTTCAAGTACATCAATCCAACACTTACCCGTGAAGGAAAAAGAACTTCAATCGCTTGAAGAGGAAAATACTGAAACAAGGGGTCTACATTCCGGAAGGATTGTAGAAAGGTTCAAGGCTGAACCAAGTCTTAAGCTTTTGGAGGGCTTCGTGATCAAATCCAAAGTGCTTGAGCAAGTGAGTCAGAGTAGTAAAGCAAATGCCCTGTGAAGAAGCCGAGTCATACGAGAAGCCGGATAAGTGATCAAGGCGTCTCCGATCGAGTCCCAAAGGATCAAGTCGGCCGTTGTGATCAAGACTTGTATCCGGACTGCTACCACTTTGTAAACCGATCATTACCTAGTGGATTCCTCCGGAGTTGGAGAAGAGAGGAGTAGAAGAATTACCACATCTTCGAACCTCTATAAAAATTTTATTGTGTCATTTACATTTCAAAGATTTAAATTCCCGCACTTTTAACTCGCTTATATCTCACGATAAATTTACTATCCATTTGATAATTTATAAGTACTAAATCAAGTCAGAAAATCTTGCTTAATCAAACTTAAAGGTGTTAAGTCTTCCGCTGAATATAAAACCACAAATGAGTTAAATTATAGCCAACAAATTTGAGTTACTCCATCAACAAACTCAAATTGAGTCTCTGTTGAGAGATTAACTCTAATGAGTGACTAATTCGATCGTCCATCAAGGACACAATCATGTAGAATTAACTCTATAGATTTAAAAGGACTAAATCGAAAATTTGGTAAGGTTTATTCAACCCCCCTTCTAAACCTTACACTTACACCCCTTGGGACCTACAAGTGGTATCGGAGCGGTTGGTTCATTGAACCCTCCGCACCGGTTCTTGAACTAGATCTCCAAACTTTTCAAAGTCTCGCTTTAGTACTTAAATTTTCAAAACTCTTTTTATCATTAAAAGTCATTATCATGGAAGCAAATTTGACACGCATCCCTATGTTCACTATTGAAGAATTTGATGATTGAAAAATTCGTATGCGGTGCTCATCTATCAAAGATTACATGATGAGATGTGGATTGTGATAGAAGATGGGCCTCTGCAAATATTAAAGGTGAACACAAAATGCACGAAGAGTTGCAAGGAAGGAGAAGAAGATGTCGCTCCCGCACACCATGGTTGAAAAACCAAGAACCGAGTGGACAAATGATGACAGAAAAAGGTACAACCTGGACAATGTAGCCAAGGACATCCTGTACAAAACCTTGACAAAGCCATGTTCAATAAAGTCAAATCTTGCAAAACGCTAAGGAAATCGGGACAAGTCGACATTGATTTGTGAAGGCTCGTGAGCAAATCAAAGAAAACAAACTATCGTGGTCAGACAAAAATTTGAGAACTTCAAAATGATCTCGGAGAAAACCTCGGATCAACTGGATGCTCGGTTCACGTAAATCACAAATGAGCTATCTCGCACTTGGAAAGGAATATACACAGAAGAAATGTGTATGAAAATCCTAAAAGTCTTCCAAATGAATGGGAAATGAAGGTCATGGCACCGAGACATTCCATGGACCTATCAAAGACATCCAACCATGAGTTATTCTCGGACCTCAAAGCCTATGAGTTTGAGCCGAAGAAGACCAGAAGAGACAAATTGTACCCAAAACAAATTGCTTCTAATTGTTAAAGATGGGAAGAGAGCCGAGGTCAAAGTCATTGACCCGGAAGAAATAGCCCCGATGGTTAAAAGATTCAACAAGTTCTTCAATAAGAACTACAAGAAAGGAAAGGGTGAATCCTCCGAAGACACTCACTCCCTCCAAATCAAGGGAAGACAAGCTAACCAAGAGAACAGATCATCAAAGAGTTGAGTATCAAAGGGTCGACAACTCAAGAATGGAAAGAGTCGATCAAAAGGTCAATATCTATGTTGGAATCAGAGACAACCAGGTCACTATGCCATTGATTGCCCATATCCTGTAGTCGGCAAAGTACAGGATGAAGAAGAAAGAAAGGTCTTCGTGAGAAAGAAGACAAGAAAAGAAAAAGGCAATGATGGCTCAGAGAGATCTAAAAACAAAGCTAAGTCAAGAGAGACAATGATTCGAGAGCAAAGAAGCCGACTACTCAAGTGACTCAAGAAGAAGCCCGATCCGCTTGATGGCCAAAGAACAAGATCAAGAAGATGAGGTACAATCTAACTCAACAAACTCGCACACTAGTGATAGTGATCGTGACACACACACTTCATCACCCACCGATCTTTATGATTCATTAGGCAAAATGATGAAAGATTTTGAACACATTAAATCCCACACACACTATTGAATGAGGAAAACAAAATTACTCAAAAGTCAAAACTCAAAGTCCGACTAAGGAGCCGAGTACTCTAAGTCAAATAGCTAATGAGAATAAAAGTTTAAAGGCTGAAAATGCTAAATTAATAGCAGAAATTGCCGCTATAGAAAAGAGGGAGAATGACCTCAAGAATGTTATTGCCTCATTCACTAAGGCATCTAAATCATTGGATGATCTTATTATGAGTCAAAGAGAATGTGGACACAAGACAAAGCTTAGGATTTAATTCCTCTATGCTATGTCAAACCTCAAGAGTAATCTTGGAAAAAGGATCTTCAAGTCATGAAGAGTCCGAAAATCCAAAACTATAAATGTTGCACACACATTCGCTCCAAAGCACAATAATAAGCAAACCGGCCTTGGTTACAAAGGAAAAGGAAAATGAAACCGAGTTGAGTGTCTTTGAAAGGACAAACCGAGAAGAGATTCAAATGAGTCCTCAAAGAAACTCCTAACAAAATACTACTGTAAAAAGGAAGCAGAGCTACCAAAAATCCCAGAAAATCCATAAAAGAAATACATATGATGGGAATGGTAGAAAATATCCAAGCCAAGCCGATTGGAATAATGTGAACTATCAAAGATAGACTTATGGAATATAAGCCCAAATGGCAAAGGCCTAGAACTCAAGAAAGGCCATTCCAAAAGTATAAGAGCTTTCATCAAAGACACATATGCACCTAGGCACTACACTCAAAAACACCACAATTACCCAAGGAAGGCAATTGCTAAAACACATATGCAGCATACGGACAAAAAAGACAAATTTGTATGAACCTAGAATCCCCAAGCAATTTGCCAGGATTAATTATGATTATGGCACCGATAGATGGCAACCCCTGAGTCAAATCATTTGGCTATAGGTTGGTTGGATCATCTTACAATTCTAACCCCTCAGACCCGCACAAGTATGGGTACCTAAAACTTAATTTCCTTGATTGCGGTTCAAGGAACAAAGTGAGTGCCAAGGAACCTGGTACATGGATAGTGGTCAGCATTCCGGACATATGACAGAAATAAAAGAAATCTGTCAAAATTCAAGGAAGTTAAAGGAGCAAAAGTCATATTTGGAGGAAATGAAGCTCCAGGTGAAATAAAAGGCATTGGATCCATCAAGAGGAATGGATTAGAAATCACGATGTTGCATATGTTGAAGGACTAAACTTCAATCTACTAAGCATCAATCAACTTTGTGACAAGGGCTACAATGTTGGATTCAACATGGGCATATGCCAAATCAAAGATATTGAATCAAATGAAGTGGTACCGCAAGGACGTAGACAAAAAATATGTATGTAGTGGATTGGTCAACCGCAACACCCAAAGACTGCCTCTAGCAAAGAGCACAAATGAATCAAATTGGGCGTGGCACAAAAAGCCGAGTCACCCGAATTTCAAAACAATTAACAAGCTGGCAAGAAGTCATCTTGTGGAAGGACTTCCGCACTCGGTATACAAGAAGGAGAGTATATGTGATGCATGTCGAAGGGAAAACAAATCAAGTCGTCTATTCAAAGAAAAGACATGCCCATCCTCAACAAGAATATTGCACCTGCTTCATATGGATCTATTTGGCCCATGGAACCTGCCATCATATAAGTGGAAAGAAATACACCTTGGTGGTAGTAGATGATACTCAAGATACACATGGACAATTTTCATGTGTAAGAAGAAAGAAACTCTACAAAAACTCCACAAATGATGAAGAGGATTCAAAACGAGAAAAGTCAAACCATTATCAAAATAAGATCGATGAGGAACCGAGTTTGTCAATGGAATAATAACTCAAGATCTTGTATTGAGAATGGTATTGGCCATGAACTATCGCAGCAAAGGACTCTACAAAGAGAATGGAGTTGCGAAAGAAGAAATAGAACCCTCAAAGAAAAGCAAGAAGGACCATGTTAGTCAAGCAGAGTTACCAAAAAGATTTTGGGTCAAGCAATCAACACAACTTGCTACACCCAAAACAGATGTATGATAAATAGACAAATGACAAAGACTCCTATGAGATCCGGATCGAAGAAAACCAAGTGTTGCATATTTCGTAAATATTTGGATGTAAATGCTTCATCCACAACAATGGCAAAGACAATCTAAAGGCTTTTGATGCTAAAGTCGATGAAGGTATCTTCTTAGATACTCACCGAAAGCAAAGCCTACGAATACTCAACAAAAGAACTATGGTTACAGAGAGAATCCATTCATGTAGTATTCGATGAGCCAAATATAAATGGAGAAGACATTGAAGAGTCACCGATAAGTCAATCATCCAACCATACGTAAGAGTCCCTATGTCAAGTCAAGCCGAATTATCAATTCGTAAGAAGATGAGATAGCTGAATCTCAAAAACGGCCGAAAATTTGCAAATAAGTGATTACGAGAGAGTCGACCACAAAGAACACAAACCGCAAGTCGATCAATCCAAACTAACTTACTTCAACCTGATGTAAGATGGCCGAGAGACCATCCACCGTAACTTGTCATTGGAGATATAAGAAGGTGTCAAGACAAGATCTAGAACTCAACAAGAAGCCATGTTCACATGCTTCATCTCACAAATTGAGCCCAAAGATGTGTCACAAGCATTGATGACACACATTGATTCAAAGCTATGCAAGAAGAGTCAATCGCTTTGAGAGAAATAAAGTATGGGAATTAGTGCAAAGACCCATACATCAAAATGTCATTGGAACCAAATGGGTGTTCAGAAATAAGATGAACGAGGAAGGTTCTGTGGTAAGAAACAAAGCAAGACTAGTGGCCAAAGGATATTGCCAAGAAGAAGGGATAGATTTTGATGAAACATTTGCTCCTCGTAGCAAGATTGGAAGCTATAAGGATGTTTCTTGCCTATGCAGCTCACAAGAATTTCATTGTATATCAAATGGATGTAAAAAGTGCATTTCTAAATGGCTTATTGGAAGAAGAAGTGTATGTTGAACAACCTCCAGGATTTGAGCAGAAAAACTCTTGAGACAAGGTATACAAACTCAAGAAAGCCCCGTATGGATTGAAACAGGCACCCGAGCATGGTATGATACCCTCGTCACAATTCCTAACTCGAAAATGGATTCACAAAAGGAAAAGTAGATAGAACACTTTTCGTAATTCAAGACAAGAAGAGTATACTCGCTTGTTCAAATATATGTGGATGACATCATTTTTGGATCCACTAACAAAGAGCTATGTGAAAAATTTTCAAACCTCATGCAAAGTAAATTTGAAATGAGCATGATGGGAGAGCCGACATTCTTCCTTGACTTCAAGTGAAACAAATGAAGGATGGAACCTTCATAAGTCAAACAAAATACACCGTAGACTTAATGAAGAAGTTTGGTATGGAGGAGAAGTCTTCTCAAAAAATACCAATGAACACATCACCAAAATGGACATGGATGCAGATGGCAAGCCTCTAGATCAAACAAGATACAGAGCACTTATTGGATCATTGCTCTATCTCACAAAGCTAGCAGCCGTACATCACTTTTGTCAGTAGTGTATGTGCAAGATTTCAATCGCTCCAAAAGAGAGCCATATGACAAAGAAAATGCTAAGAGAATATTGAGATACTTGAAAGGAAGCCAAGAAGTAGGCCTATGGTATCCAAAGGAAGGTGGATTCAAGCTAATTGGTTATTCGATTCTCGACTATGCCGGATGTAGAGTGGACAGAAGAGCACTTCGTGCACATGTCAAATGCTAGGAAACAGATCGATTTCCTGGTTTAGCAAGAAGCAAAACTCAATAGCCACCTCTACAAAATTGAGGCGAATACATAGTCATGGGCAAACACAAGTTGCCCAAGTCCTATGGATGAGACAAAGAAATGAGAGATTATGAAGTTGATGAAAAAGAAATTCCAATCATGTGTGATAACACAAGTGCAATTGCAATCACTCAAAATCCTGTGTTGCACTCAAGAACAAAACATATTGATGTAAGATATCACTTCATAAGAGACCATGTTGAAAAGAAGGACATCATTCTGGAATATATCTCAACTGATAAACAACTAGCTGAAATCTTCACAAAACCACTATGTGAGTAAAGATTTGAAGAACTCAAGCATGAGTTGGGACTAATTGAGCTGAGCTGAGACACATAAGAATCAAAGAAAAGAAATGGAACAGAAAAGGAAGTGAAAAAGAGCCGAAAAAAAAAATCACCAAGAAATTAGTCAGACGTAAAGTCACTACACCAAGTCACCGATAGCCGAGTCACTAAGAGAATCGTGAGAAGTAGAGTTAAATCAGCTAAGGATAAGCTCAATAACTTATAAGCAATGGGACAAAAACGCAATGCCTTGGACTCGAGCGGAATGTTTTAAGGAACACGTCAAAGATAATGATGATGTGTACGACATAAAGCCGCACACCAAGCCTATGATTGGATATAAATGCTGCCGCATTAAATACGAGACATGAACTCGCTCAATATGCGTGCGAAAATCCAAGCCGTTGATTTCGATCATAATTCAAAACCGCCTCGCACGCCCTTTCATAAACCATATTTAAACCATTTTCGCCGCTTTCTCTCTCACACTTCTAAAAACTGTTCATCTCATTCTCTCAAAAGCAAAGGCAAAATACTCTCGAAACCCTATCGATCTCCAAATCATTTTCTCGAGTTTTTCCTCGAAATAATTCTCGAGAAATGGCACCAACTTATGACTTTACCAAGTTGGGAAAGCAAATCCACACCGGTTCGACGGTGGATTTCGACGAATGGTGAAGCAGGGGTCCGACGACACCCTGGTAAAGAAAATCGCCGAGAAGTTGGAAACATCCGGCTAAAACCGCTTTCTAACACTAGAATATCCGATGACCTACGTGGAGGAAATCGCACAATTCTACGTGAATGCCGAGATTCACGATGAAGGAATCAAGTCATCCGCATACGGAAAGCAAATGACTATCAACGCCAAGGATTTGGCCGAGCATTGCTCACTACCGCCAGGTAAGGAGCAAACCGAGATTAAGGAAGCCGATGTAAACTTGGCCGACGCATGGAAAGAAATAGCCAAGTCCGATGTAGTCGACAAAATAATATACACAAAGAAAACAAGAGATCTGGCCAAGGAGGATTATCACAAATTGTTGGACATAGTTGCCAAGTGTATCGACATCAAATTTGGCACTTTGACCAATCACAAAGGCAAAGCCGATTGTGATGGCCGCAATCATCGAGGAAAAGAAGATAAATCGGCTGAGTTTATTTACAAAGCAGACTCTGCGCTTAACGTGGGAACAAGTCCTTCAAGGAAGATGGGTCATTTGGAGGATCCCTAGGATATGGCCTGGTGATTGGCCGACTATTGAGGTAAAAGGAGTCCCTCTTAGACATGGGAAGGCTTTCCATGTTAACAAGAGGATGTTCGAGCTAATCTCTCTCGGTGCTCGTGGCGAGCTTACGCCAAGAGAGCCGACACCAAAGAGGGGGAATCACCGACCCCAAGACACAAATTGCTTTCCTCTCCAAAAGAAGAAAAAGTCGCCCCGCACCGCTAAGAAGATCGCGCCCCCGCAAAGAAAGAAAACCAAACATGCTCCCGCGCCGCAGCAGAGTCACCCGCCCCCAAAGCAGCCATGTCCCCGCCGCAGCAGCGGCCGAGAAGGACTCACAAATTCCTTCTCCGATCGTCAAAAAGAGGAGAACCGACAAGCCAAGACGGCCAGCTCCTCGTAAACAAACACCGCACCGCCCCACCGCCCAAGACTCGAGGACACCGCCTCTCGAACCGAAATCCCTCCGTACAAACTAAGAGACGACGAAGACTTGTAAAGCAAATCGAACAGAGAAACCAAATGAGTCGGGCTTATCACCTAGCATAAATACCGAGACTATCAAGAAGTAGAGTCTCCGATGTAGTTGATGAAACAAAGTCTCGCAAGGCGATCAAAGCAGAGGCAACTCAAGACACAACAGTAGCTCACACAAACAAGCACAAGAAGAACCTACCAGAGCGAGATAGTGATGTAATGATCCTATCCACCTTACCCGCACATCCAAAATCGTCTCGTGAGTGGAGGAAATGGAAGTTGAGCAAGTCAAGGGAACAGTTCCAACGGCCCGAGTTCATAGAAGAAGAGAGGAATCGCTAAATTTCCTCGATTAACTACTATGCTCCCACTGATGAAGACAATCGCACGTACATCCTGCAGATATACAAGGACAAGGAGAGAGAAAAGCAAGTCAAGAAGCCGAAGCCGAAGCACGAGAGAAGGCAAGATCCGCCTCTATCTCCGCACCACGTAACACACACATCCTCTCCTTGATGTCTTCTCCGATAGTGACGAGGAACTGCAGAATGTCACCGCCACGTAAGAGTTGCAAATGCAGCAAGCATTGCACGAATCAAGAATCCTTCACGAGCAAAGATTAATGGAGGGACCAGGAGAGTCCTCCGTGATCACACTGAAATCGATCCAATGGGAGTGGTTCAAAGAAATAGCCACCGTTGTTGCCGCTACCACTTCCCCACCACTCGTAAGAAGGCAATAAGGAGATGGCGATGAAACGGGATAGTGGGGACCCCAAATGAGCCAACCCCTATTGAAGGTGTGCTACCACCGCCCCAACGGCTGAACCATCAATCGAAATAGCCGGGAGCTTGGAGACGAGTGACCCCATTCCAAGTCACTCACCGGGTGCGCCACCGAGGGGAAACTCCTCCACCGCAGCAAGGTCGGAGGATGCTGCAGATGACTCCACAAAGAATGCAGGAGGCGAAGTAGGGACAATTCAAACGCAAGAAGAACAAAAAGTTGTTGCAACATCAAGCTCGATAGGCTTGAGACTGCCTCACCGAGGTGCCAACCGCTCTGGGCTAATGACGCCGCCGATGCGCGAGGCACAGAAGGAATGTACCGGGAGTTAACACTGGGCGAAGAAAGTGCAATCCATGGGGTTGAGACTCCAATGGATGCCATTGTAGAAGACCCTAAGACACCGACACTCGCGAAAGGAGGACTAAGCCTCGCAGCAGAGAGAGACCGCCGGAGGAAATGAAGGCCCACGGGAGGTTGAGACTTCCTGGGTAAAACAAACCGGGTAGAGAACATCCCTCCCGGTATCATCGACCCATCCGAGAAGGAGATCGCGCACTTCATGATTCCCAGACAACCCCGATGTCACTTTTCCGGGATCGGGGCGAAGAAGAAGTCGAGTCATCCCCATGACAAATCCAAAAGACTCACCGCGGATGTTCCAAGCACGAGCAAGTCCGATCCCAAGACTACTCACAAACCTTTACTTTTGATGATGAGCCACCTATGGAAATCTCATCATCGTCCGATGACGCTCCCGATAAGGCCGAGGACCGCCATCGAAATGGAGAAATCACCGAGACCAACGGTTGTTAAGACAAACAGGCTCACCACCGGGTCTACTCCACAACAACCCACCAACAATGACCACCGCTCAGTCCCTCCTCAAGTCTGCAGCAGATCGATTCCTAAAAGAACATCACGCGCACCGCTCATCATCGAACAGATTCCAGTTGGCGGTGATGATTCTTTTGTAGAATCTTTCCCTTTTTCGCCGGAGATACCGAACTCCACGAAGAATCGAAAAACGAACAGCACGCTATCACAAACCAGCCTCCTGTCTTCCAACAGACACCATTGTTCCAAATGAATTATGACTTCGATGTCAGTATGGCCATCACCGCAATGAAGAATCACCAAGCTCGAGAAGTGTTCAAGGCACTCTTTGAGATTGAAAGCATGGAGAGGCATCAGCCTCTTTGGACATGCGATTGGACAACAGAGATGCCACCCTTACACCGATTTAAGAGGCATAACAAATAATAAGGGAATGGTGGCAACAAAAAGAAACAATGCGTGTGGAACAGGTGAGATACTTCGACAATTGTTCAATAAGTCGCTGGTGTGGAGAGCCGAAAATACCGATGCAAAGACAAAGCCGAGAGAGCACATTGAGCATATGCATGAAGCTCACACCGCCGAGATCAAGTTCTTCGCGAACAACATACACATGATCTACAAAGGCGTTTGGAAGAACACATGACAAGAAAATTCAGCCTTCTCATGGCCGAGATGAAGTGATTTCAAAGCAGAATCCAACGCTACTAGATCTCAATTCGTGCCGCATACAACGCAAATGACTTGAAGCGAACTCAACCATCGAAGACTTCGACTTCATGCTTGCCAAAGATGTTCCCTGGGGTTCCTCTATCCTTTGATGATGCCAAAAAGGGGGAAGATGAATACCTTAAAGCAAAGAAAAATCAAGCCGAAAAGAAAGGAGCAAATTTAGTCGGGAAAATCACCGAGGAAGTCTTGAAACAGAAGAAAGGAAAACATGTTGAGGGGGAAGGATCAACAGATGTGACATTGATGATTGCACAAACCCCCAACAAGGTCCTCACAAATGACATTATAAGCAAAGAAACTCCTTGTGACTCGCCACTCCAACACTCTGTATCTATGGCCGAGAAGAGAAAATCAATTGAAGCAGGGATGAATGAAGTGGAAGGAAGAATGGATGCCAGGGTGATGAACATCTTGAAAGAACATGGAGGCATTCCAAATGACAGAGACACCTATGCCATCTCGTACGCGGGACAGAGCCACGCTCATCGATGAATTCAAAACGCCGAACTGAGGGATACTTTACAAATATGTCTATGGCTCAAGCTTGGGATCCAGATCGGGAAAAGGGTCTCACATTATGTGAAGAAGTCGACAGACAGAAATAACCGGCAAATCACTCTGCTGGTCACTCCGCCGGGCACTCACCGAAAGAAGAAGACTCCAAGACAAAGATACGCCCGCAGGTAGAGGAAGAAGCAAGAGTGAGGAAGAAGCTTGCACCTCCAGGCCTCTCGCCCAAGAACATTGAATACGTAGATCCAGGGAAGAAAGGAGGGATCTACTCGGGTCGGGCTTGACCAAGTGGCAAATTTGCGAGTTGCTAAAACTAACGCCGAGTATGCAAAAAGAATAGAAGAAGAAAACAAGAGACAAACTCAAATGCATGGCAGGAGAGACAGAAAGAATAAGAATAGATGAAGTCATAAGAAAAGCATATGAGAAGAAAAAGAAGGCAAATGATGACGAGAAGAAGAGAAGAAGAGAAGAAGATGTTGATCAAGACGAAAGAAGGAGACAAAAAGAAGATGAAATGTTGTCATTCCACCCCTTCGTACTTTATTATGTAAATACATACAATGTAAGTCTTCTCAGAATAAAGATACAAATTCTTTAATTTTTGTGAAGAAAATTATATGCTCGATACACCTTGTAAACAGCTTGTGTTGAGGAACAAGAATGATATGATCAATAAAAAGAATTGATTCTCAAGCATACATTCTATGTCAATACACTATCTCGTATGTATCATTGCTTGTTTGCATCTTTGAATAATTTAAGTTTTGGCATCATCAAAAAGGGGGAAATTGTTAGGAATTTTATTGTTTAGATTTTGATGAATGCCATGTAAAACTTAGAATAGAAAGTTGGCACCCCAATTCTTGTCAGAAAATGTATTGTAACAATTAGAGCCGCTGCCGAGTTAAGTCGCCTACGCCCTAACATGCAAGAAGACAATCAAGACTTGAAGGAAAACTCACGAGAGACAAATGAGTACGGCAAAGAAGAGCAGACAAGAACTCGATCAAGAAGCAAATGAGATGCAAATGAGTGGAACATCACCAAGTCAACTCAAGAGAAGCCAAGTCTCAAGATGAAGTGACAAAGAGTCATCCAATGATTGGAAGTCGACTCTAAGTCACCTGGGGAAATCAAGGAAATGCAAATAAGTCGAGATAATCAGAAAAGAACCGTTGCCGTAAATCAAGAGATTTACTTAAACAAGTAATATCTCCATACCACCTTTCTTGGAGTGCTCACCCTCAAGCGTGCAAAAGAAATGAACCAATGGGAAGCACTACACCGTGTCGAACTCAAAAGGTGATAAAACAATTCATACGAGGAAATGGCAATTCCAAGAACCGCAAGCCAACGATCGCAAAGTGACTTTCAAAAATGAGCCTATCTCTTCAACGGGCAAATTTTTGAAAGTTCACTATAAAAGGTCATGGAGTTTGTTTGAGAAGAATGATGAATGACACACACGTGAGATATACAAGCTTATCAAAAATCAACATTCTCAATCCTCAAGCCTACATTTCAAGTACATCAATCCAACACTTACCTGTGAAGGAAAGAGAACTTCAATCAGCTTGAAGAGGAAAATATCGAAAACAAGGGGTCTACATTCCGAAGGATTGTAGAAAGGTTCAAGGCGGTCAACCAAGTCTTAAGCTTTTGGAGGGCTTCGTGATCAAATCCAAAGTGCTTGAGCAAGTGAGTCAGTAGTAGCAAGGCAAAATGCCTGTGAAGAAGCCGAGTCGCACGAGAAGCCGCCTAAGTGATCAAGGCGTCTCCCGCATCGAGTCCCAAAGGATCAAGTCGGCTGTTGTGATCAAGACTTGTATCCGGACTGTTACCACTTTGTAAACCGATCATTACCTAGTGGATTCCTCCAGAGTTGGAGAAGAGAGGAGTAGAAGAATTACCCCATCTTCGAACCTCTATAAAAATTTTATTGTGTCATTTACATTTCAAAGATTTAAATTCCCGCACTTTTAACTCGCTTATATCTCACGATAAATTTGCTATCCATTTGATAATTTATAAGTACTAAATCAAGTCAGAAAATCTTGCTTAATCAAACTTAAAGGTGTTAAGTCTTCCGCTGAATATAAAACCACAAATTGAGTTAAATTATAGCCAACAAATGAGTTACTCCATCAACAAAAATTTCACCGAAATTCTGAGAGATTAACTCTACCGAGTGACTAATTCGATCGTCCATCAAGGACAAATCGTAGAATTAACTCAGAGATTTAAAAGGACTAAATCGAAAATTTGGTAAGGTTTATTCAACCCCCTTCTAAACCTTACACTTACACCCCTTGGGACCTACACTGGGGATATTAAGAAAATGCAAATCAAGTCGAGATAATCGAAAGAGATCCGTTGCGTAAATCAAGAGAATTACTTAAACAAGGAATACCTCCATATCGCTTTTCTTGAAGTGCTCACCCCGAGAAGCGTGCAAGAGGAATAAACCAATGGGAAGCACTACACCGTGTCGAACACCGAAAAGTCAAGAATCATTCATACGAGGAAATGGCAATTCCAAGAACTGCAACAAAACAAGCCAACGTCCACACGTGACTTTCAAAAATAAGCCTATCTCTTCAACGGGCAGATTTTTGAAAGATCACTATAAAAGGCTGAGGAGTTTATTTGAGAAGGGGTTACGTTGATTATCTGAACCACGAACATTAAAGCAAACATTTGAATCAGAACCAAAATATTCTCAAATCATTCAAGATCAATCCTCAAGCCTACATTACGAAGGAAATCAATCCAACACTCACCGTGAAGGAAAGATAACTTCAATCGCCTTGAAGAGGAAATTTTTGAAGAATCAAGGGGTCTACATTCCACGGAGGATTGTAGGAAGGAAAGGTTCAAGGTCGAACCAGTCTCAAGTTTTTGGAGGGCTTCGTGATCAAATCCAAGAAGCTTGAGCAAGTGGGATGTAGTAGCAAGGCAAACCGCCTGTGAAGAAGCCGAGTCGCACGAGAAGCCACCGTGTGTGACCAAGGCATCTCCGCAGATCGAGTCCCAAAGGATCAAGTCACCGTGGTGATCAAGACTTGTATCTGGATCGTTAACCACTCGTATATTGATCAATACTTAGTGGATTCCTCCAGAGTTGGAGAAGAGAGGAGTAGAAGAATTACCCCATCTTCGAACCTCTATAAAAACTTATTGTGTCATTAAATTTCAAAGACTTTAATTTCTCGCATCTTATTTTTATATCTCACGATAAATTTGCTATCCAATTGATAATCAACTGAGTGCTAAAACCAAGTATTAAAACAAACTTAACCAAATTCAAGGGTGTTAAGTCTTCCAATAAAAACAAATCACAATTGAGTTAAGTCTTTAGTCAAAACAAAAAGTTATTCTATCAACAAATTTCCGAGTCCGTGAGTGACTAACTCACGATTAACTAACTTAGATGTCCATCAAGGACACAAATTGAAGTATTAACTCGAATATTTAAAAGGACTAATTTGAAAAATTGGTAAGGTTTATTCAACCCCCCTTCTAAACCTTACACTCACACCCCTTGGGACCTACAAGTGGTATCGAGCGGTTGGTTCATTGAGCCTTCCGCACTAGTTACCGAACTAGATCTCCAAATTTTTCAAAGTCCTGTTTTAGTACTTGATCTTTCAAAACTCTTTTGACACGCATCCCTATGTTCACAATTGAAGAATTTGATGATTGAAAATTCGTGATGCGTGCTCATCTATCAAAGATTACACGATGAGATGTGGATAGTGATAGAGAATGGGCCACCGCAAATTTTAAAAGTGAACACACTGTAAGGAGAGCCGCAAATTGAAGGTGAAGAGGATGTTGCTCCCAGCACTAGTCATGGTTGAGAAAACACAAGAGCCGAATGGACAAATGATGACAAAAAAGATATAACTTGGACAATATGGCCAAGGACATTCTTTACAAAACCTTGACAAAGCCATGTTCAATAAAGTCAAATCATGCAAAACGGCTAAAGAAATCAGGACAAGCTAACATTGATTTGTGAAGGCTCAGAGCAAATCAAGGAAAATAAACTATCGGTTGCTGTACAGAAATTTGAGAATTTCAAAATGATCGCAGGAGAGACCTTGGATCAACTGGATGCTCGGTTCATAGAAATTACCAACGAGCTATCTGCACTTGGAAAAGAATATACACAGAAGGAAATGTGTATGAAGATTCTAAGAAGTCTCCCAGCTGAATGGGAAATGAAGGTCATGGCACTAAGACATTCCATGGAACTATCCAAGACATCCAACCATGAGCTATTCTCGATCTCAAAGCCTATGAATTTGAGCCGAGAAGAAAAGACCAGGAGGAGACAACAGGCCCAAAACAAATCAAAAGAGCCGTGGAGAAAGAAGTCATTGACCAAGAGGAAATAGCCCCGATGGTTAAAAGGTTTAACAAGTTCTTCAATAAGAACTACAAGAGAGGCAAGGGCGAATCCTCCGAAAGACACTCGGCTCCTCCAAGTCAAGGGAAGATAGGCCAACCAAGAGAGCAGAGCATCAAAAAGTTGAATATCAAAGGGCCGACAATCCAAGAATGGAAAGAGCCGATCAAAAGGTTGAAAATTTATATCTGAACCGCAGCAACCAACCAGTCACTATGCCATTGATTGCCCATATCCTCGTAGTCAACAAATACAGGAATGAAGAATAAAGAAAGGTCTTGAGAGAAAGAAGACAAGAAAAGAAAAAGGCAATGTTATAGCCTCATCACATACAAGTCAAGAGATGGAGATTCGAGAGTAGTGAAGCCGACTACTCAAGTGACTCAAGAAGAAGCCTTGATCTAAATCATTGGATGATCTGTATGGAGTCTTGCCGACAATGATGATATGAATGTTCATGCAGCCTATATGAAGAGATTACATGCCTCACATACAATGAAATGGAGTTATGCGTGAATTTCATCAAAAGAAATTCTCTGTTGAGGAAACCATGAATACAATGTTCAGCCTTCTCATGGCTAAAATGAAACTGGTGGCAGCTGAATCAAAAGCCACTCGCTCAGAATTTCGCACAACATATGTCGTGAGCAGACTCCAAGCAGAACTCAGCTCTCAGCCGACTGGATTTCATGCTCGCAGGAATGTTCCCTGGGGTTCTTTTCTCCTTCGATGATGCCTAAAAGGGGGAAGAGGAGTACCTAAGGAAATTGAAAGAAGAAACAGCTGGTGAGAAAGCAACTGTTGAAAAGAAGAAGGGAAAAGAGGTTGAGGGGGAAAGGTCAAAGGATTTGACCCTGATGATTGCTGAAACCACTCAGCAAGGTCATGTGACATCCTCTAAAATCAGCAAACTTCCAGTGACTCCGCCGATCCAACACTCTGTTGTGCCCATGTCAGAGAAGAGACAAATTGTAGAAGCAGGGATGGATGAGTTCGACAAAAGAACGGATGCCCGCGTTGAAGAAATGTTGAAACAGTTTGGTGGCATTCCGACAGGGAAGGATCAAGATGCCATTCCAGATGACAGAGACGAGCTAAGATCGGTTGAAGAATTTAAAACTCTCGAATCCAAAGGCTATTTCAAGAATATGTCGGTAGCCCAAGCGTGGGATTTGTACTGGGAGAAGGGTCTGAAAGTATGCGAAGAAGTTGATAGGCAGCAGACTACCAGCAGCCATTCAGCTGGTAAGAAGAAAACTCCCATACAATATACACCCAGAGGAGGAGGAAGAGGTTTTCGACCTAGACCTCTACCCAAAAATATTGAATACGTAGATCAAGGCAAGAAGGGAAGGATCTACTGGGATGGGTATGATGAAGTATCTAATCTGGAAGTAGCAAGGAAAAATGCTGACTACGTGAAAAGAATCGAGGAGGAAAATAGAAGACAAGATCAGCTATGGCAAGAGAGGCAAGAAAGGAAGCGAAAAGACGATTATGCGAAGAGAGTTTATGAAAAGAAGAAAGCAGCTGAAGATGAAAGAAAAAGAAAGAGAGCTGACGATGACAGAGCTGAAGAGGAAAGAAGGAGGCATCGAAGGCGATGAAGTGTTGCTGCTAACCCTTTGTGTATTTTACTCTTGTAAATACATTTATGTGTAAGTCATCTGTACATTCAATAAAGTGTTTTTGTATTTTCTATCTATATTTGTGTCTTAGCACAGATGCTTGAAATTTGCTTGGATATGATTATGCTCTGATACCCTTTGTAAACAGTTGTGTAAAGGACAAGAATGCTATGATCAAAAAAATGATTGTCTCTACGCATACATTCTTTGTTACTACATTGTCTGTATGTATCTTTGCTGTGTATTTGTTATTTAATGTTTTTAAGTTTTGGCATCATCAAAAAGGGGGAAGATGTTGTGAATTTATTGTTTAGATTTTGATGAATGTCATGTAAAACTTAGATTAGATTGTTGGCACCCCATTTTCCTTGTATCTTTCATTGTAATAGATAGGGCTGGATGAGCTGAGTCAAGTCATCTATGCCTGGAAATACAAGAAGTCAATTGAAGAAGTGAAGTGAAGACTCCGCTGAGGAACAACTGAGTATGGCCTAGATAGAAGATCAAGAACTCGACTGAAAGACATAACAACTGAGGGACAACTGTGTGAAGAGTCAGTTAAGTCAACTCAAGAGGCCAAGTCACAAGTTGAAATGACATATGAGTCTTTCAATGATTGGAGCAGACTCAAATCTCCTTGGAAAAAGGCAGCTGCAAAGAGGAGTTAACTGAAAAGAATTCGTTACATAGAAGTGAAGAACATTACTTAAATAAGTAATGCACCCATGATGCCAGGTCTTAAAGTTCTCAGCCCTAAAAGCGTGCAAAAGGAATAAACCAATGGGAAGCACTGCACCTCGTGTCAGAACCTTAAAAGCTGAATATTCATTTAATACGAGGAAAGGTCTACATCTCAAGACTGAAGTCCAAGAAAAGACAAGCCAACGAACACAAGTGACTTTTGAAAATCAGCGTATCTCTTTAACGGGCATATTTTTGAAAGTTCACTATAAAAGGCTGAGGAATCTCATTGAGAAAAGGTTACCTTAACCACGAACGAGCAAGCATTATTCAAACCGTAACCTGCAAAATATTCTCAAGATATTCAAGCAAAATCCTCAAACCTAAATCTGAAGGAAATCAATCCAACACAAAGTCATGAAGGAAAGACAACTTCAAATCGTTGAAGAGGAAACTTTTGAAAAATCAAAAGGGGTCTACTTTCTAAGGAGGATTGTAGGAAGGAAGGTTCAAGGTCGAATCAGTCTCAAGTTTTTAGAGGGCACCGTGATCAAATCCAAGAAGCTTGAGAAAGTGAGCTGAAGTAGCAAGGTAACTGCCCTGTGAAGAAGCTGAGTCGAACGAGAAGACAACTGTGTGACCAAAGCATCTCCGGACTGAGTTCAAGGTGTAAGTCAGCTGTGTGACCAAGACTTGTCTCTAGACTGATAACCACTTTGTGAATTGATCATTACTTAGTGGATTCCTCCAGGAGTTGGAGAAGAGAGGATTAGAAGAATTACCCCATCTTCGAACCTCTATAAAAATTACTACGTCATTTGCATTTCAGCATATTTACATTTCGACACATTCATCTTATATCTGCTGATAATCTGCCATCCAACTGATAAATAACTAAGTGCTAAAATTAAGTGTTAAAACAAAGTTAAATCAAATACAAGGGTGTTAAGTCTTCCGCTGAAAAACTCATCACAACCAAGTTAAGGTTTAGACTAAACATCTGAGTTATTCTATCAACAGCTCTATCTAGTCTGTTGAGTGGCTAACTCTGCTGATTAACTAACTTAGCTGTCCCTCAAGGACCTAGCTGTGTATTAACTCTGTAATACTTTAGAAGGACTAAAATAGAAAAGTTGGTAAAGTTTATTCAACCCTCCCCCCCCTTCTAAACCATACTTACACCCCCTGGGACCTACAAATTTCTCAAGCCACTCCTTGGCTGAGTCTTCTGCTTTTTAAAAGATGCCTTGTGATGCGCAGCTATCCTTCTTTTTTCTGGTCACCACGGGGGCAGTTGGGACGGGAATGCTTTCATTCGTTTCCCCCTCAAAAGCGCCCTTCTTCTTAGCATGGGCCTTAATTTGGGCAGCTAACAAGTTCCCTTTGAACAACATCTTATTAACATGGAATGCCTTTCCCCGTAGCAGGGTACTCACTTTTTCTCCAATAAGTACCAAATAATTATGTCGTAACCAAGGGCGTTCTTGAATTTGCCTTCAACAAGCTCCACATTTTGGATGTTTTGACACATATTGTCTAAGATAAATTCACTCCAATTAAGTGTTTCGAGATTCAATCCCTGAGGAATACGACCTTGCTTGCCATTATCCTATAAACTACACTGTATACTTGCAGTTGTATGAACCAAAACAAATTTTTGGCGAACAAGTTTTTGGTGCCGTTGTCGGGGATTGATTAGATTCTACTTAGATATAGTTGTTGGGAAATTTATTGTTTAGATTTTGATGAATGCCATGTAAAACTTAGAATAGGAAGTTGGCACCCCATTTTTGTTGTAAACTGCATTGTAATAAACAGGGCTGGTCAAGCTGAGTTAAGTCAGCCATGCCTAAACATGCAAGAAGACAGTTGGAGACTAGAAGGAAGACTCCACTGCGACACAACTGAGTTTGGCAAAGAAGAGAAGACGGGAACTCGACTGAAGGTGCAGCTGAGTAAAGTATCAGTCAAGTCAACTCAAGATAGCCAAGTCTCAAGTTGAAGTGACAGAAGAGTCATCCAATGATTGGAAGTCGACTCTAAGTCACCTGGGAAAGCAAGGAAATGCGTCAAGTCGAGATAATCGAAAGAGATCCGTTGTACGTAAATCAAGAGAATTACATAAACAAGTAATACCACCATGCTACCTTTCTCGAAGTGCTCACCCGAGCGTGCAAGGGAATGAACCAATGGGAAGCACTACACAAAGTGTCGAACTCAAAAGTTGAAGAACAATTCATACGAGGAAGTGGCAACTGCAAGGACTGCAACAAGACAAGCCAACGACCACAAGTGACTTTCAAAAATAAGCCTATCTCTTCAACGGGCAGATTTTTGAAATATCACTATAAAAAGCTGAGGAATGACTCTGAGAGGAGGTTACCTTGACTACCTGAACCAAGAACATTTCAAGAAAACATTTTGAACTGTAACCTAAAATATCCTCAAATCATTCAAGATTAATCCTCAAGCCTACACTACGAAGAAAATCAATCCAACACTCACCTATGAAGGAAAGATAGCTTCAATCAGTTGAAGAGGAAACCTTTGAAGAAAAGGGGTCTACATTCCAAGGAGGATTGTAGAAAGGTTCAAGGTCGAACCAGTCTCAAGTTTTTGGAGGGCTTCGTGATCAAATCGAAAGAGCTTGAGCAAGTGAGTTGTAGTAGCAAAGCGCAATGCCCCCGAAGAAGCTCGAGTTGTACGAGAAGCCACCGCGTGACGTGACCAAGGCATCTCCAGATCGAGTCCCAAAGGATCAAGTCACCGTGATCAAGACTTGTATCCGGATCGCTACCACTTTGTATACTTGATCAATACTTAGTGGATTCCTCCAGACTAAATCGAAAAGTTGGTAAGGTTTATTCAACCCCCCTTCTAAACCTTACACTCACACCCCTTGGGACCTACAAGTGGTATCGAGCGGTTGGTTCATTGAGCCTTCCGCACCGTTACTTGAACTAGATCTCCAAATTTTTCAAAGTCCGTTTTAGTACTTAAGTTTTCAAAACTCTTTTTATTATCAAAAGTTATTATCATGGAAGCAAATTTGACATGCATCACTATGTTCACAATTGAAAAATTTGATGATTGGAAAATTCGTGTGCAGGCTCATCTATCAGCATTACATGATGAGATGTGCATAGTGATAGAGGATGGGCCACTACAAATTTTAAAAGTGAACACAAAGAAGAAGAGTCAAGTGAATGTGAAGAGGATGTCGCTCCTAGACCAGCTATGGTTGAAAAACCAAGAGTGAATGGACAAATGATGACAGAAAAGATACAACCTGGACAATGTGGCCAAGGATATTCTTTACAACCTTGGACAAAGCCATATTCAATAAAGTCAAATCATGCAAAACGGCTAAAGAAATCTGGGATAAGCTAACATTGATTTGTGAAGGCTCGGAGCAAATCAAGGAAAATCAATTATCGTGGTGTACAGAAATTTGAGAATTTCAAAATGATCGCAGGAGAAAACCTGGATCAACCGGATGCTCGGTTCACGAAATTACCAACGAGCTATCTCGCTCTTGGAAAAGAATATACACGATGAAATGTGTATGAAGATCCTAAAAAGTCTCCCAGCTGAATGGGAAATGAAGGTCATGGCACTAAGACATTCCATGGACCTATCAAAGACATCCAATCATGAGCTATTCTCAGATCTCAAAGCCTACGAATTTGAGCTAAAAAGAAAAGACCAGGAAGA
The DNA here is from genome assembly GCA_016081115.2 of Rehmannia glutinosa. Classification (NCBI taxonomy): domain Eukaryota; kingdom Viridiplantae; phylum Streptophyta; class Magnoliopsida; order Lamiales; family Orobanchaceae; genus Rehmannia; species Rehmannia glutinosa. The sequence continues at coordinate 63,014,488 of CM071927.1, forward strand.
GACAGCTGTACCAAAAATAGCTGCTCTAATTGTTAAGGATGGCAAGAGAGCTGAGGTCAAAGAAGTCATTAACCCAGAGGAAATAGCCCTGATGGTTAAAAGGTTTAAAAAGTTCATCAATAACAACTACAAGAGAGGCAAGGGCGAATCCTCCAAAAGACACTCAGCTGCCTCCAAGTCAAGGGAAGATAGGCCAACCAAGAGAACACATCATCAAAAAGCTAAATATCAAAGGGCTGACAATCCAAGAATGGAAAGAGCTGATCAAAAGGTTGAATATCTATCTTTGAACCGTAGGCAACCTGGTCACTATGCCATTGATTGCCAATATCCTCAGTAGGCAACAAATACAGAATGAAGAAGAAAGAAAAGTCTTCAAAGAAAGAAGACAACAAAAGAAAAAGGCAATGTTGGTCAGCAGAGATCGCGAGACAGCCAAGTCAAGAGACATAGCTGATTCGAGAGAGTAGTGAAGTCGACTACTCAAGTGACTCAAGAAGAAGCCTTGATCCGTTTGATGGCCAAGGAACAAGACCAACCCGACAAAGAAGATGAGGTACATTCTCAATCATCACACTCGGACTTTCAGTGATAGTGATCATGACACACACACTTCATCACCCACTCGATCTTTATGATTCATTAGGCAAAATGATGAAAGATTTTGAACACATTAAATCCTCACACACACTACTAAATGAGGAAAACAACCTACTCAAGAGCAAAACTCACAAATGACTAAGGAGTTGAGTACTCTAAGTCAAATAGCCGATGAGAATAAAAGTTTAAAGACCGAAAATGCCAAGCTAACAAAGCAAAATAATCGCCATAGAAAAGAGGGAGAATGACCTCAAAAATGTGATTGCCTCATTCACTAAGGCATCTAAATCATTGGATGATCTTATCATGAGCCAAAGAGAATGTGGAGACAAGACAGGCTTAGGATTTAATTTCTCTCGTGCTATGTCAAGCTCCAAAAGTGATTTTGGAAAAAGGATCTTCAAGCAATGAAGTATCTCAAAAATCCAAAACTCCAAATGGTGCACACACATTTATTCCAAAGCACAATTACAAGCAAACTGGTATTGGTTATAAAGGAAAAGGAAAAAACAACCCGATTGAGTGTCTTTGAGAGGACAAATGAGAAGAAATCCAAATGAGTTCCTCAAAAACTCCAAACAGAAATACTCAGAAAGAAGAAACAGAGCTACCAAAAACCCCGAAGTTCTATAAAAGAAACACATTTGATGGGAATGGTAGAAAATATCCAAGCCAAGCTGATTGGAATGATGTAAACTATCAGAAAGACCTATGGAATATAAGCCATTCCAAAGGTTATAAGAGCTTTCATCAGCACACATATGCACCTAGGCACTACACTCAGAGACACCACAACTACCCAAAGAAGGCAATTGCTAAAACACATATACAGGCATACAGACAAAAAAGAGACAGCTTGTATGAACCTAGAATCCCCAAGCAATTTGCCAAAATTAATTATGATTATGGCACTAATAGATGGAAACCCCTTAGAGACAAATCATTTGGCTATAGGTTGGTTGGATCATCTTACAATACTAACCCCTCGGACCCGCACAAGTATGGGTACCTAAAACTTAATTTCGTTGTTTGCGGGTTCAAGGAACAAAAGTGCCAAGGAACCTGGTACATGGATAGTGGCTATTCCGGATATATGACAGAAACAAGAAAAATCACAAACTTCAAGGAAGTTAAAGGAGCAAAAGTCATATTTGGAGGAAATGAAGTCAGGGGGAAATAAGAGGCATTGGATCCATCAAGAAAAATGGATTAGAAATCATAGATGTTGCATATGTTGAAGGACTCAATTTCAATCAACGAGTATTAGCCAAATCGTGACAAGGGTTATAATGTTGGATTTAACATGGGTATATGCCAAATCAAGGATACTGAATCAAATGAAGTTATGTTGCAAGGATGCGCACAAAAGAACGTGTATATTGTGGATTGGTCAACCGCAACACCCAACACTGTCTATTAGCAAGGAGCAAATCAATCAAGTTGGTGGGCACAAAAAAAAGCCGAGTCACCCGAATTTCAAAACAATTAACAAGCTTGCCGTATAATCTTGTGGAAGGTCTTCCGGACTCGAGATACAAGAATGAGAGTATATGTGACGATGTCGAAGGGAAAACAAATCAAATCATCATTCAAAGAAAAAGCATGTCCATCTTCAACAAGAATATTGCATCTCGCTACATATGGATCTATTTGCTCCAGTTGAACCAAATAGCATAAGTGGGAAGAAATACACCTTGGTGGTAGTAGATGACTACTCAAGATATACATGGACAATATTCATGTGTAAGAAGAAAGAAACTCTACGAAACTACCACAAATGATGAAGAGGATTCGAGAATGAGAAGAGTCAAACCATTATCAAAATAAGATCTCGATGTGAGAACCGAGTTTGTAAATGGCATAATAACTCGCATTGTATTGAAAATGGTATTGGTCATGAATTATCTGCGAGAAGGACTCCACAAATGAAATGGAGTTGCGAGAAGAAGGAATAGAACTCTCAAAGAAACAAAGAAGGACCATGTTAGTCAAGCATGGTTACCAAAAAGATTCTGGGTCAAGCAATAAACACAAAGATGCTACACTCAAAATAGATGCATGATAAAAGGACAACCGACAAAGACTCCCATGAGATTTGGACAGGGAGAAAACCACATGTTGCATATTTCAAAATATTTGGATGTAAATGCTTCATCCATAACAATGGCAAAGATAATCTAAAGGCTTTTGATGCTAAAGCTGAAGAAGGTATATTCTTGGGATACTCAGCTGAAAGCAAAGCCTACAGAGTACTCAACAAGAGGACTATGGTTACAGAGGAATCCATTCACGTGGTGTTCGATGAGCCAAATGTAAATGGAGAAGACATTGAAGAATCAAATGATAAGTGAATCAACCAACCATGCGAAAGAGTCCCTATACAAGCCGGAATTATAAACTCGGATGAAGATGAGATAGTTGAGTCTCAAAAACAAACCGGAAAATCTGCAGCTAAGTGATGACGAGAGAGCTGATCAAAGCAACACACCCGCAAGACGATCAATCCAGCTAACTTACTCCAACTTTGATGTAAGATGGCCGAGAGACCATCCACGAACTTGTCATTGGAGATATAAGAGAAGGTGTCAAAACAAGATCCAGAACTCAACAAGAAGCTATGTTCACATGCTTTATCTCACAAATAGAGCCCAAAGATGTGTCACAAGCATTGGATGACACACATTGGATTCAAGCTATGCAAGAAGAGTCAATCGTTTGAAAGAAATAAAGTATGGGAGTTAGTTCAAAGACCCACCCATCAAAATGTTATTGGCACTAAATGGGTGTTCAGAAACAAGATGAACGAGGAAGGTTCTGTGGTAAGAAACAAAGCAAGATTAGTAGCCAAAGGATATTGCCAAGAAGAAGGGATAGATTTTGATGAAACATTTGCCCCTGTAGCAAGATTGGAAGCTATTAGGATGTTTCTTGCCTATGCAGCTCACAAGAATTTTATTGTATATCAAATGGATATAAAGAGTGCATTCCTAAATGGTTTATTGGAAGAAGAAGTGTATGTTGAACAACCTCTAGGATTTGAGCAGAAGACTCTTAGAGATAAGGTATACAAACTCAAGAAAGCTCTATATGGATTAAAATAGGCACCCAAAGCATGGTACGATACGTTGTCCCAATTCTTGACTGAGAATGGATTCACAAAAGGAAAAGTGGATAGAACACTCTTCAGAATTCAAGACAGGAAGAGCATACTGCTTGTTCAAATATATGTGGATGACATCATTTTTGGATCCACAAACAAAGAGCTGTGTGATAAATTTTCAAATCTCATTCAAAGCAAATTCGAAATGAGCATGATGGGAGAGCTGACATTCTTCCTTGGACTCCAAGTGAAACAGCTGAAGGATGGAACCTTCATAAGTAAGACAAAATACACCAGAGATTTAATGAAAAAATAAGTCTTCTATGAAAATACCAATGAATACATCAAATTCGGAATGGACATGGATGCGGATGGCAAGCCTCAGAGATCAAACAAGATACTGAGCACTTATTGGATCATTGCTTTATCTCACAAAAAGCGGCCATACATCACCTTTGTTGTAGGTGTATGTGCAAGATTTCAATCGCCCCAAAAGAAAGCCATATGATGCAGCCAAGAGGATCTTGAGATATTTGAAAGGAAGCCAAGAAGTTGGCTTATGGTATCCAAAGGAAGGTGGATTCAAGCTAATTGGCTATTCGGACTCGACTATCTTTGGATGTAGAGTTGACAGAAAGAGCACCTCGAGCACATGTCAAATGCTTGGAAACAAAGCTAATTTCCTAGTTTAGCAAAAAGCAAAATTCAATAGCCACCTCTACAGGTGAAGCGAGAATACATAGCGGCAGCAGTGCCCAAATCCTATGGATGAGACAACAAACAGAGACTATGAAATTGAAGAAAAGGAAATTCCAATAATGTGTGATAACACAAGTGCAATTGCAATCACTCGAGAATCTGTGTGTTGCACTCAAGAACAAAGCATATCAATGTCGATATCACTTCATACGAGATCATGTTGAAAAGAAGGACATCACCTTGGAATATATTTCAACCGATAAACAGGTTGGTGACATATTCATAAAACCATTACGTGAGTCAAGATTTGAAGAACTCAAGCATGAGTTAGGGATAATTGAGTGAGCCGACACTCGAAGACTCAAAGAAAAGAAATGAAACACAAAAAGGAAAAAGAGTTGAATTCTCAAAATCACTAAATGAATCAACAGATCGGAAAGACAAACTATACCGAATTAGTCGACAAATGAGTCACTATGAGAACTGTGAGAAGAAGAGTTAAATCAGTTAAGTGATAAGCTGAGTCATTTATGAGCAAAGTGACAAAAACGCAGTCGTTTTTACTAAACGGGAATGTTTTTAAGAATGACATCAAAGATAATTATGACGTGTGCAAAAAAGCCGCACACCAAGCTTATGATTGGATATAAATGCTGCCGCATTAAATACGAGACATTAAATTCTAAATCGGCGTGCAAAATCTAAGCCGTTGATTTCGATCACATTTCAAAAACCACCCGCACGTCCTTTCATGAACCATACTTAAACCTTTTTTCGTCCGTTTCTCTCGCACATTACCAAGACTGTTCATTTCTCTCTCAGAAGCAAAGGCAAAACTCTCTCAAAACCCTATCAATCTTCAAATCAACTTCTAAGTTTCTTTCGGTGAAATACTGAAAAATGGCATCGACTTATGATTTCGTCAATCTAGGGAAGCAAATCCACACTGGGTCTACTGTGGATTTCGAGGGTATGGTCAAACAAGGGTCCGATGACGCCCTCATAAAGAAAATCGCTGAAAAGCTCGAAAAGTCCGGGCTAAAACCATTTCTGACGATGGAGCTCCCGATGACCTATGTGGAAGAGGTCGCACAGTTCTACGTGAACGCTGAGATTCACGATGAGGGGATCAAATCCTCTGTTCACGGGAAGGAGTTTATTATCACTGCCAAGGATTTGGCAGAACACTGCTCATTACCGGCGGAAGGAGCACCAGAAATAAATGAAGCTGATGTTGACTTGGCAGCTGCTTGGAAGGAAGTAGCCAAGAACGACTACGCTGATAAGATAGTCTACACAACCAACAAGAGGTTGCTAAAGGAGGATTACCACAAACTATTGGACATAGTTGCCAAATGCATAGACATCAAGTTTGGCAGCTTTGACCAACTGTCCAAAGCGAAATTGATCGTGATGGCTGCGATCATTGAAGAAAAGAAAGTGAACTAGGCTGAGTTTGTCTACAGCAGACTCTGCCAGAATGTAGGGAACAAATCCTTCAAGGAAGGTTCTGTGGTAAGAAACAAAGCAAGATTAGTAGCCAAAGGATATTGCCAAGAAGAAGGGATAGATTTTGATGAAACATTTGCCCCTGTAGCAAGATTGGAAGCTATTAGGATGTTTCTTGCCTATGCAGCTCACAAGAATTTTATTGTATATCAAATGGATATAAAGAGTGCATTCCTAAATGGTTTATTGGAAGAAGAAGTGTATGTTGAACAACCTCTAGGATTTGAGCAGAAGACTCTTAGAGATAAGGTATACAAACTCAAGAAAGCCGAGTTTGTCTACAGCAACTCTGCGCCAGAATGTAGGGAACAAATCCTTCAAGGAGAATGGAGCATTTGGAGGATCCCTGGGATACGGCCTGGTGATTGGCTGGCTGATGGATGTCAAAGGAGTCCCTCTTAGACATGGAAAGGCGTTCCATGTAAACAAGAGGATGTTCGAGATCAAACCTCTCGCGCACGAAGAAGAGAGCCTACGCCAAGAGAGCCGATACAAGTGAGGGGAATCACCGACCACAAGATACATTGTCTCCTCTCCACCAAAGAAGAAGGTTGCCCTACTTGTGCTAAGAGAACTCGATGCCCCTGCAAAAAAGAAAAACAAATCTGCTCCCGCCCCTGCAGCCGAGTCACTGCCCCCAGCAGCCGTGTCTCTTGCCCCAAGAGCCGGCCGAGAAGGAATCTCAAATACCTTCTCCGGTCGTTAAAAAGAGAGGAGAACCGATAAGCCGAGACGGCCAGCTCCTCGAGAAGAAAACACCAAAGATCGGCCCCCACCGCCCAAGACTCGGAAGAAACTCTCTCCGAACCGTAAATCCCTCTGGTACAAACTAAGAGACGAAGAAGAATCATCAAGCGCTCAGAGCTTGAGAAACCGGCCTGAATCGGCCACTCGGCTAAAACAGATACCCGGAGAGCTGCTGGAGAAGTAGAGTCTCCAGATATATTGATGAAACAACAAAGTCTGCAAGGCGATCAACAGAGGCAAATCAAGACTCAAACTATAGTTCGAGCAAGACACACAAGAAGTAGCCGAGAAAGCACACTCTTTGTTGACAAGGATCGTATCCCCTCCCGCAATGCACGCAATCGACAAAGATGGAACACCGTAGCTTGCTACCTTCTATCCCTAAGAATGAGGGACAAGAAGAAGAAGGCGATAGAGATGATGATGTGATGATCCTATCCCCATCTTATCCGGACATCCAAAATCGTCCTCGAGAGTGGAGGAAGTGGAAGCCGAGTCGATCCAGGAAAGCAGTTCCAACGGCCGAGTTTATCGAAGAAGAAGAGGAACGATGAATTTTCTTGGAGTGACCACTGTGGTCCAAGCACGGATGAAGAAAATCGCACCGATATCTTGCGGATATTCAAGGACAAGGAGAAGAAGAGACAGACAGGCGGAGGAAGTTGAGGCACGTGAGAAGGCCCGCCAAAGATCCCCCTATCACCGCACCCTGAGAACATACACATCCTCTCCTTGACGTCCTATCGACAGTGATGAGGATCTGGACCCTGTTCTTTTTCTCTGAGAAGAGTTGCAAATGCAGCAAGCAATGCACGAATCCGCAGTCCTTCATGAACAAAGAATGATGGAGGGACCAGGAGAGTCCTCCAAAACACACCGAAATAGACCCATGGGAGTGGTGCAAAGATATATTGCCACCGTTGTTGTTGCCACCACTTCCCCCTCACTCGGAAGAAGGAACTAAAGGAAATGGCGATGAAACCGGATAGTGGGGACCCCATTCGAGCCAACCCCTAATGAAAGTGTCTTACCACCTCCCCAACTACCGAACACTCGGTAGAAACAAATGAGTTTGGAGACGAGTGACCCCATTCCAAGTCACTCGGTTAGTGCGCCCGCGAGGGGAAACTCCCTCCACTGCAGCAAGGTCGGAGGATGCTGCAGATGACTCCACAATGAATCAAGGAGGCGAAGTGGAGAAGGAACAACCACAAAGTACACAGCAAGTTGTCATCAACGAAGCTCGGCGATTGAGACTGTCTCAAATGTGAGGTGCCAACTCGCTCGAAGGCTAATGACGCCGGCGATGCATTCGAGGCACGAGGAAGGAACAACCCCGGAGTTAACACTGGGCAATGAAAGTGCAATCCATGGGTTGAGACTCCAATGGATGCCACCGCCGAAGACCCTAAGACAGTGACACTGCCGAAAAGGGATGTCCAAGCCTCGTTGCGATTGAGACTGCAGGAGGTAATGAAGGCCAATGGGAGGTTGAGAATTCCCGGGTAAAGAAGTCAAGTACGAACATCCCTCCTGCTATCATTGATCCATCCGAAAAGGAGATAAGCGCGCTTCACGATTCCCGTGGATAATCCCGATGTAACCTTTCCGGGATCGGAAGAAGACGATGAAGCCGAGTCATCCCCCGTGGATCGATCCAAAAGACTCGGTGAGGATGTTCCAACCACGAGCAAGTCGACCTCAAGACTACTCACAAACTTTCAATTTTGATGATGAGCCACCCATGGAAATCTTATCATCATCCGATGACGCTTCCGATAAGGCCGAGGACCACCAACTCAATTGGAGAAACCACCGAGACCGACGAAACTGTTGAGACAGTGAGGCTCGGCAAGTCGGGTCAACTTCACAACAGACCCCGTTGAAACAGTCCATCGCGGGCTCCCAAAGCTACAGCAGTTCGACTCCACAAGGAACTTCACGCGCACCACTCATCATTGAACAAATCCTAGTTGCCCGTGATGATTCATTTGTAGAATCATTTCCCTTTTCTCCGAGGTACCCGACCTCCCGGAAGAGTCATAAAGAGATCTCGAGCGCTTCCACATACTAGATCTTGTCATTCCATCAGACACCATCGTTCCAGCTGACTATGATTTTGACGCCGCTTGGCCGTCACCGCAACAGAGGGAACAACTAAAGTTCGGGAGGTGTTCAAAGCATTATTTGCTTTGAAATTGAACGGATGGAGAGGCATCGTGGCCTCGATGGACATAAGATTGGATAACGAGATGCCAACCTTAGTGCCGACTTGAGAGGCATAATAGTCGAATCGGGGAGTGGTGGCAACAAAGAAAACAATGCGCGTGGAACAAGCTAGATATTTCGAACATTGTTCAACAAGTCGTTGGTATGGCGAAATGAGAATGCCGATGCAAAGACAAAGTTGAGAGAACACATTGAGCACTTGCATGAATCTCACGCCGAGATCAAGCCGCTGCGTGAGCAAAATAAGAATGAGCTCCTGCGTATGGAAGAAAACATGGATCGAAAATTCAGCCTTCGCATGGCCGAGATGAAGTTGCTTAAAGTCAATCCAACACTACTCGTTCGAGTTTCGTGCGGATACTCTGCAGCGGACTTCGAAGCGAACTTCGACTATCGCCAGACTTCGACTTTACGCTTGCTAGTATGTTTCCAGGGTTCCTCTCTCCTTTGATGATGCCAAAAAGGGAAAGAGGAATACCTTAAAGCGCCAAGATATCGGCGTTGAGAAGGAGGGAGCAATCAGTAAATGGAAAGACAAAAGAGGAGGCCTCATGAGCAAAGAAAGGAAAGTCTTGAGGGGGAAGGATCGGGAGATGTCACCCTAATGATTGCACAAACCCCCAACAAGGTCTTGTCACAAATGATATTATCCGCAAAGAAACTCCCGATGACTCTGCCACTCCAACATTCTCACGTGTCTATGGTCGAAAAGAGAAAGACAATTGAAGCGAGGGATGGAGGAAGTGGAAGGAATGATGAATGCCCGAGTTATGGATATCTTGAAACAACATGGAGGTATTCCAAAGAGAAGCAGAGACACTTATGCCATCTCGGATGCCGGAATCGAGCCAAGATCGCTTGATGAATTTAAAACGCCGCATCTCAAGGATACTTCGCAAACATGTCCATGGCTCAAGCCTGGGACTTGTATCTTGGGAAAAGGGTCTCACGCTATGTGAATAAGCCGACAGAGCGGACTACCTACGCGATCCTCTGCTGGTCACTCCGCCGGTCACTCACCGGGAAGAAGACCCCAAAGACAATACACGCCCGAGGAAGGAAGAGATAGAGGAAGAAGCGAAGTGGAGGAAGAGGTTTTGGACCTAGGCCTCCGCCCAAAAACATTGAGTACATAGATCCGTGGCAAGAAAGGAGGGATCTATTAGGCCGGAGTTTTGACGAAGTAGCCAATGCGCAAGTGGCTAAGAACAATCTTGAGTATGTGAAAAGAATTGAAGAAGAAAATAAAAGACAAACTCAGCTATGGGAGGAAAGGCAAGAGAGACTAAGAAGAGATGAAACGCCGGAAGGCATATGAAAAAAGAAGAAGGCGGTGAAGATGAGAAAAAGAGAAGAAGACCGTAAGATGACGAATCGAGGAAGATGAAAGAAGGAGGAAGCGTGAAGGAGATGAAGTGTTCTTTCACCCCTTCATGTATTTTACTATGTAAATACATACTATGTAAGTCTTCCGTAATAAATCTGTAAATTCTCTATTTTTGCATTGACATAGATGTTTGCTCTGATACACCTTGTAAACAGTTGTGTAAAGGACAAGAATGTTATGATCAATAAAAGGATTGATTCTACGCATACATTCTCTGTAAATACACTATCTGTATGTATCTATGCTATTTACATTTTGAATGTTTTAAGTTTTGATATCATCAAAAAGGGGAAAAATTGTTGGGAAATTTATTGTTTAGATTTTGATGAATGCCATGTAAAACTTAGAATGGGAAGTTGGCACCCCAGTTTTGTTGTAAACTGCATTGTAATAAACAGGGCTGGTCAAGCTGAGTTAAGTCAGCCATGCCTAAACATGCAAGAAGACAACTGGAGACTAGAAGGAAGACTCCACTGCGAGACAGCTGAGTTTGGCAAAGAAGAGAAGACGGAACTCGATCAAGGTGCAAGCGAGATGCGGTGAGTAAAGTATCGATCAAGTCAACTCAAGATAGCCAAGTCTCAAGTTGAAGTGACAAGAGTCATCCATGATTGGAAGTCGACTCTAAGTCACCTGGGAAATCAAGGAAATGTAGTCAAGTCGAGATAATCGAAAGAGATCCATTGCACGTAAATCAAGAGAATTATTTAAACAAGTAATACCTCCATTCTACCTTTCTCAAGTGCTCACCCGAGAAGCGTGCAAGGGAATGAACCAATGGGAAGCACTACACCGTGTCGAACTCCGAAAAGTCAAGAACTATTCATACGAGGAAGTGGCAACTCCAAGGATCGCAACAAGACAAGCCAACGACCACAAGTGACTTTCAAAAATAAGCCTATCTCTTCAACGGGCGATTTTTGAAAGATCACTATAAAAGGCCGAGGAATGACTGGAGTGGAGGTTACCTTGACTACTCCGAACCCACGAACATTTCAAGAAAACATTTTGAATCAGTAACCTAAAATATCCTCAAATCATTCAAGATTAATCCTCAAGCCTACACTACGAAGAAAATCAATCCAACACTCACCTGTGAAGGAAAGATAGCTTCAATCAATTGAAGAGGAAACCTTTGAAGAAAAGGGGTCTACATTCCAAGAGGATTGTAGAAAGGTTCAAGGTCGAACCGGTCTCGAGTTTTTGGAGGGCTTCGTGATCAAATCCAAAGAGCTTGAGCAAGTAAGTCAGTAGTAGCAAGGCAAAATGCCCGTGAAGAAGATCGAGTCGTCACGAGAAGCCACCGCGTGACGTGACAAGGCATCTCCAGGTCGAGTCCCAAAGGATCAAGTCACCGTGTGATCAAGACTTGTATCGGGCTGTTACCACTTTGTATACTGATCAATACTTAGTGGATTCCTCCAGGAGTTGGAGAAGAGAGGAGTAGAAGAATTACCCCATCTTCGAACCTCTATAAAACTTATCGTGTCAATTTACATTTCAGCACTTCAATTCCTGCATCTTATCTGTTTAACTCTGCTGATAAATTTGCTATCCATTTGATAATCTCTAAGTACTAAACCAAGCATCAAATCTATACCAAAAAAAATTTAAGGGTGTTAAGTCTTCCGCTGAAAACAAACTACAGTTGAGCTAAGTCTTTAGTCTTAACAGCTGAGTTATTCTATCAACAGCTCAGTCGGGTCTGTTGAGTGACTAACTCTACTGATTAACTAAATTAGTTGTCCACCAAGGACACAACTATGTAGTATCAACTCTGAACTTTTAAAAGGACTAAATCGAAAAGTTGGTAAGGTTTATTCAACCCCCCCTTCTAAACCTTACACTCACACCCCTTGAGACCTACAATAGTAATATGTAGTCCAATCTTAATTGAAGCATATATGTTTTGTAAATATTTTTTTGATTTATTCTTTTTTTGATATTTTATTTATTTTTTTTCGTTCTTCGTTTCTAACATCGTTTTTGTTGAGTGCGAGACTGGAATCTTTGGTTATACAAGAAGCCCAAATCGCTGCTGCAGTGGGAGGCCAACATCAAAAGGGCAAATTCCTGAGCGATACTTAATCCGAGAAAACAGAGCAACGCCATTCGTCTGATGGATGGTACAGAATATGAGGGCTCAATGATTTCAACCGACACGGTTCAACAAAAGCGATGCTAGAAATTTGAGTTTGGCTGAAGACGAAAAACTTAGCGCTTTGTGGGAGTCAACCCAAGAAACATCGCGACAAGCCCCGGGGGTAAAAAAAATGAAAAAAAAAACAGAAAAGAAAATAAAAAAAATGAAAAAAAAAACAAAAAAAAATTAGACTCGCACGGGCGTGTGGACGCACACGACCCGACCGTGCGATCTGCTTCTCCAGTTTCAAATTTGACGGACAAGCTCCCGGTTTCACTAGAACGATCCAGGTAAGTACTCTTTACACATTCCTCTTTTCTTTTGATAATTTCCTCATATGTTCGGGACGAAGCATATTTTAAGTTTAGGGGGGTGTGAAGAATGCGTAATCTAGTACTGTTGCATTTTGCATTGCGTTTAGGATTGCATGTAGAAGCATTTGCATTTTAATTTTCGAAAAAAAAAATTCAATTTTTCTTAATTTTTGTTTATTTTTTGTTTTAGCACGTTTACCGCTTTAGACGTTTAATTGCTTTTGTGTGTGGTTTTTTTAATTCAGTTTGTATGCCCAGCTCCCTATGATTTTACTATGAATATTTTATGTCATGGGATAACATACTTGTGGGAATAATGTAATAAATTCTTAGGAGGAATGTTATTTATTTGCTTGGCATGTGTTAAGAAAATTGGGTATTTGAACATGTTGCGAAAAATAAGCCTGTGAGTTTTTGTGTCTTAAATGGCTTTATATTATGCGGACTTATTTTTTTTTTGAGTGTGTCATTCATGATTAATAGAACTCTAGAACTTGCTCTAGTATTTTCATTGAAGCCATGTGTGTGTACAATTTTTGAAAATGATTTAAGGCCATCTTTGTTTAGCCTACTTAGCCTAAAAAGCCTACCTATGAACTTATGATTCCCTAGTTAGCCAATTTTTAGTCTAAACTTTTATTGTGAGCTACATTGATCTTTAAAATTTACATGTTTTTCCCCCTACAATTTCTTGAGCTTATAGAAAATGAATAAGTTTGGGGGAGATGTGGTGAAAATTTATGGAAGTTCGCAAAAGAAAGAGGGATGAGCAGGATCTAGGTAAATGAGAAAAAACACGAAGCTCGAAAAAGAAAGAAAATCTCTAAAAAGAAAATAGAGAAAATTGAGCAAAGCAAAAGAATATTCTAAAAATTGTGAAAAAAATGAGAGCTTAAGGCTAAAAAAAAAAAGAAAAATAGGCAAAAACGCCTAAAAATTAAAAAGGAGAAATAAGGGTGGAACTGAGTTGAAAAAGAAAAAAACTGATATCATGTTGAAATTGGGTTAGTGAATTGCAAGTCTGTATGCTTAAATTCTATTTGCTCAAGTCAAGTCACTTAATCCAAATTTCCGTACCCTTACAAAAGAGCCTACATTACAACCAAATAAAAATTCCTTTTTGATTCATTGTGCACACAAACGTGGTCGAGATGTTAGACGATTTGCAAGCCTATGGTAGTTCTACTTTCACTGAATTTAATTTGAGCGTAAACATTTACCATACACTTTTGATAGTAGAGTGATACATTATTTATGTGAGTCGCGATGTCAAGTACCTGAAAGAGTATTAATAATGTCGAGTTTATAAATGACGACTTCTTGATAATGAGTTACATGGTTTCCTTGGGTATGAAGTCCAATGTTGTTTAATATTTATAGTGTACTTGGGTATTCTTTCGTTTTTCCCCTTATATTATTTTTTCTAAACTTGCTCAAGGACGAGCAATGCTTTAAGTATGGGAGTATTTGATGAGTGTAAAATATACGTGCATTTTGGGGCTAAAATGATATATAATTGATGCATTCGCACGCATATTTACTATGTTTTACTTGGTTTCCTTTAAATGGCATGATCTGCGTATTTTTGTAATTCTTGCAGGAAACGGAGCTTAAAATGAAGAAATGTCAGTTGGTATGCCCGGATAAGATTGCCGAATGCAAAGAAAAGATCAAAATGACGAAAAAAGGGAACAAAAGTGCTTCACACGGCCGAACCATGTGGCCTCACACGGTCGTGTGGAGTGGTGGTGTGAAAACCATACGGTTGTGTGAAGAAGGGAAGCAAACAGGGGACGGAGCAGGTCCACACGGCCGGAAAAGGGTACTCAGTCGCACAACCTGCCCATGTCAAGCAACACGCCCATGCGAGAAAGGGCTAAGCCAGCACCACACGCCCGTGCCAGAGTCTGTTTTAGCGCGTTTTTTAGAGTTGGCTTCCGTTTTCAACTCTACAAGTGATCTGTCCAAGTATCTATAAAAGGGGACCAAGTCTTGCATGAAAAAACACAACTTGATACAACAAAAACACATAAAATAACATAGGAACCGAAGAATCGAAGAGCTTCTTAGAGCAAAGGCTAGGTCGCGAAGAGCACCACAAGGCTTTCGCATCTAGGGAGCACAAGAGCTTTGAGGGCTTGGAAGAGGAATCCATCCTGACAAGAATGGATTTTCTTTCTATGTCTAAGAACTCTTGTCTGTGCTTACATGATGTCATAATATTGATTCGGATTTGTCTATGAGTTTGTAATCAATGTTTGACATATTTTTCGGATCTTAGGGGCATAATCGAAACTGTGGATTTATATTAAATATGATTATTTGTTTTCTTAATTACTTCATGCGTTCTATTTTATGAATTCGAGCGCTTATTAATAATTGCTTTTTATCTGGTCAATAATTAGCATGTCATATTTGTTATTACAAAATTCCGGACGATGAGTTCTAACAAAGACGGAAATCGAATTAAGACATGAAACATGTGTGACAGGCGTGTTTGTTGAGAGTCATTCAATTCACAAATCTTTTTGGAGTTAATAAGAAATGTAACATTCTGACCAGACTACAATTGTTATTAATCATCTGTTTACGCACCACCTGACTAGGGGAGTAAATGAATTTAGGAATTTGAACCTATAGAATTGCATGAATTGGTTTTTAAAACTTTATTCGCATTTAATATTGAAGAAGCATGTTGGGATTATGTGCCGAAGGTTGCTCGTAATGATGTTGGAAATAATTGTGGGGTTCACAAATTTATTTTATTTATTTTCTTTATTCTTCGATTTTTTTTAGTTAGTTAAAACACTTGATTTTCGACTGCTTCAATAAAATTGGAATACGATGTTATGATAGACTAAGTGTTTCGAGATTCAATCTCTGAGGAATACGACATTGCTTGCCATTATCCTATAAACTACACTGTACACTTGCAGTTGTATGAACCAAAACAAATTTTTGGCGAACACAGCATTAAATAATGTTGACATCATCTCAAAAACATTCTCGCTAATGAAAACAACCATGTTTTGTCTTTTAGCCAATAAATATGTTTGTTGACTCATTTTGGCTTGACTCTGCTTCTCTCTTCAGTCTGCTGATGGGACTCAACTGTTTAGTTGACTCAACTCTGATGAACATCCAATTTAGCTGTTTTATTCCGCTGGAAGAGTAAAACTCCCCTGAAATATAATTCTTCTACTTTTAACTCTTTTGGATGAGGCTTCTGAGCTTTTTTAACATAGTTAATTAATCCAAGCTCATTCTTCAGTCTTCAAACCTTGATTCACATAATGGTTTTGTGAATATATCAGCTAACTGCCTCTCAGTTGAGGCATATTACAATGTGATGTCTTTCTTTACAACATGATCTCTTATGAAATGATATCTGACATCCATGTGTATTGTCCTTGAGTGCAATATTGGATTCTGAGTAATTGCAATAGCACTTGTATTATCACACATAATTGGAATTTCCTTCTCTTCAATATCATAGTCTTTCAGTTGTTGCCTCATCCACAAGACAGGGGCACAACAGTTGCCTGCAACAATATACTCAACATTAGTTGTTGATGTAGCTATTGAGTTTTGTTTCTTGTTGAACTAAGAAACTGATCGATTTCCAAGCATTTGACAAGTACATGATTTACTCTTCTTGTTAACTCTACATCCAGCATGGTCTAAATCTAAGTATCCAATCAATTTGATTCCTCCCTCCTTAGGATACCACAATCCAACTTCTTGGCTTCCTTTCAAGTATCTCAATATTTTCTTTGTTGTTGTCATGTGACATTCTTTAGGTGTAGATTGAAACCATGCACATACACCTACTACATAGATAATGTCTGGTCTATTTGCATTCAAGTAAAGAAGTGATCCAATAAGTTCTCTATATCTTGTTTGATCCACTAGTTTTCCTTCTGCGTCCATATCCATATTGATTGAATTATTCATGGGAATCCTCACAGATGACTTCTCTTCCATACCAAATTTCTTCATTAAATCTCTAGTATGCTTGGTTTGGCTTATAAAAGTTCCATCGATCATTTGTTTAACTTGAAGTCCTAAGAAGAAATTTAATTCTCCCATCATGCTCATCTCAAATTTTTCTTGCATTAGATTTGAGAATTTGTCACAAAACTCTTTGTTTGTGGATCCAAAAATGATGTCATCCACATATATTTGAACAAGCAAGATGCTCTCTCCATCTTGAATTCTGAAAAGTGTTCTATCAACGTTTCTCTTGGTAAATCCATGGTTTATTAGGAACTGGGACTATGTATCATACCATGCGCTTGGTGCTTGTTTCAATCCATAAAGTGCTTTATTGAGCTTGTATGCGTTATCTCCAATAGTCTTCTGCTCAAAATCTGGTGGTTGTTTCACATAGACTTCTTCTTCCAAAAGTCCATTGAAAAATGCACTCTACATATCCATTTGATAGACTGTAAAATTCTTATATGCAGCATAAGCAAGAAATATCCTTATTGCTTCCAATCTAGCAATAGGTGCAAAGGTCTCATCAAAATATGTACCTTTTTCTTGGCAAAACCCTTTGGCAACCCAAACTTACTTTGTTACTACAAATCCTTCCTCATTCATCTTGCTTTTGAATACCCACTTTGTACCATTAACATTTTGGTTAGTAGGCCTTTGAACCAACTCCCAAACTTTGTTCTTTTCAAACTGATTCAGCTTTTCTTGCATAACTAGGATGCAATATGTGTCATCTAATGCTTGTGACACACCCTTTGGTTCAATTTGAGATATAAAACAAGTGAACATTGCCTCATGTTGAATTCTAGATCTTGTTCCTACTACTTCTCTAACATTTCTAATAACTAACTCAGGTGGATGGTCTCTTAGCCATCTTACATCTGGTTGGAGTAAGTCAAATGGGTTGATTCTTCTTGCAGCTAAGTTGTTTTGAACAACTTATTCTTATCATCTTCATTCATCTTCATTCAACTTAACTCATCCTCATCAACTCTTCCGGATCAGTCTCAAAGATATGGACTCTTCTTAATAGTTGGTTGATTTATCTTCTCAGCTAACTCATCAATGCCTTCTCCAATCATATTAGGTTCATCAAAAACTACAAGGATAGACTCTTTTATTACCATAGTCCTTTTGTTTAGCACTCTAGCTTCTTTGCGCTCAGCTGAATATCCAAGAAAGATACATTCATCATCTTTAACATCAATGGCTTTTAGATTATCTTTGCCATTGTTATGATTGAAACACTTGGTTCCAAAAATGTGAAAGTATCCCACATTTGGCTTTCTTCCTGTCCAAATTTCATAGGGGGTTGGATATGTTCCTATTGTCCATACAACTATTCTGAGTGTAGCAAGAAGTGTTAATAGCTTCAGCCCAAAATCTCTTATGCAATGCAACTTCAGCTAACATGGTCCTTGCAGCTTCCTTGAGGGTTTTGTTTCTTCTTTCAGCCACACCATTCTGTTGTGGAGTTCTTGCATTGATAACTCATGAGTAATACCATTTTCCATGCAATACTGAGTTACAATCCCATTGACAAACTTAGTTCCTCTGTCAGACCTTATCTTGACAATGGATTAACTCTTCTCATTTTGTACTCACTTTATCAGCTGAGGAAGTTTTTGCAAACTTTCCTTCTTATTACACATAAAATGGTCCATGTGTATCTTGAAAACTCATCAACTACCATTAGGGTGTATTTCTTTCCACTTATGCTATCTGGCTCAACTGGTCCAAAAATATCCATGTGCAATAAATGCAAGATTTTCTTGTTGAAGAATAACTTGGCATGTCATTGAAAGATGACTTGATTTGCTTTCCTTTTTGACATGCATCACATATGGTTTCCTTCTTGTAGACTGAGTTTGGCAAGCCCTCAACCAAATGACTTCTTGCAAGCTTGTTGATAGGCTTCGGGCTAAACATGCCCCGGGCTAGCATATTGCGAACCTAACCCTAACCCTACCGAGCTTCGGGCTAAATGGGCCACTATCGGGCTACAAGTCAAAAAAATGAAAAAAAAAATTATATTAAAACCTAAAACTTTAAACTCGAACATATATAACATTAAAGTTTAACATGTTAAGTTAAAGTAATCATTATAAAAAAATCTTACATAGTTTATAATTATATTGCATTAACAGAATTATAAATATTCCATGATCAAATTTTTAAAATAAAACTATAATAATAAAAGATAGCATTATATAATATATACTCATATAAAATGAAAAAAACAATACTTTTTTGAAAAAAAATATCCATATGACTATAAGTCATAGTTTTAAGAATTATATATTTAAACCTATTAAAGATGAGGAGATGTGAGCTTGAAAAAATATATTTAGTAATAGGTAATATGTAATAAAATAGATTTATAATATTAGAATTATATTTATTTTTAAAAAAAAAACACAATTGGCGGGCTAGCGGGCTAGCCCGGTTAACTTACGGGCTAGCCCTAACGGGCCTCGGGCTAAACAGTCCGGGCCAAAATAGTTTAGCCCTAACCCTCTTTTTTCCCGGTTTAAACGATGCAGGCTAACTTGTCGCGGCCCTTTTAACATCTCTACCTGCAATAAAGGAAATCAAACTTTAGGTACCCATATATGTTTGGGTCCTGAGGGGTTAGTATTATAAGGTGTTCCAACCGACCTATAGCCAAAGGATCTGACTCTAAGAGTTTCCACCTTTTAGTTCCATAATCATAATGAACTTTAGCAAATAGTTTTGGGGCTTTAGGAACATACAACTGTCTCTTTTATCTGTATGCATGTACATGTGTTTGTGTAATTGTTTTTCTAGGAAAATATGGAAATTGTTTTGCATGATATGCATTGTGTTTGGTTGCATATGTGTGCTGATTTCTTTGCCTAGAGAATGACATATGATGAATTTTTAGGTTTTTGCCACTTGGGCTTGTATCCTATAGGACTCTGCTGATATTTCATTTGAAGATACCAATCAGCTTGAGTTGGGTAATTTCTACCATTCCTTTCATATGATTTATTTTGATGAAATATTTGGGGTATTTTGTAGTTCTGTTATGACTTCACAGAATATCTCCTGTTGGGAGTCTGCTGTTGAACTTTTTTGAATTTTGTTTCAGCTGTTCTTTCAACATACTCATATGGCTTCATTCGTGTTCCTTTATATCCAAGGCCAGCGTGTGAGTGTTTGTGATTGTGTGTTGGTGCCACATATGGTGTTTTAGAATTTTGGATTCCTCTATTGCTTGAGGATCCTTTTTCCAAAATCACTCACGGTGTTTGAGCATTGACAAAGGAATTGAATCATAACCCTGCTTTATCTCCAATCTCCTTTTGAACAATCGTCAATTCATCCAGTGTTTTAAATAATTTGTTGAGTGATGAAATCACATTTTTCAATTGTTATTCCCTCTTTTCTTTCTTAGAAATGTTTTCTTCAACCTTTGATATCTCAGCTTTCAACTCTTTGTTCTCATCAGCTATATGACATAGAGTACTCAGTTCTTTAGTCAACTGTGAGTTTTGGTATTTGAGTTGGCTATTCTCCTCATTTAGAAGTGTGTCTGAGGATTTAAGGAGCTCAAAGTGTTTCATAATTTTCCCTAATGAATCATAAAGATCAATAGACAATGAAGTGTATGTATCTTGATCACTGTATAGGGATGGCAATTTGCTCACCCCGATTAAGACTGCCCTACCTCGCGCCGTGAACTGTGGCGGGGCACGGATAGGAGTACTCTGGGATATAAACTAGGGCAACAAAAATCCGAGGGTGATAGAATAAGCCCTACTTGGGGAAGGATTCCCGGTAAGTCATGCCCTAAGACACATATATGATCTCGATGCCAAGAAGAATACTAGCTTAGATGTTGCTACCTCTGTCGCTGGTGATATCTTTGCCCTTTTTTGTGGTGCTCTCGTTAACATAAGACATCAGAAAGTTCTTTCAAACAGAAGGAAATCCCATTTCATTCCAAAATGGTTTCTTGTTAAAGTAAGGGAGGTTAAGTTGTTGATTAGTCAGGCGGTCTGCGGATCACCCACCTCGCCCCGTGCGGTTTTTTTACTTTTTTAAATACATTTGATATATATTTTACAGGTATATTAAATAAGATAATATAGTTTTATGTATTTAATATTATATTTAACATATATAATGGCAAATTGTATAAAGAATATGCATTTATAATACAAAATATTAGATAAAAAATTATTAACAAGATAAAATACAAGATAAAAATATTAAAAAAATAAAATTATTCCCAACACGGAGGGACCCACCCCACCACGCGACTCGTGGCAAGTCGCCTCCCCCCGCCCGTGGAGGGCGCGGGGGGGGGTCTGTGTGTTGAGATACCATACCCTCCCTGCCCCGCCCCGCCATATTGTCATCCCTATCACTGTCATCAGAATTTGAATAAGATGAGTAAGAATAACTCATCTTCATCTTCTTTGGCCGTGAGACATATCAATACCTCTTCTATGTCAGGGGAGTAGTCAGATTCACTTCTATCTGACTCTATTGTATCCTTACACTTGGTTGTCTCGGACTCGGCCCATCATAGCTTTTTTTTTTCTTGTCTCCTTTTCTGAAGACTTTCTTGTCCTCTTCATTTCTATATTTATTTACTGGTAGATAAGGGCAGTCAACTGCAAAGTGACATGGTTGTCTGCAATTCCAGCAAAGATCTTCAGCTTTCTTCTCAGCTTTCTGGTGAGTTCTCTCTTCCTTACATTTGGAAGGAGCTGATTGCCTTCTAGAGGATTCTCCTTTGTTCCTCATGTAGTTCTTGTTGAAAAATTTGTTGAACCTATTTAACATCAAGGAAATCCCTTCTTTATCAATGATATCTTTGGAGTCAGTTGCCTTAGATTCTCCAGCTAATAGAGCAGCTGTCTTCGGTACAACTATCTCATCCTGCTCTTTCCTCTTGAGCTCAAATTCATATGCTTTCAGATTTGAGAATAGCTCATGGTTGGATATCTTGGTCAAGTCCATGGAGTGTCTAAGAGCCATCACTTTCATGTTCTACTCATCTGGGAGTGCTCTTAGAATCTCCATGCACAGTTCCTAATGTATATACCTCTTGCCTTAAGAAAACAAAAAGACCTTTGGTGATTTCGTGAATCGGCATCCCATTGATCCAGATGATTCTCATGTCATCATTTTGAAAGCTTCAAACTTTTGCACTGCGACTATAAGCTTGTTCTCCTTTATCTGCTTTGAGCCTTCACAGATAAGAGTCAGCTTCTCCCAAATTGGTTTGGCAATCCTACAAGATTTACCTTTGTTAAGCATGGCTTTATATAGAGTTTTATATAAAATATCCTTAGCCACATTATCCACCTCTGCAGGTCTTTCAGCATCATCTCCTGCAGCTCTAACAGTTGTGTTCACCTTGGTGATTCTAATGGCTACATCTTCAATGACAAACCACATTTCATTATGCAGAGATATGTGCATGCATTCACATTTTCCAGTAATCAAATTCCTGAATAGTAAACACAGGGATACGGGATCGATTTTCTTTCATGATAATACATTTTAAAAACTTCTTAAGACTCATGTGTTGATGTTTTCAAAAGAATGAGATCTAGTTCAGTAACGAGTGCGGAAGGTTCTTTGAACCAACCACTCTTATACCATTTAGTGCTTGCAGGTGTCTGAAACAAATCAGAGTTCTGCGAGCATTCTATTGGTTCATGCTGTTAGATAAATGTTTTTATTTTGATTTTGTTGATTTTATATAAATAAGTTTTATACCAAAACAATGTCCCCAAATATTGTCCAAATACTTCAAAATATTTCACTGATTTTTACTAAGTTTTTGAAGTACTTCTTGAACTTTATTTTTGACAAACATCGGACTTCTTCTATGTACTTAGGTAGACCGGTTGCCCTATAGAGTAACCCGTACCTAAAAGTTTGATAAAACATAGAACAAACAGTGGGCTGACATATGGGAGGGTGATTGGTCGCCCTAAGGGTGCGATCGGTGCCTAGGATGAGCGAATTCTTGCCATTTTGTCTCTGTTTAAAGGGGGATTGGTTGAATGCCAGGGAGACCGATCACACCCTAGGTCGATCATTCGCCCTAGAATGTCGACCGGTCCACCCCCCACAGCATCCTGTGTTATAATATTCTTCAACGGATTTTTTATTTCGAATTTGTTAGAGGACGACTGGTCGCCCCAGTGTTTTATCAGCAGAAACTATCTGTTGCGGTGGACAACTCTCATGAATTTGTGGCTTTCCTTCTAACAGCTATTTTCTTGGAATTATTTATATTTCTTTTGCAAAAATCACTCCATTAGGAGGAGCCTATGCTGGTGAGTAAATCCAGGAGCTCTCCTATAAATACATGAAGGCTTGAAGGATCAAAAATAACAACACAAAACAAGCATACAATACAACAAGCAAAAATAAGCAAATTCTTTGTTCTTCACTTTCAACATATTTGTTGTAAAAGCCTAGGCTTATCATTTCACATTTTGCTTATTAGGCTATTCTTTCTAGATTACACTTGCACTCTCAAAGTTGTATACATCATTTGAGTTGTAATCTTGATTGTTTCAAATCATTTAAAACAAGACATACTTGTTAAGTGTTCTTGTGGTAAGAACACAATTAGTTGATTATCTAGGTGTTGAAGAGTTTGGTGCTCTTCATTGTTGTAAGAAGATTTTGGTGATCTTCATAGGTGGTGTTGTAAGAAGAGTGTGGTACTTTTCAAGGTAAAGGTTGTAATAGTTTGGTATCTATTAATAAACTTTTTCCTTTTCGAAATCCATTCGGACATACCGGGTGGTAGAGCACGTAAGCCCTAGGTGTGTTGAAGCTCTCTAAATCATTGCGTGTTAATTTAATTTATACACTTTTACTTTTTCATCTTCTACATATTCGAAAAAGAGGGCACAAATCAGAAAATCGGGAAAATCTATTCACCCCCTTTGAATTTCGTAGCCACTTGACTAACACATGCCACTTGCACCCTTTCAGCAAGATACCTTTAAGATTGTAGGTCTGTCTACTTACCTAAACGGGTAAGTCTTTGACTTTGTTTACCACGGACTTCTTCAGCTTTCTCTAAGTCCTTCAGCTACTTTACCCCATAAGTTTAGTCTTATCCTTCATTTCTTAGATGACTCTACTGTAAATTTTCTGAAAGACACAACTGATGTACTTGATTGAAGCTCTTCTTGACCACTCAGCTGCGACTCAGCTGATTCTTCTATTCATTCTTCAGCAAGTCTTTTGTATCTTAAACTTAGCTACTTAGCAACTCAACTAATTTTCCAACTATTACAAAGTTGAAATTACATACAGAAATTGGGGTGCCAACTTTCTAATGCTAAGTTTTCTAAGCATCATCAAAAAATATATACAATAAATTTTCTAACATGGGTGATGTCTCTTTGGAAATGAAA
Organism: Rehmannia glutinosa; assembly: GCA_016081115.2. Taxonomy (NCBI): domain Eukaryota; kingdom Viridiplantae; phylum Streptophyta; class Magnoliopsida; order Lamiales; family Orobanchaceae; genus Rehmannia; species Rehmannia glutinosa. The sequence goes on from CM071927.1 coordinate 63,038,633, forward strand.
GATGGCCTTTTGCGAGTGGTGGGGGTTGGTTGTTCATGAAGTGGCTTGGTTTGCTATGCAGCGAGAGACGATTACTGCAAGGTTTTCTATTTCTTCTCTTCAGTCATTACCAACGCTGATGTCAGCCTCGTCTTTGTGACACCTCCATCCTTCTTCCTATAAAGGTATTTCCTAATATCCACGGGATTACGATCGTATAATTCGACTGTACATTCATTCAGAATGTATATAATCTTAATGGAAAAATCTTTAGCCTACTTATGATCAAATAATCTATTCTTTTCAATAACTTCAAAAGGTTATCTCGTCCACTTGTCTCCCAAATACGAACTCATCGCGATTTAATGTCTTTTTTTCCACACATAGTATATCAGAGAAAATAATTCTCGTCACATGTTTTATGTTCCCAAGTATTTCTTGAAATGCCCTTGCCAATACGATCGCTACAGCTTCCCACTCAGGCTTAAGAAGGGTCGTGACCAAATTTACTTTAAAGTCCTACGGGCTTTCCGGGAGTTTGATTTCTGTATATATTTGTTGAGCTCCTCATTTCAATTTTGGTATTGGTCTTTCCCTTGAACTCCAATCTAAATATGTGAGAGAATTGTTTCCTATCGATCTCAATGGGCTTTCCATTTACTTTGAACTTTATGACACCATTGAAGACTCTGACATTGCTGTAAAACTCGACCACATCCCTTACATTCCAGCTTCTAGAGTTGGCTTCTATATAGTTTAGAACCTTTAAATTTATCTGCACGTTTGTTATTTCATTGATGTTGAACCTCTCGTATCTTATTAAATCACAGAGGTCAACCTTACCATCCATGTTCATTATGGCTTTAGTTTTCTGGGCATTGAATCTATTCCAAATAAAGTTTGGTCTTACTCTCGAATTCAATCGATATTTTGATAGCTTTTGAATAGACTGAGAAAATATATCATTTTGCAGAGAGAACGAGAGAAAGTTTTTCTTGCTTTTTTGCTAGAAAGATTCGTCAAATGAAGATATGTTATGATAAGTTACTTTTATATGATTTTTGAAATGACTGTTTGAGTTCGAAATTGAATTCGAAATCTTGATCTTTCAAAAGGTTCATCTGACGATGAAAAGCATGAGTTTAAAACATCTTGTGCATTTAATGTGTTATACTGATATACGAACAGTGCACGGGAGAATATGTAGAGTTAGTGGAGTAGTGAGATAGTTTTCTTTTGACAAGTGCATAGAAGATATATAACTAAGAATAACATGAGTGAATATGTATTTGATGTATCACTTAGTTGCCAAAGTGTTTACCTGGAAAACCACTTTGATGTCCCATCCTTGGCTGTTTCAGCTAGTCTGTTTTTCACTTTTCTAATTGAGCTTTACATTCCACTTTGTTGTCTTCGAACTTTGTTGTTGGTTTACACTCATTTAAAAGATATTCATGCCAAATATATTTTTGGTACTCTTTGCCATAGAGTCATTATTGTTAATAACTTGGTTTCAGAACGCATATTTTATTTTATTTTATCACCCTTGATTTCTAAACATATTTTTTGCAATAAGTATTGAACAATTCCTGTGTTCAGAACGCTGTTTATAGTTGTTATGCCTTTAAATGGTTTTCTTTGTTGATACCAAGGCAATCTTTGAGAAACAATTTTTTTTTGCTTCCATTCATTCATTTTTATAATTTTTGTGAAAGTGGGAGCTCTAGAATTGTTTTGATAGGGTATGAACAATTCCAATCATCATATGAGGGTTAGAGATTACAATAATTCCATTTTCTTCGTATTTGATTCTTTCTCGGACTTAGTTTTGTTAGGTTCCAAAGGTATCAAGATAAAATCTAGGAAGGGAGGATGAAAAGGCTTTACAATCTTTTCAAATTTGAATTTCGAGTAAGAAAACAGTTAAGTTCCTTATCGAACATATGAGCTAGAGCTCAACAGAAGAGTTAACCACTCAACAGGACACTCAACAGTGTTGTTGATAGATTAACTCAGCTGGTAAGCTGAAACGCTAATAAGCAAACTTAGTTTTCTGATTATAGTGGAAGTCTTACACCTTTCTAAAGATTTGTTTGAAAATATTGAGTTTTATAAGATGATTTTTAAAGCTTGATGGATATCAATATTAAAGAGCAATAAAAAGTAAAGCGTAAAAATTAAGCGACACAACATTTATAGTTGTTCAAATGTAGGGTAATCCCCCTGATTCACTATTTTCCTAATTATAGGAAGAATTCACTAAGTATTCGGTTTTTATAAAACTCTCCAATACAAAGTCTACAAAAGTCATTAGCAATTTTGCACACACAAACCACTACTTAAACTTAACTTCTTCATAAGAGTTGATCAAGTAGCTCCATTGCTACTTCCTAGTTGAACATGACCAGACTTGATCACAAAACCCTCTTGCTTTTGTTCTAGTTCGAAAAACCTTTCCAACAATCCTTTACTTCAAGGAAAGATGGACCCAATTTTTTTCTTCAAAGATTGTCCTCTTCAACTGAGTTAACAGTCTTACTCTTCAGTCGAGTAAATACATGTTGTTTTATGAGATTTGACTTGAGGAATGTTTAGACATTTCTTAAAAGTTCGTAGAGATATTTTTCAAAATGATCTTGGTATCGTATCTTCTTTCTCTCAAAATTTTTGCTTTTTATAGGATATACTAGAATTCTTCCCGTTGAAGAGATAGGTTAACTCAAATCAATCCATTGGACATATGGCATATCTTTTCTTGTAGCATGATGTTAACATTTCATGGTAATTTTCGAGAGATGCGGAGTCCAAATGTGCATGTCTTTGCTCATTGGCTACAATCCTTTGGTTTTCATTAAATGGAATGCTACTTGTGGTCAAACATTGTACTTCGCTTTCTTCGAATGAAAATCTCTCTTGAATTTCATGAAACGGATATTACCATAGTTGATTTGAGAAATAGAATGCTATAATCTTCCACTTGACTAGCACTTCCAAATCTTCTGATGATGAGTCTTTTGGAAGTCTTCTGAACTTGATACAACTGCCAATCTTCTGTGTACATTGACTTGAATGTTTATTTACTAGTTGAATGTATTTTGTTCTTTGAAAGATCATCATTCGACTGTCCCATAACTCTCCTAGAGGTCTTCTTCTCTTCGACTAAGTTGCATTTATAGCCTATCTCCTATCGATTACAAGACATTGTGCAAGTACATTTACAATAATTGGGAGTGCCAATATTATAATATAAGTTTCATAAGCATCATCAAAATCTATACAATAAATTTTCTAACTGTTTTTCAATTTTTGATGATGACAAAACTTATCAATATCTATGCACTGAATTAAAAAAAATTAAAAGATATCCATTTTTTTTTATTTTTCAGGCACTTACACTAATTTTCAAAAGAAATCCATGCAGCTTCCCTAGATAAATACTTATACATCCCTTCTAAGAAGAGAGTTTTAAACTCTTCTTCAGATATGTCCTATATAAATGAACTGACAGATAAGTTACCTCCTAGTCGTTCGCTTAGACTCTCAATTCTTTGCTCTTGAGCCTTCTCTATAACAACAATTTGGGTAGTTGCTTCTTGGCAAATTCTGAGAGTTCAGGCCTAATTGGTGCAGCACCAGATGGTGAAGGACCACTTGCACCAGAAGTTGAGGTTCTATGTTCCCCCATTTTGGCATCAGCAAGAGAAGCCTAAAAGTTTTCAATCAGGAAGTCAAGCTTTAAATTGATGATTGTAGCATTTTCTTTGTTATTTGCTGACATCTTTGTTATCTGCTTCTAGATATCATCAAATTTCATATTGAATTCTATCATGATCTCTTCAATCTTTTCATCATTCTTTTTTTGCATCAGGTTCATGTTAGACTTCCTACCTTCAATGATCATATTAAAGAAGTCATTGTGACGACGATCATTGGCCTGAGCAGCTATTTACCTATCAAGCAATTTAGTTCCCAGAGCTTTGAAAGCATTGACTTGACCCCTTATATATGTGATAATGTTAGTGATCAAGTTATTGATACAAATGATACATCCATTTACATCGCGATGGATGGCAGGACATTTATTACCAAGAAAATATGAAAGAGTTATAAAGCCTCTTTCCAACTTAACTGTCTCCCTAAACATATGCATGAATGCCCTCCTTACTCATTGTCAAACTAGCTTTTTTCATTGATAGAATATTCAAATTCTTGTGAATGTCCTCGCGGGTCATACGAAATGTCTCCCCTCTTTTGGTTTTTATTTTCACTTGAATCTGGAAAGAAAATTTATTCAACCTCACTGGAGTTATCTCTAGAATATGGATGTGCATGATCGACTTTATCTGATTTAACTAAAATCTCATCATTATGTGCTTGATCCGCAATGTCCTTTGTTTGATTTGGAGGGATTGGTGACTTATCACCTAGATCAATGGGTTTTGAGTTGCTCCCCCCTGAAATGAACTTTTTTGTGCCCTAGCTTAATTAGCATCATTGATAGCAGTTGTATGAGCCTAGTTAGTTGGTTGTGCCTTAGTTGTCTCAACATCTTCATGGGCAACAGTGTTTGGTTCATTTTCATCTTAGTTTCCAGTGGTATCAGTTGTGTTAACATCTTCATTTACTTCTGGAGCTTCAGCAATATCTTGTCTTTCTATCCATGGCAGAACAAATCCAATTTCAGCTGGACTCTAAGCCTCTTGCTCTATCTCAGTAGTTCCCAAATCATTTATGTTTCCATTAGCTGAATCGTCTTCATTTCTAACCACTTCGTCATGTTCTTCAACAGTTTTTAAGTCAGTTGTGTTGGAATCTTATGCTAATATATCGGTAATCCCTAACTTTGTATTCTCTAATATTGCCTTTGAGTCGCCTCGCAACTATCTTAGCTTGGTGTAAGTCGTCTGCGGTTGGGTCAATATGGGAGTCTTCTACTTGAACATATGTAGTTAAGTTGTCGTTTTGAATGTCAACTGTGGGTATATCCCCCAAGTTTTCTACCCTGGCCTCAGCCAAATTTCTTCCATCTTGAGTTATCTCAGTATTCTCTACAGTCTCAAATGTTGTCTTCTGAAATGTTGGAGAGGGCATTTCAGTTGGGTTAGAGAGTCCACATGTATCCTTCACAATACTACCAATAATCTCTGTAGGAGATGATGGTTCTCCTAGCCCATCCAAAGTACCTTGCTCGGCTTCCTCCCTTGAAGCCTTGAGTGCATCAGACATTTGAGCATCCTCCAACTCCTTTAATCTCCTCTTTTGATAAATCCTCAGCTATCCCCAGAAAACATTCATGAGATTAGTGATTATCCCTTATTATTGGCAGCTTCCCTTTCTTGTTGTCGGATATGATATAATACAAAAGAGATGTGTTGCATGTTGATTGCATCCAACATGGAAGTGGGTTTAGAAAATCGAACAACCATTCTCCTTAATCAGTCATTTACGCCTTCAAAATTGAAAGCGTCTCCTACTCAATTTCTAATCTCTCCACCTAGTGACCCTTTCTTCCTTACCATGGCAAGTCTTTGTGAAATAACTCCGATGAGAAGAAAAAGAAAGGCGTTAAGAGACCCTCCTGCCCAACCCTAGACACTCTAAGATCATTTTTCAAACCCGCTCCCATTTCGAATCAAGAGATAGATAAATAGACACATCCAATTCCACTCGATCGGGGACGTTCGTAGTAGTGAGGGGGTCGAAGACCAGTACTCCTCTTGAAAGACAGGAGTTTTTTCATCGAGGACACTATTGGTCCAATCACCACTCTTCATATGTGGTAGCATTCCCATCATCATCATTTCTTTCTCCTTCTAGTTCCCTTTCTTCCATCACATCGACAACACAATCTCCTCATCATTTTAAGTGGGATGAGGTGATTCTAGCGTATTTCTAGGTGATGGACTATCCTCAACTGCCATATCTATTGAGTCTCACTAATTCTTACTAAAATAGTCGGGCGTGAGACTCATCTAGCTCATATCTCGGTCTTTGTAAGAGTCGAGCCTTCGTTTCTTGATAGCTACTTTTTTAGGAGCAACAATCCTCTTTTTTTGGAACAGGGGCGATTTAGCCGCATAGGCGAGATGTTTCTCTCTCGATGCACCAATTTCTTCTTCACATGTGCTTTTCTCTGGGCACCAGATAGGTTAGCCATGAACCGATTCTTTTTCACGTGAAAGGGCATTTCTCTTATCAAGGGCACACCCTTCATCTTCACCAATCGTTTATAATTTAACTAAGTGAGTATCGAGTGTCTATCCAAAGAAAACTTTGAGTAATAGTAATTATCATCTTTATATTATCTAGCCTACAAATTTGACAAATATTTAGTTAAAAATATAAAATAAAAGCAAAATTATAGTAAGTGGCTAAGCACTACAATGGATATCAGAAAACTCGATTTGGAAGACAATGGATAAAAATATATTTGAATATAAATCTCTCTAGAATGTCTTTGTGATTTTAACAAAACATATTCAATTGTAAACCCTTAAGTTCTAACCATCCCATAACATAATTTCATGTTAATGGATTGTAAAAATTTCTAAATTAAGTTAAACCATTTCTCATGATGAATAACTCGTATCCTTAACTTGATTAATCAACAGAAATCTCTTTTTATAGTTAAATTCCCAAGATTGCACTAACGATTTACGAATTCCGATATTAGGTTTGATCATTTTATAGTCGTGTTACATATAAGTGTTACTCATTGATAAAGTGCTACAAAAGTGTTACATAAATATTGTAATGTAAAAAGTGTTACAAACATGTGCTACATATGTACCTTATGTAAAAAGTGCTACAAAATTTGTGTTAGCTAATGTCATTTATGTTGTAGTGTTAGTACCAGCAACAACGACCTGCTTACACATCACTCTATAGGTGATCGAAGCAGAGAAGAAACATTTTGAAATGAAAACGTTGTAAACGGTTCCATGTAAGAGATAGTGCGTTGCTTGAAAGACACATATTGTTTGTTTGGAGTTTTTGATTTCTTCTTTTTTTCGTAAGTGTATAGCCAGCTATTATCATCGTCTAGAAAGTCTTATATGCTGAAAAAGTTTCTGGTGATAAAGAAAGGTTGCAAGAACATAAAGAGACAGCTAAGAACAAAAAACTCTAAATCGAACAAAATGAGTTTCTAAACACTCATGTGAAGTTGATGCAATGAACTATTGTGGAAAATGATAACATTTAAAAGCTTGTTGATTTATTTATGAAATGGTCAATTAGATGAATTTAAGGCACTCTTTTTCAGCTACAAGTTATGATAATTACTTAAATTAACATGGTTTTTTTTCTCTTCAATAAATGATACTTTACTGTATAATGAACACTGTGAGCGAGATAATTAATTGTAAGAAAACAAGGTTGTATGGGCTGACTTACGATGCCTTATACTGATTGAAGATTGAAGATTGCAACACAAACATGAAAACATGGATACAGTCCACGGAAAATCCTTCGTAACCTTCAGTATACTGAGAGCTCTTCATCTATCATTCCTATGTCCACTTCACTTTGTTGTTCATTTAAATATGTTGTCAGATCATCTATTAAGTGCTCTATAGAAAAGATAAAATTCAAGCTTCTAAATAAACAGTCAAATAATAATTCTCAACATTGTAAAGCAAAGATAAAAAACATCTTATAATTTAATCTTACAAAAGCAAGTTTAGAAAAGGAGGGAGAATGTTCTATGAATACCGAGCAGTCATTAGTTCTTATAGACTCAATATCAATATTGGGTCGATCAGCTTCAACGTGTACCAGAGATGAGTAACCGAGATTGGCAGCAGCCCATCTAAAATGCTCGAAGATCCTGCTTGTGTATACTTCCAACTGGATTTATATCACCAGAACTGCAACCATATTTGAGATGCCAATGCATTTTCAAATTATTACAAGAAAAATATAATGTTCAATAAAACTAAATAACCCTCTAGAGTCTAGTCATGCAATATCACTTTGATAAAACAAAAATCTGTATTGCGTCCTAAAAATCATTTAGAAATAGACAATTAAAAGTTGGCTCGACATTTATTCTAATCAAGACATTATTGAATTCATGGAAATCATATATTAATCTTGTGAAGCATGTTCTCAAAACTTAAAAAATAGTCTGTGTAAGCACCTTGGTTAGATTACCACAAAATCCTTCATCAGAAATGGTGCTACTCAACACTAGATAAAAACCTGCCTTATTGTGAACCCATGACAAGAGCGAGGCTAGCATGAACGTGACTACCATTCTAGTTTAAGCTTTAATATTTTGCAATGAAAAATTTTCGACATCTGTTCCCCATCTTCCTATGGAGAAAAACAATCAACATATATACCTACTGATAGAGATCCAAAAACATCAAAATAAGTGTCCTCGAATAAGTCTGTTATATGTAGAGGAATGTTAATATTAAACTTCCACCTTATTAACGGGGACGCTTTCCCGCAAGTGTCTGAAACAGAAAAAATAGAAAAGTATAGAATGAATATATTAATGCAAAGAAAAAGTTAATAGGCATTTAAATATACATGTGAAAGCAACAATTGAATTTAACATATAATACAAACTCAAGAGATACAAAGAATTTAGTTTACCACTCGAATTTTCTGTAACTTTAATTCTTTTTCTTTGCCATTTACCACTAAGTTACTATCCAGTATCCAACAAGAATGACTACAAATTACAATTTCAACGCCTAATTAGAATGAAATAATTGTACACAAGAACTAAGAGCAAAACCAACTACCTACGATGCTTTACATGAACCTACAAACTATATTTACTGGAGCATGTGTAACCCGCATGGCCTGATAGATAGGAGGTATTTGCTCTAACCAATGTACCATCTCTATACTTAGGGTTTTCATACTAATTTATTTTTTCAATTTGTTTTTTCTACAAAGAACATTTTAATTTCTTAATATAAAAATTTAATTAGAGTTTTATACTAAAACTCATGGCAAATAGAGGAAAACCAGAAGAGTTTACGGCCGGGGCACTAGAGCAGAAGTGGAAGACACAATAACGTGCAGAAATAGAGTGAAAGTAGAGAGAAAATTAAAAAACCTTCGCTATATGTTGTTGGCGCCACTGTAGTCGGGAAATTGGCCTAGTTCGTGGAAATTGGAAGCATGTATCGAAGCCTAACGGACGACGGTGGACTGCTAGTACCGACGACATAGGCAGGCGATCGACGGTGGAAGCGGGGCGATCGATCGATCGACGACGAGAGAAGACGGTGGAGACGTAGTAAAAGAGAGAGAAGAGAAATACTCGTATGTGTTGTGAGAGCACTGACATTCTCTCCATTGTCGAGAGTTGGATAACCATATCTTCATAAAATTTCCCTATAATTTCTTTTTTACGTATTTCTTCTGGTTTGCACTATATGGAAAATCACATTGCGAATTTATCTATACTTGACGACGAGGACGAAGGTCTTATTTTCGAGTCTACTGAAGGTGTGAACGGGAATTCTACCCCAATCCTCTGTCTTGTTGGTAAGTTCCTCTCTGATAGAAATGTTAATTTCAACATCATGAAGCAACGGTGGGTCGGATATGGCGCCTGTTAAAGGTATGGCGGTTAAGGATATTGGTAACCAACGTTTTACTCCAATTCTATCATCAAATTGATATGCACGAGAGGGTGATGGATGGTGGTCCATGGTCATTTGACAATTTAATGTTGATGTTGGTTAAGTTATCACCAGTTCGATTCAACTTCAATTCCTATTCATACTATTAATTTTTGGGTTCAAATTTATGATTTGCCAATTGGGTGTATGACGGAAAAAGTAGGCAAACAACTTGGTGATTTTATTGGTACCTTTGTGGAATATGATGTTAAAAATTCCTCGAGTCTCTGGAAAACATACATGAGGATTAAAGTCGTGTGGGACGTCCACTTCCCTGTTAAAAGATGCAAGAAAGTTAAAATGCAAGGTGGTGATTGGACAATTGTTAATTTCAAATACGAGAGATTGGGATCTTTTTGTTTTATATGTGGTATGCTTACTCACACCGACCGGTTCTATGAGCGAATGTTTTCATGTCCTAACGGTGAGCCGAATAAGGAGTGGGGACCGAACCTACGAGCACCGATCAGACGATATACAGATACAAGTGGCGACAAGTAGCTCATCGAGATAGAAGATGAACAAAAGGAAAACAAACCCTCATTTAAGAATGGTAATTCCTGTGAATACCAATTCAGTACTGGGGGCTCAACGAGTTTATCCAAAGGTGGAAGGGGATCCAGATTCCGGCGTGGCTCTTCGTCGACACCAGTCCGTGAAATCAGTGGGAATTCAAATTTGAATTTGAATTTTGGTGCAGTTACAAAATATCCTGGAAGTTTGGCGGAAAATCAGCACACTTTTAATGAGAATTATCCCATGCAGTTTAATGGACATTGTAACGGTTATCAAGATTCAGTTTTTGAGGAGATTGACCCTATTAATGAAAAAAAACGGAAACGTGGGCATATTCAAAGCGAGGCCCAGGCCCAAACATGCAACTCTATCCATGGTATCCAAGGTGATTCAGTCGACCCAGAATTGAAAAACTTGAAGAGTCATTTTTTATTGGCAGGCCCGGGCTCCCCGGCCTGCCAGGAGCCATGATTATCCTAAGTTGGAATTGCCGTGGATTGGGCCATCCACGGGCAATTCCGGTAATGTGTGACTTGGTGAAAGCCCATAAACCAGATATCATAATCCTATTCGAAACCTTGTCACACGCATCACGAGTGGAACAAATCCGAGTTCGTGTTTGCTTTGATAACATGTTTCTTTGTCGACAAAATAGGTAGGAGTGGTGGAATTTGTGTTCTTTGGAAAAGACGTAACATGTGCACTATTGTTGGATATTCTCAAAACCATGTTGATATGGAAGTTGTGGAGGATGATGGGGTTAAATGGAGATAACTGGCTTCTATGGTTTTCCGAAAAGAAGTAGAAGAAAGGAATCTTGGGACTTACTTACTTACGGCTCAGAAAATCGTAGTAATCTCCCATGATGTTGTATCGGGGACTTCAATGACCTTTTAGATCCTAATGATAAGAAAGGTCGGGTAGATCATCCAAATTGGTTGTATAGGGATTCAGAGAAGCGGTAGCGGATTGTAACTTGTCTGATTTACCACTTAACGGATATCCTTTTACTTGGGAAGCACGGAGAGGCACTTGTTCATGCGATCCCAAGAACGCCGGACAGAGACACTTGTATCTCCAAACGTCGTCTATTTTTGCTTTGAAGCAAGTCTAACGAACTGTCTGCGCGCCAATCTCGATCACACACCTATTTTGGCTTTGAGGAATAAAATGCCGAAACAGAGAGTTTTTATAGGCCCTTTAGATTCGAGAATAAATGGTTGCTTGAACCCGACCTAAATGAAGTTGTGGAAAAGAGTTGGAATTTGGGTGCTACCTCTAATATTATTGACAAATTAATTGTTTGCTCAACGGATCCGAGTCCAGGGGTAGAAAAAGATAAATAAATTTAAACAAGAGATATCTTCTTGTAAAAGAGATATTGAATGTTTAAGGAGCTACGATGATGAAGAGTCTCATTAATCAATATAAACAAGTTAAGGCCAAGTGCGTGGATTTGCTTTGCTCAAAGAAGAAATCCATTGGCAACAAAGGGCAAAATTATTTTGGTTGCGAGAAGGGGATTCTAATACTCGGTTTTTTCATGCAAATGCATCTTCGCGTAGGAAAAGCAACAAAATTGAGAAATTGCAAGATAGTAATGGAGTATGGTGTACCGATGATCAATTATTGGGGGACATCGATGTTTCTTATTTCCAGGATTTATTTTCGGCAAGTTCTAACATTCAGGGGGTTGATCTACCATTTGTAAATCCGAAGGTAAGTTCCTCACATAATAGATTTCTATTGCAGCCATTTACAAGGGAAGAGTTCAAAGAAGCGGTGTTTGCTATGCACCGAGATAAATCACCGGGGCCTGATGGATTTAATCCGGCTTTCTTTTAGCGTTTTTGGCATTTAATTGGGGAGGATATATTTCGAGCCTGTGGCGAATGGTGCAATAATTTTCAATTTCCTCCGGGATTAATGGATACAACTATTGTCTTGATTCCTAAATGCCAACAACCTCAGACGATGAAAGATATGCGACCTATTTCCTTATGCAATGTCATATTCAAAATTCTCTCTAAGGTGCTTGCTAATAGACTCAAGATTATCCTACCGTCTATTATTTTCGAGGCTCAGTCGGCATTTATTAAAGGGAGATCTATCCTTGACAATGTCCTGGTGGCTTTTGAAATACTACATCATATGAAAAGAAAAGCCAAAGGGAAAAAAGGGATTGCGGCGTTGAAGATCGATATTAGTAAAAACTTACGATAGGATAAATTGGTCCTATCTTGAAGGTATTTTGTTAAAACTAGGATTTGATGATAAATGGGTCAAACCGATTATGCTTTGTGTGAAGTCGATTTCATACAAGGTAAAAGTGAATGATCATTTGGTCGGACTAATTATTCCCAAGCGAGGTCTCCGACAAGGTGACCCGTTGTCACCTTATCTCTTCATCTTATGCACGGAGGGCTCACCGCAATGTTACGCCGGGCTGAAATCGAAGACATATTCATGGGGCTAAAATATGTCGAGGGGCACCTTCTATCTCGCATTTACTTTTTGCGGATGATAGCTTTTTATTTTTCTCAGCAAATAAAGACGAGGCACACAAGATTAAGGTGATACTTCGGGACTACGAGCTCCAATCTGGGCAGTCCATTAATCTCCAAAAATCGAGCATTTCCTTTAGCTCAAATCTGACTGTGGACGGTAGACAAGAAGTGTTGAATATTCTGGAAGTGCAACATCAGCAAAATAATGGGAAGTACTTAGGTCTCCCCTCTCTTATTGGCAAAAAGAAGAAGGAGATTTTTGGTTATATACGATCTAACCTTTGGAATCATCTACAAAAGTGGCGTAATAAACCATTATCCAAGGCCGGAAAAAATGTGTTGATTAAATCCGTTGCTCAAGCTCTCCCTTCGTATTGTATGAGTGTCTTTCTTCTACCCGTTTCATTGGGCGATGAACTTCAACGAATGATTAATTCATTTTGGTGGGGTTCAAGAAAGGAAGGAGGCCGTGGAATTAATTGGTTAAGTTGGGATAAAATGTGTGTATCAAAAGAAGCAAGTGGATTGGGATTCCGGGAATTCTACTTTTTTAACCTTGCAATGTTGGCTAAGTTAGGGTGGAAAATACACTCTAACCCGGATGCTCTCATAAGTCGGCTCTACAAAGTCAAATATTTCCCTCGGGGGATTTTATTAATTCGAATCGGGTGCTAATCCTAGTTTTACTTGGAGGAGCATATGGAGTTCGAGACATGTGATAAGGTTGGGATCAAGGTGGAGTATTGGCAATGGGAGTTCCATTCGGGTTTGGAATACCCCCTTGGTGCGGGATCCAAGCAATTTTCGATTACTACACCTCCGGTTGTTGGGTTGGAAGAAATGCGAGTTAATGACCTCTTCATTCCGAGTGCGTTCGAATGGGATACGAGCATAATCGAGGAGTATTTACGTGATCGTGACATTGAGCAGATTTTAAATATTCCATTGTGTTATACTCTTGAGGAGGATAAACTCATATGGAATTTTACAAAGAATGGCACTTACTCTGTTAAAGGGCACTGTAGAGGTTGTTTACCAAATAGATATAATCTTGTCAAGAAAGGAGTGGTGACACCTCAAACTTGTGTATTATGTGATGATCAACTTGAGAATTCTTGGCATTCTTTCATTTCATGCCCATTTCTTTGTGGACTTGTTGGCAAGGGAAGCAAAATTGAGGGAAATGGTTAATTCTACTTGAGAAATGACGGATGGATTCACAATGTGGTTTTTTTCTATTCTTGAAAAATTACCATCCGTAGTATCTAATAATCTTTGTATGGTGTTATGGAATATTTGGAAACAAAGAAATTCTAAGCTTTGGAAAAATACATATATGCTCCCTAAACTTACGATTAAAACAAAGAATATCTTTCTTGGAAGAATGGAGAGCGGTGGATTGAAGAGAGGTGAACAGATTCTTAGCTCAACAAATTGTTGTGATTATTGGCATCCACCACCGAACTCGTATTGAAGTGCAACATTGATGCGGCATTTTTAAGGAAGCGAAAAGATTTGGGTAGGGTCCGTGGTTCGAGATGGTTCGGGCAAATTCATCTCCTGCAAATCCTATCATTTCCCGTAATGTTGTTGTTATGGAAGGAGAAAGTTTGGGGCTGCTTGAGGCATTGAAATGGATGAAAAATTTGGGCTTTTCGATGTTGTTTTTTTTCGAATTGGACGCAAAAGTCGTGGTTGATGCTATAAAGGAGACGGAGGTTGATTATTCGGAGTTTGGGAAGATTATTCGTAGTTGCAAGGCGATCCTTTTTTCCGAGCCTAATTTTAAGGTTCAACATGTTAGACGACAAGCGAACATAGTCGCTCATGCTATAGCAAAAGCGTCTTGTTCTTATGCTAGTCCTTCTACTTGGGTGGAGCCTCCAAGCTTTGTGGTTGCCCACCTGATTTCTATCTGTTATTCTCATATTTAAGTAATAAAGCTTTATTTCAAAAAAAAAAAAAAAGTTTTGTTTCTAATTTAGAAACTTAATTGCAAAATATGCCTGTAACTTTAGGGCATTTGCATTTTAGGACTTTTTCTTTTGGCCTCTGCACATTTGGACTGTAATTTAAAAAATGTTGCACATTGAGGACACTAGGCGCAAATTAGATGTCCTCAATGTGCAACATTTTTTAAATTATAGTCCAAATGTGCAACATTTTTTAAATTGTAGTCCTCAATGTGCAACATTTTTTAAATTACAGTCCTCAAAGTGCAACATTTTTTAAATTATAGTCCAAATGTGCAGAGGCCAAAAGAAAAAGTCCTAAAATGCAAATGCCCTAAAGTTACAGGGCATATTTTGCAATTGAGCCTTCTAATTTCTAACTCATCAATACCCTTCTTTAGATTTTAATTAATTATAATTTTATAACGTAAGCAAAAAGAAATAATATATATATATATAACATTAGTGATGGTTAGCATATTTAGCAAATAAATTATGGGTAAAATATTCACAACAATTACAAACTGTCACCAAAGCCTTTTTCTCAGTAGTTTAACTTAACTGCCACACATTAAGGCGCTAAAAATTCAACCATTAAATTTATTCACTTAATCAAGAGGGGTTGATCTAACCGTCGTTATATAAACATTTAACGGATTTAATGAACCGCTGATAAATTTATGTCGCTAAATTACTTTTTTTATTTTTTTAGTGCATAACCGTGAATGATTACACCTATTCTCTTTCGCAGATTTCCCATGTACGACCACAATCCACAGGAAATTCCAATGTAAAATACTCGACCAATTAGCATTATTTTTTGTTGAATTAATTAATTAACTAAATTACCTTGAGCCTTAATGCATATTCTTGGTGGGGGGCAAAAGTGTATCACCTCACAGGGAGTCAATTAATAATGTGACCTAACAAGCTAGGGGGGATCACATATATGGCACCAACTTTACACACACAAAACACACTTTAGTATGTGCATGAAAGGATATATATATATATATATATATATATAAACAAATATTTATATGATGAGCTCCTCTTGGGGAAACATGTCATGACAATTGGAAAAATAAAGAAACAATAAGTTGAGTTTAAATTATTCGTGGAATTGAAAAAGAGATGAAACCCATTTGTTGATGCCAAGAAAGAATATTCAAAGTTTTAGTAAGGATAAGGAGTGCGTTGAGGTTGTTGCTTACAAGGTGGACAAAGGCTATATAGGGCTACAACACTTTTCTTTTTTGAGGAAAAGGGCTACAACACTTTACAGCAGTAGCTACAGTAGTATTTCTTGTTAGGTCTTCTTTAATTTGGTACTTATATATAGATAAAAATATATATGTACGTATAGGTATAGACAGGTATAATGGAGTGGGTTGAAAATGATGATGGCCTTGTTGGAGGGTTTTGGAACTGTAGAAATGGCATATAATTGCATTTTTTTTTTTTTTGGTATTTTAAGTTAGCCTAAAGAATTTTTTAGTTCACTATATGTCAAGAGTGTCGTTTGATAACCATTTAACTTTTAAAAAGTTGTACATTGTTACTATGTATACTTTGATACGCATATTAGAATGTGTTTATGTGTGTAAATTAAGGGTAAAACGATGTGAGGTGGTGTGTTGTGGATTCAAAGTGTCTCTCTCCTGTGGGGGGATTGGGGGAAAATTGCAATTTTGGTCCCATAACTTTGAGGAGTGTCAAAACTAGTCCCAATTGATTTTACTTTTTCAAAAACACCCTGTAATTTACAAATTATATCAAAACTAGTCTCACTCGATTTTACTTTTTCAAAAACACCCTGTAATTTATAAATTGTATCAATTTGAGGACAAATCCCACCGTCGATTAGAATTTTTGCCGGAATTCATCACGTGATTAGCACGTGACCTAAAATTTTGGGGATTTCTCACCCTCTTTGACACGATGGAAATAAAATGCTAACATGGAAAGAGATTTGGAGGGGAAAAAACTCGTCACCACCATTTCTCCAAAAAAAATATGCCCAATTACAGGGTGCTGACGAGTTTTTTTCCCCTCCAAATCTCGGTGACGAGTTTCCCCCCTCCCCCCACCAAATCTCTTTCCACGCTGACATTTTATTTCCACCGTGTCAAGGAGGGTGAGAAATCCCCAAAATTTCAGGTCACGTGCTTATCACGTGACGAATTCCGGAGAAAATTCCAATCGGCGGTGGGATTTGTCCTCAAATTGATGCAATTTGTAAATTACAGGGTGTTTTTGAAAAAGTAAAATCGAGTAGGACTAGTTTTGATACAATTTGTAAATTACAGGGTGTTTTTGAAAAAGTAAAATCGAGTGGGACTAGTTTTGACACCTCCCGGGGATTGGAGTTGGGGTAGCTAGGGGTGGGGGACTGGGGGTACGGTGATGTTTGGGGGTGAAATTCGTTGAGAGTTTTAAAGGTCCTAGCTAGCCTAGATATTCAAGGATAGAATGGACAGAGTAAAGTGTTGCTATAAGTTCTAGTAATACTTATACCAATTCGCAGCAGATCAACAAATAAAATTTAGAGATAAAATTTGTCTGCAAATAAATAATATTTGCAAATGTGCTAGTATGATGAAAACTCCACTAGTTGTTGAATCGTTTATAGAACTCACGTACGTGTATGACTCAACTAGTACAAAATACTATAAAACTCCTATCTATGAGTAGATCTATGGTATGTAAATCAACTCGTCTAAAATAATATGAATAGAGACTTTTCATATCGTAACTAAATAAAATATGGACGAAAACAAGAACAAAGACTCGTCTTTATATAGGCGCTTCCAAGACTCTAAGTCGCTACATAACATGTAAAGAGATGTCTACAAGAATAATGATTCATATCTCATATAAGATAGGACTCTAGATTCGTTCTTTATCAATATGATCTTAAATAATAAAGAATAAGTTCTTTTCGTATCAAAAAATTGTTTGAGAGTCATGTTACTGTTGGAAATTGGTTTGAGAAGTAATGGTTGATACCTAACTTTGACCAATTTTTTAGTGACTAATTATTTAATTTTGGAGGAATTAAATATTAAAATAAAATTCTACGTTTCGAGTAGATGAGTGTGGTATATTTAACTTCTCAAAACCATTTAGTGGTGAGTGAGAAATAAAATCCACAAGATAGTCACTTTGAAATGGGATAATGGATGATGGGAAGGTGAAAAGACACCATCCCACATGGGAATAAAATATTAATTTTATTCAATATATAAGTAAGTGGGTGTATAAGAGTGTGCAAGATGAAATAACTATACACATGTGAGGTGTGGTGGGCAAGGCCACACGGCCACACACCTGCTGCCGCCCGCCCTTGGCGGCCGCCGGTGCCGTGGTGGCCGTGGGCCGTGGGCGAGGCGAGCCCGAGCCCGCCGTGCCCGAGCCGTGCCCGTGCCCATGTCCCGATGGATGGGCCTAGTTTTGCCTGAAAAACATTTGTTTTTATTTTTTGGAGAATAAAAACAAATAAAGTTGCAACTTAAAAGTGAAAATCTGCGGCTTTTATAATGGAACAACACCACTCGACCCACTACTTGGAATTCTGACATAGTGGTCATTGAAGGAGTGCCCACTACCTGGAGGTTACTGACCCGTTATCACGGAGTTCTTGCCCTGCCTGATAAAGAAAGAGACCCCAAGACCTGGTTGGAAGTCCTATAAATAGGAGCATTGTTGTTGTTCGATTACACACTTTCATACTCATTTCTTTCTTGTACTTGCATAGTGTACTCGATTTTGCACATTTCGATTCGAAAGGTGCCTTGTAATTTGCGATCTTTGCTATTACAAGGACGAAGTTGTTGTATCTTTGGGGATAACACGTCATTAAAGTCGGCAAGACTTATACGGGGCGTGTTTATCTTGCGAGATAGAGTGTTAACTCGCCTCGATTTTTCTGCAAATTTTCATTCTCTGTAATAGATAGTTTGTTATAGTTCCTTGTAATCCGGTTTACTGAAAATAAAACACCGAAATTTCAACAACACAAGATAAACATATTTTTGTTTTTACGTAAACGATGGCGTCTACTTCAAGGGTGAATGTTCCTCTTTGCTCCTGGCTGCTTTGCTGAGAAGCCCGAAAAATTTTTGTGCTGATTTCAAAAGATGGCAATCCAAGATCTTTGTTTTTATCGACTACGCCGAGCCTCGCTAAGTTCCTGAAGGAGGATCCACCAGGTGGAAGAAAATGAAACCAACAATGAAAAACGTCTTTTGCCTTTGATGCTTGGGGCCAGGGTGACTTCTGTGCGCAACTTCGTCCTAAATGGATCGTTCGACTCGCTATACAATGTGTATAGTGAAGTAAAATCTTCCAAAGAGCTATGGGATTCTTTGGAAAAGAAGTACCAAACTGAGGACGATGGTTCCAAGAAGTTCGTGGTTGGCAGGTTTCTAGATTTCAAAATGGTGGATTCTAGAACCTGTCATGGAACAAGCTCAAGAATTGCGATTAATTATGCACGATATTCGTGCGGAAGGAATGCAATGGATGAAGCTTTCAAGTGGCGTGCATGATTGAAAAGTTGCCACCTGGATGGAAAGACTTCAAAAATTATTTGAAGCACAAGCGAAAATAAATAAATCTTGAAGATCTAATTATGCGTTTACGTATTGAGGAAGGTAATCGCAAATTAGATTCAAGGTTTGAAAAGGGTCTTTGTTGATGCAAAGGCGAATTTGCTAGAACATGGCGATTCTAATAACAAGAAAAAAAAAAACGTGACAATAACAACAACTACAAGGGAAAGAAACCTGTAAACAAAAAGCCATTTACGAGAAATTGTCACAATTGTGGAAAGCCCAACCACATGGCTAAGGACTATCGGCTTCCTAAAAACCAAAATATAGACAACCTAATGCTAATGTGGTTGAGCACAAGTGGTATGATCCAAGAGTGGGCTGATATGGATCTATCTGCGGTGGTTTTTGAGGCAAACCTTGTGGATAATCCAAGGGAGTGGTATATTGACACGGGGCCACTCGGCATGTCCGTTACGACAAGGATGCGTTCTCTACCTACACCCCTTGCGGGTAGAAAACTTAATATGGGTAATTCTTCCTCTTCGATGTTGCGAGGTTTTGGCGTGGTTCTCAAGCTCACTGGAAAAGAGGCGCTTCGAAGGATGTTCTTCATGTCCCGAAAATCCTAAGAATCTAGTGTCGGGATCTCTTCTTGTAAACCATGGTTTTAGACTTATGTTTGAGTCCGAAAAGTTTATTTTAACTAAGTTTGGACGGTTCTAGGAAAAGGTTATCTCGTATAACTGAATTTGTTCAAAATGAATGTAATGGCGATTCGCCGTGTAACCGATTCAAGCGATAATAAAATTGAGCCTACTTCATTTATATGCTTGAGTATTCGATTTGTGGCATGTTAGATTAGGGCATGTTAATCTAAATGCTATAAAAAGATTAATGAACTTGGAATTACTTCCAACTTAAAAAATTGATTCTCAAAAGAGATGTGAAATCTGTATTAAAGCTAAAATGGCTAAGTTACCTTTTCATTCTGTGGAAAGAAATACAGTACCTCTAGAATTGATACATACTGATATATGTGATCTGAAATTTGTGCAAACTAGAGGTGGTAAAAAATACTTCATCACTTTTATTGATGATTGCACAAGATTTTGCTACTTATATTTATTAAGAAGCAAAGATGAAGCGTTGGAAGCTTTCAAAAATTATAAAAATGAGGTTGAAAATCAACTTGGGAGCCGGATTAAAATAATTCGGAGTGATGGAAGTGGAGAATATGTTGCACCTTTTGAAGAATTATGTAACCAAAGGGGGAATAATTCATCAAACTCTTGCACCATATTCACCACAATCTAATGGCATTCTTTGAACGTAAAAATCGAACTTTAAAAGAAATGATGAATGCCATGTTGATTAGTTACGGACTACCTCGAACATGTGGGGGAAGTCTGTTTTGACAAAAACCACATTTTAAATAAAATCCCACTTAAAGGAAAAAATAAGACACCTTATGAATTGTGGAAAAATCATAAGCCATCTTATAAATACCTTAAAGTGTGGCGGTGTTTGGCTAAGGTAGCAATACCTGAACCTAAACAAGTCAAAATTGTCCCTAAGACGGTTGATTGTATTTTTATAGGATATGCATACAATAGTAGTGCATATCGGTTCTTGGTACACAAGTCAGAAAATCCAGAAATTTTTGAAGGTACCATAATTGAATCAAGAAATGCAATATTTCTTGAAAATGTATATCCTTGTAAAGAAAGGGTTGGAATAAGTTCTAACAAAAGAACTTATGAGAAAGTAAGTAGTTCTTCACAAGAGAATGAAGAAACAAGGCGAAGTAAAAGGACTAAAACTGCTACATCATTTGGTCCGATTTTGTCACTTACTTATTAGATGGTGAGCCAAATCTTGTTAAAGAGGCTCTGTCTAGTCCCGGATGCTCCGCTGCGGAAAGAAGCCATCAATAGTGAAATAGAATCCATTTTACAAAATCATACCTGGGAGTTGGTTGATCTCCTGCGGGTAGTAAACCTTTAGGGTGTAAATGGATATTAAAAAAAAATATAAGGGTGATGGAACTATTGATAAATATAAAGTCGGGTTAGTGGCTAAAGGCTTCAAACAAAAAGAAGAAGGAAGTGATTTCTTTGATACATATTCACTGTAACAAGAATTGCATCCATTCGAGTGCTTATTGCGATTCTTTGCTTTGCACAATCTCGAGATTCACCAAATGGATGTAAAAACTGCGTTTTTAAATGGTGAATTGGAAGAAGAAATATATATGGAACAACCTGAAGGATTTGTAGCACCTGGTCAAGAGAAAAAGGTGTGCAAATTGATAAGATCGTTGTATGGACTTAAACAAGCTCCAAAACAGTGGCATCTTAAATTTGACACAACGATGTTGTCAAATGGCTTTAAAATCAACGAATGTGACAAATGTGTTTATGTTAAAGGCATGTCAAATGCATTTGTCATAGTTTGTCTATACGTAGACGATATGTTAATAATGGGTAGTAGTCATGATATAATCATGGACACTAAGAAAATGTTAAAAAGAAATTTTGACATGAAAGACATGGGAATTGCTGATATGATTCTCGGAATCAAAATTGGCAAAACATCTGAAGGAATTAGCTTGACACAATCCCACTATGTGGAGAAAGTGCTCAAGAAGTTCAATGCTTTTGATGGTCCACCTTGCAAAACGCCCGTTGATTTGAGCATAAATCGTAGTAAATAAAGGCGAACCAAGAGCTCGGTTGGAATACTCGAAGGTGATAGGAAGTTTGATGTACATTACAAACTCGTACACGTCCGATCTTGCCTATCCTCAAACAAGTTGAGTAGGTATACAAGCAATCCAAGCCAAGAGCATTGGAAAGCACTAACTAGGGTACTAAGATATCTAAAATACACCCTGAGTTATGGAATACACTACTCGAAATACCCTCCAAGATTTTGAAGGGTATAGTGATGCTAGATGGATTTGATTCAAAGGACTCCTACTCCACTAGTGGATATATATTTACTATTGGAGGAGGAGCGATATCATGGAAATCCACTAAGCGAGACTTGTATAGCTAGATCCACCATGGAATCGAGTTTATAGCTTTTGATAAAGGCTGGGAAGAAGGCTTTGGTGGCTTCGTAATTTCTTAGAAGAAATTCCATGTCTTTGGAAAAAGCCCGATTGCCTCTGTGATGATTCACCGTGATAGTCAAGCTACTATAGGGAGAGCACAAAGTAATATGTATAATGGTAAGTCTAGACACATCCGTCGTAGACATAATACCGTAAGACAATTGATCTCTAATGGTGTTATATCAATTGACTATGTAAAGTCAAAGGATAACATAGCGGATCCGCTCACGAAAGGGCTTAACAGAGATCAATTGAGTAAATTGCTAGAGGAATGGGATTAAAATCCACAATTTAAAGAATGATTAAAGTGGTAACCCAACCTTGGTGATTTGGAGATCCCAAGAACTTGGTTCAATGGGAAAACTAAGCTTTAAAAGTTCGATTAAGCACTTGTAAATCGTTAACCCATCCCTAGAAGGCAAAACAAGTGCAATAAACTTGTTGGTTGTGGTAAGGTTAAGTCATAAGGACTTTTAATGATAAATTGACTCGGTCAAGAGAGATCACCTATATAAGTGAGAAGTGAGGGCCGCTTCAATGTAACACTTATGAATCCAAAGATGTTGTCCATGGCCAAAAAGGACACAATCAAGAACGGAATGTGACAGTCATATTGTGTAAATGTCATTGACTAGGTGTACATGAAGGAGGAATAGTTCAAGCGTTCGTCCACTAAAGGCACCGATATCCGATGATATTTACAAAATAAGGTTCAAAGTCGCAAACTACCCGTCACGATACAATATGGTTTCAATTAAACCGAGTAAGAGTCGCATTTTCATGTGCATTTGATTTCACTCATGTGGGGATTGTTGGAAATTGGTTTGAGAAGTAATGGTTGATACCTAACTTTGACCAATTTTTTAGTGACTAATTATTTAATTTTGGAGGAATTAAATATTAAAATAAAATTCTACGTTTCGAGTAGATGAGTGTGGTATATTTAACTTCTCAAAACCATTTAGTGGTGAGTGAGAAATAAAATCCACAAGATAGTCACTTTGAAATGGGATAATGGATGATGGGAAGGTGAAAAGACACCATCCCACATGGGAATAAAATATTAATTTTATTCAATATATAAGTAAATGGGTGTATAAGAGTGTGCAAGATGAAATAACTATACACATGTGAGGTGTGGTGGGGGCAAGGCCACACGCGCCCAGCCCGCCCGCTTGGCCGGCGGCCGGCGGGGCGTGGGTGGGCCGTGGGCGTGGGCCAAGGGGGCGAGCCCGAGCCCAAGCCCGTGCCCGTGCCGTGCCGTGTCCGTGTCCCGACTGGATGGGCCTAGTTTTGCCACGAGAAAACATTTGTTTTTTATTTTGGAGAATAAAAACAAATAAAGTTGCAACTTAAAAGTTCAAACTGACTTTTATAATGGAACAACACCACTCAACCACTACTTGGAGTTCTGACATAGTGGTCATTGAAGGAGTTCCCACTACTCCGGAGGTTACACCCCATTATCCTGGAGTTCTTGCCCTGCAAATAAAGAGACCCCAAGACTGGTTGGAAGTCCTATAAATAGGAGCATTGTTGTTGTTCAGATTACACACTTTCATACTCATTTCTTTCTTGTACTTGCATAGTGTACTCGGTTTTGCACATTTCGATTCGAAAGGTGCCTTGTAATTTGATCTTTTGCTATTACAATGAAGACGAAGTTGTTGTATATTTGGGGATAACACGTCATTCTCGGCACTTATACGGGGCGTGTTTATCTTGCGGATAGAGTGTTAACTCGCCTCGGCTTTTCTCAAAATTTTCATTCTCTCGTAATAGATAGTTTATTCTGATTCCTTGTAATCCAGGTTCTGAAAATAAAACACCAGAAATTTCAACATTTACAACATAATCATTCTATAATCAAAATTTTCTTATTTAATAAACCGATTACATATAAGTAATTAAGAAACGCGAAACACTTAATAATATCAAATAATTTCCAAAAGAATGAAATCAAAAGATGTGTAGAATCACACGATCCAACATTCATTAATTTTAAAATCTTAATTTGGATGAAAATTAAATTTCGTCCCCATTTTTTACAGGTGAGGATGGGGGTGGTTGGGAGTGGGGACTGCAGCATTGCTTATAAGGGCATGCATGTGAGAAGCATGATGGTCTAGGATGAGGTTGTCTATTTCGTTTTTTTTCTTCTATTTATTCTCGAGAATTCCATGTATTTTATACTGATTTTAATAAAATGGCTGCATGGCCCATGCATCAGTTTTTTCGATAAGCCATGTAGTACTATCATCGGGCCCAAAGTATATTAAGTTAAACTATATCTAAACAAGAGGTGACTATGAATTAATACCTTTATAAAGATCTGATAAATAGGTGTTTTGGTTAATGTTGTGGTTTCGATGTCATTTGGACGTAACTTAAGTGGTTAAACGTAACTTAATGTTGGGTAAAATAAGGAAGGTTTACTGTTTAAGGAGATGGCTAAGTGTTTGGATTGAGTCGATGCCTAAATTAAATTCGATTTCGCAAGACGAAAACACCCGATATAAAAAGTGCTTACGGTTAAAAAGCGCTAGTCCCTAAGATACAACGACTTTTTAATTTTGAAACTCTCAAGCTTTGAAGGAAGGAATATCAATATGCACAAATGCAATGACCGATTTTAGGCTTGTAATCTTATGTTTTTCGTCCATTATTTCATCTGCAGGGGGTTCCTTTTTATAGGCATCAGGTGCCCATATGGAAATATCATGTCTTTTGGCTCCGAAAGACATGTTTACAAAAATGAACAGTCGTCTGTTCAACCTTTTCGCATTGATGCACGACCTGGCGCACGGCTTGTGCGTGTGCCGTGCTTTCGGATCGAAGGAAATGACAAAGTTTCGATTGACGACTTGGCCTTGACGACGGCCTTGCGGGCATGCGTCCACATGCTTCGGATGTGAACCGATTTAAATGTCTTGACGCATGACCCAACGCACGGGCCGTGCGTCCTCCCGAGCTTGGATGCGAAAGCACTTCAGTTGGAATTCATCAATTAATTAATTAATTAATTAATAATTTGAAAACTTTTTGGTCCAAAAAGAATAAGGGTCTTAAAGCCCAAGCCCAAGCCAACGGCCCTCGTCGCATTACCCACGACCCGAACCCGGGCCGGACCGAGCCGAGCCGAGCCGAGCCGGCCGGCGGGTGAGCGGCAGCGCGCGCGTGCTTGTGTGCTTTTGAACCAAACCCACAAGCATGTAGGTCCTCACTCCTTTAAAAACATGGGTGCCCCTAAGGACCCAAACCCATAAGTCCAACTTGGGATTTATCAAGTGAACTTTGCTCCATTTTCCTATGTGGGATGAAACATTTCTCCTTCCCCACATTTTTCATTTTCCATATCATTTTCTAGTTTTAAGTGACTAACTTCTAGCATTAATTTCTCATTCAACCGAAATTGGTTTTGAGAAATTCCAAATACTATTTTCATCTACTCTCCTAGTAGAATTTTTACAAATAATTTAATTACATTTTCACTAATGGAAACAACTTAATTATTTGGTCAAAATTGGGTCAACAACCATTTTACCAAATAAATTCCAACAATCCCCCACATGAATAAAATTAATGCATGCGTGTATGTAGATTTGCTTGAAAGTCTCGAGAACTGTTATTGTATCAAGATAGGTAGCTTGTGGCTTTGAACATTTCTTAGTACAATACTATCGGATTTACTAGCTGATTAGTGACGTGATGTTTTGAACTACTCATCCGTTTGTATAAACCGAGACAATAGTACTTACAGAATAACAATTTTAACACTTGTTGTTCTCACGTTCTGTCCATTTCGGCCTTGGACCATATCTTAGATTCATAAGTGTTTCTTTGAAGCGGCCATTACTTCTCATTTATATTGGTGATCTCCTATTGAAGAGTATCCTGCCATGCTCCACCTTTCGGTATAGGAATCATTAAAAGTCTTAAACTTAACCTCACCACATTCAGCAGGTTTTCATTTACTTGGACGTTTGGAGAATGAGCTAACATATTTTCCAAGTGTTCAGCTGAACATTCATAACTTGATTGTCCCATTGAACCAATGTCTTGGGATCTCCAATTCGCAAGGTTGGGTTACCGCTATGAACATTCTTTCGTTTGAGGATTTTAAACACATTCCCCTTAACAATTTGTACAATTGATCTGGATTTATGCCTTTTGTAAGCGGATCTGCAAGGTTTTTCTTTGACTTCACGTAGTCAACCGAAATAACCCCATTCGAAATCAACTGTCTATTGGTATTATGTCTTTGACAAAAATGTCTATACTTACCTCTTTCCTTTGCAACTAAAGACACTTTTTAATAAATATAATATTTCTTGATTTAATGATTGTACCATCATTTATATCATAAATGCTGAATTTATTTTATTGGTTGCTTCTACTTTAGCCAAAACACCCCCACACTTTAAGATATCCTCCTTTATGTGGTTTGCTAAAGTAAGGCTTCCCCTTCCAACTTCTGGTATCCTTGTTCAATACAAGATTATCCAAAACTTCTATGGCCTTCGGCCACTTTCCTTTTATTATGTTAGAATATTGTCCCAACAATCCAGTTAGAATCCGGATTTAACAGATTTTAGACCTTAGTTCCAACAATTCTATTAACACCTTTTACAAGGTGTGTAACCTTTGATGTTAACACATCTTTAGTAACACTTCATATTTAACTTGATAGTGTGTCTACCTCTAGTGTTACAATACTTTGGGCAATACTTCATGCAATTGTGGTTTTTGGTCCCACAACACTTTTGGCAACACATTCTGTTATATTTAAAAATACAACAGAAGCTCCACTGGTGTTCCATAAAAGTGTGGTCACACCCCCACATTTGCCGATTTCCATTCCGAATCCCGGTTGTCTTCCTCAATCCGAAGTCGAACTATCAAATCCTCAAGCGCCATTTCCTTCCGCCTGTGCTTGAGGTAGTTCTTAAAACTTTTCCACGATGGCGGCAATTTCGCGATAATCGCAGCCACTTGGACCGACTCACTTAGAATAATCCCTTAAGACACTAAGTCCTGAAGTATGATCTGAATGTGTTGGACTTGTCTGATCACCGTCTTGGTATCAACCATCTTGTACTCGAAAAATTTTCTGACAACAAATTTCTTTGTGCGGCATCTTCCATTTTGTACTTCTTCTCCAAAGAGTCCCACAACTCTTTGGATGTTTTGAACGATCTACAGACGTTGTAGAGAGTGTCTTCTAGCCCATTCAAAACGTAGTTCCAACATAGAAAATCGTTGTTATTCCAAGCATCCACAATGATTCTCCATTGGTTGTCGATTTTTTCATCGCCAATGGTAGGTGGGTCCTCCTTCAAGAAACGGGACAGACCTAAGGTTGTTAAGTAGAACAACATCTTCTGTTGCCATCTCTTGAAGCCGATGCCGGAGAATTTGGGCGGCATTTTGCCGTGAGCAGGAGCAACAGGCATCGGAGTGACCAAAACTAAAGCCATCGTTGAAACAGAAACGAACATAAATTTTCGTCTTGCGATTGTTGGATAAAATAAGGAAGATTTACTGTTTAATGAGATAGCTAAGTGTTTGGATTGAGTCGAGGCCTGAATTAAATTCAGTCTCTACAAGACGAAAACACCCCATATACAAAGTACTTACGGTTCCAGATCTCGTCCTTAAGATACAACGACTTTTCTATTTCGAATTTACAGCACTCGTAAACTCGAAACTACAGCGACCAACAAAAATGTTTGAAATTTTCAAGCTTTGAATGAAGGAATGTCAATATGCACAAATGCAATGACCGATTTTAGGCTTGTAAACTTATGTTTTTCGTGCGTTATTTCATTTGCAATGGGTTCCTTTTTATAGGATTCAGGTGCCCGTATGGAAAGATCATGTCTTTTGGCTCGAAAAGACATGTTTACAGCGAACAAGTGCATTTGTTCAGCCTTTCGCATCGACACACGACCTGGCGAACGTCCCGTGCGTGTGCGCGTGCTCGGATGCGAACGAAATGACAAAGTTTCGACTTGATGCACTACCTAACGCATTGGTCGTGTGTCCGCCTGTGCTCGGATGCGAACAAGTTCCGTCTTGACCCATGACGCAACGAACGGTCCGTGTGTCCTCCCGTGCTTGGATGCGAAGCACTTCAGTTGGAATTAATTAATTAATTAATTATTATTTTAAAGCTTTTTGGTTCAAAAAGAATAAGAGCGTTGAAGCCCAAGCCCAAGCCCACGATCCACGACCCGACGGGCGGGCAGCAGCGGCCCGCGCGTGTTTTTTTGAACCAAACCCACAAGCATGTAGGTCATCACCCCTTTGAAAACTTGGGTGCCCCCAAGGGCCCAAACCCATAATTCCTATCAAGTGAGCAAACTTTGCTTCTTTTTCTTATGTGGGATGGAGCATTTCTCCTTCCCCATATTTTCTATTTTCCATACCATTTTCTAGTTTTAAGTGGCTAACTTCTAACAATAATTTCTCATTCACCCAGAGTTGGTTTTGAGAAAATCTAAATGCTATTCTCATCTACTCTCTTAGTATAATTTTTACAATTAATTTAATTTTATTTTTCACTAATGGAAACCACTTAATTATTTAGTCAAAATCGGGTCAACACCCATTTTGCCAAACAAATTCCAACACTTAAGTGATTAAGTATAAACAAAATTAAGGGGTAGAGACGTTGATTTCCTATATTAATGTAGAGGAAAATACTTCTGCCATCCAAAGTATTTGACTTTTTCAATTTTGTTTTCTGGACTTTTTTGGGATGCACTACTGCCTAAAGAACACGGGTTTTTCAAATTACCTAATTCGATTCATTATTTATGGAAAGTTCAACCCAAAATCGCATCATATACGCATCACCGAAATCCAAATTGACACCTAATTGAATTTTCCTTCATGAGTCGGATGAGGCAATTTAAAAAATACGTTGACTTTAGGAAATAGAATGTCCCAAACAAATTTAGGAAGTAAAGTCGAAAAATTCAGATAATTGAATAGAAAAAAATATTTTCCTCATTAATGTATTAGTAGAAATATAGACATATTCATAATTGACCAGTGGTTTTTTATAGTACCGCTTTGTGGTGGCAGACCCAAATTTTTATCATTATTGATATGCAATAAATGGTGGTCATATGAACTTTGGGTTCATTATTGAATAGTGACTCAATAGAACATCAATTAATTAAGTCAACATTAAACATATACAACTACTGATTATATAATAGATAGATGTCAACCTTACCAATAATGGAATCAAATATTATTAATTTTCCTGTTATTAGTATCATGCAATGTTCTGATATAAGAGACAAGAGTGTATGGATATGTTGC
Source organism: Rehmannia glutinosa (assembly GCA_016081115.2). NCBI lineage: Eukaryota > Viridiplantae > Streptophyta > Magnoliopsida > Lamiales > Orobanchaceae > Rehmannia > Rehmannia glutinosa. The sequence goes on from CM071927.1 coordinate 63,068,237, forward strand.
ACCTTCTCAACTAAGAAACCAAGTCTATTTCTGAATTATGAATCTGGAATGAGTGTTTTGCATGATTTATTTATTACTATTATATATGTTTTTGACTGAAGTGTCCAAACTTCGCTTCACTCATCCCCTTTATGTAAATACGAATGTGGTCACAGTCTACGCACACTTGGATTAGATGTGTGGGTCATAAAGAGAGAGGTGTATATGAAAGAACAATTAGTTTAGGACCCCAAGAGGTCGTGACAAGGGCAGAGCATGCATGACCCGGCATTGTTGTGATTTGAACTACTAATATTCTAGTTTCAATTTATCATACTTTACCATTGTGCCATACCTATGAGGAGTAATTTAATTTCCATTTTTCTAGTAGGTCTTCAACAAGAGCTGGTGTCTATTTGTATCACAGTTGCCACGCTGTTCCGTGGTGGTGGCCGGTGGGTCATGATGGGGACCAAGTCATAATATAATATCCACTCCAACATATATGACATTAGGAGGTATCACAAAATTGTAGCATTTTTTACGTAAAGCACATTATGGAACACTTTTACATTATAATATTTACGTAAAACTTTTGTAGCACTTTATAAATATGTAACACTTATTGTAACAGTTTCAAATAAGTAGCACTTTTTAAATATAATTTTTTTACTTATTGTTTTAACACAAATAGGTATCACATTAATTAAATCACGCCCCACGTAACACTATATTTAATTAATTGTAACGTTTTTCGCTATATTTTGGTAACACAAATTATGTCGCTTTAATTAAATAATGCGAACCATTTATTTAGTTAATTGATATCACAAAATTAGGTAAAGACAAAAGCAATATTTTTTCTTACTTTTTATTTTCTTCTTAATGTTTTAGTAATATTAATCTATAAATATTAACAAATGCCAATTTCATAGATTTTTATCCTTTCATTTGTCTCTTTATTGTATACGAGATTTTACTTAGTTTACTTGTAGCATTAACATAATTTAAGATTTAATAAATAAAATATATTGATAATTTATTTATTAATTTTTAACTTATTTCTATTAATTATATTATATGGAGTATGTATATAAGTGATACATAATCAATTGCTAAAATTTATATGATATTATAAAAATCTATAAAATACCCACATATTTTATCAATGGAAACCATTCGTAGGCAGCACCGAAGGTTTTTTATTTTTCTTTTAGCTTTTTTGTTTACAAAAAAATTTAATAATATAATTAATTCTATCATAATATCCACGAAAAAAATCTCTAGGTAAATGTATTATTCTTATTCAATATTTTTAATTTTACCAAAGGAAACTAAAAAAAAGTACCAATGCAAATTAATGTCGTCGGTAATTACTTATGGATTTTTTCATCGGTAAAGTAATTTTTTTTCTCTACTTCGTTTTATTTTTACCAATGAAAAATCAATTCGTTGATAAACTTATTTGATATTTTTATTTATTACTTTTAGTATATTTAATATATAATATAAGTTCTAATATAAAATATAAATTCTAATATATATAATATATGATATAAATTTATATTTAAAGTATATAGTATAATTTTAAACATATAGTATATAATATAATTTTTAATATATATAAGCACATATATATATATATGTATATATAAAAATTAACGCAAAAGATGCAATAAGAATCAACTTAGCCAGTGGCAAATTGCCACTTCTAAACAGCATAGGTCTTGGGTTCGATACTACTTGGGAGCAGAAAATCCTTGTTAAATGCTAGGAAAAGTGCTAAAAAAAGTGCTACATTTTGCAAAAATAAAAAATAAGAAAACACAGTGGGCCACTTTTTTGGTTTTTGTGGTGTAACAAAAATATTTTTTAACTATCTTTTGAAAACACATGTTTTTTAGCCATTTTTTGGTGTTAAATACCAAAGGTGCCATTTTATCCCTGTACAAGCCATTTCGAGCGAAAGCATTTTCATAACTCGAAGAACAAAACTTGGCACAGTGATTTGAAACCGGTGACGAGCGAAATCCAACCCTACGACAATGATGGAGACTATTTCGACCTCTAACCAGGTTTAATTCAAACTCATATTTACTTAAATGCATGTTTTTTTTTTGAATTAGTTAGTCTATAGTTGTTTTAGGTTAGAATTTATTGTAGATTTTGTAGAATTTCTAGGTTTTAGACAAATTAGGTGTTGAATTGGAAAGCTTGAAATGCGTTAATGGTGGTTGGGGGTGGAGATGAAGACGATGAGGGTTTTGTCTGTGTAACTCGACGTACGCACTTGTAACTCGATATCGAGTTATATGTGACTCGATATCCAATTACATTTTAAATATATAACTAGATATCGAGTTACACGTCAAATTACATATATCAAGTTACTTGTAACTTGAATCCAGTTATATTTTGTTATGTAACTTGATATCAAGTTATATAACTCGATATCGAGTTACATATTGACAGTAATTTTTTTGATTTCTCAGACAGTTAACTTGTTCATTCTATGTGTTTTTTCACAGGATTAGGGATGGATATTGAGAGCAACTTAGAACTGGAATGGAAAGTTGAATTCCTATTCTAAGTTCCGGCTAATATCGAATATAACGAATGAGTTGACGATAACCGAGATATCAGATCGGTTTAGATCTAGTCTATTTGGTGGTTTTCTAGACTTTAACTCAGATGCATACTACACAAGCAATAGCAACACCCCTTGGTGGTTTTCTAGACTTTAACTAGGATGCATACTACACGAGCAAAGGGGTGTTGCTATTGCTCATTAGAGAGATTAGAGTTTCTTAGTTGGAGTGAGGCAAGTTGTGGTTCCGTGTTGGGGGAAGAACCTCAGATTTGGCTGCTAGGAATTTTGTTTCATCATCGTGCTACGCTTTAGCCCATCGGCATTTGACCCACGTTCCGCTCACCATCTCCCACCGGCAGGAGAAGTTACCATCGAAGGAGGAGTTACCATCGGTATTACGGGGAGTCCATAATAGCGATTAAGTTATTGTCGTCTTTCATGGATGGCCATTTTAGAGCGCGACCAGATGGTGATCTGAAAATCGCATATGTGTTGTTTGTGATGATGTATTTATTTGGATATTATCCACGGACCTCGGTCCCATTGTGGGTGTGGACCTTAGTTGAGGATGTCTCGGGGTTTAGGGCATTCCCATGGGGCTTCTACATTTGTGGGCGAGTCGTTTATTATATTGACACTACAGTCCGACCCCCTGATGATCCTGCTAGAGACATCCATTTCCACATGTACGCCTACTTGATGGCTCTACATGTATATATATTTAACACGTATCACTTTTAACACGAGCATCTTATATTGTAATTGGTTTGATTAGTTATTGGTTTTTTGTTTAATATAGTTATGGACATATGAGACCATCCCTAAACTCGGTCAGGGCCCTCGCCCTGAGTTCTGGGTTGGAGAGCTATCCTAGGAACATACGATTGAGATGCCCCAAGAGGGCCTTCGTTGCGGTGGCTTTATTTAACAGTCCCCATGTAAATGTTATTTTTTTAAATAATCATGTGTAATTAGGGTATTTATTCCATTTGTTCGTAATTAAGAAAAGTTTTCTTGTTTTTTGACAGATGATATTTGCACCACTTCAGCCCAAAGATGAGAAGTTAGGACTCCCCTATATGCAGGGGCCTTGATATATATGGACATATCGCATGGATCAGTTTGTTAGTCGGGCTGCCCCACTTGATCATGTTGTTGCTGGTAAGAGGCTTGTTTCAGAGCCGCAAGGTACTAGATCTGAACCACCTACGACTCGACGTCTAAAGAGGCGCAGGACCCATACCCAGTCTACAGACGTTGCTGGCGATGATATATAGGTTGAGTACTATAGGGCAGCGATTGTGGGTTCGAGTCATGCTTCTTAGATAGATTTTGCTCAGACTCCTCCTCCACCTCCACCTCTGCCTCCGACTATGCACATGCCCCCTCCACGCGTGTCCTCTCCGCCTCTGTCTCCGCCTCCGACTACGCACATGCCCCCTCCACCTCTTTCCCAAGCTACAACAGGCCCATCTAGGGCTCCACGTTCCTCTGCATAGACCGGTGCACCACATGTTCTACTAGGTTTTTTGACTGACTCCATGACGGGCTATTCTGATCGAGTTTCCAAAATGATATGGTGGAGACAGTTGTAGGTAGGACAGTCGATCGTGCATTAGAGCATCAGAGACATATCATGATGGCCTCGTTACGGGAAGAGATTCACTCATATTTAGATACCTGGGTGCCTGCTTTACTTCGTCAGATACTACATGAGAAAACTGTAGAGCCGAGTCATCACCCTGATGATTCAGAGCCCATGACAGATGATCCATCTCTATGCTCCAGCCACGGGACTGGTCGAGCTTACAAGAAGACATATATTGTTCAAATATCAGATTTTGTATATGTTAGGAATTCATTTTTCTATTGAAATAGTACTTTGTATGAATAATGATATTAATAGTATATTTTAATTTGTCAGGACAGTAGGTTACCCACCGAGATGGAGGATTTTTCGCAACCAGTGCCTGATGGTGCTCCGCGTGGCACACCCCCCGCCCCACCACTTACACCCACAACAATCATTGAGCATTACAGAGAGACCATTCTCATAGGTGATGATGCGGGGGGTCAGACTATGAGGGGAGGTGCGGGGGACATTACTCCCCCTGCGCCATCGCGTTTGATTGTTGTCGAAGTACCTCCAGTCTCTATTTATAGACTTAGACTAGCAGAAGAGGCAGCAACAAACACGATAGCAGTATGGTTGAATTTTGGAGGCTACTGACCACCCGCTGCATAGTTTGCATTTTCTATGTATCATTAATGATATTTCATTTCATTACTCGTTAAATTGATAGATAATTAACTACTCTTTTATGTCTATTAGTCGTGATGTAGGGATACGGTTTTGGTATAGGGCCCTGAGTACTTTCGTGATATTTAGGACGTCGAGGATGATCAAGCTAATAATATAAGTAGAATTCTTTAGTTTTTTAAGTTTTTATTTCATTTCTATAATTATTGTTGTTGTTTTACTCCCATGTTGTTTAAATTGGTGAAGCATATTGAGCCTTATCTCGAGGTACTTGTTCGGAAATTGCAGGGCAGGGTTCGCCTGCATCCTAATGTCAGAGCAGACACTCTGAACACCGCTGATTGTTCACTTTTTGTAAGCTTGTAAATTCGATTGACATATGATGAACATACTTTCTTTTGTTGACAATAATGGTTTGAAGTGAAAAATTACCCACATATGTACTTGAAGAAAGCGTGGGATGTCATAATCCTGATGACAATGATTGTCATGGATCCTACAGGGGTAGCTGCCCATACCTGCATAGGGATTTGTCGAGGAAGCTGCTAAAATATGTACATGGTAGCAGTCCATACTAGAGGCAATCTTGGTATTCAGTCTCAAATGTACATAATAGTTATATTATATCTTTACTGTAATTATTTTTTACGAGCACTTAATAATATTTTATGTTTATTACATGTAGATCGTCTTTGTCTGTCTATGCATAGGGCATTGGGTCGTATGTCGACTTTGGCTGATCGAATGGCAGATTAAGTTATACGACCCATTATCTCATCAGATGGACGATCCTACTGACCTAGTGATGTTTATCACCGTCACCGCCAGCTGCACCCACTTCGACGCCTTCTTCTCTGGTTGCTCCTTGTTGGCAAGTATTTTGATGAGCGTAGTATACCGCCTAGATGCGACATGATGCCCATTAGGGAGATGCCGACTGACCAGCAGTTCATATAGACGGATAGCCATAGTTTTGGCATGTTCGCCTGCATGTATGTTAAGCGTTTATTGGGTGAGTACATCCATGCGGAGCAGACTATAGATACAGTCCGCGAGTATCGGCGGAAGATGGCATCGGCGATTTTTGGTCATAGTATAGAGATATTACTCCCATAGTTAGTTTGTATTTTATTGGATACCATTGTATGATTTGCATATTGACCACTAGATATAATTTTATATAGTTGATGATGGAGATATGTATATATTTAAGGGATAATTACATAAAAAACCCCGAGGTTTAAGGTAATTATAAAAAAATCCAGAGATATTTGAAAATTACAAAAAAACCCTTACAATTTGATTCTGCTTACATCTTCTGCCTTCATAAGCAAAAAATATTTCAAAAAACTATCTTGATATTTGTAGAAATATTACAGTTAACCCTTTAAATTTAAGATAAACTTAAACCAGAGGGGGCTTTTTGTAATTTTGAAACAAATATGGATTTTTTTGTAATTAGCCCAAACCTTGGGAGTGTATTTGTAATTATCCCTATATTTAATGTTGGAGATAGTTTGTATTTTGTTTTGAGTTCTGTTCTTACTAATTGTGTTGGTATTCATGGTGTAGTTGCTATAGATATTGGATGTTGGAGATAGTTGTTGTTTGGTTTGTTCTTGCTGCTTGTGTTGGTATTCTTGTTGATTTGTGTTACAAGTGGGCTATGCAGCTAATAAAAAGCGGAACATGTATGTCGCAATAAGCGATAACTTCGATATCGAGTTATATAACTCTATACCGAGTAAAAAGCTCGACATGGAGTGACAGTCATTGGATGCGGAGTAAAATAAACTCAACATTGAGGCACAGTCACTCGATGTCCAGTAAAGTTTTTAAATTTAACATTGCATGAATTAAATCAGAACAGATTACATCTAGCTAAAAACAAGAGCACTTCAAATTTAAAGCAAAAAACAATAGATGCAAATTAGACTACCTCATCGAATTAAATTACACAGGTTTGGACCTGGATGAAGTTCCTTCCCAAAATTGGGACGCTTAGGCAAGTATTGAGGGACACGAGCTGACCAAGCACTGACATCATCGTTCTTTCTGGACTCAGTCTTGAATAACATTTCAAGTTTGTCGAACAGGGGTTCCCTGTCTAACTCGTGGACGGCCGCGAGGGTTGGATCAGCCTACATGAACACAAAACTAACAAAAATAGAACTAAACAAAAATTCTTGAAATTTGTATAAACATTACCCTGCCCCAGTCGAGCCTATTCTAATGAGTAGAATGGACAAAATTGAGCCTGCGATCCCAAATAATGCCCAGAGTGGCAAGTAGTTTAGCAAAATAGTTGTAGCGAGCTTGAAGATGCTTGACGCGTTGATTGACCTCAGAGAATGTGAAAGTACACTAAAATTGTGACTTCAGAAGAGCCCTAGCAGTCAACACCGAAGTGTTGTTAAACCCACCAATCACCCAATTGTCAGTATTCAACTCGCTCACAAGGAAATCAACAAGTAGAATATCCATCAGAAGTGTCCACATTGATTTTTTTCATTATAGAGCACAATAAGGAAATTATTATATTGTCTCTCTGGGTGTGGATGAGGAGAGAAATAAAGGTTGTCTGCGTTCATTTTAAATAGATGGATGATAGACGTAGATGTATTCCACATTGATGGGGTATTTATGTTACACCTCGAGCTTCATACTCATCAATGAAAAGCTGAAACAAAAGCGCATAAAATGAAAAACTTCAATGAAAAGTTGAAACAAAAGATCATAAGACAATAAACATCAATGAAAAGCTGAAACAAAAGCTCATAAGACAAGAAACATCAATGAAAAGCTGAAAAAAAAAGCTCATGACAAAACATTTTAATGGAAAGTTGAAACAAAGTATTGTACTTTATCACGAGATAACACACGTTATCGAGATATATTACTTAGGTATCGAGTCATATAACTGGTTCAATTAAATTAGAAACTTTATGGATTACATGTTCAATTTACTAATTGAGTTTAGAAGCTCTATCAGGACAAAACCTCCTAGTTTGTCCTTCCTTCTTACAAATGCCACATTTTTTTGGAATTCTTCTAGCAGGTTGATCAATCATCTTGCTTCCACTCGCGCTCGTTGCATCATGGAAAATAGGGAGCACCACATTACATGTAGAATGATTGTAACCCTCTTGATGACACCTAGAGAATATACAGACTGCGCTGAGCTACTAGATGGACCACTACATGGAATCTGTCAAGTCCTCGGTCGGCCAACTTGTCAAGGATTTTGAGGTATCTTGACATCCAAAAGTTGTACTATTTCTGGCACATTCCAGTCTTTAGGATGTGTAACCGGCATGATGATTGGAGAGCAAAGTTTCCGCAATGTCTCTGTATTATAGTAGTCGTGCACGTAAATGTAGACTGATTGATTTGCCTTACTAAAATAAATAGCAAAAAATGTATATGAGGATATCGTAGACGTGAAATAATTAAGTAATTAAAATAAAGTTAAATATAATCGATTGCCTTAATCACATGTGAGAAAGACAATAAATCAACCTGAAAAGCTCGACAAGTACACATTCTCTTGGCCAAATCAATGATAAAAGAACGCACTCCATTCTTCATAGAATAAATTAGGCAACTAACAGGTGACACATGCATCTTCTCGGCCAAGACTTGCTCCCATCAATCTCTTTCTCAGATCTGTGTGTTGACTTCATTGTTCATGTTTTGTGTTGCAATTTGTCGCTGGTGGAACCACTCTTGAATGAGGTTTCGAATAGAACCGATCAACGAACAAATTTATAATTTCCCCGACCAGACAAGTCTAACATTAAGAACCTCTATTACATTCGATGTCATGAACCCATAGCGTCTAACTGAACAACGTGCACGTGCCCACCTTTTTGTTCCAGCCCTAACCAACTCCTCGTAGGCCTTTTTGTTTGCATTTTGAATCAGACCCATAATCTTGTTGAATATTTTAGGCGAATAAGTGTACGCGACCTTTTTGTATAAGCTGACCACTTGACCTCGATAATTTCTAATATTTTGCCTCAAGTGATATGTGCATATACAATGTGCACCATCAGGGTATACACTACCAATTGCATTCTTAATACTTTTGTGATGATCGAATACAATGAGCATATTTTCAGGACATCCGTACGTGTTGCATAATTGCTTCATAAACCATTTCCATGATTCATCTTTCTCCTTATCAGCCACACCAAATGCTAATTGAAACACTTGTTCATTGCCGTCTTTTATAACCGCAACAATCAACTCACCTTTAAACTTTCCTTTTAAGTGTGTGCCATCAACAACAATTATAGGTCTACAGTACTCACCAAATCCCTTAATTGATGCATGTAAGGTAATAATAACATATTTGAATCTATCATCGTAATTAGTTTCGTGTAGCGGAATTGTACCAGGGTTCTCTTTTTTCACATGTACAAGAATGCATGCAACATCCCCCAAGACTGTAAGTGGTCTCCATGTTTGTAGTTGTAAGCACTATGTTGTGATTTTAGTGATTTGTCATACAAAATGTCTATCCAATGTTCAACAGACAATTCATTAATAATACCCCTAGGTTTAAGGGATCAGCCCTCCTTTAGTAGTCTTGGCTCAAACAAGGCTCCAATAATCTTCGAAGGCAATTGTCGAGGAGCATGTCTACTTAAGTTCGCTTCACATGTATGAGGTTGTTAGAATTTAATCACCTTCCAACTTACTCCTTCGATAGGATTAGCACGAAGTAAGAAGTTGAATCCTTTTTTGCAAACTGCCTCATAACGTGAAGTCGAAGACCGTGTTGTTCTATACTCCGCAGGTTGGTGTAGATGATAGAAGCCAAATTTGTTACCAACTCTTCCTTTCTTTCAAGAACTATACCTTTAAATAAGTCACGTTTGATGTTATATGGTTTTTGTGCAATAGAAATAGGATCGGGATACTAATATGACGTTCCAGGAACCATCCAAGCATATTGCGACCTAACCATTGGGAGCTCCATATGTTCAACGTTCTCTTTATCTACTTCGTTGGCATTAGTATGGGGTACATAGGGATTCAAAATTGTCTATTCCGAAAAACATGTTCGTCATTGTCTCTTGTTATAATTTCATTGTTCGCATCATTCCCTTCACAGTCATCCGAAACACAATAGTCATCTTTTTCCCATCCAGAGTGATCATAAATCAATCGACGGACTAGTTCATCGTTAACGTCATACTCTGGATCGTTATCTTGTTCCTCGGATGTGTCACCATCATTGTCCTCCGATGAAAGAAGTTGTTTAGTTTATTCGTTATATTCATCACCAATGACATCTTGGTCATCATAATGGCCATGGTCCCATAAACCATCATACTACCCAAAATCATCATTAAATCCACCACCACCACCATCATCGTCACCTTCACCATCCACATGACCACTACTATTGATTCTTGGTTGATGCTCTAAGATAGAAGATTCACGTAAATAATTATCGGTCGGCACTACATGTTTCATAGACGTTGGTTGAGGCTCCAAAGTCCGAGATTTACTTGGACATTTACCGGGACATCATGTTCATATACATTGGCATGGACTGTTATGGACTATGTATATAATTCATGCCGTAGTGTGAATTATATAGTTTTAAGGGCATGAATTGAGTGTCGATACCATAAAAATAAGATTGAGCAGCCATCAGGTTCATAAAACCATTTAGATTGTAATTTCTTGTTACGAGGTCCCCGCCATCCCATGATCTTTTGGCTGCAAGGTAACCAACATTCAAGGATCTTTGAAAATTTCAACTACTCGTCGAAGGTCTCATTCGCACATAATCAAATATTTAACCTCAGAACCATCCCAGTTGGCATTAAATAATGTATTTGTATTCGCACTATCGTTGATCACCATTTACAACGTTATAAACAATATCTACAAGCCTACTATATCATATTGTCCGCAACGACGTAAAACTGTACTTCTTCACCATTTCTATAGAAACTACCATCCCAAAAACCACTATGGACAATTATGACTTTATCATTCTCCATCTGAAACCAACACAAACAGATTATCACATAAAAGAATATAAAAAAGGTTTGTTATGTGACTCGACATCGAGTTACTTGTAACTCGAAGGACATATAACTCGATATCGAGTCACATGTGACTCGATATCGAGTTATATATCGACAGACTGGTTTTCGAGCTAATTTCGATTAGGATTTTCAAGTCTACGATTTTCAAATCTAGTATATACCGAACCCCAAACTAACTATGATACTGAAATGGATAAAGGATGAGCTAGAGATAAAATGCTTACATTGTTTCGAGATTCCGTCGAAAAAAATAACCGCCGGAAAATTTTGTGAGAGAACGATTCTGAGAGAGAAATAAGTGAAAATGAGAAAGAGAAGAAGGTAACCTGATGTAATATGCTTGAAAAGTATGAATGTCATTTGCTTTGCCAAAATGGCTAAAAAACATGTGTGTTTTAAAAGATGGCTAGTTTTCATTTTTTCATTATGGAAGGGGCCATTTTGACCCATTTCCACAAAAAAAAAAGTGTTACATTTTGACAAAAAGGTACTACATTAGACTCATATGTAATATTTTACAATTAGTTTTTAAAATGTTACAATAAATGGGTACTTAATGTAACACTTAGAAAAAGTGTTACTAAAGTTATTTAAAGTGATACCGTAGACTAGGTAGCACGGGCAAGTGTATCACCATAAAGAGTGTTACCTATTGTCTATAGTAACATTTTATGGCTATTATGTAATATTTTTTCGGTGTTACCTTATGTCAGTTATGTTGTAGTGGCCGTGAGCTCCTGCACATATACACTATAAGGTTTAGGGTGTGACCCTCTTTAATGCCAATTGGTTTTAGGCAAAGCATAAGCACTGAAGATCCTTCAAGTGGTATCAGAGCAATGGTCATAGGTTTGATTTCCATTCAGAACTTACTATGAGGAGGATATTGTTGGGTCCCAAGGTGTGACAACAATTATACCGTGGTGACAGGTCCAAGTGGAGGCCAAGTCCTAATCGGATATTATGAGCGCTTGCGCATGTACGTTATAAGGCTTTGATGATGCTTAATCTATGTAATAGGCTAGACACCCATTAGTCATATATAAGAGTTCAATTTATAATTAGTTTATCTAGCTAAGTCAAAAGTCTTGCAACATAGATGCTTTCTAAAGATCAAGATTGTTGCACCATAAAGAGATAAACAAGTGATAGAAGGGATACAACTAAGTGAAGATGGACTTAGGTGTTGAAACAAGGATTATTAGCCAAGTATCCAAGTCATGCAGCATAGCAATGCCTATTATCACGAAGAGTCACATGGGATCATTCCAATAGCCGCTGCTTCATTTCTTATAGTGATAATGACTTGACCTTTACTCTTCACACGGAAGCTTTCAAATTTCCTTGTTTAGAGGGATCGCTTTCCGTGACTTTTCTTTCCATAGGCATACATTGCAGTCTAACCTGCTTTCTTCTTTTTCCCTCTATTTTTCCTAGGGAATTGAAGGGCCTGACGTCCTCTATCTCGATAGCCGGCCTAACTCATAAGATATAAAACTCGTTACTAATCTAACTTAAAAGCTATCAAAATAGCTTTCATAAGGTATAGATTACTTCCCCTCAAGTGGGGTCGCTTGTCTATCAAATCACTTTTGAATGCTGAATCGCGAATTCCGTCGGTACTGCCCTTTAGGCAAGTGAAGTTTCAAGACAAAGAGTGTAGATCACTAGCCCTTACTTTCAGTCACTAATTCAAGGACGAATATTGAGACAGTCGTTCCCTTGCCGGTCTACTGCCTGATGACTTTACATCACTAAAGAATAAGTCATCAAATTAAAGTGTGTCACATCATCTAAAATCGTTGAATTCAAGATAGTAGTGTCAGAGCATATTCAGAATAGACTCATTGGTAACTGTGAGGTCCTAGAATCATTTTAGATAAAGTTTATAAGTATTTGTTATTCAGAGGACACGTGGTGAACCTAGAGAATGGAATAATTCCAAATATTTTGTAGCAAAGATAAAAGGACGAGGACTACATTTGTGTAGAGGACAACTGACACATGATCAAAATTTCAAATTTATCTCGACATCTCAAAAAAGCAAATTTGGATCAACTATAAAAGGTGAATGATTTCCACTTGCACAAGGTTACCGATTTTACACCCAATAATTGCGAACGAACTATAACATATTTGAAATTCAAGTGCTATGAAAAAGCTTCAAAAACGCTCCCTGCAATTGTTGGTTCCAAAAATAGATAGGTAAAAGTCTAGGGGATGAATAGACTTGAAATTTCTTTTAGAATTTATGTTCCGAGATGTTATTCAGGACTTTAACAGCAAACACGGAGTTAGACAGTTAGATGAAAGACCACTTTACAGTGTAGTAGAATGTAAAACAAAGATTGCTTAGTCCAATTTGTTGACTAAGACTGATGTGATGTTCAAAACATGATTGGTATTTATATTTAAATATGATAATGCAGTGCATAAATTAACTTACAAAAACCAGTAAATAAAATAAATAACACAAAGATTATAATGGTATCAGAGGTGGCGTAATCCTCCACTAATCATCTATTCACTTATCACCAAAGAATACTCCACTAGATTATGGAATTAAAAACTATGCCCTAGTTACACCAAAACGGATACATTAAATTGTTGTTTCCCACAACAAACATAGCTTCTTCTCAAACTCTTCCGATATTGTTGTGCTCAATAGACTTCTTCACTAGCATCTTCTCAACTGAGATACTGTCTTCATCGGATATCTTCATTTATGTCATCTTAACCCAACTACATAAACTCATACCCTTTTGTTTTTTGAAGAGAAATTGTTTTATTCTCTTAACTTGAATCTTCAAATCCTTTATTTTATAGGCGATTGAGCATTAAAATGATATGTTTCGAAAGCTCAAAATATTTCAGCAGATTTTTAGTTTGGTTTCGACCGCGTGAATGCTTGAGAGTCAACTTGCACACTCTTTTTGCTATTAATGATCTTCTTGTATTTATAGATGCATCTCAAATTTGCCTTTTGAGAGATAGACGCAAATTTGAACGTTGTTTATACATGCAAGCTTGGTCACTAACTTTGGTGATCACCCTTTCTCCTAAAATTATCTTGTAAAAGATTTTGATCTTATTTTCCAAGTGGCATTCTCTGCAGCAATTTCATCCTTTGTATGATCATCGTACCTAGATGTTAGTGCCAATTTTCATTTGTCTTTGTGAGTCGAGTCAAACTTGACTTTTATGCATGCCGACTCGCTTAATTGTATGTCAACAGCTAATACCACATTAGCAAACTCCAACAACTAACACTTTGTTGTTGTTTTCCTCCTCATTGCTGCAATACATTGGCTAACTTCAACTTAGCATCCATAATTATCTCTGACTTTGTTGCTTTACATTGTTGCTCCTTGGCCTTATCACATTGCAGACTTCCTGTTGTAACTAACACTCGTTTTCTGCACTTTTGTTGCTTCTTTACTAGAATTCTCTAATCCGACTCGATACTTTTTATAAAGTAAAAAGAGGAAGTTAACCTATTACATTTTCATCATCAAAAGCTAAACGTTTTCCTAAAATTTCCTCCATTTTGATAATGAATACAAAACTTTCTATAGGTGAAAAGGAAATATATAAATAAGTAACCAAATCAAGAGATATGATCTTTGCACCAAAATAATTTTATTGATATCAATTTTATTTTACAATTTTCAAAGACTGACTGAAAGAAAAAATAATGAATTTTTTTTACTATCACATACTAGCTAATCAGGATAACAACTATTTGCAATTGAAACAACTAATACTTCAATTCAAGTACCAGCAATCTTCTTTTCAGGACACTTAGAATCATTTTATATTTCATCAAGGCTTGTAGGTCCCAAGTGATCCCTACAGCAATCTCAACCGCTACTGGGTCGTGGACAGAGTTGGCATCCACAACAATCTCAACTGCTGAGATTGCACTTTCATTGCTAACAACATGCTCAACCGTTGTAGCCTCAGCAATCAATTCCACTTGTGCCTCAGTTTCAGTAGTCTCAACCACTAGAACTTCATTGGTTTGCACAATAATTGTTTCTCATTCCACAACCTCACTGGACTTGGCTGTTTCAGCAGCCACTTTTTCTCCAACTACAGTTGCTTCCATTTCTCCCTCTACAACTTCTTCAATATTTTCAGCAATTTATGGAGTTGTAGTGTGCCCAGCTTCCCCCTCAATTGTCTCAACAACTATTGGATTTTGAAGGCCAACTGGGTTAGTTGTCACGGAGGTCTCAGTTTTCCACACTTTCAACTTTTCTTTATCTGTTGTCTCAACAGCAGTGTCTAGGGTAGACTCAGCTGCATTCCCAGATGTTGTGATTGGTATATCTTCCTCGTCATTTTCAACCAAATCCACCCTAATTACTTCACCCGCTTCATTGCCACCATCAGGATTTGCAGGTGATTCAGAGTGAGCTGGTTTTAAGAGAGCAGTTGTGTCTCTCATCACATCACCAATAATCTATGTGTGGGATGATGTTTCCCCATGTCCAGCTTGTTGTCTCTGCTCTGCTAATTCTCTTGACTCATGCAAGGCTTGCCTCTACTCATCAGCTTCCACCTCCTCCATCACCTCTTCTTCTCCAACATTTGCGCGTCTCACTAATAATCTGAGTGCCTGAAGAGATATTTGTGCGTCTCAGTTGTACCTTTCCCTTTCCTCATCTCCTTGGCCTTCTCCTCCCTGCTCTTTTTGTATAATATATTATGTACATATCGATTATCCAAGGCTTGTTGAATGGTAAAATCATTCATCCACTCCTCCTACTCAATCATTTCTAGCCTTGTGAACTAGATTCTGCTTTTATTTAGATTCCACAAGAACCATTCAGATATCCTTTATAGTTCATAAGGATATGGAGGGGAATTAACTTCCTCTGGATCAGATTTGGCTGGAGCAACAATATCTTCTTCCTATGGCCCGATCTCCACAACAGATTCACCAACTAGTTATGCAGTTGTGTCACCAACACCCGTAGCGGTTGCTTCATCAATTTATGCGACAACTTTCTCTTCAACTCTTCTCACATTAGTTGATTCGACCACAACTGAAGGTCTTTCATAGGTTTTCATAGAACTTCTCTCAAGGGGAATCTCCACAGATTTTGTTTCCTCTGAGTCAGCTCTAACAGCTGTCTCATCAGGCTTATCACGCAGCCCTCTTTGAGTCTTTTGTTTCTTTGCTGTAGATGGCTTTCTTGGAGCAGTTGTTCTCCTCTTCTTTGGAACCGGAGTAGCTGGGACAGTTTCAGTTGTCTCTCCCTCAGAAATGCCCTTTCTTTTGGCGTGGGATTTCTTTTGCGCAGCAGAGAGATTGCCCTTAATAAGTTGTTATTATGCATGCATATTGGGGTGTAGTTTGGTATATAATCGAGATACTTGCATGTGTATCTAGCGTATTTAGTTTGGTTTTCTGTATTGGGCATGATACTGCCGTTGTCTGGGTGTTTTGCAAGAAATGGAGCTAAATTGGACAAAAAATGATAGCACGTTACAAAGGATACGTCAAGAGCCAAAGGACAAATGAATACGCGAAGGAACGAAGCATGGACGATCGAACAACAGGGGATTGCTTTTGAAAATGTCCAAACGCATCAAGAGTTAGTAGGGTTTAGTATTTTGGCCATAACTTTCTATACAAAATTAATATTGAGCAGATTCAAGATGCTATGGAGAGTTAAGAGAAAATGCTACAACATTCATGAAGACCCCAGAAGCAAATACACATGTTTGCACCTTAAATGGACCGTATGTAAATCACACGACTGTGGGAACAGTCACACGGCCGTGTGAAGTCAAATCTGCGATTTTAAGGGGCTGAGGACCATTCACATGACCTCGTCGTGGGAAATCCACACGACCGTGTGAAATGCCTGCGCCACAGGATTTTGTTTTCATATTTCGCGAGGATTCTAAAATGGATCCTGAAAGGCAACTATAAAATGGGATATTAGACCTAACAACTGACACAATTCATCCAGGAGATAAAAGGAACACATCTAGGAAGAGAAAAAGCTCACTACAAGAAAACCGCCCATAGACATCAGTTTTTAGCCAATGTCTATGTGAAAATCGACCGATGTCGTAATCGACGATGTTAAATGTATGCATATTCAACATCGATTTTAAGCATGTAAAAAACTATGTTGTTTTATCAAAAGACATAGGTTTATAACTGATTTTGTTTCTAACAAAATTTATGTTATAATTAATCAAATAAGTGCCAACCACCGATTTTCCATCATATCAAACACCAACTATGCATCTTTCTTTACCAACATTAAAATCGTTTTCTAAACTCCTAATAATTAAAAGTGAAAAAGAAACAATCAACTGCACCAAAACAATCTTCTAAAAGTGAAATGAAAAAGTTTCCATGAACGCAAAAAGCAAAAACAAACTAGTTTCATCTTTGCTATCACCGGATTTAAAAGGATAAAACAAGAAATTGATTCATATAAAATAGAAAAACAAATTGAAAAACGATGGCATAAAAGCATCAATGCAGCAACCCACCAAATTTCTACAAAAAAATAAAAAAGAAGAGTAAAAAAATTACATCATTAAGATAGCTTTACGAAAATTACACAATGAACGCGATTAAAAACAATCATTCTAAACAGAAATCATCAAAAAACCAGACAAAATTGTAACCAAAAATAAATTAAGGTTTCTTCTAAATAATTTTATGAACTAATCAAATAACATCAATAATGGCACCCACAAAAGGAGAGAATAAGCCAGTGGAGAAGAAACCGACCGCCGAGAAAGCCCTAGTGGAAAAGGCGGCCAAGGCCGGGAAGAAGCTACCAAAAGAAGGCGGTGTTGTTGCTGGAGACAAGAAAAAGATGTGGGTGAAGAAGAGTGTCTCGCAATGGAGATTGACGGCACGGCGGTTGGTGAAGTGAATTTGGGGAAATTAATTTTATTTTATTTTAAAGTGATAGTAATTGAGTAATAACATCAAATTTCAAGCAAATGATGTTAATAGTGATGTTATAAACCAATAAAGGGTGGACAAAGACATCAGTTGAAATAATCGATATTAAAATTGATGTAATAAAGCAAGAAAGGAGTGGCCAAAGATATCTGCTCTTAAAAATAAAGGGTAATAGTGAAACAATTCGGTCATGCACATCGCTTTACTTAAAACATCATGTTGTATACTATAAGACATCATAAAATTCGTGAAACAAATGTCTTTTAATCGATGTCTCTGAGCGTTTTTCTTATAGTGAAGGGAGATTCAAGAGAAACCACGCAAGAGAATTAACAACGAAGAAGCGTGAAGGGTTCAAGAATGTGAAGATTGAGTCTTCCACACAAGGGGAATTCATCATCATAGTCTAGAAATTCTTTTCCATCTTCTCCATGTCGCATATTTTATTTAATAATTTTTCTATGAATTCACAAACGATTATGTTAGGCTAATTTCGTCTTGATTCTAGGACTTGATGTATAGACTGTGGATTTGCTTTATATTTGATTTGGTTTGTTTCGTATGAATTGGTTTCACCTATATATTTGTGGTTTCTTGTGCTTAATTCTTGTGGATTACCAGATCAATAATTTACATGTTCAATATGTTGATTAATGAAGTCACAACATAAATAATTGTAAATTCGGGAGGCTTATGTTGTTTATGGGGTTTAATACTTTATTCATTATACTTTTGGAAGTTGATATTGTTTGTTGAGTAGGGATGCTAGCAATTCAATATTGATCTACATTTTGCTCACCTCAGGAGTGGGAATAAACTAGGATAGGAAATCAGTCCATAGGTAAGGTGTAATTGGTTCTTGCAAAACACAAATCAGGTGTAAGATGATGCAACTGAAGAGTGAAATCGCAAAGTTTAGACAATTGGAATATGAGCCATTGTATGAGGCCTGTGATTGATTTAAGGAGTTGCTTAGGAGATGTCCGTAACATGGGTATCCGGTTTACCAACAAGTGCAGTATTTTTATAATGGTCAAAGCGGCAACACAAGGACTATTATTGATGATGCATCTGGAGGTGCACTGCTTGGAGCATATCCGGATGAAGCACTCAATTAGCTAGAAGAGATGGCGAATAACAATTATCAGTGACCATCAGAGAGATCAAATGTGAAAAAGGTTGATGAAATATAGGGTGATGATTAGTTCGCCAAACTAGTCGAAGATATTTCAATGTTAGACATGAAATTGAGTGCAATACCACATGTTACTCCAAGAGAAACAACAGTTGCAGAGGAAGAGGCAAATTTCGTTAGGCAAAGTAACTTTGATACTTTTAGGTGGAACCGAGTGGTTACTCATTATCATCCGGGACTGCAAAATCATGAAAATTTGTTTTACGATAATAACAGAAATGTTTTGCATCCACCACAGGATTTTAATGCAGGAAATCAGGGTCGAAGCGACATTTATGATAAGAATCCAACATTGGAGGATATGCTCGCCTCATTAATTGGAGAAACGAGAGCAAGACTTAACGAATATGAGGCGAAGATAGATAAGATTGAAGAACAAGTGCTCAGTTGAATATGAATGTAAACGCTCGGTTGAAATCTTTAGAAATACAAGTAGCTCAAATAGCAACAGTAGTGGAAAGCCAACATCAAAAGGAAAATTCCCAAGCGATACTGAAATAAAACCAAGGGAGCAATGCAATTCCATCCATCTGTGGAGTGGTGTTGAATATGAGAGCCCAAAGATAACGACCAAGGCAGTGCAAATATAAAGGGATGAGCAACCTAAAATTACTTTTGTCCCCAAAGAGCTTAAGATAGATGTGCCAATTAGCAACCTCAAAGGGTCACAAGGTATGTTTTTAAATGTCACTAACGATGATATACTATGTGCTTGCCTTTGATTTAGTGGAAGAATACGTACCAAAGAAAGGAGCTCGGAATGATGCACACGGTTGTGTGAACTTACACGACCACACTCACAGCCGTGTGAAATCACACGACTTGGTCGTGTTGCTGGACTTTGCAGAGGTTGCGGGAGATCCACACGACCCCTCACACGGTCATGCCAAATAATACGACCCAACCATGCGAACTGCTCCCTCACAAACGGATTTGATAGATGAACTCCATACTTCACCGGAACGTAAATGTCTTCCAGACCACTTTTTGATATGCATTACAGGGCACAAGCAAGACCCATCCAATGGCAGAGGAACTGTTGTTTCCCACTGAAGGTGCGGAATCGTATAAATACCTTGAATATTTTCAAGAGAGAGTATTAAAACAGATGAAAAGAATGGAGCAATGGCCACTATCCTCCACCACTCCCGCATCAATAGCCAAAGGAAGTACTTATCTTGCTTTGCTTTTCTTTTAATGACTTCCTTGTATTTTTTCGGGATGTAAAATGATTTAAGTTTGGGGAGGTTGTCAAGAATGCGCGATAGTGTACTTTTGCATATTTGCATATCATATAGGTTGCATGTAGAATCATATAAATTTGCATAATTTTATTAAGTTTAGTAGGCAAGTTTATAGCTTTAACATGTTTATCGCTTTTGAATGATTGCTGAGTGAGCCATGGAATAAGAATGGGTGCCTTTTGTGTGTTTTCACTGCAAGTACTTGATCTTATGAGGAGACATACTTGGTGACATGTAGTGAATTCGATAAAAGATTTCTTTTTCTTGTGTGGCATTGAATAATAAAGTTGGGCATTTGAGTATGATGCGAAAAATAAGCCTGTGAGCTTTTGTACCTATTACTACTTTATCATATGCAGTCTTATTTTTGCTGAGTGTGTTATTCATGTTGTTTGATCTCTAGAACTTGCATTGGTATGTTTATCGAAACCACATGTGTGTGCAATTTTTGAAGATGATTTAAGGCCATTTTTGTTTAAGCCTTTTAGCCAAAAACCCTACCTACGAACACATGATTTCCTTGTTAACCAATTTTAACCTAAGCCTTGTTTATTGTTAGCCACATTATAAGCTGAAACCTTCATATGCATGTGTCCTAAAACCTGAGCTTATAGAGGTGAAGATGTTGAGGAAAGATGTGGTTTAATTTTGAAAAGACGATTTCTTAGAGGGATGAAAGGTGAATAAATTGAGATGAGGGTAGCTCGGAAAAGTGATTGCACAATCGAGCTTTTGAAAATGAAAAGAGAAAAAAAAGAAAAATCGAGAAAATCGAGCTTATAGAAAAAGAGAAAAAGGCAATGGCCAAGGAATGAAAAAAAGAAAAAAAAAATGAAATAAGAAGTATGAAGAGAAATTGAAATAACAAGTGAATGTTTCTTACATGAAGTGGATTTGTGATTTGAAATGTAGTACTTATAGTTCTATTTGCTCAAGTTTGAGTCACTTAACCCATATTTTTCCTTCCCTAAGCAAATAGCCTACATACTACCTATAGGTCCCAAGGAGTTTTTATGTTAAGTTTAGAGGGGGGAGGGGGGTTTAATAGACTTAACTAATTTTCGATTTTTGATCATTAAATGAAAATTTTTACCCAAGTATAAGCTTAGTCCTTTTGAGACAGCTTAGTTCAACCTCAACAAGGGAGTTAACTAATCAACAGACTCGACTGAGCTGCTGATAGATTAACCCAGCTAAGTGAAGTGAGCTCTTTAAAAGTTTAGCTTACTTGATTTTTAACAGCGGAAGTCTTACACACTTTTTGTTAATGGTTTTATAACACGTGTTTGATTAAGTTATTATTAGTTGATTTTGGAAAATTTATCAATCAACAGAATAAAATATGCAGTAAGTAAAGTGCTGAAAAATAAAAGACACAATGCAATTTATAGTAGTTCGATGATGGGATAATTCCTCTACTCCACTAGTCCACTCTTCTCCAACTCCTGGAGATAATCCACTAATGCAACGACTGTTAGAAGATGGATACAATAGTCCGAGTAAGCTTTGATCACATAGCTGGCTCTACTCTTGGGGCTCAGCTTCTTCGGAAGACAGATGTCTCACTACTTCAGCTCCTTCAATCCGTTGGAATTTATCACGAAGCCCTCCAACGGATTCAAAGATGCTTCTAACTTGAACATCATTGCACTTTCTTTAATCCTAGGATGTGCAGACCCCTTTGTTCTTTAAAACAAATTTTCTCTTCAACTAGTTGAAGTTTTTTTTCCTTCACTGAGTGTGTTGAATAGATTGACCTCGAATGTAGGCTTTAAGGAATAGAATGTATTGCTTGAGAATGTTTTTGCTTGCTTGCTTTTTGCTCGAATGTGTCTGAATGCTTAGTTCTGTCTGACAAATATTCCTCAGCCTTTTATAGCGACAGTTTCAAAATGTGCCCATTAAAGAGATAGACACTTTTCAAACTTCACTTCTTGATCGTTGACTTGTCTTGTTGTGAAGCAAATGATGTTAACCCAACCTTAATTTAGTGCCTACAGGTTTCCTGAAACATTGCAGCATTCTGCGAAATTCCCATTGGTTCCCAGCCTTTTGCACTCTTTCAGCAAGACAACTTTAAGGTTGCAGTCTGTCTCCTTTCTACTTTGGGTAATATCTTGAATTTTCATCCCAACAGACTTCTTCAGCTTTCTTCGAGTCCTTTTGCTTCTATACCCCTTTATAAGTCTTCTCCAAATATTTGGAAGTGACTCAGCTGTTAGTCTGCTGATAGACATAACTTTTTGGTACTTGACTGAATCTCTTCTTCGACACTCAGCCTCAACTGATTCTTCACTGCACCCTTTAGTCAATTTCTGTGATCTTCAACTTAGATGCTTCAATACTCAGCTTATACATCCTATCTAATACATTGTTGAATTACAATAAAAAATCGGGTGCCAACTTTCTAATATATGTTTTACATGCATCATCAAAATATATACAATTAAATTTTCCCAACAATTTTCCCCTTTTGAGGATGCCAAAACTTGAAATAAAAATACAATGTAAAAAGTGCTAAAATAGAATTAGTATAAGAATGTATCATTTTATTGATAATCATTCTGCACTTTACATATACGTACAATTTTTTTTGTACTTACAAACGTGTAAAAATACAACAAAATTTTGAGCAATTGTCTTCATCTTCGATGTTGCTTCCTCCTTCTTTCTTCTTCTTCTTCTTCCTTCCTCCTCTTCTCCTCAGCTTCATTCCTCTTTCTCCTTTCATAATTCCTTTTCTTCCTCTCATCTTCTCTCGTTCTTTCTTCATATTCTTTGTCTTGCCTTGCATTATCTTGTTTGTACTTGCGAGCAAGTTCATCACTTCGACTGGCAGCTTCTCTGTTCTCAAGCTCTATGAAGCCCATCTAGTAGAGTCTATCCTTTTTATGAGGATCTATGTACATAACTTTCTTAGGTCTTCTTGGTGGAGAACCTCTGCCTCTTCCGCAAGACCTTGTGTCTCATCCTCTTCAACTAGCAGGGTCAGCTCCACTGGGAGTTTCATGACTGGGCTGAGCCCTCGAAGATAGTTGACTTTTTGTAGGGTGAGTGTAATGCTTCTTGGCCAAATTCACAGCTTCAAGCCATTTATGCTCGTACAATTCCCAAGTCTTTTCTAAATCCACCCCCTCAAAATATCCTTCAAAGTAGAGAGTCTCAAACTCCTCAAGTGATCTTTTCACTAAGTCAGTTGGGGGAGTGGATTCTTCAGTTAGTCTTGGAGAAAACCTTCTGGCGGACCACAAAACTAGGCCTTCAGACTTTCAATCCTGCCATGTTGCCTTCTCTCAAGCTATTCTATTTCAGCTTTAGATTTATGGGGAGCTAAGTCAGCTTTTTCTTTAGCTGACAATTCTTGCGACAACTGAGAATGAAAAGAATCGATAGATGAGCCTATTTGACTTTTGAGGATTATTTTCATAGGGGTAGGGGTCTTCTTTGCTGATTCTTGCCCCGTACTACTTTCCTTTTTTTGGCATCATCAACTTTTATTTGAGAAGAGAGAGATGGAGTCGACTAAAAAAGAGAATCCAATTTGTTGTGAGTGATGGAGTGTGTTGTCCTTTCCTTGGATCGATGGGAATGCAGCTCTGTTTTCATACCTAATATTTCAGCGTATAGAGTGTTTTCCATGTTGTGCATATCCTTTTTTAACTGAAGCTTAAGCAACTCCATGCCAGTCATGTGACTCCGTTCCATTCTATCAATGTTGTCCCGCTATCTCTGCTGAGGTGACCTGAAGTAGCAAATTTTCTCCCTGCAAAGAGCTTCGTCTGAGTAGTCCATTCCTTGATTCTGAATACAGCTCTTCTTATATCACCAGATATCATTACATCATGATTGTCGATCCTCTGGTTGAGAGCAGCATATCCACGTTCCATATTCTCCATTTGAGCACACATGGCTTGTAAGGCTTTTCTAAGGTCAACTGCCTCAGGTGATGAATCCTCAGGAAAAATGGATTCAAAATCATAACCAATAGGATAAATGCTCATGTTGTCTCGAGCATGGAAATCAGCTGGACTAATATCAACCTTATAGCATGCACCTTCCTCCGTAGTATCAGCCTCCAAGGGGACATCATCAATAAATGGAAACTCCATTTCATAAATGCCAATAGGCACTGAGGAAGGTCCCACTCCTCCTTCGGGAGCACTTCTCTCAGTTCCCTGGTCACCAGCTCTTTGTGCCTCAGCTGTTTGAGCTTCATCGGCAGTTACAACTATGGAAGCCTTCTGAGCTGACTAGGCCTCAGCTATCTTAACAACTTCATTGACAACAGTGTTAGCATCCTTTTGAGGTGTCTAAGCCCAGTCTCCTGACCAACATCAGGGGCTGGTGATGGCACCATAGGGGGTGGGCCATCAACCAAAATGAACATTGAAGAGACAACTTTGCCACGAGCCTCTTTCATCTTGGCCTCCAATTCCTTATCCTCTGGATTGGACTCAACTTCATTTTCAGAGTCAATGAAATCCAGGGCTTTATCATCTGAGTCATGGAGTGCATCTATCTCTTCAGGATCAGTTGACTCAGATGCTGGCATTTTGGGAATGGCCTCAAGTTCTTTTGCCTTTTCTTGAATAGTTCCCCTGGAAGTCTCAACCTCCTTGGGTCTTCAGCTACCTTGGCAGCAGTCTCAACCGCTGCAAGGAATTCTACATTCCCTTCTGCAGACTCAACTACAATAGGGTCTTCGATATTGGCATCCTTTGAGGTCTCAACCTCTGGGATTTCACATTCATGATTAGAAGTCTCAACTACTGGGGTCCTCCTCATTCCATCCTGTGCCTCAGCTGCCTTAGCAACTTCATTGTCCTACAGTGCAGTTGGTTCCTCAGCTGAGACAGTCTCAACCGTCAAAGCGTTGTTAGTCCCAATCTGCTCTTCCTCCGGAGTCGCACCATCGCCTCCTAACACCAATTGTTCTTTGTCTCCTACAACCTCCTCCGATCCAGCTATAGTGTGTTTAGCTTCCCCTCAGCTGGCTTACTAGTTGATTCACTGGCAGCGGAGTCAGCTGACACCAGAGACTTGGTTGTTTCCTTTGAGTGTTCAACCTATTGGGCAGTTGTCTCAACAACTTCTTTAGGGTGTGGCTAAGTTGGGTTAACCTCTTCTACTTCTTTCCCAACTTCATCACCATCCTCCCTGGATGGTCCTTTTGAGTGAGCTGGTGAGGTGGTTACATCAATGCCCACACCATGTAAAGATTTGCAAGTGGTTGCATCAATGGATCAGGTGATTCTCCAGCACTCCTGAGCATGGATTGCTCATGTAGCTCACGTGGTTTAAGCAGCGCATGTTTCAGTTGAGTCTTATGTAGGTCTAAATGGGTGTGGTGTAAGGTTTAGAAGGGGGGATTGAATAAACCTTACCAAATTTTTGATTTTAGTCCTCTTAAAATAGTTCAATAGAGTTGACTCAAATCAGTTGTGTCCTTGGGAGACAAATAAGTTGGCTATTCAGCTAAGTTACCCACTCAACAGACTCGACTGAACTATTGATAGTATAACTCGGCTGCTTAAGCCAATACTTAACTTAGTTGATTTGGTTTTATAACAACGGGGACTCAACACCATTTGATTGATTTTAAGCTTGTTTTAAACACTTGTTTTAGCATTTAGTTATTTATCAGTTGGATGACAAATATAAAATAACAACAGATATAAAGTAAGTGTGCAGGAATGAAAATGCTGAAAGTAAATTGACACAAGTATTTTTATAGTGGTTCGAAGATGGGGTAATTCTTCTAGTCCACTCTTCTCCAACTCATGGAGGAATCCACTAAGTAACAGATCAGTTTACAAAGCGATTATCAGTCTGGAGACAGCCTTGATCTCACAGCTGGCTTCTCCTGCGACTCAGCTTCTTCACGAGGCAGCTGCCAGGCTACTTCAGCTCACTTCTCAAGTTCTTGGATTTTTTCATGAAGCCCTCCAACAAACTTGATACTTGGTTCGACCTTGAACCTTTCTACAATCCTCAACTTGGAAAGTATACAACTTTTGATCTTCAAATGTTTTCATCTTCAACTGATTGATGTTATCTCTCTTTTGCAGCTTGTGTTGGATCGAGTTTCTTTGAGTTTTAGGCTTGAGAATTTGCAGGTTAATTGCTTGAATATTGCTTAAAAGATCAGTGTTATTCTTTTTTTTTTCTCAAATGCTTCCTCAACCTTTTATAGTGCACATTTGAAATTTGCCCGTTAAAGAGATAGGCTAGTTTCAAATGTCACTTTGTGTTCGTTGGCTTGTCTTGTCTTGGTCTGCAACCCTCGTGATGTTGACCTTTCCTCATATTAAATGGCATTCCATCTTTGCAGGTTCTGACACAAGGTCCATTGTTTCCCATTGGCTCATTCTATTTGAATATTTCTGGGCCAAACACTTTAAGACCTGGCAGCTTGACATATTACTATATCGAGTAATATTCTTGACTTTATTCCAATGGATCTAAGTCAGTTGTCTTCACTTGACTGTTGCATTTACCACAGGTGACTTGAGTCTGCTCCAATCATAGGATTGACTCAACTATCACTTCAGTTGATAGACTTGGCTCTCTAAGTTGACTTGACTGACACTCCTCACAGTTGTTGCTCAACTGACTCTTCTTCAGTCGAGTCCTTGACTTCCTTCTAGGCCATACTCAGCTGACACACATCAGAGTCTTCATTCCAGTCCGTAGTTAACTTCTCGTAATCTTGACATAGTTGACTTAATTCAGCTCTTCCAGTCCTATCTATTACAATACAAAATTACATGGAAAATGGGGTGCCAACTTCCTATTCTAAGTTTTACATGGTATCACCAAAATCTAACAAATAAATTAACAATTTCCCCCTTTTTGATGATGCCAAAACTTAAAACATATAACATAAGTAAACAACAACAATACAAGCAGTGCAGTAACAAAGAATGTATGCTTTGAATAATCATTTTATTGATCATAGCATTCTTGTCCTTTACAAAGCTGTTTACAATAAGTATCAGAGCTTTATACAAGTATGACAATACAACGTATATCTAAGCTAAGATACATAGAGAATGAACATTACAGGAAATTCACAAAGTCTTATTACAGAAGACTTACATCTATGTATTTACAATAATGTAAAGTACATGAAGGGGTTCGCAACACACTTCAACGCCTTTGCTGCTTCCTTCTTCTCTCTTCATCTTCAGCCCTCTTCATGTCATCCTCTAGTCTTCTCCTCTTCCTTTCTTCTTGCTCTCGCTTCTTCCTCTCAAAAGCTCGCTTAGCAGTAGGGTCATCCCGTCGCTGCCACTCAAGCCATTCACGATTAGATCTCTCATTCTCAACTTCTTGCCTTCTAACAACTTCAGCGTTCTTGCGCGCAACCTCAAGGTTAGCAAGGTGATCGTATCCAGCCTAATATATAAGACCATTCTTCTCTGGATCTACATATGCCACATCTTTTAGTTTTGGCTGTGGTTGAGAGCCTCTCCCACTGCCACCATATCTTCCCCTTCCTGACTCAGCTTCCCTTCCTCTAGGAGTATACTATATTGGAGCCTTTGACTTTCCAGCTGAGTAACTGATGGAAGTTGGCTGCTTATCAGCTGTATTACAAAATTCCAATCCCTTCTCCCAATACAAGTCCCAGGCTTGAAGCAAAGTCATCCCTTGAAAGTAACCTTCTGATTCTAGAGTTTGGAATTCCTCTAGTGATCTGGGCTCAGATCCATCATCAGGCATGGCAATGTCTCTCGGGGGTTTGATCACAGCATAGTCCTTTTCGGCTGGAGGACCTCCATATTGCTTTATAATCTCCTGAACGCGAGCTGACTGCTACTCAGCTACTTCATCGAATGCAGCTTCAATGGCCTTCCTTTTATCTTTCATGACCAACTCAGCTTTCTCAATAGGCAGGTTCTGGGGTAGCTTGCTGAGAATAGAAGCTGTGACTTCACCTAGCTGTGGGGTTTCAGCGTACATCAGTTTTAAAGGAAGATTTTTCGAACTTCCTTCCCCCTCAGCGTCATCGGCAGATGTTGTAGCTGTGGTAGCCTGCAAGTGAGTTGTTGGAGTTGTTACTACTACACTGTGGGTAGCTGCTCACAAGAATGACTGTTTTACCGGAGCGATTGAAAGTGTTTGCTCAGCTGACTGAGCCTCAGCTGTCTTAACAGCTTCTTTGGTCTCAGTCGGATTTTCTAATTGAGTAATCTGGTCCTCAGCTATCTCATCAGCATCATCGGAATTTGATGTGGCCTTAGGAGATGGCTCATCATCAAAATTGAATCTCATGCGAGTTGTCTTATCACTGACACTGGAGTTCGAGTTGAGAATGTTCTGTTTACTTTGTTCCTTACCTAAGGAAGTCTCAACCTCCCTTAGGCCTTTTTTACCCTCAGCAATCTCAACCGCTGTAGGGCCTTCTATAATCCCTTCGACAGACTCAACTGTCTTGGGGTCTTGGACGTTGGCATCCTTCGGAGTCTCAACTCCTTGGATTGCACTTTCAGGGCCCAGAGTCTCAACTCCCAGGGCCTCTCCATCCTTTACCTTAATCGGCAAGAAAGAATTTCATCGACCTTCCCAAAGAGAAAAATTTCACCGGGACAGACTCTCAACTGTCCGGGCTTTGTTAATTCCATTCTACTCTTCTGTGATATTCTTTCCTTTGCCTCCAAACTTCTTTGGTTGGTCTCCCACCGAATCCTCCGACCTTACTGTGGTGGAGAGAGTTTCCCCCTCAGCTGGCGCACCAGCTGAGTAAATGATGATGAGGTTACTCTGCTCCTGAGACACGGCTGTAGTGTCGTTTGAGTGTTCAGCAGTAAGGGCAGGTGTCTCAACACCTTCATCAGGGTTAGGCTTGGCTTGGGTGCCCAAATTTCCAGCTTCATCGCCATGTCTTTGAGAGCCATCAGTTGAGTGTATGGGGGACTTTGTTGCTGCAATAACTATTGCAATCTCCTGCGCCACTCCCAAAGGATCAGTCCGATGGGAGACTTTGGAGGACTCTCCTAGACCTTCTTGAAGGTTTAGCTCGTGCATGGCTCTTGATTCTCGAGTGGCCAACTCTAACTCGGCCTTCTCTACTGCAACAACATGGTCCATCTCCTCCATATCACTACCAGTTGACTCAGGGAGATGCTCATGTGTCCCTGTGTGCAAACACATCTTGGATTTATCCAAGGCTCTGGCTCGCTCCTCATCTTGCTCCTTCTCTTCCTCCTTTATGAGTCCAAGGGTTTCCATGCAGTTTTCTTCATTAAGGGCAAATTGGACAGTTGCATGTCCAAGGAATCTGAGTAGCTCTTCTTCTTCCTCAATAAACTCAGGACGAGCAAATTGTTGCCTTGAATAATCTAGCTTCCATGCCTTTCATTCCCTCAGTCTGTGCTGAATGTCTGGGTAGACTGGAGATTACATTTTAAGATCATCATCATCATCATCATCTTCCTCTCCGGTCTCTTGAATGGCGGCTAATGGGGCTTGCTCCTCCTCGGACTCAACTGAATCTGTCTGAGGGGGTGAGACAACATGTTCTTCCACAGGCTTGGCTGTCTTAGCGGTTTTTTTCTCCACAATGGGTCTTCAGTCCTATGCTGATTAGCATCAGCAGTCTTCTCCGCTCTTGCACTTTTTCTTGAGACTGCTCTTCTTCAGCATCAACAGTCTCACTGGGCTTCCCGCTTGAGTACCGGACTCGGCTGTTTTCTCCAATTCTGACATTCTGAACAACCGTCTTCTCTTAGTGGCAACCAATTGGATTTCAGGTTCCACCTATTCAGGCTCTTCCTGGGGGAAGGCTTGTGTTTCAACATAAGCCTTTTTAGAAGAAGCTGCTTTTCTAGACTTAGACATCTACTTCTTCTTCACAACTGGAGAAGGAATTTGGGGTTCCTCCTCAGTCTCGATTGCGGGGGCAGGGGCATCGGCTTCTCGGGCAGTGCTTTGGGTTTGGCTGCGGGGGCAGGTGCCTTCTTTGATTTGGCTGATGGGACAGGGGCAGGCTTCAATGTTGCAGCTCTCTTTTAGAGATAGGCTTCGAGAGAGAGTCGGGAGGTCTCGGATGTGTCTTGATCGGGGGTCACCGATTCTCCTCTCTTGTATCCGCCTTTCTTGCATGGGCCTTCTTCACGCACCGAGAGGTTTGCCTTGAACATTCTCTTGTTTGCATGGAACGGCTTTCCATGGCGCAATGTTATCCCCTTCACTTCCATCAAATGGCCAATGACAAGGCCATAACCCAGCGAACATCCAAAGGTCCCATCTTCATTATAGGACCGATTGATCACATTCTCAGCGGACTTACCAAGACAAATTCAGCCCATTCACCTTCTTCTCTTGCATGATTGCAGCCATCACAATCAGCTTAGTCTTGGACAACTGATTAACACTACCAAATTTCATATCCACGCACTTGGACACGATGTCCATTAGTTTGTGGTAGTCTTCCTTCAGAAAATCCTTCTTGGCTATATACACAACCTTCGCAGCATACTCCGGCTTTGCAACTTCCTTCCAAGCTGCAGCCAGGTTGACATCCTTCTCAGCGATGTCCTTCAACCCTTTAGAGGGTAGGAAATAGTGCTCAGCAAGGTCCTTTGCAGTGATTTTAATGGCCTTGTTGTGGACGGATGAACAGATTTCATCATCGTGCACCTCAGCGTTCACGTAGAACATAGCCACTTCTTCCGAATAAGTGTACGTGAACTGCATCGATAGAAAGTCCTTCAGACCGGACATTTCCAGTTTTTCAGCTATCTTCTTCACCAAGGCACCATCAACTCCCTGCTTGATCATCCCAACAAAATCCACGGATGATCCAGAGTGGATTTTCTCGGATAACAATGCGAAATCATGTGAACCAGCCATTTTCAGAAGTTTTTACCGATTACAAACACGAAAATCTGAGCTTGTAGAACTAGGGTTTCAAATGTTTTTCAAAGAGAAAAAGCTTTCTTGCTTAAGATGAGTGAGTTTTGTGTGAGGAGAGAGAGTAAATTTTCGTATATATGGGAAACGAAAGGACGTCTTTTGGAATTTGAAAATTTGATCAAGATCAACGGTTGAGATTAAGCCTTCAAAACTGCATTATATTCCCCACATTAAATGCAACAACATTTATATCCAATCATGTGGTTTACTGTGCAGCTTTTGTACTGACAGTCATAATTACGCTGACATCATCCTTAAAAACATTCCCGCTCAATTAAAACGACTGCATTTTTGTCACTTAGCTCATAAATGATTCAGCTTTCTTCCAAAGTGACTTAGTTCTGCTTCTCTCTTCACATATAATCACTAAGTTGCCATCTAACTCGATACAGTTGTCTTCCCGACTGGGCTATTTCACTTGGCTGAAATGTGAAACTTGCTCATTTTCCATTTTCTCATCTTCTTTCTCTGTTGATTGAGTCTTCTGAGTAATCTAACTCAACTCAATTAACCCTAACTCATTCTTGAGCTCTTCAAACCATGATTCACATAATGGCTTTATGAATATGTCAGCTAACTGGTTATTAGTTGAGATGTATTCTAAGGTGATGTCTTTGTTTTCAACATGATCTCTTATAAAATGATATTTGACATCAATGTGCTTTGTTCTTGAATGCAATACCGGATTCTGAGTGATTGCAATAGCACTAGTGTTATCACACATAATTGGAATCTCTTTTTCTTCAATATCATAATCTCTCAGCTGCTGTCTCATCCATAAAGACTTGTGCACAACAGTTGCCCGCAACTATATTCTCTGTTTCAGCTGTGAATGTAGCTATTGAGTTTTGTTTCTTGTTGAACCAAGAAACCAATCTATTTCCAAGCATTTGACATGTACCTAAAGTACTCATCCTGTCAACTCTACATCCAGCATAGTCTGAGTCTGAGTATCCTACCAGCTTGAATCCTCCTTCCTTTGGATACCATAAGCTGACTTCCTAGCATCTCTTCAAATACCTTAGGATTCTCTTAGCTGCAGTCATGTGGCTCTTTTTTGTTGCTGATTGAAATCTAGCACGTACACCTACTGCAAGGGTGATGTTTGGCCTACTTGCTGTTAAATAGAGCAATGATCCAATGAGGGCTCTATATATGGTTTGATCAACAGTTTTGCCATCTGCATCCATGCCCATCTTGACTGATGTATTCATAGGAATCTTCACAGAAGACTTCTCTTCCATACCAAATTTCTTCGTCAAATCTCTGGTATACTTGGTTTGGCTTATGAAGGTTCCATCCTTCAATTGCTTGACTTGAAGTCCTATAAAGAAAGTCAGCTCTCCCATCATACTCATCTCAAATTTGCCTTGCATGAGGTTTGAGAACTTGTCACATAGCTCTTTGTTTGTGGAACCAAAAATGATATCATCCGCATATATTTGAACAAGCAGTATATTCTCTCCATCTTGAATCCTGAAGAGTGTTCTATCAACTTTTCCTTTGGTAAATCCATTGTCAGATAGAAATTGAGCCAATGTATCATACCATGTTCTTGGTGCTTGTTTCAATCCATATAATGCTTTCTTGAGCTTGTAGACCTTATCTCCAATAGTTTTCTGCTCAAAACCTGGAGGTTGTTCAACATAAACTTCCTCTTCTAATAGTCCATTTAGAAAAGCACTCTTCACATCCATTTGATATATAGTGAAGTTCTTGTGTGCATCATAAGCAAGAAACATCCTTATTGCTTCCAATCTGGTAACAGGAGCAAAGGTTTCATCAAATCTACACCTTCTTCTTGGCAATACCCTTTGGCTACAAATCTTTCTTTGTTTCTTACAACAGATCCTTCCTCGTTCATCTTGCTTCTGAAAACCCACTTAGTACTAATAACATTTTGGTGAGTTGGCCCTTGAACTAATTCTCATACTTTGTTTCTTTCAAACCGATCCAGCTCTTCTTGCATGGCCTAAATCCAATGTGTGTCATCCAATGCTTGAGACACATTTTTAGGCTCTATTTGGGAAATAAAACAAGTGAACATAGCTTCATGTTGTGCTCTGGATCTGGTTCTTTTGCCATCTCTAACATCTCCAATGACTAACTCAGGTGGATGGTCTCTCAGCCATCTCACATCAGGTTGGAGTAAGTCTGCTGGATTCAGCCGTCTCGCAGCTAAGTTGTCTTGAACAACTCTTTCATCTTCATTCAGTAGTAACCTTCCAACTGTATTTGAAATTTAGCTATCTCATCATCATCAGGGTTGAGTGCTCTCACTTCAGCTTCAATATAATGACTCTTCTACATAGTTGGCTGATTCAGCTTATCAACTAACTCATCAATGTCTTCTCCATTCACATTAGGTTCATAAACAATCACATGGATAGACTCTTTTGTGACCATAGTCCTCTTGTTCAGCACTCTATAGGCTTTACTCTCAGCTGAGTATCCCAAAAAGATACCTTCATTATCTTTAGCATCAAAGACCTTCAAATTATCCTTGCCATTGTTATGGATGAAGCATTTACATC
The DNA here is from genome assembly GCA_016081115.2 of Rehmannia glutinosa. Taxonomy (NCBI): domain Eukaryota; kingdom Viridiplantae; phylum Streptophyta; class Magnoliopsida; order Lamiales; family Orobanchaceae; genus Rehmannia; species Rehmannia glutinosa. Next base: position 63,101,970 of record CM071927.1, read on the forward strand.
CAAATATCGTGAAATATCCGACATTTGGCTTTCTCCCTGTCCAGATCTCATATGGAGTCTTGGTCAATTGCATGTTAATCATGCATCTATTCTGAGTATAGCACGATGTAAATATGGCTTCAGCCCAAAATCTCTTAGGCAATCCAGCTTCAGCTAACATGGTCCTTGCAGCTTCCTCGAGAGTTTTGTTTCTTCTTTCAGCTACTCCATTCTGCTGTGCAGTCCTTGCTGCTGATAACTTATGAGCAATACCATTTTTAACACAATACTGAGTTATTATCCCATTGACAAACTCAGTTCCTTTGTCAGATCTTATCTTTATAATGGTTTAACTTTTCTCATTTTGAACTCTTCCCATCAGCTGAGGTAACTTCTGCAAATTTTCCTTCTTTTTACACATGAAAATTGTCCATGTATATCTTGAATAGTCATCCACCACCACTAAGGTGTATTTCTTTCCACTTATGATAGCTAGCTCAACTGGACCAAATAAATCCATATGCAGCAGATGCAAAATCCTTGTTGAAGAAGGACTTGGCTTATCCTTGAATGATGATTTGATCTGCTTTCCCATCTGACATACATCACAAATACTTTCCTTCTTATACACTGAGTCTGGCAGTCCTTCTACAAGATGACTCCTTGTAAGCTTGTTGATTGTCTTGAAGTTCAGATGACTCAGCTTCTTGTGCCACAACCAACTTGATTCGGATGTACTCCTTGCTAGCAGACATGTGCTTGGTGTAGCAGTAGACCAATCTACCACATACATATTCTTTTGCCTTGAACCTTGCAACACTATTTCATTGGACTCATCATCTTTGATCTGGCATATTCCCATATTGAATCCTACTTTGTAGCCCTTGTCATAGAGTTGGATGATGCTTAACAGGTTGAAGTTGAGGCCTTCAACATAAGCAACGTCTGTGATTTACAATCCATTTTTCTTGATGGATCTTGTGCCTTTGATCTCCCCTGGAGCTTCATTACCTCCAAATATGACTTTAGCACCTTTAATCTCCTTGAGTCTTGATAGATTTTTCTTGTTTCCTGTCATTTGTCTAGAACACCCACTATCCATGTACCAGGTTCCTTGGCACTCAGTTTTTAGGTACCCATACTTGTCTAGGTCCTGGGGGTTAGTGTTATAAGATGCTCCAACCAACCTATAGACAGATGATATGACTCTAAGATTTCCATCTATTAGTACCATAATCATAATGCACATTAGCAAATTGCTTAGGGTTTTTAGGATCATACAACTGTCTCTTTTGTCTGTATGCCTGTGTGTGTGTTTTAGCAATTGCTTTCTTGGGATAGTTATGAAATCTCTGAGTGTAGTGCTTGGGAATGCCTTTGCTGAGGTTGAGGTCTTTACCACTTATGCTTGTATCCCATAGGCTTTTGCTGATGTTTCACATTAATCCAATCAGCTTTGTTTGGATACTTTCTACCATTCCTATCATGTGTATTTCTTTGATGAAATTTATGGGGCTTTTGGTAGATCTGTTTGCTTTTTACAGAGTATTTTCTGTTTGGAGTCTGCTGAGGGACCTGTCTGAATTTCTTCTCAGTTGTCCTTTCAGCATACTCAACTGGCTTTTTTCCTTTCCCTTTGTAACCAATGCCAGTGTGATTGTGATTGTGCTTTGGAGTATATGTGGGTGCACATTTGGTGTTTTGGGTTTTTGGAATGCTTCATTGCTTGAAGATCCCTTTTCCAAAATCACTCTTGGAGTTTGACTATGCTCAAAGGAATTAAATCCTATGCATGTCTTGTCTCCACATTCTTTTTGACTCATGATTAGTTCATCCAATGATTTGGATGCTTTTGTAAATGAGGCAATCACATTCTCAAGATCTTTTTCCCTCTTTTCTGTAGCAGCTAACTCTGCTATGATCTTTGCATTTTCATCCTTCAGCTTAGTGTTCTCATCAGCTATTTGACTCAGAGTACTCAGCTCTTTTGTCAGCTGTGAGTTTTGGCTTTTAAGCTGGCTATTTTCCTCATTTAAAAGTGTGTGAGAGGTTTTAATATGATCAAAATCTTTCATCATTTTGCATAATGAATCATAAAAATCTGTGGGTGATGAAGTGTGTGTGTGTCACAGTCACTATAACCTGAATTAGAATGAGATGAGTTAGAATGTACCTCATCTTCTTAGTCTTGTTCTTTGGCCATGAGGCAGATCATAGCCTCTTCTTCTGTATCACTTGAGTAGTTAGCTTCACTACTTTCTAAGTCTACTGCCTCTTTGCACTTGGGTGGCTCAGCAGTCTCTGTAGCCAACATGGCTTTCTTCTTTTCCTGTTTTCTTTCCCTGAAGACTCTTCTTTCTTCTTCATTTCTATACTTGTTGACTGGTGGGTATGAACAGTCAACAGCAAAATGTCCTAGTTGTCTGAAATTCTAACACAGGTTCTCAGCTCTTTAATCAGCTTTGTCTCTTCTTGGATTATCAGCTCTCTGATAATCAGCTCTTTGATTTTCAGCTCTATTGGGTGGCCTGTCCTCCCTTGCTTTGGAGGGTGCTGAATGTCGTCTGGAGGTTTCAACCTTGTTTCTCTTGTAAAGAACTTGTTGATTCTTTTTACCTTAAGGGCAATCTCCTCATGGTCTATGGAATCCTTTGGCTCAGCTCTCTTTTCATCACTGGCCAATAATGCATCTGTCTTGAGTACAGCTGTTTCCTCCTACTCTTTCCCTCTCAGCTCAAACTCATAGGCTTTGAGGTCTGAGAATAGCTCATGATTGGAAGTCTTTGAGAGGTCCATTGAATGTCTCAGGGCCATGACCTTTATTTCCCATTCAGCTGGGAGGGCTCTTAATATCTTCATACACATCTCCTTCTGTGTATATTCTTTCCCAAGAGCTGACAGCTCATTTGTTATCTTAGTAAATCTGGCATCCAGCTGATCCAGAGTTTCACCTGCAAACATTTTAAAATTTTCAAATTTTTGAACAGCAACAATTAATTTGTTCTCCTTAATTTGTTCGAATCCTTCACAAATTAAGGTCAGCTTATCCCAAATTTCTTTTGCAGATTTGCAAGATTTGACTTTGTTGAACATGGCTTTGTCCAAAGTTTTGTAGAGTATATCCTTAGCCACATTGTCCAGGGTATATCTCTTTCTATCTTCATTTGTCCATTCAGTTCTTGGTTTTTCAACCATGATTGGTCTTTCTTTAGCAACTTCTCCTTCAGCTGATGGTGCTGCTCTTACAGAAGTGTTGACTTTGTAAATTTCCAATAACCCATCCTCTACACCAGCCACATTTCATCATGTAAAGTGGATAGATGAGCCTACTTGTGAATTTTCCAGTCATCAAACTCTTCCACAGTAAATATTGGAATACAAGTTAGATTTGCTTCAATGATAATAACTTTGCTTTAAAAATGAAAGACTTTGAAAAACACAAGTGTTAAAACCTTTTGAAAAGATAGAGATCTAGTTCAGTAACCAGTGCGGAAGGCTCAATGAACCAACCGCTCTTATAGGTCCCAAGGTGTGTGGTGTAAGGTTTAGAAGGGGGGGTTGAATAAACCTTACCAAATTTTTGATTTTAGTCCTTTTAAAATAGTTCAACAGAGTTGACTCAAATGAGTTGTGTCCATTGGGGACAACTAAATTGGCTATTCAGCTAAGTTACCCACTCAACAGACTCGACTGAGCTGTTGATAGTATAACTCGGTTGCTTAAGCCAATACTTAACTTAGTTGATTTAGTTTTATAACACCGGAAGACTTAACACCCTTTGATTGATTGAAAGCTTGTTTTAAACACTTGTTTTAGCACTTAGTTATTTATCAGTTGGATAGCAAATATAAACTAACAGCAGATATAAAGTAAATGTGCAGGAATGAAAATGTTGAAAGTAAATTGACACAAGTATTTTTATAGTGGTTCGAAGATAGAGTAATTCTTCTAGTCCACTCTTCTCCAAATCCTGGAGGAATCCACTAAGTAATGATCGATCGTTTACAAAGCGGTTATCGATCCGAGACATCCTTGATCACACAAATGGCTTCTCCTACGACTCGGCTTCTTCACGAGGCAGATGTCTGGCTACTTCAGCTTACTTCTCAAGTTCTTGGATTTGATCATGAAGCCCTCCAACAAACTTGATATTTGGTTCGACCTTGAAACTTTCTACAATCCTTCAACTTGGAAAGTAGACCCCTTTTGATCTTCAAATGCTTTCCTCTTCAACTGATTGAAGTTATCTCTCTGATCGTGAGATTCTTACCGCAAGCGTACGGTGTCAAGTTTTAGTATAGGTTTTGAAAGTAGGGCTATCGTCTCCACATGGATTGTTTTCGAATTTTATACTAAGTACTATAATTAAAATAGCTTAATTCTATCTAGAAATCGAAAAGAGATGACGATTTATTAAACTAAATATAAACTAAAATTAAACTAACAAATTGGTTTAAACAATTAATCAAACACTTAAAAGATGAAATCTAGAGGGTTGATTTCACCTAGTTATCCCCTATGTTCTCAATCCAGTTTATTAATGACAAGTTATCAATCTATAAGCCATTATTCCTACCGTTTATCACTTCCTCTCTCGAGTGCCAAGTGATTCTAGGTTCTAATTCTGATTTCGATATCTCTATAAAAATCATAAATTAAACCCCAATACGCTCAATGAATATTCTATCACAGGCTTCAAAAGATTCATAAATCTCTCGATTCTATGAAACCCTAGGTTGTGCTATTCTATGGCCAGGCGTTCAATTACCTCTCTCGATCGTCAAATCAAACACGCCAAACAATCTAAATTATTGATCAGATAATCCAGATGCAACCAAATTAAATAGAACAAATAGATTAAATAATATGCGAATTTCCTAAACTGGAAATCAAAACATAGGTTCAAAGTAAGTTACATCAATCCCCTAGAAATATAGGTTTAGCGCATAATGGATGTATAAAAACTCATGAAGAAATAATTATACATCTCAAGAAATCGACAAAGAAAAGCAAAGAAAGAATTGAGAAGAAAAGAGAAGGAATTCTCTCTGTGTCCAGATGAGAAGTGCCTCCAATTGCCGTCCCGAACCCTCGCTCTGTGTCTCTTGCCTTGCGTTGTGCTCAAAATAATGTCCGACCCCCTGGTTTGTACGTCACTTATCGTATTTATAGGTGTTAAACCCTCGAAAATCTGTCCAAAAAGGCTTTAGAATAATAAGCCCGCGTTCAGCCCGTTTGTACCGCTAAAATATCGTATCGTGCTCATAGGTGCTGCTTTATAAAACCCTCGACTTCCAAAAAGGCTTTAGAATAATAAGCCCGCTCTCTATCTTGTGCGCTGCACCCTCATCATCTCGCGCCGCAAAGACACCTGACGCTATCCCTTGTTGTTGCCTTGTCTTCATCGCGCTGCGGCGCAGAATGGTGATGCGGCGCGCACTCTTCTTCAGCAAATTTCGGCCCCCGCACTGCGACGCGGGGGCTTTGTCGCTGTGGCGCTCCGTCTTGCTCGATATTTTTCCCATTTTTAGCTTCTAAAATGCGATCTTCACCTCCCAAACATGTTTTTCATCATTCTCCATCAATTTCGGCTACCAAAATTAGTCCCGACTCACAAACGACAACTAATTACATGAATTCGACTCAAATGACGCTAAAATACTCGAAAACACCACAAAATCCTAGTCTAGAATATTCAATACATTGGTATAAAAACCAACTTAACAAATACCCCCAAACTTAGACGTTTGTTTGTCCTTAAGCAATTATGTACTCTAAAAATCGACAAACATGAAGGAAACAAAAATGAAGACGATCGACTAACAAACCAATCACAAACTTCACAACCAAACTCATTCGCCAAATTTTGTTTTACTATCAATCAAGCACGTATTTTCACAAAGTGATCATGAAGGTGGAATGTTCATGCCAACTCCGTTTTCATTATCCGATGATTCAGACTCACCTAAATCAAGTGTTTTCAAAATGATCCAAATATAGAGATAAGAATGCAATGAATAACTTTCAATTCAATCTCCAAAAGGATAATGTAACACAAGGATTAGGACTTTTAAAGCTTGTAATGTGGGCTTAGGGTAAGGTGAAAAATGGGAATCCAAATCACAAAAATTAACAAATAAGCAATTATCCCCAATGTTTATGAACCTTCAATCCCGCTGATTTTTCTCAATTTTTTTTTTCAACCCCCAAACTTATTCTTTTGCAATTTCATTTTTTTTTTTTTTCACCAAAAATCACACCCTTCTCAGACCTCGGTGTGTATGAGATATGGGTAAACACATTTAAGCTCGGGTATTAGATTGGTTACCAAAGAAATGGGTTTATACGGCTCAAAGGGGGACACTAAGGAAAATATAATACAAAGGTAGGCATTTTAGGCTCGCTTGTTCAAAGATGGCCTTTAAATCACTTCCTTAATGTTAACCTGAGTGGATTTCGCCTGACTAAAGTGATCGTGATCGCAAGTTCTAGAATGCGGTGGGATCATAAAAGAAACACTCAATCACATTAATCATCCCCAATAATTCAACAAAGCACATAGATGGAATTAATGGAAAGAAGAATAAATCAGAAAACACATGGACCGTTGTGGGTTTCATACTCTAGACTCTTTTTTTTTTTTTTTTTTTTTGACTCAAGACACGACTCGATGAATAAAAATAGTGACATTGTCCCCAACAAGAAAACAAAAAAGGACAACTCTTTAAGTCAAATTGGTATATTGTGTCGTATAAGCTCAAAATCCTAAGAAAGCCCATGGGTGTTGTTTGCCTCCGAGGTGTGGTCTTGTTCTTCCCATTCGCTTAGTTCGGTCCTCTTTGGTTTCGCATTTTTGCAACCTAGCAAGGTAGAAAAGAAAACAAAACTCGTGGAACCAAGGAATTCGGTTATGGGTGAGAAATCGAAGATCAAAGCCCGTACATAATGTACCCAAGTAGAAAATATAATGCCATGTCAAAAAGATAAGCATAGAAATGCAAGATAGCACTAAACATTTTGAAACTATCATTGGGGCATTTTATCAAACACCTCATATGCATGAATTTGGGCAAAGATAGTGAATGCAATGGATAACTCAATTCAATCCCAAAAATTAGCACCAAGCCTAAGTCTAGCATGAACAATCAATCCACAATCCACAAATCAACAACAATTATCCTAGCACTACTACAATCCAATCACACCAAAAATCACAAGATGGGGAAAACCATGGGGTGGGGTTTGGAAGTTGCAAACTTACCAAATAATGAGTGGAGGAGATGAATATGGTGTGTGTGGTGTTATAATGCTCCTTTGTGAAGATGGAGTGGGATACGTGGGATTTGCACAAATAAGAAGGGTGGGGTATGATGCAACTTACTACTCCTAAGACTGTAAAAAAAAGTCAGAACAAAAAAACAAAAACAACTACTAAATTATATTAAAACTAAGAAAGTAATAAAAGGGGCTTGGGTTGCCTCCCAAGAAGCGCTAAGTTTACAGTCTTCAGCCAGACTATGTCAGATCATCCTCAAGTTGGGGCTCCAATAGGCATGTTATCCACATTGCCCTTGGAAACTTCCCAATCTCCAATGTCTTCAGTTATATTCCCAATCATCTACTCACCATTATTTATGTCAGATTTTAGCTTGTTGGTTGGATGGATGGTGAATACAACTTTCTCCTGATTTGCCCGCAATGTTAGCTCCCCTGTTTCTACATCGATCAAAGCCCGTGTTGTAGCTAAAAATGGTCTCCCAAAGATGATAGGTATTTTTTCCTCCCTGTTCGCGTCCAACACTACAAAATCCACAATAAAAACAAATTTATTAATTCTTACCAATACGTCTTCAATGATTCCCCACGGATAGACGATGGATCGATCAGCGAACTGAAAAGTGATATTGGACGGCTTTACCTCCCCGAGCCCAAACTTCGTCACATCAGAAAGAGATATCAGATTCACACTGGACCCAAGATCACAAAGTGGTTTCTCAAAGAAAACTCCTCCAATAATACAAGGAATAGTGAAACTCCCTGGATCCTTCATTTTCTGAGGCAGTTTACTTTGGACTATTGCACTACACTCCTCTGTCAAATAGACAGTCTCAAAATCCTCCAACTTTATTTTCTTGGATTCCACTGGTTTCGTATAAATAGGTGATTCTTCGGGGCCAGGCTGAATTTTTGCTTCCTTTTTCACGTAAACTGCATTGCAGTGCTCTCTCGGATTAACCTCTGAATCACTTGGGAACTTTCCCTTCTGCTGCAATGAATTCACGTTTGTAGCCAACTGACCCATTTTGTCTTGATGGACCTAATATGTGTCTCCATTGTGCTCATCTTAGTATTCAGACCATCAATCTGCGCCTCACTCCTATTCATTCTATTCCTGGTCTCTCCGATGAATGAGCCGAGCATCTCCTCAAGCAACTGCTTCTTTTCACCTCCGAGTGCATTGGAACTGGATGGGTTTGGATAACCCGTAGGTGGATTCAATACGTTCCTGTTGTTGCTATAAGAGAGATTCTCATGATTGCGAAGTCCCGGGTGGTAGTGAGTTGGTAATGAATTACCTCGGTTATTAAAATCTCGGTTATTCACATAATTGACTTGCTCGGCCTCATAATTGGCGGCTGCGTGAACGGCTGTGGGTGGAAGTGCGGCTTGCTGTGGTGTGTTGCCGGTATTCATGATTGTTAATTGCTTTGTTAGACTCGAGATTTGAGCTGCCAAAGCTGACATTGTATCCAGCTCAAGAACACCAAAGAATCGGCTTCTGCTGCCATCCCTCTCGGAGGGCCATTGATAGTTGTCTGTGGCCATTTCTTCAAGTAGAAGTAAGGCCTCAGTCGGTGTTTTAGCCATCAATGTACCTCCTGATGCCGCATCTAGTATCGTCCTCGTATGCCCATTCAGCCCATTGTAGAAATATCAACCCTTTTGCCCGCTCCGCATAGCCATGCTTGTGGGCATCTTCGCAATGATCTTTAAATCGCTCCCAAGCTTCGTATAACGGCTCAAAATCAATCTGTTGAACCGGGCTATCTCGCTCTTTAGTTGGAGTGTCTTCTTTGGAAGGGAAAAATTTTGCTAAGAATTTTTGAGTCGATCATCCTACTGTAATACTCCCGGGGGCGAACGTCAGAACCACTGCCTGGCCTTATCCCGGAGTGAAAATGGGAAAAGCCTCAATCAAATGGCCTCATCAGTTACACCATTCATCTTGATGGTGTCGCAAATTTCCAAGAATGTAGCCAGATGTGTATTCGGATCATCCACTAGACTCCCCCCAAACTAATTATGTTGAACCATGCTTATGAGGCCCGGTTTCAATTCGAAATTATTCGCATTTATGGGCTGGCGCACAATTCCGGAGTAATTCTGGTTCACGGTCAGCAGAAAGTAATCCCGGATTGCTCTTTCTGGTGCCTCAGGCTGTCATGGCACATTCATGACCTGATTTCCATTATTCTCATTGTCCCCACCTTCTGGCATTGCTCGATTCTATGCTCGCTTTGCTACTCTGATTGCTCGAAGTGTCCTTTCTATCTCTGGATCAAAAGGAAGCAAATTAGTATTTTCAGAATCTCGCATAAATAAATAAATCAATGAGCAAAATGAAATTAAAAATCCTAAACTAGTCTAGATTAGGATTAAGACTACGTGGTAATAGTATTAGTTTAAAATTGGATAATACAATCCCTGACAACGGCACCAAAAACTTGATCGTGAGATTCTTACCGCAAGCGTACGGTGTCAAGTTTTAGTATAGGTTTTGAAAGTAGGGTTATCGTCTCCACAGGGATTGTTATCGAATTTTATACTAAGTACTATAATTAAAATAGCTTAATTCTATCTAGAAATCGAAAAGAGATGATGATTTATTAAACTAAATATAAACTAAAATTAAACTAACAAATTGGTTCAGACAATTAATCAAACACTTAAAAGATGAATTATAGAGGGTTGATTTCACTTAGTTATCCCCTATGTTCTCAATCCAGTTTATTAATCACAAGTTATCAATCTATAAGCCAATATTCCTACCGTTTATCACTTCCTCTCTCGAGTGCCAAGTGATTCTAGGTTCTAATTCTGATTTCGATATCTCTATAAAAATCATCAATTAAACCCTAATACACTCAATGAATATTCTATCACATGCTTCAAAAGATTCATAAATCTCTCGATTCTATGAAACCATAGGTTGTGCTATTCTATGGTCAGGCGTTCAATTACCTCTCTCGAGCGTCAAATCAAACACGCCAAATAATCTAAATTATTGATCAGATAATCCACATGCAGTCAAATTAAATAGCACAAATAGATTAAATAATATCCGAATTTCATAAACTGGAAATCAAAACATAGGTTCAAAGTAAGTTACATCAATCCCCTAGAAATATAGGTTTAGCTCATAATGGATGTATAAAAACTCATGAAGAAATAATTATACATCTCAAGAAATCGACAAAGAAAAGCAAAGAAAGAATTGAGAAGAAAAGAGAAGGAATTCTCTCTGTGTCCAGATGAGAAGTGCCTCCAATTGCCGTCTCGAACCCTCGCTTAGTGTCTCTTGCCTTGCGTTGTGCTCAAAATAATGTCCGACCCCCTTGTTTGTATGTGACTTATCGTATTTATAGGTGTTAAACCCTCAAAAATCCGTCCAAAAAGGCCTAAGAATAATAATCCCACATTCAGCCCCGTTCGGCCCATACCGCGCAAGTAGCAAGATTACTACGACGCACGCAGCGAGCCAAGGCCGCTTCATCGTGGCTCGCTTTTATTATCGCGCTGCTGCACGCTGTAACGGCGTAATGCGTCTTTGCAGCGCCCCTCGTTGTCACCTGCTGATGCTGCAGACGGCTGATGCCGCTCTTCTGCTGCAGCCGTCGTCTTTCGCTTTTCGCCTGTGGCGTCGACGCGCTCATTTTCGCTGATCTCGTCTCGCGCTGCACCATCATCATCTTGCGCGCAAAGACACTGACGCTCATCCCCTTTTGTTGCCTTGTCTTCATCGCGCACTGCAGCGCGCTTGGAATGGTACTGCAGCGCGCCCAGCTCTTCAGCCCCTGTACCAATTTCGGCCCCCGCGCTACGGCGTGGGGGCTTTGGCGCTGCGGCACTCCGTCTTGCTCGATATTTTTCCTATTTTCAGGTTCTAAAATGCGATCTTCACCTCCCAAACACGTTTTTCATCATTCTCCATCAATTTCGGCTACCAAAATTAGTCCCGACTCACAAACGACAACTAATTACATGAATTCGACTCAAACGATGCTAAAATACTCAAAAACACCACAAAATCCTAGTCTAGAATATTCAATACATTGGTATAAAAACCAACTTAACAAATACCCACGCGGGGGCTTTGGCGCTGCGGCGCTCCGTCTTGCTCGATATTTTTCCCATTTTCAGCTTCTAAAATGCGATCTTCACCTCCCAAACACGTTTTTCATCATTCTCCATCAATTTCGGCTACCAAAATTAGTCCCGACTCACAAACGACAACTAATTACATGAATTCGACTCAAACGACTCTAAAATACTCAAAAACACCACAAAATCCTAGTCTAGAATATTCAATACATTGGTATAAAAACCAACTTAACACTCTCCTTCACAGCTTGTGTTGGATCGAGTTTCTTCGAGTTTTAGGGTTGAGGAATCTTTTTATAAGCTTTGAGAATTTGCAGGTTATTTGCTTGAATATTGCTTAAAAGATCAGTGTCATTCTTTTTTTTCTCAAATGCTTCCTCAGCCTTTTATAGTGCACATTTGAAATTTGCCCGTTGAAGAGAGAGGCTGGTTTCAAATGTTACTTTCTGTTCGTTGGCTTGTCTTGTCTTCGTCTGCAGCTCTTGTGATGTTGATCTTTATTAAATGGCATTCCAGCTTTGCAGGTTTTGACACAAGGTGCAGTGTTTCCCATTGGCTCATTCCTTTTGCATATTGTTAGGCCAAACACTTTAAGACCTGACAGCTTGACATATTACTATATTGAGTAATATTCTTGACTTTATTCCAACGGATCTATGTCAGTTGTCTTCACTTGACTGTTGCTTTTACCCCAGGTGACTTGAGTCTGCTCCAATCATAGGATTGACTCAACTATCACTTCAACTGATAGACTTGGCTTTTTAAGTTGACTTGACTGACATTCCTCATAGTTGTTCCTCAGCTGACTCTTCTTCAGTCGAGTGCTTGACTTCCTTCTACGCCATACTCAGCTGACACTTAGCAGATTCTTCATTCCAGTCCACAGTTGACTTCTTGTAATCTTGACTTAGCTGACTTAACTCAGCTCTTCCAGTCCTATCTATTACAATACAGAATTACAAGGCAAATAGGGTGCCAACTTTCTATTCTAAGTTTTACATTGTATCATAAAAATCTAACAAATATATTTCTTAACACCTTCTCCACTGGGTCAGCTGCATCAATGACATCGACGTCGCTACTGCTTCCACTGCTGAAAGCTTCAGGTGGAATATTGGGATCAGAAAATGGACAAACATGAGGCTCAAGAGCCTTAGCTTTTCCAACGCCTTAGCCTTCTCCTTATCCTTCTTGTTATAAAGGATCGTGGTATAGAACATTACGTCTAGGCCAAGACGGACAGTAACGTTGTCCAAAAATTTAAGAAGATATTCGTCCTTTTTGATCATGTTTTGCCTTTCAAACTGGACACGGCTGGCACTAAGCTTCCAAAGCCTCCATGCGTCAGCCGTTCTTCAATCTTTGTGTTGGTTGGGCACTCTGGGCGTTCATCAACAACATTTTCTTGGGCAGGATTTTCACCTTGATCAACCTTCTTTATCCAATCACTTACCTCAGTATCAACCATTTCAGTCTGAGGATTGACAGCTGATCTATTTTGAGCTTCTTCAGCATCAGCTCTCTCAAATATAGTTTGGGGGGCAACTGCTGAATTATCTTGAGTTTATTCAGCAATGCCATGTTCACCATCGCCATACTTTGATTTCTATGAACACTGTTGGCAGTTGTTTCAGACTCAGATGTGGCGGCTAGAGCTATCTCAATAGATTTCTCATGCGACTTCACAAGTCGTCTCTTGGTGCGCCTCTCTAGGGGACTTCTGACACCACATGTTCTTGTTCTTCAGCCTTGAAGGCTGACTCTGCTGCGGGCTGGATCTTCTGCTTCTTAGTATTTAGCTTACGAGGAGCAGTTGTCCTTATCTCTTTGTCATTGTGGGAGTGCCAGCAGCAGGTTTAGGGAAGGGAGCTGGAATGGATGCAGTTGTGTCTTCGGGGACGTGTTCAACTGATTCCCCCTCAGATGTGGCAGTCTTGTTTGCATGAGCCCTCTTCTGAGCAACTGAGAGGTTGGCCTTGAAAATCATTTTGTTCGCATGGAAATGCTTTCCCTTGCGAAGGGGTACACCTTTTTTCTTTATCAAATAGCCTAAGATCAGGCCATAACCCAGGGAATGCACAAGCTCCCCATCAGCCACCTTCGCATTATGAACATTCTCGCATAGCTTCTCAAAGATGAACTCACTCCAGTTCACCTCTACCTCCTCCATAATTGCAGCCATGGCAATCAGCTTAGTCTAGGACAGTTGATTGAAATATCCGAATTTCATGTCTACAAATTTGGCCACCACATCCATCAGCTTGTGGTAGTCATCCTTGATAGCTTTCTTTAAGGCAGAATAGTTTACTTTGCCAGCAAACTCTGGCTTTACAATCTCATTCCATGCCTTTACCAGATCGAACTCTTTACAGTATGTTCCTTGAGTCCGCTGGATGGAAGGTGTAGGTGTTTCTCCAAGTCAGCCGCAACCAACTTAATCTCCTTTCCATTTACAGAAGAATGGATCCCATCATTGTGAACAGAGGCATTCACATAAAACATAGCAACCTCCTCTTGGAAGGTTTAGGTCATATCCAGAGAGATAAATTGTTTCAGTCTAGACTTCTCCAAATGATGCACAATCTTTTTAGCCAATTCCTTGTCCACCGCTCAATCGCAGGCTTTCACAGTTGCACCAACACTTTCCGATGACGTTGTAGCAGCTGAGGCACAAAGAGCTGAATCATCGGAGGCATTTCAAAGTCAAGACCCTCAAGGTGAAGCCTCAGGGATACCATTTGTGCGCGATGATGTTTTTGATGACATGTTCCCATTCACTGCTACACTGCCCGACATGGAGTATGAATCTGTTGTAGAACTCAAGAAATATACTGTTAAAGAAGAGCCCGTCATTCCTACAGATACGATTGTGCCAGTGGACTTCAATTTTGATGCAGAGTGGTCGACAGCTGAGTCAAACCTGACAGCTGAGTTCCGTGAAGCCTTTAAGAAGATCTGTGAAGAGATTCAGAAGATGGACGTCACCAGGCCTCTCTAGATTTGAGATTGGACAATCGGGATGCTACCCTCACAGCCGATTTGAGAGGGATCATCATGCGCATAAGGGAATGAGCTGCTCAACAGACAGCCATATGTTCAGAGCAGATCTGTTACTTCAAAGCTCTTTTTGCAAAAATATTTGTTTGGAGTGCGGACACCTCAATGTATCAGCAGAGGATGAAGGAATATATAGTGAGGATGGAAACTTCCCATAAGTCGGATATGGAAACTTGCTTAATTTGCAATTGAGAACTTATTTAGAAGGAGTTTACATGTTTGTTAAGGTATGGGTCTTAAAGAGATTTTGTATTTGTGGTGTTCTCATGTTGTGAAATCAACCCCAGTGTTCTCATGTTGGGGGAGTTTGATAAGTGGTTAGTATGCATGCATTTTGGGGTGTAATTTGATATATAATCTAGATATTGGCATGTGTAAGTAGTATGTTTATGTTGGTTTTCTTTATTGGGTGTGATATTACGGTTGTCTGGGTGTTTTTGTAGGAAATGGAGCTAAATTGGACAAAAAATGAATACGCATTCCAAATGATATGTCAAGAGCTAAAGGACGAATAAATACGTGAAGAAAAGAAGCATGGGCAATCGAACAATAGGGGATTGCTTTCGAAAACATCCAAATGCGTCAACAATTTTAAGCACATGTAGGGTTTAGTATTTTGGCCATAACGTTCTCTATAAAATTGATATTAAGCTTATTCAAGATGCTATGGAAACCTAAGAGAAAGGGCTACAACGTTCATGAAGACCTGAGGAGCAAATTCACATGTTTGTACCTCGAACGGACTGTGTGAAAATCACACGACCATGGGAACAGTCACACGACTGTGTGAAGTGAAATCTGTGATTTTTAGAGGCTGAGGACCATTCACACGACCTGGTCATGGGGAATTCACACGACCATGTGAAATTCCTGCGCCAACATATTTTGTTTCCTTATTTTGCGAGGACTCTAAAAGGGATCCCGAAAGGCAACTATAAAAGGGAAAATTAGATCCAGCAACTGACACAATTTATCCAGAAGATAAAAAGAACACATCTAGGAAGAGAAAAAGGGAGATTTCAAGAGAAACAACACAATAGAATTGACAACGAAGAAGCACAAACGGTTCAAGGACGCGAAGATTGATTCTTCCACACAAGGGGGATTCATCATCATAGTCTAGAACTTCTTTTCCTTTTTTCCATGTTGCATATTTCATTTAATAATTTGTCTATGAATTTTCAAATGATTATTGTAGGCCAATATCTTGATTCTAGGACTTGATGTGGACTGTGTATTTGATTTATATTTGATTTGGTTTGTTTCGTATGAATTGGTTTCACCTATTTATTTGTGGTTTCTTGTAATTAATTTTTGTAGATTACCTGATCAATAATTCGCGTGTTTAATATGTTGGTTCATAATTCGAGAGATGAGTTCCAACAACAGATTAAAGAAGTCACAACATAAATAATTATAGAGTCGGGAGGTTTATGATGTTTATGGGGTTTAATACTTGATTCATTATACTTTTGGGAGTTGATATTGATTAAGTAGGGATTCTAACAATTCAATATTGATCTACAGTTTGCTCGCATCGGGAGATGGAATGAACTAGGATAGGGATTGAGTCCATAGATAATATGTAATTGGTTCTTGTGAAGCATAAATCGGGTATAAATTGATGAAGCATGTCGAAATCATAGTCTTAGGATCACTTTTTTTGTTGGTTAAATCTTGCTATTTTACTTAGTTTTAATTATTAGATAATTTAATCATCATCTTATTCAGACATTATTTTACTTAGTTTTAATTATTAGATAATTTAATCATCATCTTATTCAGACATTTCAAAAAAAATGGAACTATTATAATTGTCGTAGTTTATGTTTTAATCAATCCCTATGGAATACGATCTTGCTTGCCACTATCTATAAACTACGTCGTACACTTGCGGTTTAGCTTAAAAGATTTTAGTGATCAATAAACAATCACTTGTTAACATGAAATGGCTTCCATTTTCCCAGGGGCAAGCCCTTCTTCTCTAATAAATAACCTAGGACTAGCCCATAGCCCAAGGTGCTCTTGAATTTGTCGTCAACTACCTACTTATTCAACACATTCTAGCACAGTTTGTCATAAACAAATTCTTTCCAGTTTACCTCCATCTCCTCTATAATAAAAGACATTACAATCAGCTTAGGTAATGATATCTGGTTGTAAGATCCGAACTTGATATCCAAGCACTTCGATACCATGTCCATCAACTTGTGGTATTATTCGCCAAAAAGTATTTGGATCTTACAACTGCAAGTATACAGTGTAGTTTATAGAATAATGGCAAGCAAGGTCGTATTCCTCAAGGATTGACTACGAAACACTTAGGCTATAATAACATCGCATTCCAATTTTATTGAAGCAACTGAATATCAAGTTTTACTAAAAATCAAAAATAAAAGAAAAATAAATAAATTTGCGAACCCCACAAGTATTTTCAACAACCACGGTAGCAACCTTAGGCACCTAATCTCAACATGTTCTTCAATATTAAATCCATTTAAAGTTTCAAAACCAATTAATACATTTCTGTGGGTTCAATTCCTAAAATAGTTTATTCCCCCTCCCGGGTGGTGCATAAACAATAGATTAATAATAATTGAGGTCTCCCGATCAATCACAACTATTATTAACTCCCAAAAGATCTTTGAATTGAAATACTCCCCACAAATAGAAGTAGTCTCCCGATACATTACCCTATTTATGTGTGAATTCAATTTTCGTCTTGTTAGAACTCACCTCCCGGATTATGGACTAACAAATATGACATGCAAATTATTGAACAGATAATCGATAATTAAGAATAAGCACTCGAATTCATAAAATAGAACACATGAATCAATTAAGAAAATAATTAATCAAGATTTAACATTAATCCACAGTTTTGATCATGCCCGAAGATCCGAAAGATTAGCCAAAGATTAATAACAAATTCATAGACAAACTTGAAATCAACATTATGACATTCTTTAAGCACAGAAAATAGATCTAAACTAAGAAAGAAAATCCCTTATTGTCAGGATGGATTCTCCTTTCTAGCTTTCGAAGCTCTTGTGTTTCCATAGAAGCGAAATGCCTTATGGTGTTCTTCGTAACCTAGCACTCCTCTCTCAGAAGACCTTTGATCTTGTGTTCCTGTGTAATTTGGTGTGTTGTATGGTGTATGAATATTTTTCGGTGATGAAAATTCGTTCAGGCCTTGGTCCCCTTTATATAGGTGCTTTGAGAGATCACTGGTAGAGTTTGAGTGGAAAAAGGACACAAAAATCCGCCACAGTTAGTCGGACGGCCCGTGTGGCTTTCACATGGTCACTCCACACGGCCGTGTGAGCCTCACACGATCCAGCCCTGCGGCTTGGTTTCATCCCTGTTTTCTCCAAACACTTCACACGGACATGTCTTCTTCACATGGGCAGTTCACAGGGTCGTGTGGTCCCACACGGTCCGGCCGTGTGACTAGTTTTCATCCTAATTTGCTCATGGGGTCTGTATGAAAGTTTTAGCCCTTCCTCTTAGCTTTTCATAGCCACTTGAATCAGCTCAATTTCAATTTTGTAGAGAAAGTTGTATTTTTTATGGCCAAAATACTAAACCCATGTCTTTTGACATATCATTTGAAACATGCTATAACCTTTTGTCCAATTTAGCTCCATTTTCTGCAAAATTTAAAGAGTACTCAGTAACACGCCCAACAAAGGAAGCCAAGTAAAACACACTAAATATACATGCAAATACATCAATTATAAACCATTTTAATCCCATAAATACACGTATATTTTACACGTATCACGTCTCGGTAGCTTCATCGATAGCAATCTCCCTCCATGTCTTTATGAAATAAAACTCTTGGTCTTTCAGCTCTCTCAGACCACTATTGGGGAGTTTCAGCAGTCAAGTCTGTTGCAGTGATGATCACTTCTTTGCCATTCAATGAAGGGTGAATACCATCATTTTGAACGAACACGTTCGCGTAAAACATGGCGACTTTTTCTTGATAAGTTTGTGACATCTGCAACATCAAAAACTCGACTAACTTTGACTTCTCTAGATTTCCAACTATTGTTTGTGCCCTAGCTTGATCAACGGAGTTCTTGACCAAGCCTTCAATGTCTATGAGTGCACCATAGTACACCTTCTCTGATAGTTTCACGAAATCGAGTGAGGAGCTTGAAGATTTCCTTGGTTCCATCTTGATTTATGAGGATTTGAGATACTCTAAATGAGAGGTTTTTGCAGAGAGTTATTCGGGATTTCGAAAGTGAATATGAGAGTGCGAGAGATGAGAGAGAAAAATTCTGAGATATATAAGGGATGTGATACGATGTGAGGATAATCATCAATTTTGAGATCCGGTTTGAAATCTGCCTTTAATTCCCTCATTAAATGCCCGTAGCACTTATGGGCAATCATAGGGTTTTCTTTTGCAGGTTTACTGTTCAGCATTAAATGATGCTGACATCACTTCAGAAAACATTCTCACTTAATAAATACGACCTCGTTTTGTCCCTTAGCCAATAAATATGTCTGCTGACTCATACTTGGTTGATAATTGACTCTCTCAAGTCGACTGGTACTACTCAGCTGATCAGTTGACTTAACTTGGTTGAGTGTCTAATTCTGCTGATTTTACTCTGCTGAAAGAGTAAAACTCTTATGAAATACAAATTTTTTCACTTGGAACTCTTCTAAATGACCCTTCGGAGCTCATTAACTTAGCTCAATTAGACTAAGCCCATTCTTCATTTCTTCAAATCTTGATTCACAAAAGATTTTGTGAATATATCAAGTAATTGCTTCTCAATTGACAACCATTCCAATGTGATATCTTTCTTTTCAACATGATCTCTGATAAAATGATATCTGAGTACTTTGTCCTGGAGTGCAAAACTTGATTTTGAGTGATTGCAATTGCACTTGTGTCGTCACATATGATTGGAATTTTATTTTCCTCAATATTATATTCTCTCAGCTGTTGTCTCATATATAGAACTTGGGCACAATAGCTGCCTGCAACTATGTACTCTGCCTCAGCTGTTGATGTAGCTATTGAGTTTTGTTTCTTGTTGAACCAAGAAACTAACCTATGTCCAAGAAGTTAACATGTACCAGATGTACTCTTCATGCCAACTCTACATCCAACATAGTCTGAATCTGAATATCCAATCAGGTTGAAGCCTCCTTTTTTAGGATACCATAATCCAACTTCTTGACTTCCTTTCAGATATCTCAAAATCTTCTTTACTGCATTCAAGTGACTTTCCTTTGGTGCAGATTGAAACATTGCACATACACATACTGCAAAAGTGATTTCAGGTGATCTGCTGGCAGTTAAGTAGAGCAATGATCCAATGAGTGCTCTATATCTTGTTTGATCAACTGACTTTCCTTCTTAAACCAAATCTATTTTCATTGATGTATTCATTGGTATTTTGACAGATGACTTCTCTTCCATACCAAATTTTTTCATCAAATCTCTTATGAAGATTTGCTTCACTTGAAGTCCTCGGAAGAAAGTTAATTCTACCATCATGCTCATCTCAAACTTCTCTTGCATCACTTTTGAGAATTTATCACACACGTCCTTGTTTTTGGATCCAAAAATGATATCATCTACATAGATTTGAACAAGCAACATGATCTCTCCATCTTAGATTCTAAAAAGGGTTCTGTCAATCTTTCCGTTTGTGAATCCATTTTCTATAAGAAAATGTGACAAGGTATCATACCAAGTTCTTGGAGCTTGTTAAAATCCATAAATTGCTTTCTTTAATTTGTACACTCTATCTCTTATAGTCTTCTGCTCAAAAACCTGGAGGCTATTCGACATAAACTTCCTCCTCCAATGTCCATTAAGAAATGCATTCTTCACATCCATTTGATAAAATGTGAGTTCTTATTGCTTCAAGTCTTGCAGCTGGAGCAAATGTTTCATCAATATCTATACCTACTTCTTTGTAATACCCTTTGCTACAATCTTGCCTTGTTTCTGACTACTATTCCTTCTTCATTCATCCTCTTCCTGAATACCCATTTTGTTCTAATGACATTTGGTGAGTAGGACTCTGAAAAAATTCCCAAACTTAATTTTTTTCAAACTGATCTAGCTCTTCTTGCATAGCTAGTGTAGGTCCCAATGGGTGTGGTGTAAGGTTTAGAAGGGGGGTAGCATAAACCTTAACAAATTTTCAATTTTAGTCCTTTTAAATAATTCAACAGAGTTGACTCAAATCAGTTGTGTCCTTGGGGGACAACTAAGTTGGATATTCAGCTAAGTTACCCACTCAACAGACTCGATAGAGCTATTGATAGTATAACTCGACTGCTTAAGCCAAATACTTAACTTGGTTGATTTGGTTTTTAACAGCAGAATACTTAACACCTTTTGATTTGATTTAAGCTTGTTTTAAACACTTATTTTTAGCACTTAGTTATTTATCAATTGGATAGCAAATGTAAACTAACAGCAGATATAAGTAAATATGCAGGAATGTAAATTGCTGAAAGTAAATGGCATAAATATTTTATAGAGGTTCGAAGATTGGGTAATTCTTCTAATCCTCTCTTCTCCAACTCCTGGAGGAATCCACTATGTAAACCGGGTACGATCATAGCTTCATTCATTCGTTGAACCTTGGGGATAACCATTAGCATTGAGGTCAATGACCACACCACCTCTATCATACATACGCCTAGGAGAATCCAAGTGTCCACTTCTTCTTTTTAGAACTAAATCAGGGGTTGAAAGGCGAATCGAGAGGTCAATCTGATGGACTGACTGAAAGAACTTATCAGTTTACAAAGCGGTTATCAGTCTGGAGACAGCCTTAATCACACAGTTGGCTTCTCTTGTGACTCAGCTTCTTCACAAGGCAGCTGCCCAGCTACTTCAGCTCACTTCTCAAGTTCTTGGATATGAAAATGAAGCCCTCCAAAAAACCTGATAACGGTTTGATCTTGAACCTTTCTACAATCCTTCATCTTGGAAAGTAGACCCCTTTTGTTTCTTCAAGAGTTTCCTCTTCAACTGGTTGAAGTTATATCTCCTTCACAGCTTATGTTGGATCGAGTTTCTTCGGGTTTAAGGCTTGAGGAATAACTTGTAATGCTTTGAGAAATTTGCAGATTACTAGCTTGAATATTGCTTGTTCATTCTTGATTCAGGTTGTCAAGGTAACCTTTTATCAATAGCCTCCTCAGCCTTTTATAATGCACATTTGAAATTTGCCCGTTGAAGAGATAGGCTGGTTTCAAATGTCACTTAGTGTCATTGGCTTGTCTTGTCTTGGTCTGCAGCTTTGGTGATGATGACCTTTCCTCGTATTAAATGGCATTCCAGCATTGCAGGTTTCTAACACAAGGTGCAGTGTTTCCCATTGGCTCATTCCTTTTGCACAATTCTGGGCCAAACACTTTAAGACCTGGCAGCTTGACATCTTACTATATCGAGTAATATTCTTGAATTTATTCAACGGATCTAAATCAGTTGTCTTGACTTGACTATTGCCTTTAACCCCAGGTGACTTGAGTCTGTTCCAACCATGGGATTGACTCAACTATCACTTCAATTGATAGACTTGGCTTCTTGAGTTGACTTGACCGACACTTTTCACAATTGTTCCTCAGCTGACTCTCCTTCAGTCGAGTCCTTGACTTCCTTCTAGGCCATACTCAGCTGACACACAGCAGAGTCTTCAGTCCAGTCCGCAGTTGACTTCTTGTAATCTTTGACATAGCTGACTTTACTCAGCTTTTCTAGTCATATCTATTACAATACAAATTACAAGGAAAATGGGGTGTCAACTTCCTAATTTAAGTTTTACATGGTGTCATCAAAATCTAACAAATAAATTTCCTAACAATTTCCCCCGTTTTGGTGATGCCAAAACTTAAAACATTCAAAATAAGTAAACAACAAACATACAAGCAGTGCAGCAACAAAGAATGTATGCCTTAAATAATTATTTTATTGATCATAGAATTCTTGTCTTTTGCAAAGTTGTTTACAACAAGCATCAGAGCTTTTTATATAAACATGTCAATGCACAGTATATTTAACCTAAGATACATACAGAGTGAAAACTAAAGAAAAATTCACTGAGCTTAGTACAGAAGACTTACAGAAATGTATTTACAACAAAATACATGAAGGGGTAAGCAGCACACTTGAACGCCTTTGTTGCTTCCTTCTTTTCTCTTCTTCTTCAGCTCTCTTCTTGTCATCCTCTAGCCATATCCTCTTCTTCCCTTCTTCCTCTCTTTTCTTCTTCTCGTACGCTCGCCTAGCAGCAGGGTCATCCATCCGCTTCCTCTCTTCCCATTCGCGAGCAGTCCTCTCATTTTCAGCTTCTTGCCTTTTAAAAGCTTCAGCGTTCTTTTTAGCAACTTCTAGGTTGGCAATGTGATCAGATCCAACCGAATATATAAGACCCTTCTTTTCTGGATCTACGTATGCTACGTCTTTTGGTTTTGGTCGAGGTTGAGAGCCTCTTCCACCACCACGTCTTCCCCTTCATGACTCAGCTCCCATTCCTCTGGGAGTATACTGTATTGGAGTCTTCGACTTTCCAGCTGAGTGACTGCTGGAAGTGTGCTTCTTATCAGCTTATTGACACAGATCCAATCCCTTCTCCTAATACAAGTCTCAGGCTTGCGGCAGAGTCATCCCTTGAAAGTAGCCTTCTGATTCTAGAGTTTGGAATTCCTCCATTGATCTGGGCTCAGATCCATCATCAGGCATGGTAATGTTCCTTGGGGGTTTGATCGCAGTGTAGTCCTTTCCTACTGGAGGACCACCATATTGCTTCATGATCTCCTGAACGCGAGCTAATTGCTTCTCAGCTACCTCCTCAAATGCAACTTCGGTGGCCTTTCTTTTATCATTCATAGCCACTACAACTTTCTCAACAGGTAGGTTCAGGGGTAGCTGGCTGAGAATTGAGGCTGTGACTTCACCTGTGGGGTTTCAGCATACAACAATTTCAAATCCTTTGAACTTCCTTCCCCCTCAGCTATGTCACCTCATTTCTTTAATTCTTCTTTCAATCCCTTATGGGCCTCTTCTTCCCCCTTTTTAGCATCATCACCAAAGGAGAGAGGTATCCCAAGGAATAATCCACTCAGGAGGGAATCCAATCATTTGTTTGTCGAGTTCTACTTGGAGTCTACTGCGGCGTAGGATTTGCGAAACTCGGAACGAGTAGCCTTTGACTCAGCTATCACAATTTTCATCTCCGCCATCAGAAGACTGAACTTTTCATTCATATTGTTCTCCAGACGAGTGATCTCAGTCTTGTGAAATTGCTGTAGCAACTCCATATCCGACTTATGTGAAGTTTCCATCCTCACTATATATTCCTTCATCCTCTGTTGATACATTGAGGTGTCCGCACTCGAAACAAGCATTTTCGCAAAAAGAGCTTTGAAGTAACGGACCTGCTCCGAACGCATGGCTGTCTGCTGGGCAGCCCATTCCCTTATACGCACGATGATCTCTCTCAAATCGGCTGCGAGGGTAGCATCCCGATTGTCCAATGTCAAATCTAGAGAGGCCTATTGACGTTCCATCTTCTCAATCTCTTCACAGATCTTCTTTAAGGCTTCACGGAACTCAGCTGTCGGGTTTGACTCAGCTGCAGGCCACCTTGCATCAAAATTGAAGTCCACTGGCACAATCGTATCTGTAGGAATGACAGGCTCTTCCTTAACGGTATATTTCTTGAGTTCTGCAGTAGATTCATCCTCCATGTCGAGCAGTGTAGCAGTGAATGGGAACATGTCTTCAAAAACATCATCGCACACGAATTGTATCCCCGAGGCTTCACCTTGAGGATCTTGACTTTGAAATGACTGCGATGATTCAGCTCTTTGTGCCTCAGCTGTGGCAGCGTCATGGCAAGTGTTGGTCCAGCTGTGAAAGCCTGTGATTGAGTTGTAGGAGTCGTCACTACTGCAGCTGTGGGAGCCTGCGTAGTTGACATTGTTCCAGCTGGAGCATTTGAGAGTGTTTGCTCAGCTGACTGAGCCTCAGCTGTCTTAAGAGCTTCCGCGGTCTCAGTGTGTTTTTCCAAATGAGTAACCTGGTCCTCAGCTGAGTCATCAGCGTCATCGAAGGATGATGAGGCCTTAGGATTTGGCTCATCATTAAAATTAAATCTCATACGAGCTATCTTATCACTGACTTGGCTCTGAGTTTTGAGAACATCTCCAGCCTTGTCCATCGAAAGATCTTCATGGTGTGTGGACTCAGCTTGTTTCTGAAAACCCACTTAGTACCAATAACATTTTGGTGGGTTGGCCTTTGAACTAATTCCCATACTTTGTTTCTTTCAAACTGATTCATCTCTTCTTGCATAGCCTGAATCCAATGTGTGTTTTCCAATGCTTGAGACACATCTTTAGGCTCTACTTGGGAAATAAAACAAGTGAACATAGCTTCATGATGTGCTCTGGATCTGGTTCTTTTGCCATCTCTTACATCTCCAATGACTAACTCTGGTAGATTGTCTCTCAGCCATCTCACATCAGGATGGAGTAAGTCTGTTGGATTCAGTCGTCTCGTAGCTAAGTTGTCTTGAACAGCTCTTTCATCTTCATTCAGTTGTAGTCCTTCCATCTATATTTGAGATTCAACTTTCTCATCTTCATTAGGGTTGAGTGCTCTCACCTCAGCTTTCAACATTAGGACTCTTTTGCATAGTTGGTTGATTCAGTTTATCAGCTAACTCATCAATGTCTTCTCCATTCACATTAGGTTCATCAAAAATCACATGGATAGACTCTTCTGTAACCATAGTCCTTTTGTTCAGCACTCTATAGGCTTTAGTCTCAGCTGAGTATCCCAAAAAGATACCTACATCAATTTTAGCATCAAAAGCCTTCAAATTATCCTTGCCATTATTATGGATGAAGCATTAACATCCAAATATCCTGAAATATCCAACATTTGTCTTTCTCCCTATCTAAATCTCATAGGGAGTCTTGGTCAATTGCATGTTAATCATGCATCTATTTTGAGTATAGCATGTTGTATTTATGGCTTCAGCCGAAAATCCCTATGGCAATCCAGCTTCAGCTAACCTAGTCCTTGTAGCTTCCTTGAGAGTTTTGTTCCTTCTTTCAGCTACTCCATTCTGTTGTGGAGTCCTTGCAGCTGATAACTAATGAGCTATACCATTTTCAACACAATATTGAGTTATAATCCCATTGACAAACTCTACTCCCCTGTCAGATCTTATCTTTATAATGGTTTGACTCTTCTCATCAGCTGAGGTAACTTCTGCAAAGTTTTCTTCTTTTTACACATGAAAACCGTCCATGTATATCTTGAATAATCATCCACCACTACAAGGGTGTATTTCTTTACACTGATGCTAGCTGGCTCAACTGGACCAAATAAATCCATATGCAACAGGTGTAATATCCTTGTTGAAGAAAGACTTGGTTTATCCTTGAATGATGATTTGATTTGCTTTCCCATCTGGCATGCATCATATACACTTAATTTCTTGTACACTGAGTTTGGAAATCCTTCTACAAGATGACTCCTTGCAAGCTTGTTGATTGTCATGAAGTTCAGGTGACTCATCTTCTTGTGCGACAGCCAACTTGATTCGATTGTGCTCTTTGCTAGCAGACATGTACTTGGTGTAGCAGCACATACATATTCTTTTGCCTTGATCCTTGTAGAACTATTTCATGGTTCGGCATCTTTGATTTGGCATACTCCCATGTTGAATCCTACATTGTAGCTCTTGTCACAGAGTTGGCTGATACTTAACAGGTTGAAGTTGAGGCCTTCAACATAAGCAACATCTGTGATTTCTAATCCATTTTTCTAAATGGATCATGTGCCTTTGATCTCCCCTGAAACTTCATTTCCTCCAAATATAACTTTAGCACCTCTAATCTCCTTGAATCTTGACAGGTTTATCTTGTTTCCTGTCATATGTCTAGAACAACCACTATCGATGTACCAGGTTCCTTGGCACTCAGTTGTTCCTTGTACCTACAATCAAGGAAATCAGTTTTTAGGTACCCATACTTGTCTGGGTCCTGGGGGATTAGTGTTATAAGATGTTCCAACCAATCTATAGCCGAATAGTCTGACTCTAAAAGGTTGCCATCTATCAGTACCATAATTATAGTGCATCCAACATGACTTTCTTCTTTTCCTGTCTTCTTTCCCTGACGACTTTTCTTTCTTCTTCATTCATGTACTTGTTGACTGGTGGATAGGAACAATCAACAACAAAATGTCCTGGTTGTCTGCAATTCCAACATAGGTTTTCAGCCCTCTGATCAGCTCTGTCTGTTCTTTGATTATGAGCTCTCTGATAATCAGCTCTTTGATGCTCAGCTCTCTTGGGTGGCCTATCTTCCCTTCCCTTGGAAGGTGTTGAATGTCTTCTGGAGGTTTCACTCTTATTCCTTTTGCAGTTCTTATTGAAGAACTTGTTGAATCTTTTAACCATCACGGCAATCTCCTCTTAGTCTATGGCTTCTTTTGGCTCAGCACTTTTCCCTTCACTGGACAACAATGCAGCTGTCTTGGGTACATCTGTTTCCTCCTGCTCATGGTTAGATGTTCTTGAGAGGTCCATTGAATGTCTTAGGGTTATAACCTTCATTTCCCATTCAGTTGGGAGTGCTCAAAAAATCTTCATACACATTTCCTTATGTGTGTATTCTTTCCCAAGAGCTGAAAGCTCATTTGTAATCTCAGTAAATCTGGCATCCAGCTGATCCAGAGTTTCACCTGCAAGCATTTTAAAATTTTCAAATTTTTGAACAACAACAGTTAATTTATTTTCCTTAATTTATTTGGATCCTTTACAAATTAATGCCAACTTATCCCAAATCTCTTTTGCATATTTGTAAGATTTGACTTTGTTGAACATGACTTTTTCCAACATTTTGTAGAGAATAACTTGGCCACATTGTCCAGGTTGTATTTTTTTCTATCTTCATTTGTCCATTCAGTCCTAGTTTTTTCAACTATGGCTGGTCTTGCTTCAGAAGCAGCTTCTTCTCCTTCAGCTGCAGCTGCTTGCAGTGGCCCATTCTCTATCACAAGCCACATTTAATCATGTAATGCAGATAGATGAGCCTGCATACGAATTTTCTAGTCATCAAATTCCTCTACTGTGAAAATAGGAATGCGAGATAGATTTGCTTCCATGATAATAACTTTGCTTGAAATGAAAGACTTCAAAAACACAAATGTTTAAAAACCTTTTGAAAAGATAGAGATCTAGTTCAGTAACCACTGTGGAAGGCTCAATGAACCAACTGCTCTGATACCACTTGTAGGTCCCAAGGGGTATGATGTAAGGTTTAGAAGGGGGGGTTGAATAAACCTTACCAAATTTTGATTTTAGTCCTTTTAAATAATTCAACAGAGTTGACTCAAATCACCAACATTGTGTCCTTAGGGACAACTAAGTTGGCTATTCACTAAGTTACCCACCAATGCACTCGATTTCGAGACTGTTGATAGTATAATTCGGCTGCTTAAGCTAAATACTTAACTCGGCTGATGTGGTTTTTAGCAGTGGAAGACTTAACACCCTTTGATTTGATTTAAGCTTGTTTTAAACACTTGATTTTTAGAACTTAGTTATTTATCAATTGGATATCAAATGTAAACTAACAACAGATATAAGTAAATATGCAGGAATATAAATTGCTAAAAGTAAATGACACATATATTTTATAGAGGTTCGAAGATGAGGTAATTCTTCTATTCCTCTCTTCTCCATCTTCTGGAGGAATCCACTATGTAACAGATCAGTTTACAAAGCGGTTATCGATGATTTTTAACAGAAAAACGACGCCAAAATGATAACACAGCTGGCTTCACTCGCGACTAAGCTTCTTCACAGGGCAGCTGCCTTGCTACTTCAGCTCACTTCTCAAGTTCTTGGATTGATCACGAAGCTCTCTAACAAACTTGATAATGGTTCGACCTCGAACCTTTCTACAATCTTTCAACTTCGAATGTAGACCTCTTTTGTCTTTTCAAAAGTTTCCTCTTCAACTGGTTGAAGTTATCTCTCCTTCACAACTTGTGTTGGATCGAGTTTCTTCGAGTTTAAGGCTTGATAGGCTAGTTTCAAATGTCACTTTGTGTTCGTTGGCTTGTCTTTCCTTGGTTTGCAACATTGGTGATGTTGACCTTTCCTCGTATTAAATGGCATTCCAGCATTGCAGGTTTCTGACACAAGGTGCAATGTTTGCACAATTCTGGGCCAAACACTTTAAGACCTGGCAGCTTGACATATTACTATATCGAGGAATATTCTTGACTTTATTAAATGGATCTAAGTCAGTTGTTTTGACTTGACTATTGCCTTTAACCCCAAGTGACTTGAGTCTGCTCCAATCATGGGATTGACTAAACTATCATTTCAACTGATAGACTTGGCTTTTTGAGTTGACTTGACTGACACTTCTCACAGTTGTTCCTCACCGATCCCTTGATCGAATCTTTGACTTCCTTCTAAGCCATCTCGGACACACAGCAGTCTTGATTCGATCCATGATTGACTTCTTGTAATCTTTGACATAGCTGACTTAACTCAGCTCTTCCAGTCCTATCTATTACAATACAAATTACAAGGAAAATGGGGTGTCAACTACCTAGTTTAAGTTTTATATGGTATCATCAAAATTTAACAAATAAATTTCTTAACAGCTAAGATCCATCGTGCGACATCTAATGCTTCAGACACATCTTTTGGTTCAATCTGTAAAATAAAACAAGTGAGCATGGCTTCATGTTGAGTTCTTGATCTTGTTCTTACTCTTTCTCTAACATTCCCAATGACCAATTCAGGTGGATGGTCTCTCAACCATCTCACATCAGGTTGGAGTAAGTCAGCAGAGTTGTCTGTCTTGCAACTAGGTTGTCTTGAAAAACTTCTTCTTGATCATCTTCATTCATCTCCAATCTTTCCAACTCTCTTTGAGATTCAGCTAATTCATCCTCATCAGGGTCGAGTCTTTTGGGAGCTGTCTTTTGGGAGTTGTCTCAGTATAAGGACTCTTCTAAATATTTGGCTGATTCATCTTCTAATCTAACTCATCAATGCCTTAGTATCTAATCCTTTGTTGGATTTTCTTGATTATGGGGGACAATAATGTACTTTGTCTGAAAACCCACTCCCCCATTTTATCCCTACCATTTGAACAAAAAGCCCAGAAAAACCAAACTGTTCTTGAACAGCCAAGTATTTAAACAACCAGAGCCGGTCCTAGGTTTCGAGATGCCTGGAATGGAAAAAAAAAAAGGGGCCCTTGTGTTTACATAAAAGAAATTAAAATAAGAAAATCAATGATACAAATGTAATTTCATTGATTTAACATAAAAAGTTAATATATTCAATAAAAAAATCATACTCCAACTTTATTATTTTGGTCTAATTAAAATTAATTAGAAAAAAGATAGGTCAATATAAATTACCATAGAAAAAAGACAAAAAAAAAGTAATAAGCTAGCAAAGAAAAAATGATATTCTTGCATTTTTAAATCATCATTTTTTTTTTTGGTTTTGCAAAAAGAATTTTTTCTTTTGGAAAATATGAATGACACGATGAGGGCTTAAAGGTGGACGACTCATTAAATTCCTCAATTTTATTTTTTTTGTTTTTGCAAAAATTAAAAAGAAATTATTTAGATACTAAAAAAATATTTAGGCAAAAAAACTTAGTTAGATAAAAAGGCCCCGAAAAGAAATTGTTAGATAGAAAGGCTAAAAAAATAACTTGTTCTTTGCTTTTGTGTTGAATTGACATCCTCTCAACTAAGGTGATTCTTTTGTCAATTATTCCAACATTTGTTGTATATATCCAATATATACATATAACATATATATATATATATATAAACGCGGGCCTTTGCCGGAGGGCACTATGTAGCGGCACCACCTGCGTCGTCCCAGGGTCACTCCCGTGGACAACACAATCGTGATTTTAGCACTAGGAAAAATCATGGATAATTTAATTTGAGGGGTGGGCCTGGATACCTTATCACAAAAATGATGGATTGAATCATGGGCTCCATTGCCGATGTTGGGCCTACATCACCAAGCACAAACCATATTTGAGATTTATGATTGATATATTTAGGATTAGTAGCCAATCCTTTATTTATTTTTCCTGATTATGGAGGTCAATAATGTAAAATGACTGAAAACTCACTCCCTCATTTTATCCCCACTGTTTGAACAAAAAGCCTAGAAAAACCAAACTGTTCTTCAACAACCAAGCATTTGAACGACACAATTGTTATTTTAGAACTAGAGAAAACAATGGATGATGTTTAATGTGAGGGGTAGGCCCTCCTCGATATCTTATCACATAAATGTTGGATTGAATCACAGGCTTCGTTGTCAATCCTAAGCCTATATAAGAAATAAATAATAAGTATGGAAAACGATGGATGAAGTTTAATTTAAGGGGTAGGCCTCGTTGCCTAAATACCTTTTCACATTAATACTGGATTGAATCACGGGCTTCATTGTCAATCCTAGGCCTATATCAGCAAAAAAAGAATAAGTCGGGATAAAAAGGTGAATTCAATCGTGTACGGAAAACCAAACGAGCCTTATGATGTGAGAAAAAGAGAAGATAAGTAAGAAGAAAAACAATCCTACATATTTGTACTTGACCTGGTCACTCAAAACGGAACAAACCAGCCAACAACTTGAAGAAAACCCATTTTTTCCTCTCTGAATTTTGCAACAAATTTTGATGGATGTGATGGGAAATGGGGCCCAGAAAATCAGTTGTTGTGAGCCCCACCTTTCTGAGCTACTTTCCCTTTAATAACGTGTATAGTAGCAGAAGCCTCAGTTTCAGTTTCAGTTTTTATATTTATTGAAACTGCTACTTACGTTTTATTTCCCTGAATGAATCGCTGGCTGCAGCAGAAATTTGAGACCTATATAGCAAAACTACAAACTAGAGTGGGGTTTCAACTTTGAACCCAAAAAAGCTTTAGAGATAGAAAGATACCCCCTCGTGCAAAATCCCATTCTGCCACTCATTTGGCAGACAACACCCAATTTTGTTTCCCTTCTCTAGAGCTGTACTCAATCAAGTTCTCATTTTCATCCCCATTCATTTACTCTACTTCTCTTTTTTTTTTCTCTTTTTTTTTTTTTTTTTTTTTTGGAACCTTTCTGAGGACACATAGCTATTACAATAGACAAAATTGGGGTATGTCATAATTTTATGGATTCAACTTTGAAATCATATATTTCACAAATTTTAATATTAAATTTCAAGTTAAAAGTAAAATTAACCTATTAAACTCAAGATATCTTGTTTATGGCCGAGTTCCCATTTTTGGATCTTGGGCTCAAGCCCACATTCAAACTAAAATATATTATTCAAACTCGAGATTAGATTAAATACGGCCAAACCTCCTTTGAAACTCATGATGGAGATATCACGCATGAGTATTGTTTTTAACAATATTCAAGTTCACATATACGTATAATATCTTTTTTATGTAGTCAAAATATCAAAATATCAAAACAAGGAGACGATTTTCCCTTCCCAAAAAAAAAAAAAAAAAAAAAGAAAAACAACTGGGAGATGACTTTAGCGCATAAGGGGTTATACACGTTAAATTAGCTTATTAATGTAGATTATTATCACAATATTATGTGAACTACAAAAATGCTAAAAAATACGCTTACACTACAAAAGAAAAAAAAATCTACTTATCAACCGAAATAATTGTCACTAAATTTTACAGCTACATATAGCATATTCATAGAATAAAAAATATTATTTTCTCCCAAACTATACCGACCAATTACCGACAAATCTACAACAATTTTTAAATTTACCAATTGAAATATTATAGGTATTTACCAACAGTTTTAGATTTTGTTCGTAAATATTTACCTACAACGAGTTTACCTTTATTTTACACTTATCTTAATGCTTACATATTTTTCTATAGGTGAATTGATTTTTTCTTATAGTTAAACGCACTGATATGATTCTTGAATAAATTATTAGTTTAACTAGGTTAATTCAATTGACAATCTGAATTAACTCAAGTCAAAATTTTGATGATGGATCCAATTAACATACATACTCCCTCCGTCCCATAAAGATAGACAAATAGAACAATTCACACAGATTAAGAAAACACAATAAATGTAATTGGGATTATAATTTTTTCTATATTTTTTCTTTTTTGCCCTTTTTTCCTTATTAGTCTATTGCTGTGTAATTAATACTCTTAATAAGGAAACAAGTCTATAATTTGGGACGGACGAAAAAGGAAAGGTAGCCTATCTTTTTGGACGGAGGGAGTATTAGTCAAAGATTCTTTTTATCTCAATAGCTAAATAATATTTACCGGTAAAGTGATGGTACAGTAATTAAGCTTCATGACTAAATAAACTACATTGAATCAACTATTGCAAAAACTAGTAGCATTCAAATTTTTAACATTTGTAGTCCTAAATTTTAGTGTTCTATATCTGGATCTCTCAAATATTCAAGAAAAATATATAGCATATTCCACAAAGGCAACATGCAACTTAATAGTGCATTGCAGCATAGGGAAAGGTAAATTGAGATTTGAGCATGAGATTGTTAGGCTTGTGATAAATCATACATATGCCAAATGAAGATGCTCCACAATTGGTGGCTGTTGGCTATACATGCATCACGAATAGATATTTAAATGTAAAATCCAATTAGCTAGGTATCATTCCATTTATAAAACAATTCTTGCCATTTGCAAACTCACCCCATCATTTTCCTAAATTCTGTTTGGAGTTCTCCTATTATCCACCACAACACAAGTGACCTAAGGTAACACCCAAAAAATATTACATAATAGTCATAAAATGTTAAGGTAGCACTTTTTATGGTGATACACTTGCCCTTGCTACCTATAGTCTACGGTATCACTTTTAATAGTTTTAGTGACACTTTTTCTAAGTGTTACATTAAATATTCATCTATTGTAACAAGTTAAAAAAAATTATAACATATTACATATGATGAGTCTATTGTAGCACTTTGTTGTCAAAATATAAAACGCTTTTTTTTTTTTTTTTTTTGCAAAATGTAAAGCCTTTTTTGCAGCACCCTTTCTAGAATTTAACAAGTGATTTTTTGCTCCCAAGAAGCATCGAACCCAACACCTATGCTGTTTTGAAGTAGCACTTTGCCACTGGGGTAAGTTGATTCTTATTTCATCTTTTGCTTTGATTTTTATTTATACACACACACACACACACATATATATATATATATGTTATATATATTAAAAAATTATAATATATATTGTATATATTTAAATAATATTATACACTATAAATATAAATTTATATCATGTATTACGTATATTAGAAATTATATTATATTTAAAGAACATAATGAAAATAATAAAAACATCAATTAAGTTAATCAACAAATTGATTTTCCATTGGTAAAAATAAAATAAATTATAGAAATAAAAAATTAATTTACCGATGGAAAAAATCTATAAGTAATTACAGATGACATCAATTTTCATTGGTAATTTTTTAAAAAAGCAGTTGCTTGAAAAATTAAATTAATTTCCGTCGGTAAAATTATAAACATTAAATAAGAATAATAAATTTACTTAGGGATTTTTTCGTGGATATTACGACATAATTAATTATATTGTTAATTCTTTTTAAATAAAAGCTAAAAGAAAAATAAAAAATCTTCGGTAGTGCCTAGAATGATTTTATCGATAAAATCCGTGGGTCTTTTACAAGTTTCTTGTAATGTCATATGACATTTAGCAATTAATTATGTATCACTTATATATATACTCCATATAATAGAATTAATAGCAATAAGTTAAAAATTAACAAATAAATAATCAATATATTTTATTTATGAAATCTTAAATTATGTTAATGCTACAAGTATATTGACTAAAATCTGGTATACAATAAAAAGACAAAACAAAGGTTAAAAATCTATGAAAATTGGCATTTATTATTATCTATAGATTATTATTACTAAAACAATAAAAATAAAATAAAAAATAAGAAAAAAATTCTTTTGTCTTTACCTAATTTTGGGATATCAATTAACTAAATAAATCATTTGCATTATTTAATTAAGGTGTCCTAATTTTGTATTGCCAAAATAGCCAAAAATTGATAAAATGAATTAAATATAGTGTTAATTGAGTGTTATTTAATTAAAGTGATACATATTTGTGTTACCAACACAATAACAAAAAAAAGTGAGAGTTCAAAAGTCCTACTTATTTGAAACTGTTACATATTTATAAAGTGCTACAAAAATGTTATATAAATATTATAATGTAAAAGTGTTACAAACATGTGTTACATAATGTACTTTATGTAAAAAGTGCTATAATTTTGTGTTACCTAATGTCATTTATGTTGTTATTGCATTTGGTTTCAAAAATTAAAAATAGTACCACAAATGCCTGTTGCATGGCAAGTGACAATCCACCAACCTGATGGAGATTCAAAATCATTTCACATAAAAGTATGAACTCGGAGTAAAAATGGAAATTTGATTCATCTCTACACTCCTAGAGTAAACATTTTTAGATTGAAACTTGGACAATATCCATATCTGATTTATTATCAAGATAATAATAAGTAATAAAAATAATAGGACCAAAACGACAAAAGGGTCACAAGAACGACCCCATACCCTATTGTATAGTTACCCGTAAGTGTACAAGATATCAAATCAATCATCCAACTCTATTTTTTATTTGTAACATAAGAAAAGACGTCGATGAAATGAGGAAAGGAAATATTTTTATCATATACTATTCTCGAGAATTTCCACTAATGATTTTCTTTTTATTTTTTAAAAACAAAAATCCATCGAAATCTCCAAACCCAAAAAATCAGTGATTCACATTAGGACTTGATTAGAGTTGGGAAAAAAATTGAGGGAGAAATCTAAAATGTGAAAATAACATCAGGGGTGTCAATTTTTGTAAAGGGATGGATCCTCATCATGATGACGTCACTTTAACGCAGATCAAGGGCTCGCTGTCGTTCTCGTCACCATCACGAGGCAATGTTGTGTCACCACATCCTGCGCACGTGAGCAACTGCGCCCTCATGGCCTGGTACTCCCAGTTGGTGGTCCCCACCACATAGAGCATCAGCCCAGCACAACAAACTTGGGCCGAAAGTAGCCCAATCCAAAGCCCACAGAAGCCAACACCAAATAAGAACCCAAGCCCAATAGCCACGGGCATCCCCACGAGATAGAATGCACCGAGGTTCACATTAGCTGCGGTGGATGGGCGGGCTGTCCCTCGCACAACCCCACATCCAACGGTCTGGGGGCAATTCCCAAGCTCGCACAACCCTAGGATCGGCAACGCCGCCGATGTCAGCCGCACAATGTTGAGATCATCGGTGTACATTTGGGCCCACAAATTTCTCATCGACGTCGCAAACGTCATAGCGGATAAACCCATTAAGCCCGCTATGAAAATGGCGACAATGGCACAGACACGGGCCTTGTCGGGTCGGTTTGCCCCGAGCTCATTCCCAATCCGGGTCGAAACCGCTAAGCCAACGGAAGACGGGAACACGTAGAGCAACGACGTCGTTTGAATCAAGACGCCCATCGATGCCACTGTGGCTTTAGGGTCCACTAAGAGCCCACAAAGCACAATCATGATCTCATACCACCACCATTCGAGGCACACCGAAACACAGCTCGGCGCGGCTAGCCGAACGAGCGGCGCCCATCCGGTCAAGCACTTGAGGCTCGGCTTGGTCCAGGTTGGCAAGTGCAATCCATGAACCCAAATGTAGAGGACCAGTGCCACAAGCACAATCATGTTGGACGCGGCGGAAGCAGCCGCCACGCCAGCCACGCCGAGCCGAAGCCGAGAAACGAGCAAGAAATTGATGGGCAAGTGGAAAGCCGTCCCAACGAGGGAAGCCAGGGTAAGGGGATGAGTGATGCCTTGAGACCGAAGGTAAATCCTGATGGGGTGGATAAAAGAATTAGAGATAAGATCAGGGATGGAGAAAGCAAGATAGGTGTGGGCCAATCGCGTGATAGTGGGGTCTTGGTGCAAATAAAGAAAAATGTTGGAAATGTTGAGCCAAAGAAAAGTGATAGGAAGAGAGCAGAGTAGAAGGAAAATAACAGACCTCTGAAGGGTCAAAGAAAGAAGCTTTGGACGTTGAGCGCCAAAGGCTTGAGAACAAAGAGGCTCCATTCCAAGGGCTAAACCAGAAAGAACAGAATAGCCAGTTATGTTTGCAAAAGCAATGGCTAATGAGCCAGCGGCAAGTTCAGTATCACCGAGGTGGCCCAAAAATAGCATGGAAAGCATCGAGCGTGAGTACAGAATAAGGGATGTTAGGGCTATCGGAAAAGCTAGGTTGATAAGTGATTTTGTTTCAGTGAGAATCTCGGTTGGGGTGGGGAGATTGGTGTTTCTGATTTGTTGTTTGGTGGTGGCTTCATGGTGTTTGAATTCCAAGGTGGTGGGTACTGTTATTAGATCAAGATAGAGGTGGCACTGCGGCGGTGGTGGTGGCGGCGACGGTGGCTGTTTGTGATCGGAGACAGAGTTGGGATTGCACATAATGATCGAGATGAGGAAATTAATTCTTATTATATGTACTTGGTTAAGTGTTTTTTCTTGTTCAGATAAACTCTCATGAGAAGCACGCTTAATTCCACATACACTTGCTATATTGTGTGTGTGTGTGTGTCTGTGTGTATATATATCTATATATCTATCTAGTGTAGCATCTCTCACCACTCTTTCATTTTCTCCTCTTTGGTAGTATTAATAGGAGGTGAAGATGGGATATTTTTTCCTTTTTTATTGCATTTTTTAAATGGAATTTATTCTCTTTCCAATTTTACAGCCTTTTTGGGCTGGGATATTTTCCAAACATTTCTTTTTTTCTTTTGGTAGTTAAATTAATGTTGTGGGGGGTGGGGCTGGGGGTGGGCTCTTTTTGAAATGGGTAAAATTCACTTTACCCCCTTGTACTATTGAATTTGTATCAAATACCACCCTCTACTATTAAAACCTTCAAATACCTCCTTAAACTAGTAAATATATACTTGATGGACAAGAATACCCTTGAAATTATGAAATAACTAAAAGGTTTAATTCCACATCTTGTCTCTGCTACAATTAAACTCAATTAAATTGATTATATATTTTAATGATCTATGATTTTATTAGTAGCCAAACCTATAGTTAGATCAAAAATAAATAAAATGGAAAAATATAATTTCAAGAATATAGATAAGTACAATTAATTTTTATATATCAACTAATACAGATTTTTTTGTGAACAAAAAAATATAATTTTTTTTAAAATTTTAAACGAAAAAACCTTGTAGTACTCTCTGACGACTAAATAATAGTAATTTGATCTAAACACTAATCTTATTTAACTTCAAAATAAATAAATAATAGATTAATATATGAAACAACACATTATTTTATTAGAAAACATATTCGTTCAAATGAACTTATTTATGTTGTTTTAGAAAAAATCCTGGAGACTTCTTTTTCACTTCGTCGCTCAGTTCTAGATTGCATTAATATTTTACAAGATTTTTTTATTTATTATATAATATTAGTTTTTTTAAATTTAATACATAATTACACATCGTAATTTATCCATTAATATATTTAAATAATATATATGCACCATACTTAATAAAAATATATGTATAATTAAATAATATCTATTAATTTGATTCGAAAGTTAGATATTGAATGTAATATTAATATACATTTATGTAACGCGCGTGTATATTTTCAAAAGTTTAATGTGTATTCTCTTAATATTAAAGTTTTATTTTTAATTTATTTATTTCAATTAAATTTAATATTAATTTTATTTGTAAAATTGGCAATGAACAAAATTTGTGATTAAATTAACTGATATTCAACAAAGTATTTATAGCTTATAATAGAGGATGCAGTGTACCATTTAGCCTTTTATTTAAATCAAGGGTAA
Organism: Rehmannia glutinosa; assembly: GCA_016081115.2. Taxonomy (NCBI): domain Eukaryota; kingdom Viridiplantae; phylum Streptophyta; class Magnoliopsida; order Lamiales; family Orobanchaceae; genus Rehmannia; species Rehmannia glutinosa. The sequence continues at coordinate 63,140,399 of CM071927.1, forward strand.
CTTTGTCCATCAATATAATGTTATTGACTTGAGAGGGGTATTTGAAGGTTTTAATAGTAGAGGGGGTATTTGATACAAACCCAATAGTACAAGGGGTAAAGTGAATTTTACCCTTTTGAAATTGCAATAATAATGTTTTTTCTGGATTGGTTAGTTTATGAGGTAAAGAGAAGTCAGGAAAGATTGGCAGTCCCGAGTCTGCAATTTCCAATAATATTATTTGAAATGCAAAAATGGGGTGTTTTAACGAGAAATTATTACTGCTCAGGAGCAGTATTTGATCATTCATGGCTCACTGCCCTAATTTAATTTACCCATTAGCAAAAGCACACTGCACAACTATATACAGATTTACGTAAAAAGGAAAAACAGTTGTTTATGTTGACATGTGAGATGATAATCAAATTTTCCTCAACTGTTATAAGCTAAATGAAGATATGAAATCTCCAATGGCCGACCATGGACATAGTAATGGGGTGACCGATACACAAAAGTGGGGTGGGCCGAATAAAAAAAACCCAAATAAAAATATATAAATTCTACCTAATATTTTTTAGAAAACGGAAATTCTTACAAATTTATATATTTTCTTAAAAATATATGAATATTAATTGCTTATGCAATAGTTTCTTGACATTATGTCATTGTATGTGGTTATGGTATATTTTCGTTGAATTTGAAATTTTACTTCTAATAATAAACTATATATGTTTTCTCTTTTCTGTTAAAGAAAAAGGTAGGAAATTATTTTTTAATGTGTGTACATTATGGAAAATTCCATGGCTACATATATGTCTCCGGTTTCCACACATGGGATGCCTCTGGCGGTGAAAGGACAAAAGCGCCGAGTTTCGATTTTGGAGCATTTGAAAGTCGGATGTCATGTCTGGTAATTTGTATATATAGATGAGAATGGTATGTAGTAAGCCAATAATGGAGTGAAAAGATTTATCATAAAGTTTGACAAATATTAGTTTTTTTTTTTGGATACGTGTTGGAATACTTAAATCAAGTTATACTTTAACGATCGACAAACGACATTAATAAGAAATATATTGAGTGATAAAGCCAAAGTCGTCAATTGTGCGGTAGTAATTAATATTGTTTGTTTTGCTGTATTTATCATTTTCTAAATTTAATAGTTATGAATTTTGGTTCTAAACTTGCATGCTTGATAATTAGCAGTAGAGCAAATAATGGGGAATAACCAATCTGGATAAGACGATTTTTTTTCGACATATGAGATAAAAAATCATATATTCTATCCATTTTACTGTTCTTTTATCCAAATACTCCTACAACCAAAAGTAAAATACTCCTACAACCAAAAGTTAGTAATTACTTTTCTCGCTCTTGCCATTATTAAGAGTTTCAAGGTCTCTTTTGTTTCTTTCTCTTATCCATTTTTCCTTGCCAGCTCCCATTTCTCCCTTCTCTATTAGTAGACCATAAAACAAAAAAGTAATGTATCTAGGATGGCAATTCGAGTCATATTAGGGTTCACGAGTCGTGTTGAGACACGATAATTACATAAATTTGGCCAACCCAAATACGACCCGTTTAAATATTTGGATCAGATGGGTCAACTCGAACATGAACTGTTTAATACACGGGTAAACCAAACACGACCCAAAATGACCCGAAATGGCATGTATATTTTTCAACATTGATTAAACAATCTATTTCTTATGATAAAATAAGTATTTTCGGTTATTTATGTATTGTATATTAAATACATAATGAATTACAATCAAAATATGCAAATCATAATTTGGCTTGATATAAGGCTTATCAAATTAGGCCTCCAAGGAACATGGACAAATTTATAATAAGTTGCACTCCTACAATATGTTAACATTTAAATAAAAAAAACGCAATTAAGGTTCAAGAGAAAACACAAACTTATGATGCAATGAAAAGTTAATTAATTAACTAACCAAATATCAAAGTAGAATTTATTAGAAGTTTCTTCTTCAAACGGGTTAACGGGTTCGATGGGTCGATTCGGGGTCAACTCCGAAATAAACCCTTTTATTTTGTTAGGTTCAGATAGTGTTTTCATGTATGGGATTGTCACTCCTAAATGTATCTCGTTTTATTTCTTGTAACTTGTTTAATCATTTTTTTTGGTATGTCACAATATGGTTTTATATGTCACATAAAAGTTCGAATGTGTGAACAAGCTAGAATTTTCGAACTGTAGTTGTATGCCACCATACATAGTGAGAAATGGTTCAATTTTCATGTTGCCATATTATGTCATGTTACTTAATTGTATGTAATGTGGCAGGTTATGCATGCCACATTATAAATACGTAAGGTGGCATTGTATGCCATGTTATATAACATGACATTGTCTGTCATATTACATATGTATATGTATATATATATATATATAGGATTTGGTTCAAATGAGACCACCCTCCCTAGGTCAGACAGTGTGAACTCATCTTACCCACTGATCTTAAAAAATAAAGGGATGTGATTAATTTAGTTTTTTTAATTATTTCCTAATTTTCGCTGATTTTAAGGGTAAGATTGAAATTTTGTAATTCAAATTAGTGGTCCTAGCGGATTTTATGGCTGAAATTGACACTGCCGGATTTTGTGGCGGAATTTAAGGAACCTGTTTTCTTTCCAAATATTTTTATTTTACAGCATAGTTAGGGTTCTTCTACTGCATAATTAGACATCAAATAATGCATATTTAGTTATTTTGTTGGCACTATTTTACGAAAACAAGACATAATTGAATATACCATACTGCATATGTAGTTATATTACATTGCATAAATAGGTTCAATATAATGTATATTTAGTTATGAAAATGAGATGTTGCTTTTGGAAATTATAAAAATGGGATGTTACATAATGTACTGCATATTTAGTTATTCCACAATGCATAGATAGTTTATAGATAATACATAGTTAGTTGATTTTGTTGCATAGTTTATGACGTCTTGCATTGTTGGATATATTGTACTACATATTAGTTTTTTTACGCTGCATAGATAGTTTTCAGATAATGCATATTTGGTTGAGTTTTGTTGCATATTTAGTTTTCGAACTCACTGTTCGTTATTTCTCTGTAATATTGCACCGATTTTTCTTGTTTTTTCTCTGTAATTTTCATGAACTGTAATTTTTGAGTTCTTCACAGTTTTCTTTATTTGCGTTAATGGAGGAATGAGAGAGAGAGACGCGAGATTGGGGAAATTGGGAGATGTATGAGAGAGAAAGAGATTTGATTCCATTTTTGTAACTAACTTGTTATGTTATTTTACCCTACTACCCTTATATTGATTAAATTAATATTTTAATATATTTTTTATCCATTAAATCATACCCATTGATTAATAGTGGGGGATGGTTGAGATTAGTTCATTTTGTCTCACCTAGTGACATGGTCTCACTTGATCCCCCTATATATATATATACATATATATAGGGAGAGAGTTATATGAGACCACCTCATAGGGTAAGTCCATAGGGACCAATCCTAGCCACATATCAAGATTTTTCAATGGTTGTGATTTTAGAGCTAAAATTTCAGATTAAATGTTGGTAATTAGAGAAAGGGGTAAATTAGTCATCCTACAAAATTACCCAATATTCATGGGATTCTGTTCACATTATGATCACACAATCTATCCAAATCTCACATCAAATTCAACGTGAATAAATCTCACTTCCTTAATCATCCTCCTTCTTCTTCAACTCACTATTGTGAGAAATCATTCATCCTTCTTCTTCAACGCACTATTGTGTGAAAAAAGTTGCAGACAATTTGCCATAGTTGCTAGAGCTTGACTTCAGTTCGAAGTTTGCTTATGAAGATGTAATTTGATGCTTGTGTAGATGTGTCATTGTGTTTTTATATACCATTAACTACATAAGCACTCATAAGCAACAAATCCATACTACATAAGCAACAATCCTATACTACATAAGCAATAAATATACACTACGTATGCACCACAAATACATTAGCTACATAAGCAAGTCATAGCAAGAAACCCATACTACATAAGCAACAAGCCTATACTACATAAGCAACGAATATACACTACGTATGCACCACAAATACATTAACTACATAAGCAAGTCATAAGCAACAAACTCATACTACATAAGCAACAAGTCTATATTAGATAAGCAACAAATATACACTACGTGTATGCACCACGAATACATTAACTACATAAGCAACAAACCCATACTACATAAGCGATAAGCATATACTATATAAGCAACGAATATACACTACACATGCATCACAGATTCATTAACTACATAAGCAAGTCATAAGCAACAACCCTATACTACATAAGCAACAGATAAACTTTTTTGAAACTGAAATCGCTGGAGAGAGTGTATGCGTGAAGAGTAGGTGAAATCGCGTGAAAGAGGGAATGAAATCTTAGTAACTGATTCTAAAGTGCCAAATTACCACCCTACCCTTTTTAATTGCTGAAACAAAAAAATAAACATAAAAAGCCCTAGAAATCTGGACCACCCAAAATTGTTGATCTATGGTTAGGATGTGTCCCCACGGACTCACCCCAAGTAGGAGGACCTATTTGATCCATATCCTATATATATATATATATATATATATATATATATATAGATTTAGATCAAATAGGACTTGTATCCTGTGGTGATTACAGATTGATCTCTACCGTTGATAATTTAATGGCTGAGATTTTTTTCTTGACTTTAGGATGTGTGATACTAATTGATTGGCAATCGAGGTACTCTAGTAATTTTTCAGTGTTTTGGATAAGTAAAGAAGGACAAAACAGTAATATCAGTACCATTATTTCATGGACCAGTTAATTCCATATTCAGTTACGGAAAGGAGTATTGGACGATTTTTAATTCAAATTGGCAAGTTTGAGAGTTTTTCAAGTTTAGATTTTCCAAGAAGTAAGAATGTACTAAATATGCAGTAATAATATAGTACATATGCATGAATATATTTCATTCTATATTAAACAATTACATAAATAAAATAACATGATGAATGTTCTGAAAAAACATCAAATACATAGCAAGTATGCAAGAGTATATCAAACGAATCTATTAGTACATCAAACATGATAGAAACAATAAAAACTTGATAAATGTTCTAATTATGCATTGAATATATAGTAAATATACATGACCACATCAAACAACTCCATTTGATATATAAACAAGAAAAGGAAAAAAACATCATGTATATTCTAAATAATCACTAAATGTATAATGAATATGCACTAAAAATCATCGTGAGAAACTATATCTTCTTCACTGTGAAAACGAACGAGAGGAAGAGAACGAAGAAAGGAGAAGAAATATGTTTGGGGTTGCATCTACTGTAATTTGGTTTACTTAGTTTTCGTGATTGGTTGTATATCGGATGTAGTCAAATCAATTAAAATTCCTTCCATAAACTGTGTAACCTTTCCTTTTATAGATTGTTATCTAATAGTATTCTTTTACAAAACTAATATTATTGTTAATATATTAATTAAATAATGATTATTTATTTAGTTTAAAAGGAAAGATGATTGAGATGAGTTCACATGATGTGTTGGAAAGTATGACTAGGCATAATCGAGTTGAGAATGTTATAAATTATCAAGGTGCCAATTCAAGTTATATGCAGCTAATGACTACTCAAAACGTACATTGTATCCAAATGTTAGGGGATGGACTTTCAACATTCAATAGGATTAACTACAACTACATATACAATTTTGGTTTCAATCCTGAAGGGTGTACTGCATCTCAATTCGTAGAGTCAATCAGTGGTGTCTTGTGGAACATCTTCAACGCATACACCATTGTATAACAATACACCGAATATTGATCAACTCAAGCCAAGCTCACCTATAGTCATTGAACAACATAGAGAAAGATGTGCATAATTTAATGTCAATGAAGATGACTGTTATCTTGATTTTATTGTGATTGGGGCTAAGAGAGATGTAGTATTGCAAAAAATAATCATGATGGTCATGAAAATGATGGCGATAGTGAATGTGATAATGGTGGTGGTGCTGAATGTGATAATGCTACTACTGATGATGATGTTATTGTTGATGAGGGTAATAATCATTTTGAAGATGACCAAAAATGCACTAACTTGAAGAATCTTTTGAGTGGAGACGTAGATAAAGATAAATATTTGTAGAAAATCAAAATTAGGTTCCAGTTGAAGAAGAGGTGACCAAATCCATCCAGATATCTATATGAATGTCTGGGGTGATGATACTGAATGAGATTATAATAGGAACACAACAACAACTCCTACAGGATAAGGTTGGGTGATTCTAGGGGCATCCTAACACGTGTCACCTCATCGTGATGAATCTTATAGATTGGAAGCATCATGTGATACACTATGCCAAGGTGCAACATACATGACCAAAACTGAGTTGAAGGTGGCAGTTGACATTTATCACCTTTAAAATCAAGTTGAGTACCAAGTTGAACGTTCAGATGTGACTCGTTATTATGTGATTTGCAAATATGAACAATACTCTTTTCAAATGCGTGGATATGGAAAGAATTATGTCTAGAGAGTAGAAACAAATTGTCAACCACCATGAATGTCGTTGAATTTGAATGAAAATTCATCTAGGTAGGTGCATTCCAAAGTAGTCGGTCCATATTTTGCATCCAAATTACTAGTGGAGCGTCCTACTCTCGTTCCCAAAGATTTGATGGTAAAGTTGGAATCTCGACATGGCATAAAAGTGAATTATAGTATTGCATTTAGCGTAAAGCATCATGCTTTTGAGATGATATTTGGAGATAACAAAAAATTCATTGTAAATGTCGTGCATGGAGTTATAGGTTCATGACATCAATCTTAGCCAAAAAAATTAATTGTAGGTTTATAGCCAGGAAGGTATTTGTTTGTTCAGAATGCACTCAGACTATTATAGAAAATTGGTTTTATGAGTGACAGACTACTGCTAATGAAAGAAATCAAGAGTTAACACATAAAGCAATGAAAAAACTAAGTAGTCGAAACATGTCGTAGGATGAATGTCCAATATCTTAGTAGTGTGAAGTACAACATGATATATGGAATAAAGACGTATTTGGTTATTTTGTCCCAGAGAATATGCAGTTGTCGAGAGTATGAATATGAGTTGATGTCTTGTTGTCATGCATCTGCAACAATTAGGTACAATTTTACGCTCATAATATTCCGTAATAGTTTATAATTCATTCGATTTAATAACTATCTAAACATATTTTTGTCATTTACTTGTACATGAAAGCGAACCTCAATATTTATTCATTTGTTCCACATTATTTTAAAACTAAAATCTTTAAATAAATGTGGTCGGTTGAAGTGCTACTGTTGGGAAATTTATTTATTAGATTTTGATGATACCATGTAAAACTTAGACTAAGAAGTTGGCACCCTATTTTTCTTGTAATTTTGTATTGTAATAGATAGGACTGAAAGAGCTGAGTGAAGTCAGCTAAGTCAAGAATACAAGAAGTCAACTGCAGACTAGAGTAAAGACTCTGCTGTGTGTCAGCTGAGTATGGCCATGAAGGAAGACAAGGACTCGACTGAAGGAGAGCCAGCTGAGGAACAGTTGTGTAAAGTTTAAGGAAGTGTCAGCCAAGTCAATGAAAGGAGCCAAGTCTAACAGTTGAAGTGATAGTTGAGTCAATCTTATGATTGGAGAAGACTCAAGTCACAAGGGGTAAAGGCAGCAGTCAAGTCAAGACAACTGACATTGATCCGTTGGAAGGAAGTCAAGAATATAACTCGATATAGTAATATGTCCAAGCTGCCAGGTCTTAAAGTGTTTGGCCCAGAAACATTCAAAAGGAATAAGCCAATGGGAAACACTGAATCTTGTGCCAGATCCTGTAAAGCTACGAAGCCATTTAATACGAGGAAGGGTCAACATCACAAGTGCTGCAGACCAAGAAAAGACAAGCCAACGAACAAGAAGTGTCATTTAAAATTAGCCTATCTCTTCAACGGGCAAATTTCAAATGAGCACTATAAAAGGCTAAGGAAGCAATTGAGAAAAGGTTACCTTGCATACCTAAAAAATCGATCTTACATGTAATATTCAAGCAAACATAACCTGCAATATTCTCAAAGCTCATCATAGAATTCCTCAAGCCTAAAACTCGAGAAACTCGATCCAACACACGCTGTGAAGGAAAGATAACTTCAACCAGTTGAAGAGAAAACCTTTGAAGAACAAAAAGGGGTCTACTCTCCAAGTTCAGGGAGTTGTAGAAAGGTTCAAGGTCGAACCAGGAGATTCAAGTTTGTTGGAGGGCTGTGTGAACAAATCCAAGGACTTGAAGGGAGCAGAAGTAGCAAGGCAGCTGTCTTGCGAAGAAGCTGAGTCACAGGAGAAGCCAGCTGTGTGATCAAGGCTATCTCTAGACTGAGAACTGCTTTGTAACTTGATCTGTTACTTAGTGGATTCCTCCAGGAGTTGGGGAAGAGTTAGAGGAATTGCCCTATCCTCGAACCACTATAAAAATTACTCGTGTCATTTTACTTTCAACACTTACTTTCTTGCATATATTTTTTATATATGCTGCTAGTTAAATAGCTAATCCAACTGATAAATAGCAAGTGTTAAAAATAAGCTTTAATCAATCAAAACGGTGTTAAGTCTTCCGCTGTTAAAAACCAAATCAACTAAAGCTAAGTGTTAGCATAAGCAACCAAGTTATACTATCAACAACTCTATCGAGTCTGTTGAGTGGGTAACTTAGCTGAATATAGCCAACCTAATTGTCCCACAAAGACACAACTGATTTGAGTCAACTCTGTTGTAAATCTTAAAAAGACTAAAATTTGAAAATTTGATAAGGTTTATTCAACCCCCCTTTCTAAACCTTACACCACACCCCTTGGGACCTACAAGTGGTATCAGAACGGTTGGTTCATTGAGCCTTCCGCACTGGTTACTGAACTAGATCTCAATCTTTTTCAAAAGGTTTAACACTTGTGTTTTCAAAGTTTTGCATCTTTAAAAGCAAAGTTATTATCAAAGAGAGCTGAACATCACAGAGCTGACTATTAGAGAAATGATAATCAGAGAACCGATAGAGTTGATCAAAGAGCTGAAAACCTGTGTTGGAATTGCAGACAACCAGGACATTTTGCTGTTGACTACTCCTATCCACCAGTCAACAAATATAGAAATGAGGAAGAAAATAGAGTCTTCAGAGAGAAAATACAAGAAAATAAGAAAGCCATGTTGGTTGCTGAGACTGCTGAGCCGACCAAGTGCAAAGAAGCAGCAGACTCAGACAGTAGTGAAGCTGAATACTCAAGTGATACAGAGGAAGAGACTTTGATCTGCCTCATGGCCAAAGAACAAGATCAAGAAGATGAGGTACACTCTAACTTATCTCATTTTGATTCAGGTGATAGTGACTATGATACACACACTTCATCACCCACAGATCTTTATGTTTCATTAGGAAAAATGATGAAAGATTTTGAGCGCATTAAAACCTCACAAACACTTTTGAACGAGGAAAACATTCAGCTTAAAATCCAAAACTCACAGCTGACAAAAGAGCTGAGTACTCTGAGTCACATAGCTGATGAGAAAACTAAGCCGAAGGCTGAAAATGCCAAGATTATAGCAGAGTTAGATGCTACAGAAAAGAGAGAAAATGATCTCAAAAATGTGATTGCCTCATTTACAAAAGCAACCAAATCATTGGATGAACTTATTATGAGTCAAAAAGAATGTGGAGACAAGACATGCATAGGATTCAATTCCTTTGGGCATAGTTAAACTCCAAGAGTGACTTTGGAAAAAGGATCTTCAAGCAATGAAGGAAACCAAAACCCAAAACACCAAATGCTGCACCCACATTCACACCAAAACAAAATCACAATCATACTGGCCTTGGCTATAAAGGAAAAGGAAAGAAGCCAGTAGTGTATGCTGAAAGGACATCCGAGAAGAAATCCAGACAGGTCCATCAACAGTCAACTAAGAGAAAATACTCTGTAAGATCCAAACAGAGCTACCAAAAGCCCCAGAAATTTCATCAAAGAAATACATATGATGGGAATGGTAGAAACTATCCAAACCAAGATGATTGGAATAATGTGAGATATCAGCAAAGACCTATGGGATACAAGCCAAAATGGCAAAGACCTCAACCTTAGCAAAGGTCATTCCCAAGGAAAAAGAGCTATTATCAGCACACTTATGCACCCAAGCACTACACTCAGAAATTTCACAACTATCCCAAGAAAGCAATTGCTAAAACAAACACACAAAAGAGACAGTTGTATGATCCTAAAACCCTCAAGAATTTGCTAATGTGCATTATGATTATGATATCTTGATAGATGGCACCTCCTGAGTCGATCATCCGGCTATAGGTTAGTTGGAACATCTTATAGCACTAACCCTCCAGGACCCAGGCAAGTATGGGTACCTAAAAACTGATTTCCTTGATTGCAGGTTCAAGGAACAGCTGAGTGCCAAGGAACCTGGTACACGCATAGTGGCTGTTCCAGACATATGACATGAAATAAAAGAAATATGTCAAGATTCAAGGAGATCAAAGGTGCTAAAGTCATATTTGGAGGTAATGAAGCTCCAGGGGAGATCAAAGGCACATGATCCATCAAGAAGAATGGACAGGAGATCACATATGTTGCTTATGTTGAAGGTCTCAACTTCAACCTGTTAAGCATCAACCAACTCTATGATAAAGGCTACGACGTAGGATTCAACATGGGGATATGCCAGATCAAAGATGCTGAATCAAATGAAATTGTGCTGCAAGGAACAAGGCAAAAGAATATGTATGTAGTGGATTGGTCTATTGCTACACCAAACACATGTCTGCTAGCAAGGAGTACAACCAAATCCAGTTGGCCGTGGCATAAAAAGCTGAGTCACCTGAATTTCAAGACAATCAACAAGCTTGCAAGGAGTTTTCTTGTGGAAGAATTGCCAGACTCAGTGAACAAGAAAGAAAGCATATGTGATGCATGCCAGATGGGAAAGCAAATCAAATTATCATTCAAGGATAAGCCAAGTCCTTCTTCAACCAGGATATTGCATCTGTTGCATATGGATTTATTTGGTCTAGTTGAGCCAGCTAGCATCAGTGGAAAGAAATACACATTTGTGGTGGTGGATGACTATTCAAGATATACATAGACAATTTTCATGTGTAAAAAGAAGGAAACACTTTAGAAGTTACCTTAGCTGATGAGAAGAGTTCAAAATGAGAAGAGGCAAACCATTATAAAGATATGATCTGATAGGGGAACTGAGTTTGTCAATGGAATAATAACTCAGTATTGTGTTGAAAATAGTATTGCTCATGATTTATCGGCACAAGGACTCCACAAAGAATGGAGTAGCCGAAAAAGAAAAAAAAACTCAAGGAAGCTGCAAGGACAATGTTAGCTGAAGCTAGATTGCCTAAGAGATTTTGGGCTGAAGCCATAAATATAGCATGCTATACTCAGAATAGATGCATGATTATCAGGCAATTGACCAAGACTCCCTATGAGATTTGGGAAGGGAGAAAGCCAAATGTTGGATATTTTCAAGATATTTGGATGTAAATGCTTCATCCACAACAAGGGCAAGGACAATTTGAAAGTTTTTGATACTAAAGCTGATGAAGGTATCTTTTTGGGATACTCAGCTGAGAGTAAAGTCTATAGAGTGCTGAACAAGAAGACTATGGTCACAGAAGAGTCTATCCATGTGGTTTTTGATGAACCTAACATGAGTGGAGAAGACATTGATTAGTTAGCTGATAAGCAGAATCAACCAACTATGCAGAAGAGTCCTTATATTGAAGCAGATGAGAAAGCACTCAACCCTGATGATGATGAGATAGCTGAATCTCAAAGACAGCTGAAAGGTCTACAACTGAATGAAGATGAAGAAGCTGTTTAAGACAACTTAACTGCGAGACGGCTGAATCCAACAGACTTACTCCAACCTGATGTGAGATGGCCGAGAGACCATCCACCTGAGTTAATCATTGGAGATGTTAGAGATGGCATAAGAACCCGATCCAGAGCACAACATGAAGCAATGTTCATTTATTTTATTTCCCAAATAGAGCCTAAATAAGTGTCTCAAGCATTGGAAGACACACATTGGATTCAGGCCATGCAAGAAGAGCTGAATTAGTTTGAAAGGAACAAAGTATGAGAATTAGTTCAAAGGCCAACCCACCAAAATGTTATTGGTACTAAGTAGGTATTCAGGAACAAAATGAATGAAGAAGGATCTGTTGTAAGAAACAAAGCAATATTGGTAGCCAAAGGGTATTGCCAAGAAGAAGGTATAGATTTTGATGAAACCTCTGCTCCTGTTGCCAGATTGGAAGTAATAAGGATGTTTCTTGCTTATGCTACACATAAAAACTTCACTGTATATCAAATGGATGTGAAGAGTGAATTTCCAAATGGACTGCTAGAGAAAGAAGTCTATGTTGATCAACCTCCAGGTTTTGAGCAGAAAACTATTGGAGATAAAGCCTACAAGCTCAAGAAAGTATTATATGGATTGAAACAAGCACCAAGAGCATGGTATGATACATTGTCTCAGTTTCTAATTGACAATGGATTCACCAAAGGAAAGGTTGATAGAACACTCTTCAGGATTCAAGATGGAGAAAGTATACTACTTGTTCAAATATATGTGGATGATATCATATTTGGATCCACAAACAAAGAGCTGTGTGCCAAGTTCTCAAACATCATGCAAGGCAAATTTGAGATGAGCATGATGGGAGATCTGACTTTCTTCTTAGGACTTCAAGTCAAGCAATTGAAGGATGGAGCCTTCATAAGCCAAACAAAGTATACCATAGATTTAATGAAGAATTTTGGTATGGAAGAGAAGCCATCAATAAAAATTCCTATGAATACATCAGTCAAGATGGACATAGATGCAGATGACAGAGATGTTGATCAAACCAGATATAGAGCTCTCATTAGATAATTGCCCTATCTAACAGCAAGCAGGCCGGACATCACCTTTGCAGTAGGTGTATGTGCCATATTTCAATCCCCAAAAGAAAGTCACATGACTGCAGCTAAGAGAATCCTAAGATATTTGAAGGGATGCCAAGAAGTTGGCTTATGGTATCCAAAGGAAGGATGATTCAAGCTGGTAGGACACTCAGACTCAGACTATGTTGGATGTAGAGTTGACAGGAAGAGTACTTTAGGTACATGTCAAATGCTTGGAAACAGATTAGTTTATTGGTTTAGTAAGAAACAAAATTCAATAGCTACATTGCTGGGAAATTTATTTGATAGATTTTGATGAATGCCATGTAAAACTTAAACTAGAAAGTTGGCACCCCATTTTCCTTGTAATTTTCATTGTAAAAGATAGGGTTGGAAAAGTTTGAGTCAAGTCGGCTATGCCTGAAATACAAGAATCAATCAAGATCAAGTGAAGACTCTGTTGTGGAACAACCGAGTATGGCCAAGAAGGAAGATCAAGAAATTGATCAAGATGTATCACCGAGGAACAAATTGTGAGAAAGTGTCGGTCTAAGTCATCTTAAGAAGCCAAGTCACAAGTTGAAAGTGACAATTGAGTCTTTAAATGATTGAAGCGACTCAAGTCACTCCAGGAAATAGGCGTGCGAACAAGAGAAGTCAACTAAAAGGAATCCGTTACATACGTAAGTCAAGAACATTACTTAAATAAGTAATAATTCCATCTTTGCCAGTCTTAAAGTGCTCGTCTCGAAGCGTGCAAAAGGAATAAACCAATGGGAAGCACGCACCTCGTGTCAGAACCTGAAAAGCTAAACATTCATTTAATACGAGGAAAGGTCTACATCTCAAGATTGAAGACCAAGAAAAGACAAGCCAACGAATACAAGTGTCTTTTGAAAATCAACGTATCTCTTCAACGGGCATTTTTGAAAGTTCACTATAAAAGGCCGAGGAAACTCATTGAGAAAAGGTTACTCAACCACGAATAAGCAAGCAATATTCAAACTATAATCTACAAATATTCTCAAAAATATTCAAGCAAATCCTCAAGCCTAAAACTCGAAGGAAATCAATCCAACACAAAGTTGTGAAGGAGAGACTACTAAAAACTGTTGAAGAGGAAACTTTTGAAGAATCAAAAGGGGTCTACTTTCTAAGAAGGATTGTAGGAAGGCTCAAGGTCGAACCAGTCTCAAGTTATTGGAGGGCTTCGTGATCAAATCCAAGAAGCTTGAGAAAGTGAGCTGAAGTAGCAAGGCAGCTGCCCTGTGAAGAAGCTGAGTCGGAAGAGAAGCCAGTTGTGTGACCAAGGCATCTCTAGTCTGAGTCCAAGGAGCAAGTCAGTTGTGTGATCAAGACTTGTCTCTAGATTGATAACCACTTTGTGAACTGATCATTACTTAGTGGATTCCTCCAGGAGTTGGAGAAGAGAGGATTAGAAGAATTACCCCATCTTCGAACCTCTATAAAAATCATTTGTGTCATTTACATTTCAGCACTTGTATTTCTGCATACTTACTTATATCTGCTAATAATTTGCTATCCAACTGATAAATAACTAAGTGCTAAAATCAAGTGTTAAAACAAGTTTAAATCAAATTCAAGGGTGTTAAATCTTCCGCTGATAAAATCAACACAACCTAGTTAAGGTTTAGGTTAAACAACTGAGTTATTCTATCAGCAGCTCTATCGAGTCTGTTGAGTGGCTAACTCTGCTGAATAACTAACTTAGTTGTCCCTCAAGGACTTAGCTGTGTGAGTGTTAACTACGTAAAATCTTAAAAGGACTAAAATCGAAAAAGTGGTAAGGTTTATTCAACCCCCCCTCTTAAACCTTACTCACACCCCTTGGGACCTACAAGTGGTATCAGAGCGGTTGGTTCATTGAGCCTTCCGCACTGGTTACTGAACTAGATCTCTATCTTTTCTAAAAGATTTTTAACACTTGTATTTTCAAAATCTTTCACTCTTAGCAAAAGTTATTATCATGGAAACAAATCTGACACGCATTCCTACATTCACTGTTGAGGAATTTGATGACTGGAAAATTCATATGCAGGCTCATCTATTAGCTTTACATGATGAAATGTGGCTAATGATAGAGGATGGGCCACTGCAAATACTTAAGGTGAACACAACTGTAAGAATAGCAGCTGTAGTAGCAGAAGCAGAAGAAGACAGACCAGCTACGGTTGAAAAGCCAAGGACTGAGTGGACCAATGATGACAGAAAGAGATACAACTTGGATAATGTGGCCAAGGACATTCTCTACAAGACATTGGACAAAGCAATGTTCAATAAACTCAAATCTTGCAAATCTGCAAAAGAAATCTGGGATAAATTAACTTTAATTTGTGAAGGATCTGAGCAAATTAAAGAAAATAAATTTTCTGTAGCTGTACAAAAAATTGAAAACTTTAAAATGCTTACAGGTGAAACCTTGGATCAGCTGGATGCCAGATTCACTGAAATCACAAATGAGCTATCAGCACTTGGGAAAGAATATACACAAAAGAAAATGTGTATGAAGATTCTAAGAAGCCTCCCAGCTGAATGGGAAATGAAGGTTATGGCCCTGAGACATTCAATAAACCTCACAACAACATCCAATCATGAGCTATTCTCAGATCTCAAAGCTTATGAGTTTGAACTGAGAAAAAAAGATCAAGAGGAGACAGCTGTACCCAAAACAGCTGCACTTATAGTCAAAAAAGATCAAGGAAGCCATAGACCAGGAGGAGATTGCCCTGATGGTTAAAAGATTCAACAAGTACTTCAATAAGAACTATAAAAGAAACAAGGGTGAATCCTTCAGGAGACATTTAGCTCCCTCCAAGTCAAGGGAAGACATGCCACCCAAGAGAGCTGAGCATCAAAGGATTGAATATCAGAGAGCTGATAACCCAAGGACAGAAAGAGCTGATCAAAGAGCTGAGAACCTGTGTTGGAACTGCAGACAACCAGGACATTTTGCAATTGACTGTTCCTATCCACCAGTCAATAAGTACAGGAATGAAGAAGAAAGAAAAGTCTTTAGAGAGAAGATAGGAAAAGAAGAAAGCCATGTTGGTCACCGAGATCTATTTGAGACAGATAAGTCGAAAGAAACAACGAGACTTAGAGAGTAGTGAAGCTGACTACTCAAGTGATTCGGAAGAAGAAGCAATGATCTGTCTAATGGCTAAAGAACAAGATCAACTAGACCAAGAAGATGAGGTACACTCTAACTCATCTCATTCAGATTCTAGTTATAATGATTGTGATACACGCACTTCATCACCCACTGATCTTTATGATTCATTAGGCAAAATGATGAAAGACTTTGAGCACATTAAATCCTCACACACACTATTAAATGAGGAAAACAGCCAACTCAAAAGCCAGAACTCACAGCTGACTAAGGAGCTGAGTACTCTAAGTCGCATAGGCCGAGAAACAAAGAGCTAAAGGATGAAAATGCTAAACTAATAACAGAGATAGCTGCTATAGAAAAGAGGGAAAGTGATCTCAAAAATGTGATTGCCTCATTTACAAAGGCATCTAAATCATTGGATGACCTTATTATGAGCCAGAAAGAGTGTTGAGATAAGACAGGCATAGGATTCAATTCCTTTGTGCACAGTCAAACTCCTAGAGTGACTTTGGAAAAGGGATCTTCAAGTAATAAAGCATCTCAAAAACCCAAAACACCAAATGTTGCACCCACATTCATTCCAAAGCACAATCACAAACAAACTGGCCTTGGATATAAAGGAAAAGGAAAACAGCCAATTGAGTATCCTGAGAGGACAGCTGAGAAGAAATCTAGCAGAGTTCCTCAGCAAACTCCAAATAGAAAGTACTCTGTGAAGAATAAACTCGAGCTACCAAAAACCCCAGAAGTTTTATCAAAGAAACACATATGATGGGAATGGTAGAAACTACCCAAACCAAACTGATTGGAATAATGTGAAAAATCAGAAAAGACCAATGGAATACAAGCCTAAATGGCAAAGACCTAGACCTCAACAAAGGTCACTTCAAAGGCAAAAGAGCTATTATCAGCACACATATGCACCCAGGCACTACACTCAAACATATCACAACTACCCAAAGAAGGCAATTGCTAAAACACACACACATGCATACAGACAAAAGAGACAGTTGTATGAACCTAAAGCCCCCAAGCAATTTGCCAAAGTGAATTATGATTATGGCACAGATAGATGGAAACCTCTTAGAATCAAGTCATTTGGCTATAGGTTGGTTGGATCAACTTACAACACTAACCCCTCAGGACCCATGCAAGTATGGGTTTTTCTTTGATTGCAGGTTCAAGGAACAGCTAAGTGCCAAGGAACCTGGTACATGGATAGTGGCTGTTCCAGACATATGACAGGAAACAAGAAAAATCTGTCAAGATTCAAGGAGATTAGAGGTGCAAAAGTCGTATTTGGAGGAAATGAAGCTCCAGGGGAAATAAAAGGCACTGGATCCATCAAGAAGAATGAATTAGAAATCACAGATGTTGCTTATGTTGAAGGTCTCAACTTAAGCATCAGCCAACTCTGTGACAAAGGCTACAATGTTGAATTCAATATGGGAGTGTGCCGATTAAAGGTACTTGAATCAAATGAAATAGTCTTGGCAAGATCTAGACAAAAAAAATATGTATGTGGTAGATTGGTCTCTCGCCACACCAAGTACTGTCAGCTAGCAAAGAGCACAACCGAATCAAGTTGGGTACACAAGAAGTGAGTCATTCGAACTTCAAGACAATCAACAAGCTTGCAAGGAGTCATCTTGTGGAAGGATTGCCGATTCGATGTACAAGAAAGAAGAAAGTGTATGTGATGCATGCGGATGGGAAAGCGATAAAATGTTCATTCAAGGAGAAGCCTAGTCCTTCTTCAACAAGGATATTACATCTGTTGCATATGGATCTATTTGGTCCTGTTGTAGCAGCCAACATAAGGGGAAAGAAATACACCTTAGTGTTGGTAGATGATTATTCAAGATATACATGGACAGTCTTCATGTGCAAAACGAAGGAAACTTTGCAGAAGTTACCACAACTGACGAAAAGAGTTCAAAATGAAAAGAGTCAAACCATTATAACAATAAGGTCTGATAGAGGAACTGAGTTTGTCAATGGAATAATAACTCAGTACTGTGTTGAAAATGGTATTGCTCATGAGTTATCTGCAGCAAGGACTCCACAGTAGAATGGAGTAGCTGAAAGTAGGAACATAACTCTCAAAGAAGCTGCAAGAACCATGTTAGCTAAAGCTGGATTGCCTAAGAGATTTTGGGCTGAAGCCATCAACACTGCATGCTATACTCAAAATAGATGCATGATCAATAGGCAATTGACCAAAACTCCCTATGAAATATGGACAGGGAGAAAGCCAAATGTTGCATATTTTAGAATATTTGGAAGTAAATGCTTCATCCACAATAATGGCAAGGATAATCTAAAGGCTTTTGATGCTAAAGCTGATGAAGGTATCTTTTTGGGATACTCAGCTGAGAGCAAAGCCTGTAGAGTGCTGAATAAGAGGACTATGGTCACATAAGAGTCTATTCATGTGGTTTTTGATGAACCTAATGTGAATGGAGAACACATTGAAGAGTTAGCTGGTAAGCTGAATCAACCAACTATGCAGAAGTGTCCTTATGTTGAAGCCGAAGTAAGAGTAATCAGCCAAGATGAAGATGAGATAGCTCAATCTCAAAGACAGCTGGAAAGTCTACAGCTGAATGATGATGAAAAAGCTGCTCAAGACAACGCAACTGCAAGACAGCTGAACCCAGCTGACTTACTTCAACTTGATGTGAGATGGCTGAGAGACCATCCACCAGAGCTAGTCATTGGAGATGTTAGAGATGGTGTAAGAACCAGATCCAGAGCTCAACAAGAAACAATGTTCACTTGTTTTATTTCCGAAATAGAGCCAAAAGATGTGTCTCAAGCACTGGATGATTCACATTAGATTCAAGCCATGCAAGAAGAGCTGAATCAGTTTGAAAGGAACAAAGTATGGGAATTGGTGCAGAAACCAACCCATCAGAATGTTATTGACACAAAATGGGTTTTCAGAAACAAGATGAATGAGGAAGGATCTGTGGTAAGAAACAAAGCAAGATTGGTAGCCAAAGGGTATTGCTAAGAAGAGGGAACCGATTTTGATGAAACCTTTGTTCTTGTTGCAAGATTAGAAGCAATAAGGATGTTTCTTGCCTATGCTGCTCACAATAACTTCACTGTATATCAAATGGATGTGAAAAGTGCATTCCTAAATGGACTGTTAGAGGAAGAAGTCTATGTTGAACAACCTCCAGGTTTTGAGCAAAAGACTATTGGAGATAAGGTGTACAAGCTCAAGAAAGCATTATATGAATTCAAACAGGCACCAAAAGCATGGTATGATACATTGTCTCAGTTTCTAACTGACAATGGATTCACCAAAGTCAAAGTGGACATAACACTCTTCAAAATTCAAGATGGAGAGAGTATTCTGCTTGTTCAAATATATGTGGATGATATCATTTTTGGATCCACAAACAAAGAGCTATTTGATAAGTTCTCAAACCTCATGCAAGACAAATTTAAAATGAGCATGATGGGAGAACTGACTTTCTTCCTAGGACTTCAAGTTAAGCAATTGAAGGATGGAACTTTCATAAGTCAAACAAAGTACACCAGAGATTTAATGAAGAAATTTGGTATGGAAGAGAAGTCTTCTGTGAAAAAACCAATGAACACATCAGTCAAAATGGACATGGATGCAGATGGCAATGCTGTAGATCAACCAAGATACAGAGCACTTATTGGATCACTGTTCTATTTAACAGCCAACAGACAAGACATCACCTTTGCAGTAGGTGTATGTGCAAGATTTCAACCTACACCAAAGGAGAGCCACATGACTGCAGCTAAGAGAATCCTAAGATATTTGAAGGGATGCCAGGAAGTTGTCTTATAGTATCCAAAGGAAGGTGGATTCAAGCTTATTGGTTAGTCAGACTCAGACTATGCTGGATGTAGAGTTGACAGGAAGAGTACTTCAGGTACATGTCAAATGCTTGGAAACAGATTAGTTTCCTAGTTTAGCAAGAAGCAAAACTCAATAGCCACATCCACAAACAAGCAGAGTACATAGTCAAGGCAAAAGTGCCCAAGTCTTATGGATGAGAAAGCGGTGAGAGATTATGAAATTGAAGAAAAAGAAATTCCAATTATGTGTGATAACACAAGTGCTATTGCAATCACTCGAAATCTCGTGTTGCATTCAAGAACAAAGCACATTGATGTCGATATCATTTTATAAGAGATCATGTTGAAAAGAAAGACATCACTTTGGAATATATCTCAACCGATAAGCGATTAGTGACATATTCACCAAGCCCTTATGTGAATCAAGATTTGAAGAGCTTAAGCATGAGCTAGGGTAAATTGAACACTAAAAGACTCAATCGAAGATGTGAATCATTTTATAAGTCATCTCGGAAAGTCATCTCAGACGAGTTAGGCGACAAATTGAGTCATTTAATGAAAAGAGAGAAGATGAGTTAAGCCATTTTTGAGATAAGCTGAGTCATTTATGAGCTAAGTAACAAAAACGCAGTCGTTTTAAATGAGCGGGAATATTTTTAAGGATGACGTCAGCGTAATAATGATGGGTACAAATCAAAAGTCAGACAAAAAACATATGATTGGATATAAATGCTGCTACATTAAATGCGAGGAATTAAATGCGGTTTGACGTGCTAAATCTGAGCCGTTGATCTTGATCAAATTTCAAAAATAAAAAACCCGTCCTTTCATAACCCTTATATACGGTTTTCAGTCTTCTCTCTCACACTTTACTGAAACTGTTCATCTTTCAAGCAAAAGAAAGCAAGTTCTTTTCTCTCTCGCAAACCCTACGTGTTCTCAAGCCAGTTTATCAAGTTTTAATTGGTAAAATTATCTACAAATGGCACCAAAGTTCAATTTTGTCAAGTTATCGAAGCAAATCCACTCAGGATCGTTTGTGGATTTTGAAGTCATGGTGAAGCAGGGTTCGGATGAAACCCTAGTGAAAAGATCGCAGAAATATTGGAAAAGCCCAGTCTTAAGGCTTTTCTGACTTTGGAGTACGCTCACCTATCTTGAAGAGGTGGCGCAGTTCTACGTGAATGCGGAGGTGCGGGACGAAGGCATCAAGTCTTCTGTCCACCGCAATGACATTATGATAACTGCTAAAGACCTTGCGGAGCACTGTTTGTTGCCGTCTGAGGGCATGTATGAGATAAACGAAGCTGATGTTGACTTGACTGCTGCATGGAAAGAGGTAGCCAAACCTGAGTGTGCTACTAAGGTGGTTTACACAGCTGAGAAGAAATTGCTGAAGGACGACTATCACAAATTGATGGATGTCGTCTCTAAGTGTGTAGACATGAAGTTTGGCAGCTTCAACCAACTGTCAAAGACTAAGCTGATCATCATGGTTGCGATCATGCAGGGCAAGAAAGTTAACGGGGCTGAATTCATGTACAGCAGACTCTGCCAGAACGTTGTAAATAAGTCATAAAAGGATGACGGATCCTTTGGAGGATCTCTCGGTTATGGCCTGGTGATTGGCCACCTGATGGAAGTGAAGGGCATTCCCCTTCAACATGGAAAACCTTTCCATGAAAATAAAAAGATGTTCAGGGCTAATCTCTCAGGAGCCCAGAAGAGAGCCCATGCGAAGAGGGCGGATACCAGTGAGGGAGAATCAGCTGACCCCGAGGACACAACTGTTACCTTCCCTCCCAAGAAGAAAGCTGCCCCTGCAGCTGCGAAGAAACAGATGCACCTGCCCCTGCAGACGAGTCGCCTGCCCGAGCAGCCGTGTCTCCTGCCCGAGCAGCCGTGTCTACTGCCCCTGCAGCCGAGGCTGAGAAGGAAGCCCAAATCCCTTCTCCATCCATACACAAGAAAAGGACTGCCAAGCCCAGGAAGGCAGCTCGGTCAAGATGGATGCCCCGACCCCCGCCGCTAAAGAATCCGAGGAAGAAACAGAACCAGAAATTCCTCTGGTTAAAACTAAAAGAAGAAGGATTGTCAAGCTTTCAGAGCGTGAGAAGACAGCTGAGTCTACCACTCAGCTGGAGAAAGCTTCTGAATCGCTGATACTCAGGAAGTGCAGTCTCCTGAAGTAGTCGATGAAACTGCCAAGTCTGCTGAGGGTGATCAGCAGAGGCCCATAGAAGACCCAGCTGTGGAGAGGACAACTGAGGATAAAGAAGCAACTGAGATAACTGAATCTCCAGTTGAAAAAGTTGTCTCTCCGCTTTGCTACGACGGCGACTGGCGACGGTGAAGAGCAACAGTATCCTGCCTTTCATCCCTGAGAAGGAAGGACAAGAAGAAGATGATGATGATGATATCATCATGTATTCTCCAGTGTACCCAGACATTCAACGCTGTCTACGTGAATGAAGGCGTGGAAGCTAAGCCACTCTAGGGTGCAGTTTGAACGCCCTGAGTTTATCGAAGAAAAGGAGGAGTAACTCCAATTTCTCGGAGTCAACACTGTGCTTCAGGCCCTTGATGAAGATAACTGCTTGGACATTCTACAAATCTTCAAGGAGAAGGATCAAGCCAAAGCAGTCGAGGAAGCAGAAGCTCGCAAAAAAGCCAAGATATGCACGCTCACTAGAACTCTAGAACACACTCACTCTCATCTTGATGTGTTCTCGAGAGAGTGATGAAGACATGGATCCCATTCTTTGCAATAGAGAAGTCGGACATGCAACAAGCTCTGAGGGAATCCAGGATAATGCATGAGCAATATGAAGGACCAAGAGAGTCCTCACAATCTCTCCTGCAGACCGATCCTTTGGGAGTAGCACAACATATTGCCTCGATCGTTCTGCGCTACGTCCCCCGTCGATCGAGGATGGTTCCAAGGAATCCGGCGATGAAACCGGGAATTTGGGCACCCAAGTTGAGCCAACCCCTCATCAAGGTGTTTTACCAAACTACCCAAGAAGAGTGACCCCATCATCAGAACCTCACCGGTGGTGTGCCAAGGAGAAACTCCCTACACTGCGCAGGGTTGGAGGATCTTTGCATGACTCCATATTAAAGAAAGGAGTCGAAGTGGAAACTAAAAAAGAACCACAACAAGTTAACATTGATGAAGCTCGATCGTTGAGTTTGTCCCGGTGAAGTGTCACCGCTTTGCAGCCGAGGACACCGTTTTGTTGTAGTCGAGGCACATGATGGAAATGCCCCGGGAGTTAACACTCTGGGTAGTGAAAGTGCAATCCAAGGGGTTGAGACTCCTTTGGATGCCATGGTCTAAGACCCTAAGATAGCTGCGACTGTCGAAGGAAATGTAGAAGGCCTCTCTGCAGTTGAGACTGCTAGAGGTGTTGAAGGCCCAAGCGAAGTTGAGACCTCCCTAGGTAAAGCTCAAGAAGTTCAGAACATCCCTGCTGTTAACATTGCTGAATCTGAGAAGGAGATTAGTGCACTTCATGACTCCTAGGAAAACCCTGACATATCATTTCTGGGGTCTGAAGATGAAGCTGAGTCCACACCTGTTGAACATCAAAAGGACTCAGCTGAGGATATTCTCCGACAGACGAGTCAGTCGAGTTTTAAAGCTTCTCGTCAAACATTCAACTTCGATGATGAACCAAGCCCCAAAGTTTCATCATCATCCGATGATGCTGATATTGTAGCCGAGGACCCGGTACTTCACTTAGAAAAATCCATTGAGGCCGAAGAAGTCATTAAGACAAAGTCTCGATCGATTGGCCAACCCACTCAACAAGACCCAGCTGTACCCGGGTCATCTGCGCAGGCTCCCACAGCTGCAATAATATCGACTCCACCAAAAACATCACAGGCACAGACCGCAATTTCAATCCCTTATGTGCAAGATGATACTTTTGAGCAATTATTTCCCTTTTTGATCGAGCTGCCTGAGCTAGAGGAAGAGACCGCTAAGGAGCATCAATGTTTCACAATCCGAGAAGATCCTTTCATCCCTACCGACTCAATTGTGCCAACAAACTTTGATTTCAATCTTGAATGGCCGACTTGACTGACTCAGTGTGACAAATTGAGATCCGAGAAGTCTTCAAGAAGATCTCAGCGAGATTGAAAAGATCGAACGGCACCAGCCACACTAGATTTGCGTCTGGACAATAGAGATGCCACCCTCACAGCAGATTTGAGAGGGATAGTGGTAAGGATCAGGGAGTGGTGTCAGCAGCAGAGTGCCATGCGATATGATCAAGTTCGCTATTTCAAGGCATTGTACGATAAAATGCTTGTTCAGAGTGCTGATAATGCTGATATGAAGCAGAGGACGCAGGCGTATATGGAGAGATTGCATGCCTCCCACACACAACCGAAATGGAGTTATGTGTGAATTCCATCGAAAAGAAATTCTCGCGTCTTGAGGAGACCATGAATGCAAAGTTCAGCCTTCTCATGGTGAAATGAAACCGTGGCAACCCGAGTCAAAGGCCACTCGTTCAGAATTTCGAACAGCTCATGCCACAACAGAATCCAAGCAGAACTCCACTCTCAGCAGACTCGACTTCATGCTCGCATGAATGTTCCCAGGGGTCTCTCTCTCCTTTGATGATGCCAAAAAGGTGGAAGAGGAGTACCTAAGGAATTTGAAAGAAGAAACAGCTGCTGAGAAGAAGAAGGGAAAGGCAGCTGAGGGGTAACATTCGAAGGACATGACTTTAATGATTGCTAAAACCCCTCAGCAAACTTCCAGTGACTCTGCCAATCAAACACTCTGCTGTGCCCATGTCAAAGAAAATAAATATTGTAGAAGCAAATCAGTCAGAGTTCGATAAAAAGATGGATGCCCGCATTGAAGCAGTGATGAAACAATTCGGTGGCATTCTGGCAGGGAAGGATCAAGATGCTATTCCGGCAGGGAAGGATCAAGATGCTATTCCATCGAAGACTATTTCCAGAAGATGTCTGTAGCCTAAGCCTGGGATCTGTACTGGGAGAAGGGTCTTAAGTTGTGCGAAGAAGGCGATAGGTAAAGAGACTACCAAAGCGACCATTCAAATTGGTAAACATGAAGACTCTGTCAATATACACCCAGAGGAGGAGGAAGAAGCGGTGGAGGAAGAGGTTTTCGACCTAGACCTCTACCCAAAAATATCGAATATGTAGACCCCGACAAGAAGGGAAGGATCTACTAGGCTGGGTATGATGAAGTAGCGAATCTGGAAGTGGCTAGGAAAAATGTTGACTACGTGAAAAGAATAGAAGAGGAAAACAGAAGACAAGACCAGCTATGGAAAGAGAGGCAAGAGAGGAAGCGAAAAGACGATGCTGCGAAGAGAGCCTATGAAAAGAAGAAAGCAGCTGAAGAAGAAAGAAAAAGAAAGAAAGCTGATGATGACAGAGCTGAAGAGGAAAGAAGGAGGCAGCGAAGACGATGAAGTGATGTTGCGAACCCTTCATGTATTTTACTCTTGTAAATACATTTTTGTGTAAGTCATCTGTATATTCAATAAAGATGTTTTGTAATTTCTCTCTTTGTATCTGTATCCTAGCATAGATGTTTGTAATCTGCTTAGATTTAAATATGCTCTGATACACTTTGTAAACAACTGTGTAAAGGACAAGAATGCTATGATCAATAAAATGATTGATTCTACGCATACATTCCTTGTTACTGCATTGTCTGTATGTATCTTTGTTGTTTACATGTTGTTTAATGTTTTTAAGTTTTGGCATCATCAAAAAGAGGGAAATTGTTGGGAAATTTATCTGATAGATTTTGATGAATGCCATGTAAAACTTAAACTAGAAAGTTGACACCCCATTTTCCTTGTAATTTTCATTGTAATAGATAGGGCTGGAAAAGCTGAGTCAAGTCAGTTATGCCTGTAAATACAAGAAGTCAACTGAACACTGAAGTGAAGACTCCGCTGTGGAACAACTGAGTATGGCCAAGAAGGAAGATCAAGAACTTGACTAAAGATGTATCAGCTGAGGAACAACTGTGAGAAGTGTCGGTCTAAGTCATCTCAAGAAGCCAAGTCACAAGTTGAAAGTGACAGTTGAGTCTTCAAATGATTGAAGCAGACTCAAGTCACATGGGGAAATAGGCAGCAACCAAGAGAAGTCAACTGAAAGGAATCCGTTGCACAGAAGTCAAGAACGTTACTTAAATAAGTAATACTTTCATGCTGCCAGGTCTTAAAGTGCTCATCCCAGAAGCGTGCAAAAGGAATAAACCAATGGGAAGCACTGCACCTCGTGTCAGAACTTGAAAAGCTGAACATTCATTTAATACGAGAAAAGGTCTACATCTCAAGATTGAAGACCAAGAAAAAACAAGCCGACGAATACAAATGTCTTTTGAAAATCAACCTATCTCTTCAACGGGCAGATTTTTGAAAGTTCACTATAAAAGGCTGAGGAAACTCATTGACAAAAGGTTACCTGAACCACGAACAAGCAAGCAATATTCAAACTGTAACCTGCAAAGATTCTCAAAAATATTCAAGCAAATCCTGAAGCCTGAAACTCGAAGGAAATCAATCCAACACAAAGCTGTGAAGGAGAGAATACTGCAAACTGTTGAAGAGGAAACTTTTGAAGAATCAAAAGGGGTCTACTTTCCAAGGAGGATTTTAGGAAGGTTCAATGTCGAACCAGTCTCAAGTTATTGGAGGGCTTCGTGATCAAATCCAAGAAGCTTGAGAAAGTGGGCTGAAGTAGCAAGGCAGCTGCCCTGTGAAGAAGCTGAGTCGAATAGAAGCCAACCGTGTGACCAAGGCATCTCTAGACTGAGTCCAAGGAGCAAGTCAACTGTGTGATCAAGACTTGTCTCTAGACTGATAACCACTTTGTAAACTGATCATTACTTAGTGTATTCCTCCAGGAGTTGGAGAAGAGAGAATTAGAAGAATTACCCCATCTTCGAACCTCTATAAACATCATTTGTGTCACTTACATTTCAGCACTTGTATTTCTGCATACTTACTTATATCTGCTGATAATTTGCTATTTAACTGATAAATAACTAAGGTTCGCCTTGAACATTCGCTTGTTGGCATGAAAGGGCTTGCCATGGTGGAGACCAATGCCCTTTGCCTCCATCAGATGGCCAATCACCAGGCCATAACCCAAGGAACAGATAAAAGACCCATCCTCCTTGTAGGTCTTGTTTAGCACATTCTGGCAAATTCGGCTGAAAACAAACTCAGCCCAGTTGACTTCTTCTCTTGCATGATCGCAACCATCATGATCAACTAGTCTTGGACAGCTGATTAAAGCTTCCAAACTTCATGTCCACGCACTTTGAGACGGCGTCCATCAGCTTATGGTAGTCATCCTTCAAAGACTCTTTCTTGGATGTATACACAACCTTCGCAGCACACTCCGACTTGGAAACTTCTTTCCAAGCAGCAACTAAGTCGACATCCTTCTCAGCGATGTCCTTCGATCCCTCCGCGGGCAAAAAACAGTGCTCAACAAGGTCTTTTGCAGTGAGTTTGATGACCTTGCCGTGGACTGATGACCGGATTTCATTGTCCTGCACCTCTGCATTAACATAAAACATAGAGACTTTCTCCAGATACGTATGAGTGAAATGCATGGACAAGAAGTCCTTCAGGCCGGACTTCTCAAGTTTTTCTGCTATCTTCTTGACCAGGGCTTCATCGACACCCTGTTTGATCATGCCTTTGAAATCCACAGAAAAACAAGTGTGGATTTGCTTGGAGAGCTTTTGTTGAGTGTGAATTTTGCATGTATTTTAGGGCATATTTATGGCTATAATTGTTTATAAACATGCAATAACGTGTATGAAATGGTATATATTCGCTCTTTGTGGAAAAGATATTACGCTTGCTTGTTTTGTAGGAATTTAACGATATTTGGAGTGATTTTGTGACAAATACGAGCATTGCTACCTAGAATCATCAAGAATCGAGCGATTACACCCAATTGGAAGCCAACTATATGGAGTCTAGAGTCATAGTGATGAGTCGTGTGGCAAAAGAAGCATGGATTATCAAACAACAAGGAGATTTATCTCAAGGAACATCCAAACGCGTATGGAATTTCCAAGATCGGCGGGGTTTAGTATTTTGGTCATAACTCTCTCTACAAAATTGATATTGAGCTGATTAAAGTGGCTATGGAAAGCTAAAAGAGAGGGCTACAACTCTTATGAAGACCCTGCAAACACATTTGGACGTTTGGGTGGCGCACGGGTAACCCGTGCATGGATGCACGACCCGTGCGCCCTACAGAGACTGGATGTTTTCTACGGGATGGCGCACGGGTAGCCCATGCGTGGGCGCACGACCCGTGCGTTCTTGCAGAAAACTCCAAAAATGACAGCAAATTGACCTAGGCTTCTAAAAGGGTATAAATACCACTTTTTGGGGCGCACACCAGGGGAGGAAAGGTCTGGAAAAGACCCAAGAACACAAGAAATAGCTCAAATTCATCAAGGAAGAATCAAGGGAAGAATCGGGTCAAACCGGAGCTTGAGGATTGAAGATAAATCGAGAGATTATCCATTTCCCTAAGTTTTCTCATTCTTTGTGCTTTAATCTTTCATTTTAGCTTGTCATGAATATGAACAATTTGTCTATGAGTTGTTTATTTGTAATGAGTAGCTAAACATCTTGTGATTTCCGGGTTTTGGTAGTAGATTAATTGAACTCTTGTTGAATGTTTTAATCTTGGTTGAAGTTATTATCTTGAAGCCTATTTGAGTACTTTGTTCTTATTCTTGTTTTATCACTTGGCCAATGATTTAACTTGTTTGATATATTGATTCATAATTCGAGAGATGAGCTTCAATATTAGATCTTGAGTACTTGACATGAATATTTGCATAATCGAGAGGTTTGTGAATATTTGTGAGGATATTTGATCTTTTGTGCATTTGGGAGTTGTGTATCTTATGTTGAGTAGAGATGCTAGCATAGATATTTCAATCTACACTTTATATACATCTCGAGAGGAGGATAAAATAACGTTGTGATCGTCTTATAGGCATATTGATAATAACTTTGGCTTTGATTAAATCGGACAACAAGAGGAATATTAATTGAAACCATAATCCGGAATCCATTTCATTCTCTTGATAATTCCATTATTCTTAGTATCTTGTATTCTTGTCTTTACCTCCACAACAATCATCAAATTAAGATCGTCTAAATAAAAATAAAACTATTTTGGTTCAATACTTAGCGCACTAATTTATTAGTATCCGTGGATACGACCTTGCTTACCCTATTCTATAAACTACACCGTACACTTGCGGTGAAGCTAAAAATAAGGCGAACAAGTTTTTGGCGCCGTTCTTGGGGACTAATACAATTTTTGTGCTAATATTGCGATAGATAGAATTATTTTTAATTTAGAAATTTTTTATTTTATTTCATTTTTCTTTTGTAAATTCTATCTCTACAATGTTTGATTTGTTTCTTTGAATTGGTATAGGTGCACCCGCTCGAATGGATTTCAATAATCGGAATTCTTACGATTATTGGAATAATCCTACTCATATGTGCTATTACCCAGTTGGAGGAATTACGAAGATTTTTCATATACTAGCACGGAGAATATGATTCCACCCCATCAAGGTCCAACGTAATGAATGGGTTTACAAATGCAGGGCAAAACCATCTTTAGAAGAAGCCCTCACCTTGTTAAGGATGCAAACAAGTTTGTTCGGGAGCGAGTCGAGGGACCGCTTTACTCGCGATGAAGCAAACAATCCATCTTTAGAAGAAGCCCTCACCTCATTCATAAATCAATCCAATGCATTCATGAGTGAAACTAGGAGTCGCTTCCGCAAGGCAAGACGCAAGGGTGGATAAAATAGAGCTACAAATGACACAGATGGCCGATTCGATAAAAAATCTCAAACCCAAGTGGGCCAATTAGTTACAATTGTTGGTGGGCAATATCAAAAGGGTCAATTTTCAAGCACCACTGAAGCCAACTCAAATGAACAATGTAGTGCCATTCATCAAAAGAGTGGTACTGACTACGAGGAGCCGAAGATCCTGCAAAAGCAAGAAAGTCGGAACCAAACACGGACTGTATGTCTATGCACTTTCAGCCGTGTGTGGTGTCGAAAAGGAGCAGAAACAGGACAACGAACACATGAACAGTGCGTAGATGCCCGGTCAGTGCGTGCATGATATCATAAGAAAGTTATCCCACAACGAAACGAACACTGGTGGTACATACGCACACGAACAACATGAGCATAATTCAAATCCAAGTGTTCCAACATCGGACTCCAATACTTGCTTGAAATCCCAATTATGCATTACTAGATGCAAACAATGGATAAACGGTTCTTGACCACGATCCAAAGCAGCTAATATATGCATTCAAAGGTGGTACGAATCGAAATTAATAAGCGTCAAGCTAAAGACGTTAAATATAGCGTTTGTTGGGAGGCAACCCAACGGTTTGTGGTGTGATTTTTGTTTTTGTTTGTTTTCGTTTTGTAAAAAAAAAAAAAAAAGTAACGGCATCACGCACGGGTGACCCGTGTGCCCCCGTGCATGCCTGGAGGGAGGAATAATGTGGCTTCGTCATGAAACACGGGCAGCCCGTGCGTCCTTCAGCTAAGACAATATTAAGGTACAAAACTTGAAGTGATGGTTGAAAGAAGTAGTCCTAGCGATAAGAGGAGATGCGAAGGAGGGCCATTATCCACCACCACCCGCACAGTGAATCAGGTAAATCCACACAGTTTAATATTGAAATTCTATCTTCTCTTACGTGCGATAGAATTTCATTTAAGTTTGGGGGAGAAATAGTTATTTTGATATGAAATGTGTGGATAAATTAAAAACAAAATTGCATTAATTTTGTGTGTTTTCATATAGTTGCATGTAGAGCATTTTAGGTTGCATTTGCATTAGAAACACGTTTTTTTGGTTTAGCACGTTTATTGCTTTCATAGATTGTAGGGAGTGAGTTGATCTCTTGATTGTAACTTGTGCTTGATTTTGAAAATTTTGTATTGTTTGGATTGGGTGTTGAGCATGAGTTGATTGAACCATGAATAGATGATATTGAGCATGTGGATATTGAGAACATGGTTTGATGCTTTGAATTACGTATTTGCAAGCCTATGAGCTTTTGAGCCTTTACTGCTTTCATCATATGCAATCTTGTTGATTGATTTGAGTGTATCATTCATGTTGTTAGAATTCTAGAACTTGCTCGGGTATCTCTGTCAAGGTCACATGTTGTATGCGAATTGTGAAAATGATCAAAGGCCATTTTTGTTAGCCCTTCAAGCCTTTTTGCTTACCTAAGATGATATTGAAATCCCTAGTTAGCCAACTTGAGCCTATTGCCTAATTTCTTGATAGCAACAATTCAAGCCTTAACTTGATATATTTGTTACCCTACACTTGAGCGTAGAACATTGAGTAGAGGGAGTGAATGAATGGTTGAATGGGTTGGAATTGAAAAGTTGGATAATTGTGCAAAATTGGTTGATGGGAACAAAAAAAAAAAAAGAAGAAAAGGAGGAGAAAAGAAAGGTTGAAAATTCATAAAAGAGTCAAAAAAAAAAAATTTGACTTTATGATGTGAGTTTTCATTGAATGAACTTGGAGGCTAAGAATTGTATGTGAGGTGATAATGTTTACAAAAGAAAGGGGATAGAGATAAGAAGAGTTGATGAAAATGAGAGATGATTTGGGTAGCATATTAAGCTTTAATGTAGATGATTTATATGCTCACCGGTCTATACGTTCGAGTTTGAGTCACTCTATCTATATTTTCCTACCTTAACCAAAGAGCCTTCATTACAACCAAAGAGAGAAGTCCTTTTTGATTCACAAATTGCATACATTCTAGTGGCGGAGATATGAGACGATTTGCAAGCCTATGGTAATTCTTCAACATTGAATTGAATTGAGCGTAAACACATCATATATTCATTTGAGATGAGAGTATACACTTGATCTTTGTGAGGCGTAATTCTTAACATTTACCATGGTTTCTTTGATAGGTGCTCTATGTTAGATGTTTGAGGCTTGGTTGATTCATTGCTTAACACCCACGATAAACAATGCGAATTTTATGGAGTTATTGTGCGTTCTACTTTCATTACTCCCAATCATGTTTTCTCTAGTTTTTAAAAGCGTTAAACCGGGACGGACAACAATTTAAGTTTGGGGGTTTGTTGAGTGTGAGTTTTGCATGTATTTTAGGGCATATTTATGGCTATAATTGTTTATAAACATGCAATAACGTGTATGAAATGGTATATATTCGCTCTTTGTGGAAAAGATATTACGCTTGCTTGTTTTGTAGGAATTTAACGATATTTGGAGTGATTTTGTGACAAATACGAGCATTGCTACCTAGAATCATCAAGAATCGAGCGATTACACCCAATTGGAAGCCAACTATATGGAGTCTAGAGTCATAGTGATGAGTCGTGTGGCAAAAGAAGCATGGATTATCAAACAACAAGGAGATTTATCTCAAGGAACATCCAAACGCGTATGGAATTTCCAGCACTGGTAGGGTTTAGTATTTTGGTCATAACTCTCTCTACAAAATTGATATTGAGCTGATTCAAGTGGCTATGGAAAGCTAAAAGAGAGGGCTACAACTATTATGAAGACCCTGCAAACAAATTTGGACGTTTGGGTGGCGCACGGGTAACCCGTGCGTGGACGCACGACCCGTGCGCCCTACAGAGACTGGATGTTTTCTACGGGATGGCTCACGGGTAGCCCGTGCGTGGGCGCACGACCCGTGCGTTCTTGCAAAAAACTCCAAAAATGACAACAAATTGACCTAGGCTTCTAAAAGGGTATAAATACCACTTTTTGGGGCGCACACCAGGGGAGGAAAGGTCTGGAAAAGACCCAAGAACACAAGAAATAGCTCAAATTCATTAAGGAAGAATCAAAGGAATAATTGGGTCGAATCGGAGCTTGAGGATTGAAGATAAATCGAGAGATTATCCATTTCCCTAAGTTTTCTCATTCTTTGTGCTTTAATCTTTCATTTTAGCTTGTCATGAATATGAACAATTTGTCTATGAGTTGTTTATTTGTAATGAGTAGCTAAACATCTTGTGATTTCCGGGTTTTGGTAGTAGATTAATTGAACTCTTGTTGAATGTTTTAATCTTGGTTGAAGTTATTATCTTGAAGCCTATTTGAGTATTTTGTTCTTATTCTTGTTTTATCACTTGGCCAATGATTTAACTTGTTTGATATATTGATTCATAATTCGAGAGATGAGCTTCAATATTAGATCTTGAGTACTTGACATGAATATTTGCATAATCGAGAGGTTTGTGAATATTTGTGAGGATATTTGATCTTTTGTGCATTTGGGAGTTGTGTATCTTATGTTGAGTAGAGATGCTAGCATAGATATTTCAATCTACACTTTATATACATCTCGAGAGGGAGGATAAAATAACGTTGTGATCGTCTTATAGGCGTATTGATAATAACTTTGGCTTTGATTAAATCGGACAACAAGAGGAATATTAATTGAAACCATAATCCGGGAATCCATTTCATTCTCTTGATAATTCCATTATTCTTAGTATCTTGTATTCTTGTGGTTATTCTTGTCTTTACCTCCACAACAATCATCAAATTAAGATCGTCTAAATAAAAATAAAACTATTTTGGTTCAATACTTAGCGCACTAATTTATTAGTCTCCGTGGATACGACCTTGCTTACCCTATTCTATAAACTACACCGTACACTTGCGGTGAAGCTAAAAATAAGGCGAACAAGTTTTTTGTGGTTATTCTTGTCTTTACCTCCACAACAATCATCAAATTTCGATCGTCTAAATAAAAATAAGACTATCTTAGTTCAATACTTAGCGCATAAATTTATTAGTCTCCGTGGATACGACCTTGCTTACCCTATTCTATAAACTACACCGTACACTTGCGGTGAAGCTAAAAATAAGGCGATCAGCTTTGCGTAATCATGAGTTTGGGCCATTTTCAGAAGTTTCTACCGATTAAAACACGAGAAATCTTGCTTGTAAGAACTAGGGTTCGCACTTAGTTACAGAGAAAATGCTTTTTCTTTGCTGAAGATGAATAGTTCACGTGAGGAGAGAGAAAGGTGAAGTTTCGTATATAAGGAACGTGAAAGGACGTCTTTCATTTTGAAATTTTTGATCAAGATCAATAGTCGAGATTAGAGCTTCAAAACCGCATTAAATTCCCCACATTAGATGCAACAACATTTATCCAATCATATGGTTTACTGTGCAGTTTTGTACTGAGAGTCATTATTACGCTGACGTCATTCTTAAAACATTCCCGCTTGAATTAAAACGACAGCGTTTTTGTCACTTAGCTCATAAATGATTCGGCTTATATCCAATGTGACTCAACTCTACTTCTCTCTTCTCATGATGTAACTCACCATTTGTCCTAACTCGTCTGATTGACTTCTCGATTAAGTTTCACTTGGCTGAAATGTGAAACTTGCTCTTTTTCATTATACTCATCTTCTTTCTCAGCTTATTGAGTCTTTTGAGTTTCCTAACTCAGCTCAATTAACCGTAACTCATTCTTGAGCTCTTCAAACCTTGATTCACAAAATGGCTTTGTGAATATATCAGCTAACTGCTTATCCTTGAGATGTATTCCAAGGTGATGTCTTTCTTTTCAACGTGATCTCTTATGAAATGATATCTGACATCGATGTGCTTTGTTCTTGAATGCAACACTGGATTTTGAGTGATTGCAATAGCATTAGTGTTATCACACATAATTGGAATCTCTTTTTCTTCAATATCATAATATCTCAGCTGTTGTCTCATCCATAAGACTTGGGCACAACAGCTGCCCGCAACTATGTACTCTACTTCAGCTGTGGATGTAGCTATTGATTTTTGTTTCTTGATTAACCAAGAAACCAATCTATTTCTGTAGGTCCCAAGGGGTGTGAGTAAGGTTTAGAAGGGGGGTTGAATAAATCTTACCAAATTTTCGAATTTAGTCCTTTTAAAATTACAACAGAGTTGACTCAAACAGCTGTGTCCTTGAGGGACAACTAAGTTGGTTATTTAGCTATGTTAGTCACTCAACAGACTCGATAGAGCTGTTGATAGAATAACTCGGTTGTTTAACCTAAACTTAACTTGGCTTGTTTTGGTTTTATCAGCGGAAGACGTAACACCCTTTGATTAGATTTTAGCTTGTCTTAAACACTTGATTTTTAGCACTTGGTCATTAATCAGTTGGATAGCAAATGTGATTTTATCAGCAGATATAATGTAAATATGCACGAAGATAAATGTGCTTAAAGTAAATGACACAAATGTTTTTGTAGAGGTTCGAAGATGGGGTAATTCTTCTAATCCTCTCCTCTCCAACTCCTGGAGGAATCTACTAAGTAACAGATCAGTTTACAAAGTGGTGAACAGTCTGGAGACAGCCTTGATCACACAGCTGGCTTCTCTTATGACTCCGCTTCTTCACAGGCCAGCTGTCTTGCTACTTCAGCTCACTTCTCAAGTTCTTGGATTTGATCACGAAGCCCTCCAACAAACTTGATACTGGTTCGACCTTGAACCTTCCTACAATACTCCTTGGAAAGTAGACCCCTTTTGATTTCTTCAAAAATTTCCTCTTCAATAGATTTGAAGTTGTCTTTCCTTCACAGCTTGTGTTGGATCGATTTCCTTCGAGTTTCAGGCTTGAGGATTTGCTTGAATGTTCTTGAGAATATTGTAGGTTAAATGCTTGAATAATGCTTGCTTTTTCGTGGTTCAGGTAATTAAGGTAACCTCTTCGCAATAACTTCCTCAGCCTTTTATTGTGCACATTTGAAATTTTGCCCGTTGAAGAGATATGCTAATTTCAAATGTCACTTTTGTTCGTTGGCTTGTCTTGTTGCAGTCCTTGATGTTGACATTTCCTCGTATTAAATGTCTTGGCTCCTTGAGTCGCTCGGTCATTGGATAACTCAACTCACTTCAACTTTGAGACTTGGCTTCTTGAGTTGCATTGACCGACACTTCTCCACGCTTGTTCCTCACCGACACTCCTTGCTTGAGTCCTTGACTTCCTTCTTGGCCATACTCAGCTGACACACAATAGAGTCTTCAATCCAGTCCGAGGTTGACTTCTTGTGTTTCTTGGCATAGCTGTCTTTTCAGCCCTATCTATTACAATACAAATTACAAGGAAAATGAGGTGTCAACTTCCTAATTTAAGTTTTACATGGTATCATCAAAATCTTTTCAGCCCTATCCATTATCAGGTATCGCATCGTGATCCTTTCCAACTAGAAGACCACCGTATTATTTTGTGATTTCTTGAACGCGAGCATCCTGCTTTTAAGTTAACTCCTCAAACCCTGCTTCAATGATCTTTCTTTTGTCTGCCATTGATACAGCAGCGTGCTCGATTGGTAGGGTCACAGGGAGTTTGCTGAGGATGGAGGCAGTAAGATGACCTTGCTGAGGGGTTTCAGCGTACATCAATTGCAATTGCTTTGAACTTTCTTCCCCCTCGCTTGTATCTTTATTCTCAGCTGTGTCTTTTTTCTCAGCTGCATTTTTTTCAGCTTCTCTTCTTTTAATCCCTTGAGGAGCTCCTCTTCCCCCTTTTTGGCATCATCAAAGGAGAGAGGAACCCCAGGGAACATTCCACTAAGGATAAAGTCCAATCTGCTGATCGTAGAGTTGTGCTTGGAGTCAGTTGTATCATATGCGGCCCGAAAATCTGAGCGAGTTGTTTTAGACTCGGTTGTGACTAGATTCATTTCAGCCATGAGAATGCTGAATTTGTCATTCATGGCATTCTCAAGTCTTAGAATTTCATTCTTGTGAAATTGTTGCAGCAGCTCCATATTTGTCTTGTGAGACTGGTTTATCCGTTCAATATACTTCTTCATTCTTTGCCTGATCATGGAGTTATCAGCACTCCATACGAGCATTCTTCCATATAAAGCTCTGAAATAGCGAACTTGCTCGAGTCTCATGGCAGTCTGCTGTTGAGTCTATACCCTAATCGCACCACGATCCCTCTCAAGTCAGCTGTGAGAGTGGCGTCTCGATTGTCCAGTTGTAAATCCAGTGAGGCCCGATATCGTTTGATCTTCTCAATCTCCTCACAAATCTTCTTGAAGACTTCACTAATCTCAACTGTCTCGCCTGATTCAGCTGCCGGCCATTCTGCGTCAAAATTAAAGTCTGCTGGAACAATTGTGTCGGTGGGAATGATGGGATCTTCTTGGACAATGTATCTCCTTTGTTCAACATTGTTTCTTCTTCCTCTAATTCGGCGTTTAAGGAGAAAGGAAACATGTCTTGAAAGACATCATCGCGCACAAATGGAATATCTTGTTGATTTTATGCCTGCGATGACTCAGCTCCATGTGCCTCTGATGCGGCAGCTTCATTGGCGATTGTCACACCCGTGGGGAGCTGCAGCGATCGAGCCGATGGAGTCGTTGCTAGCTGCACCGTGGGAGCTGCGCGAGATGACTCGATTCCATTCGGGATTGGTGAATGTTTGCCCGGTGACGAGCCTCACTATGCCCGAGCAACTTCCTCGGTCTCAGTAGATTTCTCTAAATGAATTACCTGGTCCTCTGTTGTATCATCAGCGTCATCGGATGATGATGAGACTTGTGGAGTTGGCTCATCATCGAGTTAAACCTCATAGGAGCCGTCTTTTCACCGACTTGGCTCTAAAATTTGTGAACATCCTCTAATTGGTGTGGACTCTTCTTCATCTTTTGGATCCCGAGAAAGGATGTGTCAATATTTTCTTAAGAGTCTTGAAGGGCACCAATGACTTCATCTATGGCAGCACCTTCGACCAGAGGTATGTTCTCAATAACTGCATCCTTTTCCTTACCTAGGGAAGTCTCAACCTCCCCAAGGCCTTCAGTACCCTTAGTAGTCTCAACTGCAGCAGGGCCTTCTACATTCCCTTCGATAGACTCAACTATCTTAGGGTGCACTTTTTGTGCCCAGAGTGTTAACTCCGGGGCTTCACCATCATGTGCTTCATAACAACATCATGTCAATGTCACTCTGCCGATGTTCACTTTCTTTCTCAACTGTGCCTCCTTTATTCATTGGTGTGTCTCCCACAATGACCTCCAACCCAGCTGTGGTGGAGAGAGTTTCCCCCTCAGCTGGCGCACCAGCTGAGTGGCTGAGTGTGAGGTCACTCTTCTCCTTTGACACGGCTTTATCCGTTGAGTTCTCAGCCGTTGGGGCAGGTGTGAGAACACCTTCTTCAGGGGTTGGCTCAGCTTGGGTTCCCAACTTCCCAGCTTCATCGCCAATTCCCTTGGAGCCATCTCCGATTGTGCGGGGGCGTGGGCTGCGGCAATGTCGACCTTGTCTGTTGTGCCACTCCTAGAGGATCGATCTGCATGAGAGATTGAGATGACTCTCCTGGACCTTCGAACAACTGTTGGTCTTGCATGGCTCTGGATTCCCTCAAAGCCTGTTGCATATCTGATTTCTCGACTGCAGCAGTGAAATCCATATCTTCATCACTTTCTGAGAGCAAATCAAGATGCGAGTGAGTATGCTCTAGAGAGCCTGTAAATTCACACATCCTGGATTTTTCCAACGCTCGGGCTTGCTCGACAGCTTTCTCATTTTCGTCCTGCTTGATAATGCGAAGAATGTCCATGCAGTTGTCTTCATCGAGAGCCTGTCTGACAGTTGGAACACCAAGGAATCGGAGCAACTGTTATTCTTCTTCTTCTATGAACTCAGAGCGAGTGAACTGCACCCTTGAGTGATCCAGCTTCCATGCTCTCCATTCTCATAAGCGTCATTCAATATCTGGGTAGACTGGAGAATACATGATCACATCATCATCATCATCTTCACCTTCACCTCCAGTTTCCGGAATGGGAGGTAGGAGACCTTGCTCTTCCTTAGAAGCTGCAACATCAGTTGTAGGCGAGGAAGCAACTTTTTCAATATCAGGTTCAGTTGTCTCAACTACTTCTTTCTCCTCAATTGTCTTCCTCACAGCAGGGTTTCGACTGATATCTGTTGGTCACCATCAGCAGACTTAGCATATGCATCAATAACTTCCGGAGACTACACTTCTTGATTACCAACAGTCTCAGCTTCCTTCTCCAGCTGAGTAGCAGATTCAACTATCTTTTCAAGTTCAGATTGCCTGACCAGCCTTCTTTTTCTTGGACGAACCAGAGGGACTTCTGGTTCTGTTTCAACAGATTCATCAGAGGTGGGAACTTGGGTTCTCTTTTTAGAGGGAGCTGCCTTCCTTGACTTGGCAATCCTCTTCTTCTTTACAATTGGAGAAGGGAGTGAGGGTTCCTTCTCAGTCTCTACTGCAGGGGCATGAGTCTCGGCTGCTTGGGCAAATGACTTAGCTGCAGGGGCAGGAGCTTTCTTGGGCTTGGATGCAGGGGGAACTTTCTTCTTCGGGAGAGGGGTCTCAGCAGATTCTTCAGGGTCAGCTGATTCCCCCTCACTTGTATCAGCTCTCTTGGCATGGGCTCTTTTCAGGGTCAGCAGATTCTTCTTGTTCACATGAAAGGGCTTGCCATGACGAAGAGCAATGACCTTCACCTCCATGAGATGGCCAATCACAAGGCCATAACCCAAAGAACATCCAAAGGACCCGTCTTTCTAGTAGGTCTGTTCGCAAGACATTCTCGCGAGTCCGCATTGTAAACAAACTCAGCCTAGTTGACCTTTTTTCCTTGCATGATCGCGGCCATGACGACCAATTTAGTTTTGGACAGCTGATTGAAGCTTCCAAACTTCATGTCGACACATTTTGAGATGACGTCCATCAACTTGTGATAGTCGTCCTTCAGCGAATCCTTCTTGGCCGTATAGACCAATTTCGCAGCACACTCTGGCTTGGCCACTTCGTTCCAGGCCATAGCTATGTCGACATCTGCCTCCGAGATGTCCTTCAAGCCCTCTGCTAGAAACAAACAGTGCTCAGCAAGGTCTTTTGCACTGAGTTTGATGACCTTGTTGTGGACGGAAGATTTGATTTCATTGTCCTGCACTTCTGCTTTCACATAGAACATCTCTACCTCTTCAAGGTAGGTATGAGAGTATTCCATCGTCAGAAAAGCTTTTAGACCGGACTTCAGAACTAGGGTTTCATCAACACCATGTTTGATCATCCCATCGAGATCCACTGAAGAACCAATGTGGATTTGCTTCGAATGCTTTACATAATTAAACTTTGAAGCCATTTTTAGAGATTTTACCGATCGAAAAATGAGAAACTTGCTTTGAGACAACATAG
Organism: Rehmannia glutinosa; assembly: GCA_016081115.2. Taxonomy (NCBI): domain Eukaryota; kingdom Viridiplantae; phylum Streptophyta; class Magnoliopsida; order Lamiales; family Orobanchaceae; genus Rehmannia; species Rehmannia glutinosa. Next base: position 63,180,682 of record CM071927.1, read on the forward strand.
GGTTTCAGAGAGAAAAATGCTTCTTTGCTTGAAGATGAACAGTTCGCGTAAGGTGAGAGAAATGCAAAAGTCCATATATAAAAGTTATGAAAGGACACATTTTGGATTTTGAAATTTTTTGATCAAAATCAACGGCTAATATTAAAACACCAAAACCATATTTAATTCCCCGCATTAAATGCAGCAGCATTTATATCCAATCATATGGCTTACTGTGCAGCTTTTACTGTGACCGTCATTATTACACTGACGTCATCCTTAAAAACATTCCCGCTCAATTAAAACGACTGTGTTCTTGTTACTTAGCTCATAAATGATTCAGCTTATATCCAATGTGACTTAACTCTGCTTCTTTCTTCTTGTAAGGTAACTCAGCTGTCAGCTAACTAGATACAACTGACTTCCCGATAAGGCTGTTTCACTTGGTTGAAGTGTGAAACTTGCTCTGCTTTGATTTTCTCATCTTCTTTCTCTACTGATTGAGTCTTTTGAGTTTCAACTCAACTCAATTAACCCTAACTCATTCTTGAGCTCTTCAAATCTTGATTCATAGAGAGGCTTTGTGAATATATCAGCTAACTGTTTATCAGTTGAGATGTATTCCAAGGTGATGTCTTTCTTTTCAACATGATCTCTTATGAAATGATATCGGACATCAATGTGCTTCGTTCTTGAATGCAACACATGATTCTGAGTGATTGCAATAGCACTAGTGTTATCACACATAATTGGAATCTATTTTTCTTCAATATCATAATCTCTCAGCTGTTGTCTCATCCATAAGACTTGGGCACAACAACTGCCCGTAGCTATGTACTCTGCTTCAGCTGTGGATGTGGTAATTGAATTTTGTTTCTTACTGAACCAAGAAACCAATCTATTTCTAAGCATTTGACATGTACCTGAAGTACTTTTCCTGTCAACTCTACATACAAAATAGTCTGAGTCTGAGTAACCAATTAGCTTGAATCCACCTTTCTTCGGATAACATAAGCCAACTGCCTGGCATCCCTTCAAATACCTTAGGATTCTCTTAGCTGCAGTCATGTGGCTCTCCTTTGGTGCAAATTGGAATCTTGCACATACACATACTGCAAAGGTGATGTCTGGCCTACTGGCTGTTAAATATAGCAATGATCCAATGAGTGCTCTATATCGGGTTTGATCTACAGCTTTGCCATCTGCATCCGCGTTCATTGGTTTTTTCACAGAAGACTTCTCTTCCATACCAAATTTCTTCATCAAATCCCTGGTGTACTTGGTATGACTTATGAAGGTTCCATCCTTCAATTGCTTGACTTGAAGTTCTAGGAAGAAAGTCAGCTCTCCCATCATGCTCATCTCAAATTTGCCTTACATGAGGTTTGAGAACTTGTCACACAGCTCCTTATTTGTGGAACCAAAGATGTTGTCATCCACATATATTTGACCAAGCAGTATACTCTCTCCATCTTGAATTCTGAAGAGTGTTCTATCAACTTTGCCTTCGGTGAATCTATTGTCAGTTAGAAATTGAGACAATGTATCATACCATGCTCTTGGTGCTTGTTTCAGTCCATATAATGCTTTCTTGAGCTTATATACCTTATTTCCAAAAGTTTTACTCGCTCAAAACCCTGGAGGTTGTTCATAGACTTCTTCCTCTAACAATCCATTTAGAAATGCACTTTTCACATCCATTTGATACACAGTGAAGTTCTTATGTGCAGCATAAGCAAGAAACATCCTTATTGCTTCCAATCTTGCAACAGGAGCAAAGGTTTCATCAAAATCTATACCCTCTTCTTGCGGTACCCTTTGGCTACCAATCTTGCTTTGTTTCTTACAACAGATCCTCCTTCATTCATCTTGTGTCTGAAAACCCATTTTGTGCCAATAACATTTTGATGGGTTACCCTCTGCACTAATTCCCATACTTTGTTTCTTTCAAACTGATTCAGCTCTTCTTGCATGGCTTGAATCCAATGTGTGTCATCCAATGCTTGAGACACATCTTTAGGCTCTATTTGGTAAATAAAACAAGTGAACATAGCTTCATGTGTGCTCTGGATCTGGTTCTTATGCCATCTCTAACATCTCCAATAACTAACTCTGGTGGATGGTCTCTCAGCCATCTCACATCAGGTTGAAGTAAGTCTGCTGGATTCAGTCATCTTGCAGCTAAGTTGTCTTGAACAGTTCTTTCATCTTCATTTAGCTGTAGACTTTCCATCTGTCTTTGAGATTCAGCTATCTCATCTTCATCTGGGTTGATTGCTCTTACTTCAGCTTCAACATAAGGACTCTTCTGCATAGTTGGCTGATTCAGCTTATCAGCTAACTCTTCAATGTCTTCTCCATTCACATTAGGTTCATCAAATACCACATGGATAGACTCTTCTGTAACCATAGTCCTCTTGTTCAGCACTCTATAGGCTTTGCTTTCAGCTGAGTATCCCAAAAAGATACCTTCATCAGCTTTAGCATCAAAAGCCTTTAAATTATCTTTGCCATTGTTATGGATGAAAAATTTACATCCAAATATCCAGAAATATCCAACATTTGGCTTTCTCCCTGTCCAAATCTCATAGGAAGACTTGGTCAATTGCCTGTTGATCATGCATCTATTTTGAGTATAGCATGCTGTGTTAATGGCTTCAGCCCAAAATCTCTTAGGCAATCCAGCTTCAACTAACATGGTCTTTGCAGCTTCCTTGAGAGTTCTATTCCTTCTTCCAGCCACTCCATTCTACTATGGAGTTCTTGCAGCTGAAAACTCAAGAGCAGTTCCATTTTCAACAAAATACTGAGTTATTATCCCATTAAAAAACTCAGTTCCTCAGTCAGATCTTATCTTTATAATGGTTTGGCTCTTTTCATTTTGAACTCTTTTCATCAGCTGAGGTAACTTCTGCAAAGTTTTCTTCTTTTTACACATGAAGATTGTCCATGTATATCTTGAGTAGTCATCTACCACTACCATGGTGTATTTCTTTCCACTTATGTCAAGCTGTTCAATCGACCAAATAAATCCATATGCAACAAATGTAATATCCTTGTTGAAGAAGGACTTGGCTTATCCTTGAATGAAGATTTTATTTGCTTTCCCATCTGGCATGCATCACATACACTTTCTTTCTTGTATACTGAGTCTGGCAATCATTCTACAAGATGACCAATCTACCACATACATGTTCTTTTGTCTTGATCCTTGTAGCATTATTTCATTTTATTCAGCATCTTTGATCTGGCACACTCCCATGTTGAATCCAACATTGTAGCCTTTATCACAGAGTTGGTTGATGCTTAACAAGTTGAAGTTGAGGCCTTCAACATAAGCAACATCAGTGATTTCTAATCCATTCTTCTTGATAGATCATGTGCCTTTGATTTCCCCTGGAGCTTCATTTCCTCCAAATATGACTTTTGCACTTCTAATCTCCTTGAATCTTGACAGGTTTTTATTGTTTCATGTCATATGTCTGGAACAACCACTATCCATGTACCAGGTTCCTTGGCACTCAGCTGTTGCTTGAACCTGCAATCAAGGAAATCAGTTTTTAGGTACCCATACTTGTCTGGGTCCTGAGGGTTGGTGCTATAAGGTGATCCAACAAACCTATAGCCAAAGGACTTGACTCTAAGAGGTTGCCATCTATCAGTGCCATCTATCTTTGCCATCTAGGCTTGTATTCCATTGGTCTTTGCTAATATATCACATTGTACCAATCAACTTGGTTTGGGTAATTTCTACCATTCCCATCATATGTATTTTTCTGATGAAATTTCTGGGGTTTCTGGTAGCTCTGTTTGCTTTTCACAGAGTATTTTCTATTTGGAGTTTGCTGAGGAACTCGGCTGGATTTCTTCTCAGTTGTCCTCTCAGTATACTCAACTGGCTGTTTTCCTTTTCCTTTGTATCCAAGGCCAGTTTGTTTGTGATTGTGCTTTGGAGTGAATGTGGGTGCAGCATTTGGTGTTTTGGATTTTTGAGATGCTTCATTACTTGAAGATCCTTTTTCTAAAATCACTCTTGGAGTTTGACTGTGCACAAAGAAATTAAATCATATGCCTGTCTTCTCTCCACATTCTTTTTGACTCATGATAAGATCATCCAATGATTTGGATGCCTTTGTAAATGAGGCAATCACATTTTTGAGATCATTTTCCCACTTTTCTATAGCAGCTAACTTTGCTATAATCTTGACATTTTTAGCCTTCAGCTTAGTGTTCTCATCAGCTATGTGACTCAAAGTACTCAGCTCTTTAGTCAGCTGTGAGTTTTGGCTTTTAAGCTGGTTGCTTTCCTCATTTAGAATTGTGTGTGAGGATTTTATGTGTTCAAAATCTTTCATCATTTTGCCTAATGAATCATAAAGATCAGTGGGTGATGAAGTGTGTATATCACAATCAGTATCACTTGAATCTGAATGAGATGAGTTAGAGTGTACCTCATCTTCTTGATCTGGTTGATCTTGTTCTTTAGCCATGAGGCAAATCATAGCCTCTTCCTCAGAGTCAAATGAGTAGTCAGCTTCACTACTCTCTAAGTCTTATGCTTCTTTAGACTTGACTTGTGATCTCGGCTCAATGAGCACAACATGGCTTTCTTCTTTTCCCCGTCTTCTTTCTCTGAAGACTTTTCTATCTTCCTCATTCCTATACTTGTTTACTGGTGGATAGGAACCGTCAACTGCAAAATGTCCTCGTTGTCTGCAGTTCCAAAACAGGTTCTCAGCTCTTTGATCAACTCTTTCTGTTCTTGGATTATCAGCTCTCTGATATTCAACCCTTTGATGTCCAGCTCTCTTGGGTGGCCTATCTACCTTTGACTTGGAAGGAGCTGAATGTCTTCTGGAGGTCTCACCCTTATTTTTTTTATAGTTCTTATTGAAGAACTTGTTGAATCTTTTAACCATTAGGGCAATTTCCTCTTGGTCTATGGCTTCCTTAGGTTCAACTCTCTTTCCATCCTTGGCCATCGGTCTGTTGTCTTGGGTATAACTGTCTCCTCTTGCTCTTTTCTTCTCACCTCAAACTCATAGGCTTTGAGGTCTGATAATAGCTTATGATTAGATGTTCTTGAGAGGTCTATTGAATGTCTCAGGTCCATAGTCTTCATTTCCCATTCAGCTGGGAGGCTTCTTAAGATCTTCATGCACATTTCCTTTTGTGTATATTCCTTCCCAGCTGAAAGCTCATTTGTGATTTCAGTGAATCTGGCATCTAGCTGATCCATGGTTTCACCTGCAAGCATTTTGAAATTTTCAAACTTTTGAACAGCAACAGACAGTTTATTTTCTTTAATTTATTCTGATCCTTCACAAATCAAAGTTAGTTTATTCTAGATTTCTTTTGCAGATTTGCAAGATTTGACTTTATTGAACATGGCTTTGTCCAATGTCTTGTAAAGTATGTCCTTGGCCACATTGTCCAAGTTGTATCTCTTCCTATCTTCATTTGTCCACTCAGTCCTTGGTTTTTCAACCATTCTGGGTCTTGCTTGACAGCTTCTTCTTCTCCTTCACCGCAGTACTCTTCTTACTACCGTGTTTTACTTTTAGTGTTTGCGGTGGCCCATCCTCTATCATAAGCCACATTTCATCATGTAATGCAGATAGATGAGCCTGCATACGAATTTTCCAATCATCAAATTCTTCAACAGTGAACATAGGAATGCGTGTCAAATTTGCTTCCATGATAATAACTTTGCTTAAAATGAAAGATTTTGAAAATACAAGTGTTTGAAACCTTTTTGAAAAGATAGAGATCTAGTTCAGTAACCAGTGCGGAAGGCTCAATAAACCAACCGCTCTGATACCACTTGTAGGTCCCAAGGGGTGTGAGTAAGGTTTAGAAAGGGGGGTTAAATAAACCTTACCAAATTTTCGGTTTTAGTCCTTTTAAAATTACAACAGAGTTTACTCAAGTAGCTGCGTCCTTGAGGGACAACTAAGTTGGTTATTCAGCTAAGTTAGCCACTCAATAGACTCGATAAAGCTGTTGATAGAATAACTCGGTTGTTTAACCTAAACTTAACTTGGCTAGTTCGGTTTTATCAACGGAAGACTTATAACCCTTTGATTAGATTTTTGCTTGTTTTAAATATTTGGTTTTTAGCACTTGTTTATTAATCAGTTGGATAGCAAATGTGATTTTAGCAGCAGATATAATGTAAATATACTGGAAGATAAATTTGCTGGAAGTAAATGAAACAAATATTTTTATAGTGGTTCAAAGATGGGGTAATTCTTCTAATCCACTTTTCTCCAACTCCTGGAGGAATCCACTAAGTAATAGATCAGTTTACAAAGTGGTGAACAGTCTGGAGACAACCTTGATCACACATCTGGCTTCTCTTGCAACTTAGCTTCTTCACAGGGCAGCTGCCTTGCTACTTCAGCTCACTTCTCAAGTTCTTGGATTTGATCACAAAGCCCTCCAACAAACTTGATACTGGTTCGACCTTGAACCTATCTACAATCCTCCTTGGAAAGTAGACCCCTTTTGATTTCTTCGAAAATTTCCTCTTCAACAGATTTGAAGTTGTCTTTCCTTCACAGCTTGTGTTAGATCGATTTCCTTCGAGTTTCAGGCTTGAGGATTTGCTTGAATGTTCTTGAGAATATTGTAGGTTAAATGCTTGAATAATGTTTGGTTGTTCGTGGTTCTTGTAATCAAGGTAACCTCTTCTCAATAACTTCCTCAGCCTTTTATAGTGCACATTTGAAAGTTTGCCCGTTGAAGAGATAGGCTAATTTCAAATATCACTTTTGTTCGTTGGCTTGTCTTGTTGCAGTCCTTGATGTTGACATTTCCTCGTATTAAATGTCTTCACAGCATTGCAGGTGCCTGACACAAGGTGCAGTGTTTCCCATTGGTTTATTCCTTTTGCACAATTCTGGGACTAACACTTTAGACGTGACAACTTTGACATATTACTATATTGAGTAATATTCTTGACTTTAATCAATGGATCTAAGTCAGTTGTCTCGACTAGACTGATGTCTTTACTCCAGGAGACTTGAGTCAGCTCCAGTCATTGGATAACTCAACTGTCACTTCAACTTTGAGACTTGGCTTCTAGAGTTGTTTTGACTGACACTTCTCACAGTTGTTCCTCAGCTGACACTCCTTCAGTCGAGCCCTTGACTTCCTTCTTGGCCATAATCATCTGACGCAGCAGAGTCTTCAATACAGCCCGTAGTTGACTTCTTGTATTTCTTGGTATAGGCTTTGTCTTGACTCGACTTTTTTCAAATTTATCTATTACAATACAAATTACAAGGAAAATGGGGTGCCAACTTCCTAGTTTAAGTTTTACATGGTATCATCAAAATCTACTCAATAAATTTTCTAACAATTTCCAAGAATTTGACATGCACCTGAGGTACTCTTCCTGTCAACTCTACATCCAGCATAATCTGAGTCTGAGTAACCAACCGGTTTGAATCCACCTTCCTTTGGATACCATAAGCCGACTTCCTGACATCCCTTCAAATATCTTTGGATTCTCTTAGTTGTAGTCATGTGGCTCTCCTTTCGTACAAATTGAAATCTTGCACATACACCTACTGCAAAGGTTATGTCTGGCCTGCTTGTTGTTAGATAGAGCAAGGATCCAATGAGGGCTCTATATCTAGTTTGATCAACAGCTTTGCCATCTGCATCCATGTCCATCTTGACTGAAGTATTCATTGGAATTTTCACAGAAGACTTCTCTTCCATACCAAATTTCTTCATTAAATCTCTGGTATACTTTGTTTGGCTTATGAAGGTTCCATCCTTCAATTGTTTGACTTGAAGTCCTAGGAAGAAAGTCAGCTCTCCCATCATGCTCATCTCAATTTTTCCTGGCATGAGGTTTGAGAACTTCTCACACAGCTATTTATTTGTGGAACCAAAAATGATGTCATCCACATATATTTGAACAAGCAGTATAATCTCTCCATCTTGAATCCTGAACAGTGTTCTATCAACTTTGTCTTTGGTGAATCTATTGTCAGTTAGAAATTTAGACAATGTATCATACCATGCTCTTGGTGCTTGTTTCAATCCATACAATGCTTTATTGAGCTTGTAGACCTTATCTCCAATAGTTTTCTGCTCAAAACCTGGAGGTTGTTCAACATAGACTTCTTCCTCTAATAGTCCATTTAGAAATGCACTCTTCACATCCATTTGTTATACAGTGAAGTTCTAATTTGCAGCATAGGCAAGAAACATCCTTATAGCTTCCAATATTGCAACAGGAGCAAAGGTTTCATCAAAATCTATACCGTCTTCTTGGCAATACCCTTTGGCTACCAATCTTACTTTCTTTCTTACAACAAATCCTTCCTCATTCATCTTGTTTCTGAAGACCCATTTTTTACCAATAACATTATGATGGGTTGGCCTTCGAACCAATTCTCATACTCTGTTTCTTTCAAATTGATTCAGCTCTTCTTGCATGGCCTGATTCCAATGTGTGTCATCCAATGCTTGAGACACGTCTTTAGGCTCTATCTAGTTCTTATGCTGAGCTTTGGATCTGGTTATTACGCCACCTCTAACATCTCCAATGACTAACTCTGGTGGATGGTCTCTCGGCCATCTCACATCAGGTTGGAGTAAGTCAGCTGGATTCAACCGTCTCAGCTAAGTTGTCTTGAACAACTCTTTCATTTTCATTCAGTTGTAGACATTCCAGCTGTCTTTGAGATTCAACTATCTCATCTTCATCTGGGTTGAGTGCTCTCACTTCAGCTTCCACATAAGGACTCTTCTGCATAGTTGGCTGATCAGCTTATCAGCTAACTCTTCTATGTCTTCTCCACTTACATTTAGGTTCATCAAAAACCACATGGATAGACTCTTCTGTGAGCATAATCCTCTTGTTCAGCACTCTATAGGCTTTACTCTCAGCTAAGTATCCCAAAAAGATACCTTCATCAACTTTAGCATCAAAAGCCTTCAAATTATCTTTGCCATTATTATGGATGAAGCATTTACATCCAAATATCCTGAAGTAACCAACATTTGGCTTTCTCCCTGTCCAAATATCATAGGGAGTCTTGGTTAATTGCCTGTTAATCATGCATCTATTTTGAGTATAGCATGTTTTATTTATGGCTTCAGCCCAAAATCTCTTAGGCAATCCAGCTTCAGCAAACATGGTCCTTGCAGCTTCTTTAAGAGTATTGTGGAGTTCTTGCAGCTGACAATTCACGAGAAATACCATTTTCAACACAATACTGAGTTATTATCCCATTGACAAACTCAGTTCCCCTGTCAGATCTTATCTTTATAATGGTTTGGCTCTTCTCATTTTGAACTCTTTTCATCAACTGAGGTAACTTCTGAAAAGTTTCCCTCTTTTTACACATGAAGATTGTCCATGTATATCTTGAATAATCATCCACCACTACTAGGGTGTATTTCTTTCCACTTATGCTAGCTGGCTCAAATGGACCAAATAAGTCCATATGCAACAGATGTAATATCCTTGTTGAAGAAGGACTTGGCTTATCCTTGAATGAAGATTTGATTTGCTTTCCCATCTGGCATGCATCACATATACTTTCTTTCTTGTACACTGAGTTTGGCAATCCTTCTACAAGATGACTCCTTGCAAGTTTGTTGATTGTCTTGAAATTTAGGTGACTCAACTTCTTGTGCCACAACCAACTTGATTCGGCTGTGCTCTTTGCTAGCAGACATGTGCTTGGTGTAGCAGTAGACCCATCTACCACATACATATTCTTTTGCCTTGACCCTTGCAGCACTATTTCATTAGATTCAGCATCTTTGATTTGGCATATCCCCATGTTGAATCCTACATTATAGCCTTTGTCACAGAGTTGGGTGATACTTAACAGGTTGAAGTTGAGGCCTTCAACATAAGCAACATCTGTGATTTCCAATCCATTTTTCTTGATGGATCTTGTGCCTTTAATCTCCCCTAGAGCTTCATTTCCTCCAAATATAACTTTTGCACCTCTAATCTCTTTGAATCTTGATAGGTTTTTCTTGTTCCCTGTCATGTGTCTGGAACAGCCACTATCCATGTACCAGGTTCCTTGGCACTCAGATGTTCCTTGAACCTGCAATCAAGGAAATCAGTTTTTAGGTACCCATACATGTCTGGGTCCTGAGGGGTTAGTGCTATAAGATGCTCCAACCAACCTATAGCCTAATAGTCTGACTCTAAGTGGTTGCCATCTATCAGTGCCATAATCATAGTGAACATTAGCAAATTGCTTGGGGGTTTTAGAATCATACAACTGTCTCTTTTGTTTGTATGCATGTGTATATGTTTTAGCAATTGCGTTCTTGGGGTAGTTGTGGTATTTCTGAGTGTAGTGCTTGGGTGCATATGTGTGCTGATAAAAGCTCTTTTGCCTTTGGAATGACCTTTGCTAATGTTTAGGTCTTTGCCATTTTGGCTTGTATTCCATAGGTCTTTGCTGATGTTTCACATTATTCCAATAAGCATAGTTTGGATATTTTCTACCATTCCCATCGTATGTATTTCTCTGATGAAATTTTTAGGATTTTTGGTAGCTCTGTTTGCTTTTCACAGAGTATTTTCTGTTTGGAGTTTGTTGAGGAACTCGGCTAAATTTCTTCTCAGTTGTCCTCTCAGCATACTCAACTGGCTGCTTTCCTTTCCCTTTATATCCAAGGCCAGTGTGATTTTGATTATGCTTTGGAATAGATGTGTGTGCAACATTTGGTGTTTTGGGTTTTTGGGATGCTTCATTACTTGAGGATCCTTTTTCCAAAATTACTATTGGAGTTTGACTGTGCACAAAGGAATTAAATCATATGCCTGTCTTATCTCCACATTCTTTCTGGCTAATAATAAGTTCATCCAATGATTTGGATGCTTTTGTAAATGAGGCAATCACATTTTTATGATCTTTTTCCCTCTTTTTAGTAGCAGCTAACTCTGCTATGATCTTGGCATTTTCTGCCTTCAGCTTAGTGTTCTCATCAGCTATTTGACTCAGAGTACTCAGCTCTTTAGTCAGCTGTGTTGGCTTTTAAGCTGGCTGTTTTCCTCATTTAAAATTATGTGTGAGGATTTTATGTGTTCAAAATCTTTCATCGTTTTGCCTAATGAATCATAAAGATCAGTGGATGATGAAGTGTGTGTATCACAGTCACTATTACTTGAATCAGAATGAGATGAGTTAGAGTATACCTCATCTTCTTGATCTTGTTCTTTGGCCATGAGGCAGATCATAGCCTCTTCCTCAGAATCACTTGAGTAGTCTGTTTCACTACTATCTGAGTCTGTTGCTTCATTGCACTTGGTCGGCTCGTCTCGGCCTCGAAGCACATGGCTTTCTTCTTTTCTTGTCTTCTTTCCCTAAATTTTTTTCTTTCTTCTTCATTTCTGTACTTGTTAACTGGTGGATAGGAACAATCAACAACAAAATGTCCTTATTGTCTGCAATTCCAACACAGGTTCTTAGCTCTCTGATCAGCTATGTCTTTCCTTTGATTGTTAGCTCTCTGATAATCAGCTCTTTGATGCTCAGCTCTCTTGGGTGGCCTATCTTCCCTTGCCTTTGAGGGTGCTGAATGTCTTCTAGATGTTTCACCCTTATTCCTTTTGTAGTTTTTATTGAACAACTTGTTGAATCTTTTAACCATCAGGGCAATGTCCTCTTGGTCTATGGCTTCTTTTGGCTCAGCCTTTTTCCCTTCATAGTCCATCAATGCAAAATTGTCTTCTTGGGTACGCTTGTTTCCTCTTGCTCTTTCCTTCTCAGCTCAAACTCATAGGCTTTGATATCTGAGAATAGCTTATGATGTTCTTGAGAGGTCCATTGAATGTCTCAGGGCCATAACCTTCATTTCCCATTCAACTGGGAGGCTTCTTAATAATATCTTCATACACATTTCCTCCAGCTGAAAGCTCATTTGTAATCTTAGTAAATCTGGCATCCAGCTGATCCAGAGTTTCACCTGCAAGCATTTTGAAATGTTCAAATTTTTGAATAGCAATGATTAATTTATTTTCCTTAATTTGTTTTGATGCTTCATAAATTAAGGTCGACTTTTCCCAAATCTCTTTTGCGATTTGCGATTTGACTTTGTTGAACATGGCTTTGTCCAATGTCTTGTAGAGAATATCCTTAGCCACATTGTCCAGTTGTATCTCTTTCTATCCTCATTTGTCCACTCGATCCTTGATTTTTCAACCATGGTTGGTCTTGCTTGTGAGCTTCTTTTCTCCTTCTCCTTCACCGTACTCTTTTTATCTGATTGTGTTTACTTTGAGTATTTGAAATGGCCCATCCTCTATCACAAGCCACATTTTATCATGTAATGCAAATAGATGAGCCTGCATACGTATTTTCCAATCATCAAATTCTTCAACAGTAAACATAGGAATGCGTGTTAGATTTACTTCTACGATAATAACTTTGCTTTGAAAAATGAAGACTCTGAAAAAAACACAAGTGTTGAAACCTTTTCAAAAGATAAAGATCTAGTTCGAGAACTGGTCACGGAAGGCTCAATGAACCAACGACTGTTATACCACTTGTAGGTCCCAAGGGGTGTGAAGTAAGGTTTAGAAGGGGAGGTTGAATAAACTTTACCAAATTTTTGATTTTAGTCCTTTAAAAATTTTGAACATAGTTGACTCAAACAACTATCTCCTTTAGGGACAGCTAAGTTGGCTTTTCAGCTAAGTTACCCATTAACCAAACTCGATAGAGCTATTGATAGTATAAGTCGGCTGCTTAAGCCAAATACTTAACTTGCTGGTTTGGTTTTTAACAGCGGAAGACTTAACACCCTTTGATTTGTTTTAAGCTTGTTTTAACACTTGATTTTTAGCACTTGGTTATTTATCAGTTGAATGACAAATATAATACTAACAACATATATAAATTAAAGATTCAACAAAGTAAATTTGCTGAAAGTAAATGACATAAATATTATATAGTGCACATTTGAAATTTTGCCCGTTGAAGTGATAGGCTAATTTCAAATGTCACATTGTGTTCGTTGGCTTGTCTTTTCTTGGTCTGCATCATTGGTGATGTTTACCTTTCCTCGTATTAGTGGCATTTCAGCGTTCGCAGTGCACGACACAAGTGCGATGTTTCCCATTGGCTTATTCCTTTTGCACAATTCAGGACCAAACACTTTAGACCTTGCAACTTGTCATTTTACTAAATGAAGTAATATTCTTGACTTTAATCAATGTATATAAGTCAATTGTCTTGACTTGACTGCTGTCTTTACCCAAGGTGACTTGAGTCTGCTCCAATCATTGGATTGACTAACTTATCCATCAAAGTTAGTCCCATTCAATTAAAACCATACACCTTCATATAATGTATACATTGAACATTATAGAACTATGTATCTTAACATAATGTGGACATTGAACCTTATGGCACTTGGACCATCCTTATAAAATATTAATCAATATTCTAACATTTTCCCACTTGGTCCAAGTGATAAATTGAAGCTTTTTGGAGAGAACTTTCATTAATTCCACATTAAACGAACAACTTTTATTGAATTGAATAGATTGAATCATGACGGTCACATATTAACTTGTCAATATGATTCCTTTCATGTATCACATATATATCTCAATTCATCATAACTTTTAATTATGAGGAGTTCCGTAAGCCTCAATTTTTTTTGTCTTTAAAAGACTAAACTTGTTATCCAATTAACAATAAATGTACACAACTTTTCTAGATAACAAGATAAACAATACAGAAACAAACAACTTAATTGAATTCAGAGTATCACAATATTACGAGTAATATTTTTATACGTACACCATACTTATTATGCTAAAAGGAGTTTTCTATTATGCCCATCTTTTCAACATGTTCGAAAAATATTTTGGGAGGTAAACCATTAGTTAGCGGATCCGTTATCATAATATATGTACTAATATGCTCAACTAATACTCGTTGTTTATGCACTTCTTCCTTAACAGATAAATACTTTAATTCCATATGTTTTTCACCTTTAGAGAACTTATCATTCTTTGAGAAGAAGACAGGTGCGGAATTATCACAGTAAATTCTTAGTGGCTTGGCTATACTCTCGACAATTCCAAGTCCCGAGATAAAGTTCCTCAACCACAATCCATGAACTGTGGCCTCGAAGCATGCCATAATCCAGCCTCCATAGTAGAAGGTTCAATGATAGATTGCTTTCCACTTTTCCATGATACTGCTCCGCTAGCCAAATGAAATAGATAATCGAATGTAGATTTTCTGGTGTCCACACATCCGGCATAATCCGAATCTGAATAACCTATCACATCAAGGTGATCGGATCTTCTATACATTAACATGTTATACTTGGTGCTTTGTAAGTACTTAAGGACTTTCTTTGCAGCCTTCTAGTGATGCATGGGGAATTTATTCCATCGCCTTGCATTCCAAATCATTCTTGCGACATTGCATTTGATTAAATTTATCCCCTTTCTGAATTGGAAATACCCCTGCAGAGCAATTTTCCATTCTGAATCTTTCTAAAAGTTTGTTAATATATCCTTTCAGAGACAACCTTAACAATCCTTGTGATATATTACGAAATATTTCTATTCCAATCACATAGCATGCCTCACTCATATCATTCATTTCAAAGTTCTTCGAAAGAAACTTCTTAACATCATGTAACATGCCCATGTCATTTGCAGCAACAAGATATCATCAACATACATAACTGAAATAACAAAATAGCTTCTACTGACTTTCATATAGATACTTCGATCAACGATGTTCTCTATAAAACCACAAGATGTAATACTAACGTTAAATTTAAGATACCATTGACGGGAAGTTTGTCTTAGTTCGTATATTGATTTTCTCAGCTTATATCACACCATATTTTATTTTCCTCTGGCCAAGAATCCTTCTGGTTGATCCATATATACTTTCTTTTCCAAGCCTCTATTTAGAAAGGCTGTCTTTACATCCGTCTGGTGAAGCTCCAAGTCATAATGAGCCACCAAAGTCATAACGATTCTTAAAGAATCCTTCTTAGAAACTGGAGAGAAGGTTTCTTTGTAGTTGGCCATCTTTCTGAGTGTATCCATTACCAACAAGTCTGGCTTTATGTATTTCAATGTTACCATTTGAGTCTCGCTTGGTCTTAAAGACCCATTTACATCCGGCTCGTTTACAACCTTCAGGAAACTCTACTAATTCCCAAACATTGTTATCACTCATTGACTTTAATTCTTTTTTCATGGCAACAAACCACTTTTTAGAATTGCTACATTCCATGGCCTGATGGAATGAGATAGGATATTTATCAATGCTGAGATCACATTAATGCTCAAGAGAATAAATCACATAATTATTAGAGACATCCGGTCTTTTCTACCTTTCAGATTGCCTTAATATCTCCAGATGTGGCTGATTTACCTAGGGCATTAGTTCTTTATGTGTACCTTCATGCAATAGGTTAGGAACCTCAGTTTATTGTTCTCATATGTTGCGTGATTGTTATACAACAATTGGAACATGAACAATGTCATTACATATAATGGGCGAAGAATCTTCAACCAAAATCTTTTGGATGACTACCTTTCGTGGTTCCTCACTCCCACTGATATGACCGTTTTCAATAAATCATGCATTTCATGTCTCAACTATTCTCGTACTATGATTAGGACAATACAAATATACTTCTAACCATATCCATTAATGTACGATTTCGCCTTTCAGCTACACCATTTTGTTGAGGTGTACCAGGCATTGAAAATTGTGCACAAATGCCCTTACTTTCGAGGGACTTTGCAGAATGGACCTGGATGTTGTCCATTTTCATCAAACCTTCCAAAATACTCACCTCCTCTATCAGACCTCACAACTGTAACTTTTCTATCTAGCTACCTTTCCACCTCATTGATGAACACCTCAAGGATGTCCACGACTGAGATTTATCATGCATTAGATATATGTAACCGTAACGTGAGAAATCATCTACAAAGGTGATGAAGTATTTTTCTCCACCCCAAGAAGGGATATAAAAAAGGCCACAAATATTAGTGTGAATTATCTCTAATAGCTGAGTGCTTCTAGTGGCAGTTTTCTTTACTGTGTGTTTGGTCTGTTTACCTTTTATACATTCTACACACACATCCAAGTCAGTGAAATCCAATTGGGTAGTATTTCGCTTTTTACTAACCTCATCATCATTTCCTTGGAAATATGACCTAGTCTTTGATGCCACGAAGAAGCATAATGTTCATTATGTGCACTATGTTTGATACCAACAGTGTGTTCAACATTAAATAGGGAATTACAAAACTTTTCAACAAGATTAAAATGATACAATCCCTTAATTAAAATACCAGAACCTTAATAGTACTTATTCCTTAATAATGTAAATGTACAATTCACAATCTGAAAATTAAAACCATTATAATCCATCATTGAAACATAAACTTAGTTTC
Source organism: Rehmannia glutinosa (assembly GCA_016081115.2). Lineage (NCBI taxonomy): Eukaryota > Viridiplantae > Streptophyta > Magnoliopsida > Lamiales > Orobanchaceae > Rehmannia > Rehmannia glutinosa. The sequence continues at coordinate 63,197,099 of CM071927.1, forward strand.
TAGCACATTCAGGTACTTAGAGACACTTTTTTTAGATCTAGATGACACCTTATGTCTAGGATCAACCTGTATGTTCTAATGCCCTCTATCTGCGCCTTCATTCTGTTTCCCATAAACAAGTATTGATCAATTTCGTTCATGGGCTGGATTGAATAGAACCCCTGTGTAACATGAAACACATGAGTAGTAGCACCAGAATCTAACCACCAACTATTAAAAGGAACCTCGATAAGGTTCGATTCAAAACAAACAAACATAATGTTTACCTTTCTTTCGAACCAAGCCTTTCTTTTCGGGCAATATTTCTTTACGTGCCCAGGTTTCCTGCAGAAGTAGCACTTCTATTCCTAATGGATCAAGCTTTCATTTACCTTCTCTAAAGCATTACCTTTTCTTTTATCCTTTTTACCTGGTTTAATTTTGCTGCTACTAGCACCGTCATAGACTGTGAGGTGGATGGAGTTTTCCTTTATTTTCCTCAATCTCCCTTCTTCCTTAATCAACATGGCCTTAAGTTCGTTGAAGTTCCATTTATATTTAATGGTGTTTATATTTAACCTGGAACTGGGCAAACTCAGCAGGAAGAGAGCTAATAATAAATTGTACTAGGAATGAGTCACTCACATCCATTCCCATAGTCTTTAACCTTGCTGCTAGATTAGACATTTATGTCACATGATCGTGAATGGAACATGACCAATTAAATCTTTTAGTGGCCAGCTCACTCATGAGACTCCCAACTACAGACTTGTTTGTAATGTCTGATTGAGAGTACTCTTTAACATTCATCATAAATTCCTTGCATTGTCTATTTTAGGCATCGATGGCTTGATGGAATCCTCCATGGTCATCTTCATCAAGTTTAAGCTTAGTCGATTAGACTTTTCTTATGTCTCAAAGTAAGACTTTTCGCCTTATGTACTGGCAGTCGTAATGGTTGTGGGTTTCTCTTCAGTAACTATTTCTAAATCCTGGTTTAAAACACCCAGTTCAAACATGATTTGTTTGGACCATTAAGCATAGTTAAGCCTATTAAACTTAACAACAGAGTTCCCCGATGCAAACATGTTAAGCGATGCTGCAAAACATTAATACATGCCAATACTTTAATGCTTTGAGTAACTTTAATGAATTTAGATTCCAAATACACCATTAAACTTTTAATTGTATATACAATGAAACCTTTGGGTTATCCTCATATATACAATTATACAATAATGATGTCAATAAACATTAATAGTTAACCAAAATTAAATTAAACACAAATGTTATCTTTAGATAAACATCATGTTTAACTAATTATATTGGTTAATTCCTTTAATGTTATTAATTATATGCAATGGCCCACCTTTAGGTGTCCTCCTAGCAATATAATTAGATAACCCAATTACTCAATCAAAACCTTAACGAATATAATATCGTTTTACACAGTCAAATATCCCCTTAAGCTATATTACTTTGATGACTAATTAGCTAAACATCATATAAATATGGAGTGTAATTTCTAATACTTGAAGATACCTTAATCAAGTTACTTCTTTCGATATGTATACAACTTCATATATATTAAAATTCATAAATATATCTGTAATGTATACATATTATATAGTCATATTATAATATTAGCGATAAAAATTTTTGGCTCATCTGACTGAAATGCATACTTCACGTATATATGTAATGGTTTAATAAAACCCATCAATCTCTAGTTATACTTGAAGCGTTCACCAAGTATCTTGATTAGAATATAATATCATTCAATGAAGATTTGGTAATCCATAGGCTAACATAATGGAAAAGCAATCATACATTAATTTCCTTATGCCACAGATATATATAACCATAGGCTAACATAATGGAAAAGCAATCATACATTAATTTCCTTATGCCACTGATATATATAATTATCTAAAAATTCAGAATCACTTTAAAGCATAGGTGGCGTTCACTGTACGTAATGCTATATAAGAATCAATTAACATCACTTCATAGAAATTCAACTTGATGTTTTCATATCCGAAAAAACAAATATGAAAACACAACCAAATTTTCATAAATTTAGATAATTTGATGCAGAAACATAATTTTCAATTTCTAAACCACAACTTTGATTGGAAAATTATGAGATGTTAAATAGGGCTCTGGTACCACATATTAATTTTAATTTGATTTTAAATAACTTTTCATGAACATCAAATAAAATCTTTAATGCCCAAAACCTTAACAGCTCATGATTTTCACAAATATAAAATACATATCTTGATCCATTCTTGTTACCTTTTGAAGATATATGAAACTTGCATCTTAATCTTCAATAAATAAAACACTCACTTTAATAATAGATTATCCCCTTCTAACCTCTCTTTTACTGTTTTGTAATGGATAGATAACACAGTATCCTTCATGGCTATTTATAGAAGACATAAGGAAGATCAACCATCTTATGAACCTTTGTCTTCATAACCTTAAAACTTCATTCATTTATGAGGTAAAGGGAGTATCTAGACCCTTGGTTTCAATACACTTAATAATAACTTATCCATCAAATTTAGTCCCATTAAATTAAAACCACGCACCTTCATATAATATATACATTGAACATTATAGAACTATATATCTTAACATAATGTGGATTTTGAACTTTATGAGATTTGGCCATCCTTATAGAATATTAATCAATATTAAAACATTCTACATCATAATTAATTGTTGATATGTAATTCTTGGATTTACAATAAATAAATAAATAGTTCTTGGATGTTAATTTGTTCTCAAGTCTGGTTGGATGACAACATCTAATTAAATAAGGGCATATCCTTTTTTTTATATCAAATTCATCAAATCATGTAGATTTCTCCCATAGTGAGCTGGTGAACACCGTACCTAGCACGTTGTTTTTGAGTATTTTTCAATCTTAACATCAATTGATCTTATTTTAGATTAATATTTTTTCCCTGAGCAGATAAGACCGTTATTTTTTCTTTTCTCATCCTTTTTTTCTCAAAATAAAAAATAACGGAAATATATATGTTAATTCAAAAAAAATTTCAAACATCTTAATAATGATGGAGTAAGGGGTTGGCTGTGGATTAATAAAAACATTTTATATATAATTATTAATTATATAAATTTTATTGAGTATACTTATTTAATTTTAAAATTTTGCCCACCCCCCAACCCTCCCTAAAAAATTTAAAACCTCTATTTACCCACTATTTTTAAGAAAAATACAGCTCGTCCTCCTAATTTTCCTTTTCTAGCTCCGACCCGATATTTAGGAGGGATCTTATCACTTTAATAACCATGTTGATGTGTATCCTTTTACAAAAAAATTACCAAAATGGTAGTCATATATTTAAATATATATCACATAATATGTCAAAATAAAACTATCTGACGAGGCCTTTGCAGGTCCCAAGGGGTTAGTAGTAAGGTTTAGAAGGGGGGATTGAATAAACCTTACTAAATTTTCGATTGAGTCCTTTTAAATATATATTCAGAGATTTTACACAAATCAGCTTAGTCCTTGAGGGACAGCTAGGTTGGCTTACTCAGCAAAGTTACCCCCTCAACATACTCGACTGAGTTGTTGATAGTATAACTCAGCTGGTATCAGCTAACACTTAAAATAACAGTTGATTTGATTTTTGTTCAGTGGAAGACTTTTCACCCTTGTTGTTTTAAACTTGTTTTATAACACTTGCTTTAGCAATAGTTATTATCAGTTCAGTTAAGCAATTATAACTTAACAGCAGATATAAAAGATATGCAAGAATTGAAAGTGCTATAAGTAAATAAGACACAAGCAATTTTTATAATAGTTCGAGGATGGGGTAATTCCTCTAATCCACTCTTCTCCAACTCCTGGAGGAATCCACTAGGTAACAAGATCTTAGTTACAAAGCGGTCAACAGTCCGAGTCAGCTTCGATCATACAACTAGCTGCTCCTGGGACTCAACTTCTTCACAAAACAGTTGTCTTGCTATTTCAGCTCCTTTAAACTCTTGGAATTGATCACACAGCCTTCCAGCGAGTCCAAAGCTTCTAGTTCAAACTTGAAACTTACTACTTCTCCTTCAACCTTGGAGAGTAGTCCCCTTTTGTTCTTTAATCAGAATTTTCTCTTCAATTGGAGAAGTAATCTTTCATTCAATGAAAGTGTTGGATTGAGTTCCTTCGAATTTTCGCTTGAGTATATCTTTGAAAGCTTGAGTGCATTTGCAGGTTATTGCTTGATTGCTTGTATTCTTGTAATTGAACTTGGTTCCCTTCTCTCACTTGCTTCCTTAGCCTTTTATAGTGGTGATTTGAAATTTTGTCCGTTGAAGAGATAGACACATAGGTTGTTAGCTTGTCTTGTCCTTGCAACATTAATAAGTATCGTACCATGACTTCAATGCTTTGCAACCTTTCCTTAGTCTCTGCAGGTTTTCAGGTACATCCCATAGGTTCCGTGCTTTTTGCACTCTTTCAGAAAAAACAACTTTATTGCTGGCAGCCTGACACAGACCTATTTCCAGCAAAACCTTGACTTATGTTGACAACGGATCTCTTTCAGCTTTCTTCAAGTCTTGTCTGCTGCATACCCCTTTGACATTCGATTCCCATCATTTTGGATTGACTTATGTATCAATCAGCTGACTGAGACAACTTTTCTGTCACATGACTGAACCTTCTCTTGGCTTCACACAACTGACACATAGCTGGGTCTTCTCTTCAATCTTCAGTCGACTCTTGTAATCTTCAACTTTGCTGACTTCAACTCATCTTATTCAGCTCTATCTATTACAAGTTGAATTACATAGAAAATGGGGTGCCAACTTCCTAATCTAAGTTTTACATGGTATCATCAAAATCTACACATAAATTTTCCTAACAACATTTTGTAAATATCCATGTACTCAAGATTGCTAAAATGTAAGAATCATGTCAATATAGTAGTGAAAATATTTTTAGTATGGATGGTAATGGGGCATAATAAAGTCTGGATCATTACAGTCCAATCTCACTAAAGGCCAGTTCGAGACTTCGAGTTGGCTAAACGGATCTTGGAGGGGCAATACGTCTTGTTTGTTTAAACTCAATCGGGTTAGGTGCAGGTAATGTGTTATATTGAATGGGCGCTATATAAACCCATATGTATAAGTACATATTTAGAAAATATAAAATATCCCCAAAAAAAATAAAATGTAAAATCTATATATATATATATATATAAAGAGAAGTCGACATAAATAGTATTACAAACCATTTCCCACCTAAATTACATACTATATATAGTATTATAAATCTATGGTAAAAATTTTAATTTAGGTAATTAAGGTTTATATTATATATTAGATAAAATCTAGATGTAATAAATATCAGTGACAATCTTGGTAAATTTTGTGTCGGATTTTAATTTTGGTAGGTTTTAATTTTCTTGTCTATATGATGTACATGAAATGTTGATTTAATATTTTAATTGGCTGTCAATTTTATATTTTTTTAATTTAAAAAATAATAAATCTTATTTTTTCAAGCTTGGATTATAATACTTACCAACTTAGAATAATAACATCTTATTTATAGTAAAATTTAAAAATAATCAAAATATAAAATAACTCAAAATAAAATCTGAAAATTAGTTTTAAAATAGGAAAATAAATAAAATAAATTGATAATTATTTATATCTTAGCTAAATTTTGTAATTGTATAAAATGCCATTAAATTTTATTATATTATATATATATTAATATTTTATATAAATGTAGCATATATATTATATAAATGAAAATATTACAACTTAATAAAAGTAATTTAGAAAAAAAAATTAGAATTTATTTAATGAATAAAATAATACAAGAAAAAATATATATATTATTTGATAAGACAAACCAAATAAACATTTAATTAAAATAAAAACAAAATTAAATAAAATAAAAAATCACAAGCATATAAAATCTATAAAATATTTAATAAATCTAAACTATCCAAGAATGCAAACAATAATATAAATAAATAAAAAAATTTGAAATAAATCCTTAGAATAATAAAATAAATCTAAAATTTATTTGATAACTCTTAATATCATCAAATAAAATCTGAAATATAATCTAAACATTATTATAATAAAAATAAAAAATATTGGATAAAATAAAAAATACTCAAATAACATCTAAATTATTTTAATACTGATTACATAAAGAAAAATGCTATTTATTTATTCTATTATTTGCCCAATATTTATTTGTTAATAATTATTATTCTATGGTTTTTTTCCAAAGAATCATGATTTGAGTATAATGTATAGTGGTACAGGTGCCTTTTTGAAAGGTGTACTTCGGTAAAGGATTATTTTGTACATCGGTACCCATTTTTGTTGATTTTTCTTCAGTTATTTTATCGGTGAGGCTCATTTTTCTCCATTTTTCATCAGTTATTACAACTTGATATACAATTTTAACAATAATTTTAACTCAATCTACTCAAAAATAACACAATTTCTAAGTCTAGGATACCTAATTTGTTGGTAAAAATCCAACATTAACATATAACGATATTGTTATTGAGAAAACAAATGACACTCATATCCTATTGATTAGATTTATGTATATAGTTATTTATTGGTATAAATTCTATGTATGTCTTAATTGATCTATTTAATTTAGTTGTCCAAAATATTAAGTGAACATATAATTATTAAAGTTTTAATCAGCTTAACAAGTGTTGTTACTAAAAATTTAAATTGTTTCAAATATATAACCATTGTGTATTGACTTGCTTCAAATATATAATCATTTTTCTTCTTCTTCTCATGTAACTAAAATTTTAATTTGTTGTTGGATTTTTACATAATATATTGTAAAAATGTATTAAATAATTATAATAAGTATTATCAAACTATAGGGCCACAAAAACATAAGTTACATAAGTTAACACCAAAGAAATGTTACCTAATAGCCATAAAATGTTATTATAGACATTGTAGCACTTTTTGTAGTGATATACTCGCCCGTGCTACTTATAGTCTAAGGTATCACTTTTAATAGCTTTTAGTGACACTTCTTCTAAGTGATACATTAAGTTCTCTATTTATATCACTTTGAAGAAACACTTCTGAAGTGTTACATATAAATATTATGTAATACTTTTTTGTAGCACTTTTTGTATTTGTAACACTTGAAAAAAAAATACTTTTAGAGTGTTACGTTTGAATCTTATAGAACGTTTTGCAAGATTTGTCATTTTGGCCCGGAAGAGCTTCAAACCCGAGACCATTATGTATGGAGGTGACAATTTGCCATTAAGCTAAGTTGATTTTTGTTACAACTTTTGCATTATTTTATATATACATGCATATATATTATAATTATATTATATGTATATATTATATACTTTATGTAGTAAAGATTGTATTATATAATATATGTATTAAAATTTATATTATATAATATATATTAAAAATCATATTATATTATATATTAAAGGACATAATATAAATAAAAAATACAAAAAATATGTAAAATAAAATTATCGATTGATTAATTTTCCATCTCTAAAAAGTAAAAAAAAAACTGAAAATATGAAATTAATATTCCAACATATTAAATAGTTAAAAACATAAATAATAAATAAGTAATGAAAAAGTTTCACCGACAAAAATAATTCTTAAGTAATTACCGACATTATCAATTTTCGTTAAATATCTTCTAAAAAAGTTAAAAAAAATTACCGATGAAATTATTTTCCGTCGGTAAAAATTTAAAAAATTAATAATAATAATATAATTTTTACCGACAGATTTTTCGCGGTAATACAATGGAAATAATTACCTCCACAAAAAAATTATAAAAATAAAAATACTTAATAAAAAGAAAATAAAAATTCAATAAAAAATAGTACATAACGTCTACAATTTTTATGTTTAGTAACTGCTCTAGTCTTCACGTATTTTGTTATATCAATTAATTAAGTAAATTGTTGTCGTTATTTAATGAAAGCGATATAATTTTGTGTTACCAAAATATAACCAAAAAATTATTACAATTAATAAAATATAGTGTTGCCTAGAGTATTGTTTAAGTAAAGTCATATCTATTTGTGTAACAAAAGAAATAAAAAGAAAAGTGATCTTAAAAAGTGTTATCTATTTAAAACTTTTACATATAAGCGGTACATATTGATAAAGTGCTGCAAAAGTGTTACAGAATATTGTAACGTAAAAAGTGTTATATAATGTGTCTTATGTAAAAAGTGCTACAATTTTGTGTTAGCTAATGTCATTTACGTTGTAGTGCGCGAGTTTGGGTCTTGTGATACCCGTCCACCTCTCCTCATTAACATTCCTATAATATATAAATATTTCTTAATATCAGAATTATATAAACAATATTTCATTATATTACACTACGTGCATCGCACGGGCATTATACTAGTATAATTAGTACTAGTCCAACTACTCTTATGTTTCTGTTGATTTAACCCACGTTTTTCTAGTGAAATGTGATATTCACATTAACATTGTCATTAGGAGTCTTTTTTTTTCCGTGCCTAAGCTCAACTTTCTATTCTAAAGTAAGCAATTTAACTACTAAAAGGGCAGAATCTCACGTGGTCCCCTCTCCCACCCAACCCCCCAACTCTCTTGTTGATTCCCCCTCCTTTCTATCTCCTTTCACATGTCCACTTCTATCCTATTGTGGTCCTCCATCCATCCTCTCTCTCATGATCCTCTCTCTCTCTCTCTCTCTCTCTCTCTCTCTCTCTCTCTCTCACTCACACTCACATTTACACGTACACTCATATTGTGGTCCTTCCCCTCTCTCCTCTCGAGTCCCCATCTCCCTACTCACATTCATCTTCTCTCTCTCTCTCTCTCTCTCTCTCTCTCTCTATATATATATATATATAATCTACACACAAGGTTTACATTCAAAAATCTCACAAAAAATAAAATTTTTTATTTATAACTATCGTAATACTTTTTAGGTAAATAATATAAATTTTGTTACTTTAAAAACGTATACTTTTCATAGTAGAATTGATATGTTTTAATAAAAAATGATACTTTTTTTTAATAAGAAGTGATATTTATTTTAGTAAGAAGTGATACTTTTTTTAATAAGAAATTATACTTTTTGAATGAAAAGTGATATTGTTTTCTAATAAAAAGTGATGTTTGTTTTAATAAGAAGTGATACTTTTTTAATAAGAAGTAATACATTCTCCATAAGAAATGATACTTTGTTTTAATAAAAAAGTGATATTTTCATTTAAGAAACAATTATACTTTCTTCATACAAAATGATACATTTGTCATAAAAAATGATAAAAAGTGATGTATATTTTTTTAGTGAAAATTGATATTATTTTCATATGAAGTGATACTTTTTCCATAAAAAGTCAAACTTTTTTTGATAAAAAGTGACACTTTTTAAATAAAAAATGATACTTTTTTCTTAAGAAGTGATACTTTTTAATAACAAGTTATACTTTTTCCATAAGAATTGATATTTTATTTTAATAAAAACTGATACTTTTCAAGTCTAATGTGATACTATATTACCGCCTAACATTACAAAAATGTCACCATCCCAAAATATGTGAAGGTAATAAATGGGAAAATGAAGGAAAAATAAGGTGGTGGGAGAGTAGAAGGTCCAAGTTTGAAATAGCTATTACAATTTTAATTTCTTTTGTTTCTCTTTTTATGAATTTTAATTTCTTGTTGAAAAATGAAGAGTAATTAACTGGAGTTGAGTGGTGGACTGGGATTTTAATTCACGAAGATAGAGAAGAAGAATCAAGAAAGACGAAGAGATCGAGAATAGCGGGTTTTGGATAAGTTTGGCGGAACTAAAACTCTATCTCGCCAAGCATCACAGTCAGCTGGGTACTTGGGTGGTTACTAGTGGGTTCAGATATTTAGGGTTCCGTCTCATACAAGTATATGTGCTACTAAAAATGCGTTTTTCTTTTTCTGATAAATTGATTTTTGCCAAAATATACAAGAATAAGCTATACTCCCTCGAAGTTAGCTTGGAGCTAACACTGACTTGAAGTGAATACAAACCTACATATTTCAGTTAGCGAGCAGGTTTTGAACATGTAGGGTATTGGGTTTAGGAAAAACGTGGTTAGTCTATGTCCTTTTTTCTTTTTCTAGGTCATACAAATGTTAAAACATGTCACTTGTGAGTTGTCATGCATTGATTAATTAGGGGAAGAAAGCCTACTTTGTAAGCCAAGTGAGTTACTCCTACTATTATTAGTTGTTTTTAGGATGTAACCTCACTTGGTGGGCTTGACCTCTCCCCCTCATATTGAGTATGCTTTATTTGTGGGACCGTACTAATTTCCCCCGAATTTAACATAGTATCAAAACAAACCCCATGCTCGGCCGGGTGGATCATTGATTTGATATGATGGATATGAAGGATCATGTGTTGATGATTAATAAATTGATGAACTCACAAGTGAGGGTGGGCCATTGATTTGATATGATGGAGCATTGAGGATCCTGTGATGATGATTAATAAATTGACGAAGAACTTACAAGTGAGGTGGGTGTGAAAGATCATGTGATGATGATTAATGAATTAATGAAGGACTCACAAGTGGGGTGGAGGGAATTTTGAAATATGTTAGAGGAAGAGAGCCTACTTTATAGGCCAAGTGAGTCACTCCTCCTATCACCAATTGGTTTTAGGAAACCTTACTTGGTGGGCGATGCAAGCATAAGCGTAATGAGAACAAAAAACGCACAGAAAACTACACCCACACACTAGAAACTATACCCACACCATAAAAAATGCAAGAAACTTTGGAGAATAGATAAATCTCAAATCTTTATTAATATTCAACCACTTAAAAATAATAATAAAACAACTATTTATAAGATAAACTCCTACTGCAATAAAACTTTTAACTTAAACAAAAAAACATTAAAGATAAACTAAAATAGAAGAATCATAGATGCACAAATTACTTCCTATAATATAAGATGTAAAACCCTAGAAGATAATAAAACACGATATCATATCTTTATCAATATCTTTATCATTCTATATGTCGTCGAAGCGATTCACCCTCAAATTGGAATCAATCGGATTGAAATCATAATTAATAGCAACGATAAGATTATTATCGTCGAGTCATGGCAGGGCGCGAGGAGGATGAGATGGAGAAACAAGGTAAATATCACATTGTATTTAAATTGGATCAAAAATAAAATAATCTTGATTAAATTTTAAAAAACCATCATTCAGTATCGGATCCAATACTAGTATAGGATGACATTCGACTCCACAAATTACATTTTCCATCAATGTGGACACCATCAAGCTTCTCCACAAGTCTTGCCAATTCTGCCAAAAGAGGCAATGATCTCCTCTTAAGAAATATTATATCATCCTATGCGGACAAAATAATAGTGTTTGAAGGGGCGGAGCATCAATGATATCTTTGATCTCTAGTGAAGGGAGGAAAACATCCATTTCCGATCAATGAATCAACACCCTCAATTTCTTCATCGAAAATTGGTGGGCCATCATAGCCACCATTATCCTTATTAAATTGCAGAGGTTTTCATAGTCAACCTCTGGCATGATGTCTTCATCTTATTTATCAAAAATTGGTAGTCCATCATAACTATTATCTTCCTCATTTGGTGAAATTAATATACGGGACAGATAAAAATCAAGACCACATCCACCGCGATGATTCTAACCACTATCTCCATTGCCTGTCCCACGCTCTCAACCTCGAATAACTGTAAGGTAGGGGTAACAACATTGAAAATTACCTGCCTCACATCCACCCCTAAGGTTTGGGCTAATTACAAAATAAACCTAGAGTTCTTTGAAAATTACAAAAAACCCCTTGAGGTTTAATTCCGTCTTACATTTTTCCCAGTGATTTTAAAAAATATTTCAAAAAACCCCTATCATTAACAAAAATATTACAGTTACCCTCCTTAAATTTAAGACAAAAAGAAACCTGAAGGGGTTTTTCGTAATTTTGAAACATGTCTATGTTTTTTTGTAATTAACTTAAACCTCAGGGGTGTATTTGTAATTATCCCTTTTTATAATAACAAAAATACCCTTGCTTACACAAATGACTTAATTGATTAAGTGATTTACTCAAAATGGTACCAAAGCTTAGGTTTATTAAGAACTTTAAGTTATATTTTCTATATTTTTGTAATTAACAATTGGTGAGGAGAATTACCTCCAAGAAAATGGATCTGGATGCATGTCCAAGATGCTTACCTTACAAGAGATATCTCCATATATTGGCGGTACATGAACAAGATAACCAAGAAAAGACCACATATTGTGAAAACAAATATAGGATCCTAGCTAGAGACGGAGCAAGCAGTGGAACCTTATAAGCTTGCAATCAACAAGTTATTTGTAACCTAAGGTACTATGATTTAAATCAGAGGTGAAGATGCTACCCGAAGAATCTTCAGTATTAGGCTCATTATCCAGATAATAACCATACATGAGTCTTGAGGATAAACTAACATGGAGCGAGATACTTCCAGATACATCTAAGTTCTCAGAAGATCTTAGAGAAGTTTAGAAGAACAATGCATAATTATGACAACCGCCATAATCATCTACTCACAAAAGTTCATGAGATCCAATACCATATACAGATGATGACTAAATATCAGAAGGAAACTCTTGAAATCCTTCGTGATATTCAGAAATGAGTTAAGATTCTGGAGGACAGACCAAGTTCATCAGGAGGAAAGAAGCATACAAATTTTGGAATGGTACCCTATTTATATCAAACTGGGAAACCAACCGAAGTTGTACGACATAGGACAAAAGATGAAAAGCTCATCTCTATCATCAAAGAAAAATCGGTCACAAACCAAAGGTGATGGATATGGAGAAAATTAATTTTGAAGATCTACATGACCTTGTAGAATCCTTTGTGGGGTTAGGAATTGTAGATTCATAGATGAACATTGGGGATGGATCTACAACTTTGGTTACTCGTGACCAAATCCACCACCACCAGTCAATCCCAACATAGCAAAAAGTTCCAGTTCACACCATGTGGAGGAAACAATACCACATGATGGATATTTTACCACAAGAGTAAATCATTTAATCATACAAGGAACTAGACAGACTTTCCAAAAGACCAAATTTAAATAATACGTATACGCCTTATGGAAAATCAAAGCTAGATCAAATACATCAATGCGGATTAATTCTAAATTAGGATATCCCAGATTTTAAAAATTGAGAAGTCCTCATTGACGATTGAGTATCTGTCATGAGAATAGTGGCAAGAACACTCGATCTCAAAAAAGAATAGTTAGCTTGAAGGATCTACGAAGATTGCATAGGAAACAATTGGATCAGATATGAGAAGCAGTGCCACAACTAGAGAGTCATTGAAAGGAATATTCGATAATATGGCTAAATTATTTAAAATTTATTTCATCGGCACAGGTTATTTTGAGGAATTGGAGGAAGAGAAAAAAAAAAGATACAAACAAACCCTCTATTGCCTCGAGTTACATGATATTTGTCATATTGACAAATTTATTAAGTTGTTCACGTAATACAGATGAAAATCTTAGGTGGATGATAAAGAAGATTCGCAGTTATTTTTTACGAAAATACCAAGTCCCTAGAGAGAAATTCTTATAAAAGAATACAAGACTGCAGATGACTTGGATACAGTGGCCAGAAGAATGTCATTCCTCCAGGCCAAACTATCAGAATGGTGTCATCAAGCAGCACTTTACATGAATTACAAGAGATTTTGAGGAATCAAGAAAACGGTTCCTCTATGTTGCGAAGATAATGATATCCCAACAGTTGTGGGAGTCAACCACAGAGGCATTAAGAAAGAAGCAAAAAGTCATCCATATAGCCGTGGAAGCAACTGCAAAAGATGGAAAGCATCATGCAGACTCAGAAGGTTTTGGTCGAAACAAAAGTCCCAAAGTTATAAATCAGGGCAAAGACCAGTGCCTAGCAGAGTTAGAGCCTCTTCATTAGGTTCTAACCAAAGGAGTACCAGTAGAACCCTGGGGACCACACACACCAATTTTTAAAAGAGTCCCCGACAAACCTAACATGGACTGAGTCACGCGGAAAAAAAATAGCTGGCGAGGCAATAGTTCAAGCATAAGATGTAAGCAGTGACATCTTATATTTAAACAAGATTTGAAGTTTACATTTGATGTCCGGATTCAATTCTATAATTAAACCATCATGAAGGAAGCTGAGGACATCGAACATTTTCTTTAGTTTTCCTATAATATATTCTGAGTGAAAATTTGTAACATTTGAGTGTTTTAGTTTCTATGTTTTATATATTTACAAGTGCAAGCCTCATTACTGAGAGGCTAAATAAGTATTATCCTCCTAAAAGGAGATTACTAATACAATATATATTTCTTTAAGTTCTTAATAAAAAGAGGCTTTTGCTTCAATATGTGTTCATAATATGTTATTGATTTGTTCTGAAGAATGATCTTATACACATGAGTAGGAAACACACTAAGGGTTGTGCTGAGCGGTTGCTAAAGGAGTCAGGTAACTTGTAGATCACTTTTTGTGTTGGTTGAAGTTGGACGGTGTGATCCGTCGATCAAACTATCTAGGAGCAATAATTTTCTGACTAGTGATGTTGAGAACCATCTCACCCAGTGCTGTTTCGGTCAAAAAAAGGTATGAATTTTAAGGGATTTATTAATTTTACGGGAACGTGTTGGGTCTGATATAGTCGTAATGAACTATATTTTTTTTTATCAAAGACCTAGTTTGAAATCAGATAACTTAGAGTTGCGCATGAGTCCCTATTGAGTTTATTGGTTGTATACCTGACATGATCCCTTAAGACCTCTGAATGGAGATTGAATCTAAGTAGGTATAACAATATCACGAACAAAATGGGTGACAGAGATTGAGGGTTCTCATACTCTATGAAAACTGGGTTTATTTTGATAAATTAGCTATGTTGTGTTAAGATTAAAATTTCTAATTCTCGAAAGTTGTGGGACTATAATTGCTAACTTTGGAAAGATAAAGGACCAAAAATGTTATTGAGCCTTAAGAGCAAAATTGTCTAGGACCAAAACTATAACTTTAATAGTTAGAGGACTAAATTGCAACTGTCTAAAAGATACAGGACTAAAATTGCAACTTACCCATCTAACATATTGTAAAATCCCAAAGATAATAAACACGAAATCATATCTTTTATCAATATCTCCATTAATGGGCTTGGGCTCTTCCCCTCGTATTGGGTACACTTTATTTTTGGTACAACACAAAGTCCCCTTGAATTTAAAACTGAATCTGAATTTAACAAAATCCCTTACAAAAGAAACTTGTGCATTGCCATTTGAACATTCTGCTATTATTCTTGATCTTTGGATTTTTATTTTTTATTTGATGTTTCAGGTTATGGATCTCGCTGGACTAATCCTGGCTTCTAGAAACCCATTCCTAGAGCCATAAATAAAGGATGTAAATTATCGGATGTGCCTCAACTAGCCTAGGTTCTGAACACGTCCTCAGATATTTCTTCGAGAAGCCGATAGTTTCCACTCGAGATTCGAATTTTGATGTAGACGAAGCATGAATAAGAATAAATAATGCATACAAAACAATCTTAAATACATGAAGAACATAAATAAGCTTTGGAAAAGAGATAAATCTCAAAACTTAATAATAATTCAAGCTCCTCAAAAATAACAACAAAACAGATATTTATATAATTTAAACTCCTACAATAATAAAACTCTTAACTATTGAAAACTCTTAAAAGATAAGTATATAACCAACTAAAAACTAATCTTTATAGATACTAAGATATCTTTAAATAATATTTCAATTCTTATCTCTATCATTCTTTCTGGGGTCGAGACGATTCATCCTCGAATGGGAAGAAAGATCATTAGTAGAAGAATCATCAAAACATGGAGGCACGCGAGGAGGACGAGACGAGAAAATAAGATGTATATAATCATTAGTTTCCAGCCCATTTTCCATTACACTATTTAAATCATGATAGTCTCCAACTAATGAAGAAACAACTATCCAGTGTTGACGTTCCCAACTGTTAGATAAATGTTTTTATCATGATTTTGATGATTTTGTTCAAATGAGTTTTTAAACCAAAACAATGTCCCTAATTGTTGTCTAAATACTTCCGATCGATTTAAGATGTTTTTACTATTTTTCGGAGTATTTTTTGGAGTTTATTTTCTATAAAAATTGGACAACACATTTGTTTCAGGCTCGACCGGTCGCCCTATAGAGCAACCCGTACCTGAGTTGAGTTTTGAAACAGGAAAAGGGACGTAGAAAAAATAAGGGAGGGTGACCGGTCGACCAGGTGGTCGACCGGTGAGGGCGACCGGTCCACCCCTGGGCGACCGGTACCTGGGAGTCCCTCTTTTGGTTCAGTCTTCTCTGTTTCGTATTTTTATCAACCCCATCCGGTCAACATCAAGGGCGACCGGTCGCACCCCCCTCCGACCGGTTCCCCTGTGTAAAAATTGCAGAAATTCAATTTCAATCTTATCTCTGCGCACGGCCGCACTCCCTGCTTTTATCAAAAACTATCCATTGCATTTTCGATGACTTTTCCCTATTTTGTGGGATTGATTTCTAACAGCTATATTGATGATTTTAAATGGTTTTTTTTGCAGCAAATCACTCCCCAAGGAGGAGCCTATGTCTGGAAATCAAAGCCAAGACCTCTCCTATAAATAGAGGCTTCATTCAAGCAACAAGACACAACACTCTATACAAGCAAAGAGCAAACAAGCAAACACTTTCATATATCTTGTTGTATTAGCCTTAGCACTTTCACTTGCACAAGGTCTAGGTTTTTAATTCTTGATTACACTTGTACTCATATTGTATCATTCATCATTGAGTTGTAATCTTTTTGTTTTTGGTCATCATTCAACACAAGACATCCTTGTGAGTATTCTTGTGGTAAGAATACACTTGGGTGATCTAGGTGATAGGTGTTTGAAAGTTGTGGTAATCTTCAAAGGTGTTGTAAGAGGGTTGTGGTAATCCTCAAGGTGGTGTAAGAGGTTTGTGGTAATCCTCAAGGTGTTGCAAGAGGATTGTGGTAATTCTCAAGGTGTTGTATTATTTATTTTGGTAATTAATAAAATCTTTTTTTCTTTATGAAATCCATCCCGGATATACTGGGGTGGTAGAGGATTAGGCCCTAGGTGGGTTGAACCTATTTAAATCGAAGTGTGCTATTTAGTTTCCGCACTTAGCATTTCGTCTTTGCTTGAATTTTTCGAAAAAGAGGGCAAAATATGAAAAAGCGAGATAATCTATTCACCCCCTCTAGATTATCGTAGCCACTTGGACTAACAAGTGGTATCAAATACAAACTCTTTGGCTAGCTCGTTCCGAGTAAAGAGGAAAGATCCATGGCTACAAATGATGCTTATCTCACCACCGGCGCCTCCACCAACAAGCCACCACTATTCGACGCCAACAACTACGCATTTTGGAAAGACCGTATGGAGTGCTTCCTACAAGGGTGCGGGTTCGACATTTGGAATGTGGTCATTGAAGGAGTTGATCAACCAACCAAGAAATTGGAGGATGGCACCTCGGCTCCTAAACCTTTCAAGGAGTTCGATGAAAACAACAAAAAGGCTTTCTCTCTAAACGGTAAGGCCTTAAATATTTTGCATTGTTCTCTTACCGCCACCGAGTACAATCGCATAAGATGCATAAGGTCGACACATGAGGTTTGGGAAAAATTGGAGACAATCTATGAAGGGACCAAGAAGGTGAAGCAAGCAAGAAAGACCATGCTTGTTAAAGACTTTGAAAACTTTAACATGCATGATGGTGAAAGTATCTCCAAGATGGTGGAAAGGCTTGACAATATTGTCAATCCTCTTGTGGCCCTCGGTAAAGTCATCTCCGAAGAAGACAAGGTGACTAAGGTATTGAATGCTCTTCCCAGCTCATGGTCTGAAAAAGTGACGGCAATCACGGAGGCACAAAATCTTGAGACACTCAAGTTTGACGAGCTTATTGGAAACCTCCTAAAGGTATGCAAATTATTCTTAAAGGTCTTACTTCTTCTTCTAATAATGCATACTATGATAATGATGATGATGATGAGGAGACGGCCGCACTTGTTCGAAAATTTGCAAAATTTGTGAATAAAAATAAAGCAAGAAAACCAAGAGATAATGCTTGCTTTAAATGCGGAAAACCCGGGCACTTCATTGCCGATTTCCCAAAACTCGATGAAGAGGAACAAAAGAAAAATAAGCCTTTCACGAAAAAGAAGGCTCTAAATGCGGAGGTCAAAATGTGGGATGAACTACTCGAAACAACCGACGAGGAAGGAGAGACCGAACATGGTCTCATGGCCATAGACGATGAAAATAATGAGGTACGCTCTAATTTTTCTACCTCCTCCATAGTTGATGAATTGCAATGTGATTTTGATGAATTGCAAATTGAGTTTCAAAATTTAATTGTTAAATACAAAAATTTGAAAAAGGAGCATAAGGAGCTTAAGGTTGAAAAAGAAAAATTATTTACCTCTTATGAATCTTTAGACAAAGCTCATACACTTACTCTTACTAGAGTTCACTCTCTTGAAACCGAAAAGGAATTGCTCACAAAAGATATTGAATGTTTGAAAAATGATGTGCATCATTTCAACATAAGCACGAATAAAGTCACAAAAATTTTAGATGCACAAAGAGGTGAGCATTCCAAATTGGGACTTGGTTATAAGCCATTTCAAAGTGTTTTTAAGAAAAATAACCAAGGTCCGACTTTTGTACGTGCTAGTAGTTCTAATACTCCTACTTGTTTTTATTGTGGCAAAGTTGGACAATATGCTAATAATTGCAAATTGAGAAATAGCTCTAGACATGTTTGGAGACCCAAAGGTCTAAAGACTAACCCCCATGAACCCCAAAATTATAGGGTACCTAAAAGAAATTCTTTTGTAGGTAATAGGGGCTATAACAACAATGGAATATTCAAAATGGCTCGTGGACAACGGATGTTCACGCCATATGACCGGGAGGAGAGAACTTTTTACCAACATCAAGCTCCAAGAAGAGGGTATGGTCATGTTCGGCAATGGCAAAGGAAGAATTCTTGGAAATAGAGAAATTGGTAACTCTTCTTTCTCCCTTAGTAATGTTCTTTTAGTAGAAGGGCTTAAGTTTAATTTGATAAGTGTTAGCCAACTTTGTGATTCAAATTATGATGTTTCTTTCAATAAAGAAAAATGCCTTATTCTTAAAAATGGTGAAATTATTTGTGAAGCAAATAGAAAAGGCAATTTGTACAAAATTTGTACAAGTGATTTGGTTAGTCAAAATGTTTCTTGTTTATTTATTTAACTAGTTTATGGCATAGGCGACTTGGACATGTTGGATATAAGAATTTGAAAAATATTTACAAAAACCAACATGTAAAAGGACTACCCAAATTGAATTTTGAAAATCTTGGCTTATGTGACACTTGTCAAAAGAACAAATTAGTTAAGAGTAGTTTTAAGCCCAAAAATGAAATTCCCACAACCAAACCCCTACAAATGCTTCACCTTGATTTGTATGGGGATATTGGTACGGCTAGTCTAAGTGGAAAACATTACACTTTCGTTATTGTCGATGATTTTTCTAGATATACTTGGGCTTTTTTTCTTACTAATAAAAGTGATGCCGTTAATGAGTTTGTTAAGTTGTGTAGACTTATTGAGAATGAAATAGAAGATACTATTAAGTCTATTCGAAGCGATCGAGGTGGAGAATTTGATGGTGAATTTAGAGTCTTTTGCGAATCTAAGGGATATGCTCATAATTTTTTGGCTCCAAGGACACCTCAACAAAATGGAGTAGCTGAAAGGAAAAATCGGACACTACAAAAGATGAGTCGGTCCATGCTCAATGAATTTTCACTTCCAAAATATTTTTGGGCCGAAGCCGTAAGTACCGCTTGCTATGTTATTAATCGAGTTTATATTCGTCCTAAAATGAATAAAACTCCATAAGAGCTTTGGAAAGGTAGAACTCCAAATATTAGTTATTTCAAGATATTTGGTTGTAAATGCTTTATTTTGAATACCAATGATCAATTGGACAAACTTGATCCTAAGGCCGATGAAGGGATATTTATGGGATATTCAACAAAAAGCAAAGCATATCGGGTTTACAATAAGACTAGTGGGGTTGTTGAAGAATCCATCCATGTCAAATTCAATGAAGCTTCGGGTGTTGAAAGAATACCCAATGATGAAAGTGATGAAGAGGATATTATTGAACCAATTGTTCAAGTTAATGATCAACCGTCAACATCAAATGATCAATCGTCCACTTCAAATGTTCCTCAAGAAGATAGAGGTGATACTTCGGATCTTCCCGTTGCATTAAAATTTAAGGGAGATCACCCAAAAGTTCTTATTATTGGTGATCCCCTTGACAAAGTGATGACCCGGAGAAAATTTGCCGAAAAAGCTCTTATTTCTCAAAAGGATCCTAAAAATGCTAAGGAGGCTATTGAGGATGAGGATTGGTTCTTAGAGATGCAAGAGGAGTTGAATCAATTTGAAAGAAATGATGTATGGGAATTGATACCTTGTCCTTCATCTCAAACTATTATTGGTACAAAATGGGTATTCCAGAACAAACTTGATGATCAAAGCAACATTGTTCGAAATAAGGCAAGGTTAGTAGCTCAAGGGTATTGTCAAGAAGAAGGTATTGACTATGATGAAACTTTTGCACCCGTAGCACGTTTAGAAGCTATTCGTATTTTACTTGCCTATTCTTGTTTTAAAAATTTCAAACTTTACCAAATGGATGTTAAACTCTTAAATGGTATTATTCAAGAAGAAGTCTATGTAAAACAACCTCCGGGGTTTGAATATTTTTTTAGGCCTAATGATGTTTATAAACTTAAAAAGGTCTTCTATGGTTTAAAGCAAGCACCCCGTGCATGGTATGATAGACTTAGCTCTTTTCTTTTGCAAAATGGTTTTATAAGGGGTAAAGTTGATACAACTCTCTTTGTTTTTGAAAAAGGGCAAGATTGCTTACTTGTGCAAATTTATGTTGATGATATTTTTTTTGGTGCTACTAATGATTCCTTGTGCAAGAAATTCTCTAAGTTGATGCAAGGTGAATTTGAGATGAGCATGATGGGGGAGCTCAACTTCTTTCTTGGACTCCAAATTAAGCAATGCCAAGAAGGCATATACATTTCGCAATCAAAATATAGAAAATAACTTTTGAAAAAGTTCGGCATTGAAGAAGGAAGAACCGTTTCTACTCCCATGGCAACAAATGTCAAAATTGACAAAGATGAAAAAAGCAAGTCCGTGGATGAATCAAAGTATCGAGGTATGATTGGAGTTTACTTTATTTAACCGCTAGTAGACCGGACATTCTTCATTCCGTATGCCTTTGTGCTCGTTTTTAAAGAAATCCCAAAGAATCTCATATGAGTGCCGTTAAAATGATTTTTCGATATTTGAAAGGCACTATTCAATATGGTCTATTTTATCCAAAGAATGAAAATTTTCTCTTAAAGGTTATAGTGATTCGGATTATGCGGGAAATATTGATGATCGGAAAAGTACTTCCGGATCATGTCAATTTTTAGGCGATTGCCTAGTTTCTTGGTTTTCAAAGAAGCAAAACTATGTTTCTCTTTCAACGGCCGAAGCCGAATATATTTCCGCCGCTTTTTGTTGTACTCAGCTTCTTTGGATGAAACAAACCTTAGCGGATTACAAATGCTCTTTTGAAAACGTACCTATCTTTTGTGATAATATATCCGCTATAAATATTGCTCAAAACCCGGTTCATCATAACCGTACTAAACATATTGAGATTCGACATCATTTTCTAAGGGATTGTGTTTCAAAACAAAAAATTGAGATATCTTTTGTACCATCTCAAGATCAATTAGCGGACATTTTTACAAAACTGCTATCTTCCGAGACTTTTGCGTCCATACGAGCTCGGTTAGGCATGATGCATATTGAATGAGGTTTACGTTTACATTTTGCATGTTTTTAAAACTTAAGGGCGAAAAAATCGGATTTTTGGTTGCAAATTCGGATTTTGAAAAACTTGACAAAACAGTGGGCTGAAGAGGTTCAGGGCAACCGGTCGCCCTCAACATCGACCGGTCGCCCTCAACCACGACCGATCGCCCTGAGCTATATTTTGATTAAAACCGTTCTATCTTGAAAGATTCGACATTTTAACTTATTTTTGCCATTTCTCCCCCTTTGCCAAATTCACACAAATTTCACTCAAAATTGATTTTCATGCATTCAATTCATGTCTTGGCCCTTATATAGCATGTTTATCATCATCATTGCTCATCTTTACCGATCGAATGGCAATAATTTTTCTTTCTTTGCTCAATTGGGTTGAACCCTTGAGCTTGTGGCTTTCTTGTATATTTTTTGATGAAATTATATTATGATCATGATGAGCTTGATTGTTATATTGTATTGTATAATGTTTGATGTGAATTGGTGATGAAAATTTTTGGCTTGATTTACAAGGGCTCTATACAACATCTTTTAATTTTTACGCCCACAAAGTGTTCGATGAAATGTCACAATGAATATTTCAACTTCTACATGATTCTCTTGCTTCCAAAAGTCTTAAATCCTTATTGCGATCATGTTTTGGTAAATAAAACGAGCGTATGAACTCTTCATGATACATTTCTCCCATTTTCCATGGATTTTAAGCCTAAATTGTTCAATGGTTGATAAACCGTTTCTTTGGCGCACTTTGATATAATTGTATGATGTTTTTATCTTCCTAACATTATTTTTTATGATTCCAAAGGGGGAGAAACAGAGAAATTGGCTTGTTAGCTAAAATAAGCTAATAAAAGCTCGCAATAATAGCTATAAGCTATGGCTCCCTAAAGCCAAGTATACCTAGTCCATGGCTTGTATTATGGACTTAATTGCAAAAGATTATAGTATTTTGACAGGGGGAGCTTCGTAGCCTATGATGTTTTTGTGCATCTTATTAAAGCTTGTTATAGCTTGTGCTTCTAGCTTTTGCAATATCTCTTGTTGATATGCTCATAGATAGGGGGAGCTTTGTAAGAAATGTTTTCTAAGGGATAGTTCACTCGTAAAACCGAAAAATTTATTTGTTTTCAAAATCGTCCTCGAGAAAATTGTTTTGGTATGTAATCATCAAAAAGTGGGAGTTTGTTAGATAAATGTTTTTATCATGATTTTGATGATTTTGTTCAAATGAGTTTTTAAACCAAAACATTGTCCCTAATTGTTGTCTAAATACTTCCGATCGATTTAAAATGTTTTAACTATTATTCGGAGTATTTTTTGGAGTTTATTTTCGATAAAAAATTGGACAACACATTTGTTTCAGGCTCGACCGGTCGCCCTATAGGGCAACCCGTACCTGAGTTGAGTTTTGAAACAGGAAAAGGGACGTAGAAAAAATAAGGAAGGGTGACCGGTCGACCCCTGGGCGACCGGTACCTGGGAGTCCCTCTTTTGGTTCAGTCTTCTCTGTTTCATATTTTTATCAACCCCAACCGGTCAACATCAAGGGCGACCGGTCGCACCCTCCTCCCGACCGGTCCCCCCGTAAAAATTGCAGAAATTCAATTTCAATCTTATCTCTGCTGACCGACTTCGCACCCCTATTTTATCAAAGAAACTATCCGTTGCATTTTCGCATGACTTTTCCTTATTTTGTGGGATTGATTTCTAACAGCTATATTGATGATTTTAAATGGTTTCTTTTGCAGCAAATCACTCCCCAAGGAGGAGCCTATGTCTGGAAATCAAAGCCAAGACCACTCCTATAAATAGAGGCTTCATTTAAGCAACAAGACACAACACTCTATACAAGCAAAGAGCAAACAAGCAAACACTTTCATATATCTTGTTGTATTAGCCTTAGCACTTTCACTTGCACAAATTTGAGGTCTAGGCTTTCAATTCTTGATTACACTTGTACTCATATTGTATCATTCATCATTGAGTTGTAATATTTTTTTTTTTGGTCATCATTCAACACAAGACATCCTTGTGAGTATTCTTGTGGTAAGAATGCACTTGGGTGATCTAGGTGATAGGTGTTTGAAGGTTGTGGTAATCTTCAAAGGTGTTGTAAGAGGGTTGTGGTAATCCTCAAAGTGGTGTAAGAGGGTTGTGGTAATCCTCAAGGTGTTGCAAGAGGATTGTGGTAATTCTCAAGGTGTTGTATTATTAATTTTGGTAATTAATAAAATCTTTTTTTCTTTTTGAAATCCAGCCCGAATATACTGGGGTGGTAGAGGATTAGGCCCTAGGTGGGTTGAACCTTTTTAAATCAAAGTGTGCTATTTAGTTTCCACACTTAACATTTCGTCTTTGCTTGAATTTTTTGAAAAAGAGGGCAAAATCTGAAAAACCGAGATAATCTATTCACCCCTCCCTCTAGATTATAGTAGCCACTTGGACTAACACCAACTACGAAAACTGGTTCACCTCACTCTGCTCGCCCACCATGGAGTTATGAATGAAGCCAAGACTGAGAATTACCGAGCAACTGCCCACTTCTACTAAGGTTCCTGGCATTCTAAAAAAAAGGTTATTATACACCCCAATCCCATCCCTTGGAAAAAAAAAGGTAGCACCGAAGAAAGGAAAGACCGAGATAGTGGTTGTTGTTGTGTTTTCTTATAAGCCCAAGAACACTCTCAATATCGGATAAGTCAATACTAAATGATCTGAAAAACTGCATAATCTTTGCTTGAGATTTAGATGACGAAAGAGTCTCATTTAGTACAAATACCAGGTATGCTCTAAATTCAATTTTTTTGTCGAATATTGGTAGTCTGTCATAACCACTATTCTCCTAGTCAAATTACGGCGATTTTGTGTAGTCAATTAGAGAATTTGTGGTGTCATGTTCCTTGACAAATATAGGTGGTCCATCATAACCACCAATCTCCTCGTCAAACTTAGGAGGTTCTTCATAGCCAACCTTTATTATAGTGTCGTCACTTTCTTCATCAAAAATTGGTGGTCCATATTATAGCCACCATCTTCAATGTCTCGAGAGAATAAATCATCCATGTTCATGGAATAGGTTTCCAATGGGGTGAACTGGATGGGTGCAACATCGTAGGCAAACTCACAACTACCAAGAAATCAATTTTCAATAAATCTCTTGATTTCTTGATATTAGATGGGTACGATATTCACTTGTTTTGCCAACAAGTCGATCTGCTGACGAATTTGAGCAGTGTTATTGCTCATAGCTTGAAAACCAAAGTGGTGTCGAGATGTCATATTAAGGATCGTAGCCGGTCTCTAGATACCAACTGATGCAGACAGAAGCGTAAATAAGAACAAAGAACGCACACAAAACAATATTAAATATGTGAAGAACGCAAACAAGCTCTGAAAAGAGATAAACCCCAAAACTTAATAATAATTCAACCTCCCTAAATTAACAGCAAGATAGATATTTATAGGATTAAACTCCTACAATAATAAAACTTTTAACTATTGAAAAATCATAAAAGATAAATATATAAACAACTAAAAACTAATCTTAATAGATACTTAGATAAGTTTAACTAATATTACAAATCTTATCTCTATCAAACCCCCACCTTACCAATGGAAACAAGACAATAATACTAATTGGCTAACTAGTTAAGATATTCCAAGGGGACTTGAATCTAGGACCAAAGAATCCTAGGACCTTTTCTTTGCCACAGGGGCAAGGGCTCATTGGCCTTGGGATTGATTTATTACCTTAGTACTTTCTTTTTTTGAGAAAGTTAACTGCCATTTAAAATGTTGGAGGTAATTCATCCTCCGGGATAAAGTACATGAGTTTGAAGGGTAAAGAACCCGAATAAAAACCAAACAAGAAATCGAAAAAGCATAACCGGCTAAATGATGTGCCAAAACATTCGCTAATCGAGGAATAAAATATAAGGAAACAAATGAAAATGATTTGGAGAGCATTCGAATGTCCTCAAGAACACTGCCAAGATATGTGAGATTGATGTCTTGGTTGTGGTATGCCTGTACCATCTGTTGACAATCCAACTCCACCATCACCGCCCTAATCTGTAAATTCATTGCCAAAATAATTCCTTCTCTACACGCAATTGTCTCTGCCACGTCAACTGAGTATTTTGGGTTATATTTCTTTGATAACGTCTGAATGATACTCCATCTTGGGCTCGTAATATCACTCCAATGCTAGCACCATTAGTTGTAGTAATAGAAGCATCAAAATTAATTTTGATAACTCCTTCCGGTGGACATTGCCAACCAGAGAACAAGGCATCGAGTTGTGCTCGGGGTCGGTTTTCACGCACTTCCTGATAAGCATGCAAATTTTTGGTAGCTATCATAAAGCACTCTTGGTGGGTGAAGTTCTTCCCTTGAAATATTAGCATATTGCGGGAGTAACATAGTGTCCATAGTAGCATTACAAAGAGGCATTGAAAAAATTTATCTTTGCTTTTGGATATCGTCATTAACATATCAGCCATGCTTGCCGAGGTCGTCGTGGTCAGATCGGCATTTAGTCGTAGTGGTGAGGCACGCTAGAAGAAAGCACTCCAATGACAATCTCGTAGAGCATGTTCGACTATTTCAATATTATCTCCACATCTCTGACAAATGGGATTGGGTACGCAATTTTTTCTAAAAAGGAGTACCAGACTGGTATTATGCTATGTACTACCTTCCATAAGAAAATTTGGACTTTAGGATGGATGTCCAATTTCCATATCCATTTCCATATTTCCATGTGGTCTGTATAAGTAGACAAGAGTTGTCGTTGGTTATTTGCCAAATCTAAGGCCAGCCTATATCCTGTTTTAACGCTGTATTGTCTAAAAGACGTGTGGTGCCAAGCTAACTTATCCTTGCACAAGTGGTTTCATAGTGGGATTCTTAAGATATCATTTGCTTCTTCTTTGGTGAATATCTGTTGCACTAGCTCCTCAACCCATTCTTGTTTTCCATGTTTGAATAATTCATTAACATACATATACGCTGACCATGCATCTCGATTAGAACTGGGTCGTAAATTTTGACGAGTTGGAATCCAGGGATCCTCCCAAATCCAAATAGAAGCTCCATTTCCTACAAGCCATCTAGTACCTTTTTGGATGATTTCTCGTCCCGCCACAATACTTTGCCAGGTGAAACTAGGGCTATATCCGGCTGAGGCCGATAAGAAATCACCATTTGGGTAATATCTAGCCTTTAAGGTTCGAGCTAGCAGGGATTCTTCATCTTGTAGTAATCTCCACCATTGTTTCACCAATATGGCTTTATTGAAGGATGAGAATTCTCAAAGTCCAAGTTCGCCATTTATTTTAGATTTGCATAGCATGCGCCATTGAAGCCAATGAATTCTCTTTTCTTCTCCCTTTTGACCCCACCAATTAATTTGTCTATCTGATTGCACGTATTTATAGGGATCTGAAAGCAACTCATTACGTATGTAGGTATCGCTTGTGCCACACTTTTAATCAAAATCAGTTTACCCGCTATTGAAAGCATGATTGACTTCCAGTTTTTTGGTTTTTTCCAAACTCGATCAATTAGTGTTTGGAATATGGTTTTCTTTGATCGGCCCACGCTTGCCGGGAGTCCCAAATATATATGATGTTTTTCAACCAGTCGTACGCCCAAAGCCGCCAACAAATTGCCTCTAGTTGAGCACGGCACACCCCCACTGGAGGAAATTTTTGATTTTTTAAACTTTACAACTTGTCCTGATGCAACCCCGTATTTTTCAATTATGCGTTTGGTTTCTTCCATTTCGTGAGTGGTAGCTCTTCAAAAGATTATACTATCATCCGCAAAGAACAAATGCGAGACGGGAGGAGCCCGTCGGCAAATTTTAATACTGTGTAGATTACCTTGCGCCTCTGATTTTCTGATAAGAGATGAAAAAGGCTCTGCACAAAATAAAAATAAATAGGGGGAAAGGGGATCGTCCATTCAGAGTCCCCTCATGGGGGTAAAAACATCGCCGTGAATGCCATTAGTAAGAATATAATATGAGACAGTAGACACGCATCGCATAATGAGGGATGTATGTGACTAGGGAAATTAAATCTAAGCATAACCTGGTGTAAAAATTCCCACTCGACTTTATCGTAAGCTTTACTCATATCCAATTTCAACGCAAAAGATCCTTTCCAAGTAGCTTTATTGGATTTCATGGCGTGAAACATTTCGAAGGCTAACAAAGCGTTGTCTGTAATTAGGCGGCCTGGTACAAAAGCTGATTGGAGGGGTGGGTTAAAAAATGGAGGACTTTTTTGAGCCTATTCCAATAACGTTCGTAATAATTTTGAAAATCACCTTGCATAAGCTAATAGGTCTAAACTCACTCAGGGAAGTGGGGTATTTTTTCTTGGGGATTAGCGTGATGTGCGTGTGATTAAGGGGGGAAGGGTTAGCTCCATTATTAAGAATATTCAACAAAGTAGTAGTTATATCAGTTTTAATGGAAGACCAAAATTGCTGGAAAAATAAAGCAGGCATACCATCAGGTCCAGGGGCTTTTGATGGGTGTAGTTGAGACAGTGCGATCACTATTTATGATTCGGTGAAGGGAGCGCCCATGTCAGATTTGATTTCATTTGTGATTCCAGGATTTATAGCGTCAAGCACCCCAAAGAGATTTGATCCAGCCGTGGAATTGAAGAGATTGATATAATACCGCTTGAAAACCCCCGCAATCGTGTCGTGATCCTCTGCCCAATTTCCATTCGAATCCTATATGCGATCTATTGCGTTGCGTTTCCTTCTACCACTAGATCCTCTATGAAAAAAGGATGTATTCTTATCTCCGTCCTTTAACCAACTCACCCGGGATCTTTGAAACCACATGGTCTCCTCGCGTTTCATAAGTGTTGTGATCTTTTTTTCGATATTTTTTGCAGCGGAGATGTTGTGAGCCGTGAGAGGTTGGGCTTGTAATTTTTCCAACATTTTTTTTCCTGGTTAGTTGTGTATTGATGGATCCAAAATGGTTTAATTCACAGGAGAGCAACGATATGCCTAATTGTTGTATTTTTTGACCAACCTGCATGGGAGACTCGCAAGTGTGTTGGTGCATCCATGCATTTTGCACATATGGTTTGCATGACTCGTCCTGTAGCCACATCTTCTCGAAATGGAATATTCGTTTCCTTTTTTGTCGCACCTTATCATTATAGTTACGCCAACTAATAAATATTGGACAGTGATCCGAGGCAATACGGACAAGATGTTTGACTTGGTAGTCGGGAAAGTGGCTGACCCATAGGATGTTAGCTAGGTATCTATCGAGACGTTCCTGTATATTTTCGAATCCCTCTTCCCCGTTGGTACATGTGAACTTGTAGCCGTCGTATCCCAAATTGTCAAGGTTGTATTCGGTTTGGGCGTCTCTAAAAGCTTGTAGTTTAGTGTCATACTTAAGACATCCACCTTTTTTTCATGATGAAATAAGACTTTATTAAAATTACCACAACATAGCCAAGGGATACCCTCATGTGTCTGCATTGATTTCAATAATTGCCAATTGTGTGTTTTTAGATGTTCTTCTGGCCAACCATACAATCTACTAAATCTCCATTGATTATTCGAATTAGGGAAATTAATCAAAGCGTCAATGACGTGGAGGAAATTATGTCAAATTTGAATGTGCATCTTCTCTCTCCACATTAAGCATAACCCTTCTCGACATCCTCCGTTGCTAGTATCACAATCGACAGTGAAGTGGCATTCATAGCCGAGTTTTTGACAAATTTTATTCATTTCCGAAGTAACTAACTGTGCTTCCATAAGGAACATAATTTGGGGAACTTTTCTTCTGATATCGCGTGTAAGCACATGAATTGTTCGGGGGTTCCCAAGCCCTTGACAGCTCCAACTAAGACAACTCATTGTGGTCGGCGGGACTGCTCATTTGTAGTCTCCACCTCTGGTAAACATGATGGGGTCGTGCCAGAGCAATCGATCATATGTTCTATTTGTTTAGGCTATTTTGATGTGGGGTCGTGGCTCGAGAAGTTTGGGCTATTAGGTTGGGATGAGGTTTTTCTTTTTTGGGCAAGTATAGGGGCTGAGGTGGTAGGAGTGCTTATTTGGCGAGTAAGCTGTCTAATCCGAGTGTGGGTTGTTTAGGCTTTTTTGGGATGTGTGTATCAGTGGAGTTGGAGGTTTGAGATGAAATAGGAGTTGTGAGTGAGATGGGGATTTGGAGGATTGATGATTGGGTGAGGATTGGGCTTGTTGGCAGGTGTTGGTTAGTATGAGGGGTGTAATTAAGGAATGTGTATGGTGTTGGTTCAGGTTGTTGGGGTGTTTTATGTTATAAGGCTGGGATATTTGTGTTGTGTAGATATTGGAGGAGGACGACTATTGGGGGGTTGTTAAGAGTAGGGAGGTCATGTTTGGGATGAGAGCAAGTTCATTGATCAAGGTATTATGGATATTGGTTGTGGGTCGGGTGCGGGCTGGGGTGAGTGTATAGTAGTATATACGGGTTGGGTTGTATGAGGATTGGAGGTTGGGTTACGGGGATTTTTTTGTTGTGTATTTTTGTTTGCGTCAGGTCGGGAAAAGAGATTTCTGGTTAAGGGAGTTGAGGTAGTGGGTGATATCGGTTCCGATGGAGATTCGTGGGTGGTACGGGGTCGTTTATATGGGGAGGCTTTTAACCATGAACCGTATCTGGCATCAGATGGGTCGGGTGCAATATTGTTATCAGAATCTTCACAACTGCGAAAATGGTGACCAATTAATCCACAGTCGTAGCAATAAATCGGAAGTGATTCATATTTGACTAGAATCCATTTTTCCTGCCCTTGTATGCGAATTGTAAAGCCTCGAAGGATAGGTTTCGAGATATCAAGAGCTATTTTGATTCTTGCGGATTTTCCAAACAAACTCTCTCCATTAGAATCCCATGCAACAAAAGAACCAAGTTGTTTGGCCATGATAATCAGTGCTTTCTCATTCATGCACTTAACAGGAAGATCGTATATACGGGTCCAGAATGAGGCTTCCGTGATGGATATGGTGAATGGTTGTTCCGCACCTGTGATCTCTTTTAAGGCGGATAAGAGACCCTCAAAGTACCACGGTTGATTGGAGATAACCCATTCCCTTTCCTTTGGGTCGTCGAACCGGAATAAGAAGAGATTTTTTTCCCCATTCTCGCGCCGTAAAGCCCTTTGGATGTTTCCAAGATTTTTTCATAACCTCCAGAAGATAGAAGGAGTTGAAGGATTTTCGTGTGTATAAAGTACCCGCCGAGCAAAAGCCTGCACGTTTTCCTCGACTGTTGTTAACTCCGGGTCATCATCGAGGTCCAAAACCTGAGATTCCTGTTATGTTCTATTTTCCATCTTCTCTTCCATGTCTGGTACAGTTGCTCTAGGGGTGCTTCACGGCTGCACAAAAGAATCACAGAAGGACAAATCTGATTAGGGCAGTTCACATGTTACCAACATTCATAAAAAGTAATTTCTATCACCAAGGGAATAAAGGTAGAATATATGGGGCATGGTGGTATGCGCGACTATAATGAAAGAGAAAGAAATTATGGGGCAGGTGAGGGGGAAAAGGAGAAGTAAGGGCAAGACATGTGGGGGGAATATCTAATATGGATGGATCAGAGAAAGACGACTGTCAGAGATGAAAAAGGACAGTCCTCAGGCGAGGGACGACGAACCTAAACGGTGACAAAACCCTAGAAGGGAACTCGACTCCTAAACCTGGAGGAGGACCGATTTCTAACATTAGTACTAGTTGCTATACGTTTAGCATCTCTCGTTTAATTACATATAATTCGTTGTGTTGGAATTTTACAATAATAAATATAAAATTCATAAATCATCCTAGAACATGAGGAATAATTTATAGGATAATACATCATGCTATAATCATCAATGATTTATGGAATAGCGGAATATCTGGATCCGTCGTAAGATATAAGAACTATATATGTGGAATAACTTCGATATGCGATCTCCTACGAGTACGATCCTACGAGCACAACGGATCTCCCATGAACACGAACATGAACAGATTTGGTTTTATGGTTTTCCTCAACTAAATCTGAATTCCTTATGGGACCTTCGTTTTCCATCTTGATGGGGAGAATGGAAAACTATGTGCGATTTAGTATATTGGGGACCATAACCATAAAGTTCTTTATATAGGTAGGAAATTAAGGTTCCCATAATCCCCTAAGTTGATTCCTATTAGGTATCTACTATTTGTTTCAATATCAAATTCAGTAGCCTTGGGACTCCACCAGATTTAGATCACTTAATTAGTCCACTAATACTTAAATGACAAATATAATTGTTAATAAATATGTTGCCCATATATTAGGAATTAAATAATTCCTAACAGGTTGTACTTAACCAAAGAAATTTACAAATCTTTGAAATAATTTATCTAAACTAATCAATCGAGCCGTATGTTAATTAGATTCAGATTTGTTGTTTTGGTACGGAAAAATAATAATAAAATAGTATTATATATCACTAAAAGGATGCTTTTGCCTTCTTTTTTCCTTTGTTGACAAAGGGAACCATAACTATTATTACCCAAAGATATGCACCGTGTATATCTCGCCCCTGTGCAATACCCGTAAGGGCGTAAATTACATGAGATGTTAAATTACACTAGGCAAGAATGTGCAATGTCTCATGTATCAGGAAATGTTTGAACATAGGTGAAAGGAGTTCGCAACACTCATCTTACCAACTTAGTCAACTCATTTGACTGCTTTTGGGCATTGTGATCGAAGAAGGTCCCAACTCCCATCGTAATTGATATTGATTCATTCGAAACAGGGCTTATAATAAGTTTGGGCCAACTTTTGAAATTCCCTTATTTAGAAGGCAAATATGGATCAACACAATATTTTCCACATCTGGAAAGGTAGTTTTGCAAAATTTGTTCAGAAACTTTGTGAAGGATGAGTTGGTGAAGAACTTTTTGGCAGGAATATGCACGAAGATTCTCTTGTCATGATCTAATATTTTACATACTTTTTTTTTCCCCCTTTTTTTCTGAGTCTCTGACAGGGTAAGGGAAACTACTAGGATGAATTAATGCATGTGCACCAGCAACAGTTTTACTAGAAATGGACATCTCATTTAAGTACTAATACTTTAGACGATTTGGTAAAAGTGTACATGTTCATTTACTAGAATTGGAAATCTCCATGTGTTTCCTTTCTGGGAAAAGGGAAACAACCTGTCAGAACAACTCCACTTGCCCCCAGTACACCCAAGTAGACCCACCTCACTCCTTTGATTCTAATTTCTATATCACAAAAATGTGACCAACTCTCAATTTTTTTTTTAAAAGTAACACTAAGTATTAAATATTTCATTATTTCACAAATCTTGAACTTTTCTAGTACTATAAGATATGTGATTTTTTTCACCTTGGCTCCTGTGCTACATGATCACTTTGAATTTGAATTAGTTCAGCTTCTCTGAGAGATTAATAATAAAAGAAAGAAAGTCATTTAATTCTCAGTCTCCCAACTAATAGGTATGGGATCCATTCTGCATTATTAGTGACATAATGCATTAGATAATATTAAAAATTACAAAAACAATTGTTTATAGTTGATTTTCCCTTTCAATTTGGAGCAAAAAATCATTCACACTGGTAGTGTATATGTTAAGAAAATACTAGAAAGATATTATATATATCAAGCACCATAAAGATACGCTCCAAAAGGAGAAATTATATATGGATTTTAGCAAACCACAAATCTGTATGAATTACTTAAGTGGAAAGAGGATATAAATTGAGGAAGAAAATATAGCTACTAGACAGTAGACATGCATGTGAAATATTAGATGGAGTTGCAGTACAGAGTAGGATGTGCAATTCCAGCCTTCTTGCCTTCACACACACAGCTCATTTTCTATGCAACATAATATTCTAGTGTTTGACAAGCTGTTTAAATAGGATATTGTTATTATATTCTGGAAAAATGTGTACATGTACTTGTACACAACTAAATCCTCAGTATATGAAAAACGGATGGAATTTCAGGTACGTCTTTGTGCTTTGCATGTTAGAAATCCCAAGTTATGTAAATCAAATCGTATTAATTAATTTTGCATAGATAATAAAATGCAAGATTTTTGAACTTTTTAAGTTGTACAATATTGGATTAAAATATACCTTTCTCCCTGTGAATGTTGAATACAACATCAAGAAGAATTCTGGACAAAAAAAAAATAACGTTTTTTTTTTCTTAACCACTTCAAGTGTCTAAGTGTACTTTTATAATTGAGGGAAAATTATTAGTTAGTAGGTGGAGAGATGATTGATTTCTAATTGGTTTTCTTTTATAATCATACTGTGCATCAACATATGTGTAAAAATTGTAAAATATCTCTCCGTTTCAATAAGATTTCACACATGATAAACATTAAACCGTCACTACAACATAAGTGACATTAGGTAACACCCCAAAAATGTTACATAATAACCATAAAATGTTACTATAGACAATAGGTAGCACATTTTATGGTGATGCACTTGTCCGTGCTACCTATAGTCTACAGTATTACTTTTAATAGCTTTAGCGACACTTTCTCTAAGTGTTACATTAAGTATTCATCTATTGTAACACTTTAGAAAATAATTATAAAATGATACATATGAATCTAATGTAGCACTTTTTTGTCAAAATATAACACCAATTTTTTTTTTTGGCAAAATGTAACACTTTTTTAATTTGTTGCATTTTTGCATTTTCCTAGTATTTAACAATTGATTTTTTGCACCAATAAGCATCGAACCCAAACCTATATTGTTTGGAAGTGGCAATTTTCCACTGGGATAAGTTGATTCTTATTGCATATTTTGTTTTTGATTTT
Source organism: Rehmannia glutinosa (assembly GCA_016081115.2). Classification (NCBI taxonomy): domain Eukaryota; kingdom Viridiplantae; phylum Streptophyta; class Magnoliopsida; order Lamiales; family Orobanchaceae; genus Rehmannia; species Rehmannia glutinosa. Next base: position 63,232,029 of record CM071927.1, read on the forward strand.
TATATGTATACATATATATATTAAAAATTATATTATATACTATATGTATTAAAATTATATTATACACTATAAATATAAATTAATATAATATATCATATATTAGAAATTATATTATATATTAAATAATAAAAATAATACATAAAAATATCAAATAAGTTTATCAACGAATTAAATTTTCATTGGTAAAAATAAATTTTTGTTGATAATTCTTTTTTTTAAAAAGGTTGCCGACGAAATTAGTTTGTATCTGTAAAATTAAAAATATTAAATAAGAATAATAAATTTACCTATGGATTGTTTCGTGGATATAACGACGGAATTAATTACATTGACATTTTTAAAAAAAAAGTAAAAGAAAAATAAAAAAACCTTCGGTAATACCTACGAATGGTTTCTATCGATAAAATCCGTGGGTATTCTATAAGTTTCTTGTAATGCCATATAACATTTAGCAATTGATTATGTATCACTTATATATATACTCCATATAATTGAATTAATAGCAATAAGTTAAAAATTAACAAATAAATAATCAGTATGTTTTATTTATGAAATCTGAAATTATGTTAATGCTACAAGTAAACTAACTAAAATCTCGATACAATAAAGAGTCAACATAAAGGGTAAAAATCTATAAAAATTGGTATTTATTAATAATTATAGGTTAATATTATTAAAATATTAAAAAGAAAATAAAATTAAAAAAAAATATTGCTTTTGTTTACCTAATTTTGCGATATCAATTAACCAAATAAATTGTTCGCATTATAATTTAATTAAAATGACTTAATTTTGTGTTACCAAAATATAGCCAAAAAAGCGTTACAATTAATTAAATATAGTGTTACCTGGAGTGTTATTTAATTAAAGTGATACTTATTTGTGTTACCAAAACAATAACAACAAAAAATGATATTTAAAAAGTGTTACTTATTTAAAACTGTTACAAATAAGTGTTACATATTTATAAATTGCTACGAATGTGTTACATAAATATTATAATGTAAAAGTGTTACAAACATGTATTACATAATATGATTTATGTAAAAAGTACTACAATTTTGTGTTAACTAATGTCATTTATGTTGTAGTGAGTAATAATATCTTAACATAAGAATTAAAATGAATTACGTGAGATCATTTGATTATCAAGCCACAATTATCATAATTAAATTAAAAGATACTAAATTAACACGTGTGGGAAATAAAGTATCTAACATAGCAGGTATGGCAATGGTTAGATATCCACCTATTTAAGGGTGATGTGAATCCATATACGAAGGATCCGGACAACACCAAATGCAAGTTAAATCGAGTTCTTGAAAACTTTGTATTCGAGTTATTTAGTTTCTTGTATTTTCTCTATCTTAGATTAGGTGTTTATTCGAGTTATTTTTATGTTTTGGAGGCCGGATAAACTTATTAGACCGTGTTTAGAGTCATTAAAGTGAGTCATGTATCGAAAGAAGTATGGACGATCGAACACTTGGAGATTACTTTAAAAATGTCCAAACGCGTCAATAGTTTTCAGCACTAGCAAGATTTAGTGTTTGGGCCATAACCTTCTCCACAAAATTGATATTGAGCTGATTCAAACTACTATGGAAAGCTAAAAGAAATGTCTACAACTCTTATGAAGATCCCATGAGTTGATTCGTACGTTTTGAATGAGAAATAGGGCCACACGATCAGCACATTTCATTTCACACGCTCATGTGCAGGCCTGGCCATGAAAAGCAGAGAGTTCACACGGCCAGGGCGTGCACACATGAACGAACTTGTCCATCTTTGCTCGCACGACCCATGCACACGCGCATGGCGTAGGTCCCAAGGGGTGTGAGTAAGGTTTAGAAGGGGGGGGGTTGAATAAACCTTACCAACTTTTCTATTTTAGTCCTTTTAAAATATTACAGAGTTAACTCAAACAGCTGCGTCCTTGAGGGACAGGTAAGTTGGTTATTCAATAGAGTTAGCCATTCAACAGACTCGATATAGATGTTGATAGAATAACTCAGCTGTTTAACATGAACCTTAACTTGGTTGTGTTGGTTTTATAAGCGGAAGACTTAACACCCTTTGAATTGTTTTAAACTTGTTTTAACACTTGATTTTAGAACTTGGTTATTAATCAGTTGTATAGCAAATAAGTTTATCAGCAGATATAATGTAAGTATGCAGAAATATAAATGTGCTGAAAAATAAATGACACAGTTGATTTTTATAGAGGTTCGAAGATGGGGTAATTCTTCTAATCCTCTCTTCTCCAACTCCTGGAGGAATCCACTATGTAAAAGATCTTTTACAAAGTGGTCAACGATCTAGAGAGACCTTGGTCACACAACCGGCTTCTTCTCTCCGACTCACCTTCTTCACAGGCAAATTTGCGCTTTGCTACTTGACTCACTTTCTCAAGCTCTTGGATTTGATCATGAAGCCCTCCAATAACTTGATACTGTTTCGACCTTGAACCTTCCTACAATCCTCCTTGGAAAGTAGACCTTTTTTTATTCTTCAAAAGTTTCCTCTTCAACAGATTTGAAGTTGTCTTTCCTTCACAGCTTGTGTTGGATCGATTTCCTTCGAGTTTCAGGCTTGAGGATTTGCTTGAATATTTTGAGAATATTGCAGGTTAATAGTTTGAATATTGCTTGCTTGTTAGTGGTTCGGAGTAACCTTTTCTCAATAAATTTCCTCGGCCTTTTATAGTGAACTTTTCGAAATCATCCCGTTGAAGAGATAGATTGATTTCAAAAGTCACTTGTGTTCGATGGCTTGTCTTGTTGCGATCCTTGATGTTGATATTTTTTGGATTTAATGTCTTGCGGCGTTGCAGCATTTCTGACGCTTGTTGCAGTGCTTCTCATTGGTTTATTCCTTTTGCACACAACTGGAACTAGCACTTTATCTCTGACAACTTTAACTTATTACCATTCTGGGTAACATTCTTGACTTACATTGACGGATCTCATTCAATTGTCTTGACTTGATTTGCAGTTTTTATACCCAGGTGACTTGAGTCAACTTCCAATCCTTGGATGACTCATCCACACTTTAAACTTGAGACTTGGCTTCTTGAGTTGACTTGATCGACTCTTCACACAAATTGTTCCTCACCGATACATCTTCAGTCGAGTTCTTGATCCTTTATCTTGGCCATACTCACTGTTTCCACAATGAGTCTTCACTCACTCTTGATTGACTTCTTGTATTTCCAGGCGTAGCCGACTTGACTCACTTTCGTAGCCCTATCTATTACAATGTAAATTACACGGAAAATGGGGTGCCAACTTCCTAGTTTAAGTTTTACATGGCATTCATCAAAATCTATAAAATAAAGTTCCCAACAATGGCGTTCCCGTGTCTTTGGTGCCGAGGCCATGTTTTTTGGTGTTTTAGGTCCTTTTTGTTTCTTTGTTCGTTTTTAAGTTGTTTCTTATTTGGTTTAGGATTTTGAGTCACCTATATAAGGCAAACACATTGTTTATTTTTCATTAACAAAAAGATTTTTGATATTGATAAAATTGAAAATTTTCTCTCCAACACTATTGTTCTTGTTTTTTTTTCGTGATTTATATTTTTCTTCTTATTTATAAACTCTAGTTCGTCAAGGGTTATTAGAAACAAAAACATGGATCACAATGAGATAGTAGAACTCAACAACAAAGATCATATTGAGGAACTGTAAAGAGTTTTGAAAAAGATGATGATCGATGTATATGAAAAATCGTGTAATAGAGGGAGGACTCATGTTGGTTGGGAGGATACGAAGGTTGAGCAATCGCCTAGGAGGAATGGTTTCACAAGGAAAACTCCACATATTAGTGCTAATGCTTGGGAATCTTTTACTAATGATCTGCATTTTGTATTGATTTTTGAAATCATGGAGAATCCATCGGTGGAGATTGTTAAGACAAAATTGGAGATCGTCAAGCCGCGTGAGAAGCGATTCGAGTTGTCAAGTCGAGAAAGGGGATCTTACCATTAAATTCAAATTAGTTGTTGAGTATTGAGCCAACAATTGAAATTGATGATTTAATAGAAAGTGAAGTTAGTGGTGTAGGTCCAAAAGGTGTTGGGTAAAATCTAGAAGGGGGGTTTAATATACTTTACAATTTTTCGATTTTAAATAAATCAAAGTTTTAAGAAAACAACTCGGTCATATAGATCGTTGGGTTGAGATTCAACATAATAGATAACCACTCAACAGTTCTCTTGCAAGAGCTTTGTTGATAAAGTAACTTCAATCAAGAAAGTCAACAACTTATAAAATCGATTATTCTTTATAAGTTAGTGGAAGACTAATACCCTTTTGAGTTTTGGTTATCAACACTTATTGTTTGAGAGAGTTATGCGATTGTTTGGATAACAAATAAATAAAAATTATAAATTCGAAATATAAGTGCAATAAAGTAATGACACAAGAATTATAGTGGTTCGAGGATGCGATAATTCCTCTACTCCGTCTTCTCCTACTCCAAGAGAATCCACTAATGTAACAGTTCACTTTAGTTACAAAAGGTACAATCCGAATAGCACTTTGTTCACATAGCTAGCTATTCTTGGGACTCGACTCTTCACTAGATAGTCGCCTAGCCTTACAGCTCTCTGAATCTGTAGGATTTGTTTACACAACCCTCCTACAACTCAGAACTTGGTTCGATATTGAACCTCACAACACTTTCTTCAATCTTTGGTAGTGTAGACCCCAATTTTGTTTTCACACGTTCCTCTTCAATCGAATAAGTACTTCAATCGGTCATAAGTGTGTCTTGAATGAAGTATTCTCGAGTAAGCAAGGATTTGCGGGAAGCTCGAGAGAGAGTTTTTCAATTTGATTTTGCTTGTTCACTTTAGTTGTGTCTATTTTGTGTCTTAGCACTCCTTTTTTTTGTATCTCTAAAAATCCTCAGATTTTATAGTGAGGATTTCAATTTTGTCCGTTAAAGGGGGGTATCCCAAACAGGCTCTTTTCTTAACATTTTCCTTTGGGATTTCCATCTGCCGTCGCCACTCATGGACTTCTCACCCTTGGAAGTGGGTTTCATGCCTTCTTCCACATTCGAAAGCAGAACTCCGGGGCTAAAGTCTCAAGTTCTATGAGTGTGAGTACCACCAGTTGAGCTGGAAAAATTCAAATCCCACCGTTGGATAATTGGCATATCCTTTCATGCAGCTTTGATGTTGACCTTTTCTTGTATTCTTTCGACCTCTGCTTTCTGAAAGATGTAGTCTGCATGTGCTTCTTATAGGATGAACTCCTTGCCTTCATAAATGACTTGCATATTTATGATCAAACATCATACTTCATGATTTCGAAGTATATCCTCCTTGGACACGGTCAACAGTGATCTCTTGATTGATTTTAGTCCTTCAATTGCTTTACTCCTTTAGACTGACACTTGAATCTTCTGAGAGAGTCTTCTGATGTACTCTGTTGTCAGTCTTGTGAAATACTTGGGTGGAATACTTGGCCGAGAGTCTTCTGACTATATACTCATCTGTGAATCAGCTGAATCTTCACGAACTCAGCTGCGAGTCTTCTGATACATTCTTCAGCAAGTCTTTTGAAATCCTACTTGGTTGTATTTGAGTCATCCTACATCCTATCCATTACAAGTGTATAAATTATAAGAAAATGGGGGTGCCAACTTTCTAATACATAGTTTTCTAAACATCATCAAAATCTAAACAATAAATTTCCTAACAATTTTCCCCTGTTTGATGATGTCAAAACTATTACAACATTTGTGCACTGAAAGAAAATAATTTATAGTAAAATGAATCAGTTTTATTCATTAAATTTTCAGGCACTTACATATACAGAGTGTATTTACAGATGAATGTAACATTACATCTAAATAGATTCAACTTCCCCCTATGTCCTATCTCCTCCGCCGTTGTTTCTTCTTTCAGCTTCTTTTCTTTCAGGTTCTTCAAGCCCCAGCCAATAGGAAGTTGTTCTTTTCATAGAGTTGGTTGAATATCCACATCCTCTTCCTGGTAGAGGTCTTCTTCTTTGTTCACTCTGAGCTCTACCCCTTCCACTGGAAGTAAATACGCTTCTTCCAATTCCTCTTTCACTTACTTCTCCTGCACCAACTTGGTTGCCTCCTCTAGGTACTTGGATGCCACCAATCATCTGTTAGCTAATGGAAGTACTCTGATGAACCTTAGTCTCCTGACTCTTAGTCAACTCAATGTCTACCAAGCCTTTTTCCCAATACATGTCCCAAACTTCAGAAAGAATCGTACCCTTATAATATCTTTCTTAGAGAAGAGTTTCAAATTCTTTGTTTGTTCTCTCCTTGGGGATAAAGCTTGTTGGTGGACCACCATATTGTTTTCTTATCAGATTTATCATGTCTTCTTGCCTCTGATCAAGAGAAGCGAAATCCTCCCTATATTTTATCATTGCAAGCTCAACCTTTTCATCAACTGATAGAGAGGGTGGAATCTGAGACATAATAAAAGTGCTTGAGGTGCCTTTGCCTTTGCCAGATGTTGTTGTAGAGGGTTCTTCTTCCCCCTTTTTGGCATCAGCACTGAAGAGAGATTGAATCGTCTGCAGAATGAAGTCCAACTTCATCTGAGTCGAGGAATCTGCAGCGGAGTGACTTGAGATGAGTTCAGTAAGTTGTTCTTGGAAAGCCGAGAATTTCGTTATAGAAGCTTCCATGTGTTCGAACTTCTTCTAAACCTTTGCGGACTAATAAGTCCATATCACTCACAGGTGGCTTTGGTTCATCATGTTCATGTGATCCTTTTCAAGATTCTGAAAAGCCACTTGCTCAGAAACCCATATCAATAGATTATTGTGTAATCATTTGAAGCTTCCAATCTATTCCTTTCGAAGCGCTTTGGTCTCAGAGAATCCATGCCTTGATCATGCTCAGAACACCACGAATGTCACTGCTTATTGTTGCATCATGATTTTCAATACATAAGCAGAGATCTGAAAGACCACTTTCCATACCATCCATCTTCCCAAACATATATTTGAAAGCTCGTGTAAGCTCATAAGCTAGATTGATGTCAATCCCAGGAGCAAAATCATACTCAGGGATATGTTCTCGGGGATTATATGGGATCAATCCGCGTTCTTTTAAATCTTCAGGTTCTTCAATGTGTGCATGATCAATGGACCTTGAGACATTCAAAAATGGCTCTTCATCACTGGAAATTTCCTTTGGGAACACAAAATCCTCACGACGGAAATTGAATTTGAGGAAGGCCCTTCTACATCTCCAATTGGGTTCCTTACCTCTTCCCCCTGACTAACAACTCTATGTGCCTCAGTTGGGTCAGCTTCATCGTCATGAGCAACTATGTTAGCCTGCTCAGCTAAATTTCCCTCAGCTGTGTTAACATCTTCATTGGCATCAATGGATTTATGCAATTGACTTTCCAGAGCATCTGCTATCTCAACAACATCATTTGCAGGTGATCTAGCATCTTGAGGAAGGGGGTCAACCAGCATAAAACCATATTGCGCAAAGTTGGACCCTGCTGCCTGATCTTCATTTTGTGGGTCAGACTCAACTGTGTCATCGATTTTCATATCAACAGTTGTAATTTGAGCAGTTTTGTCACCTTCAGCAGCCTCTGATTCTGAATCGGCAGTGTTCTGAGTGTTTTTTGTAATGTGCAGCTGGTTCGTCAACATTCATGGGATCAACTGCTGGCTCAATTGATTCTTTTACAACATTCTGCTCACCCATTACTTTTTCTTCGACCACAGTAGTCTCAACTACTGGGTCTTCTACTGGCTCAACTGCATCCACAACAGTCTCAACCACTGGACTTCAACACCTTTACTCGCAACAGTCTCAACCACTGGAGCATCCACCACAACATCCTCTTGTACCTCCGTTTAAGTAGTCTCAACCACTGGAACATCATCGGTCTACATTACGTTATCTTCAACCTTTTCCATCTCTCATGTCTCAACAACAGTCTGTTAGGTTGGCTCAGCTGGATTCTCAGATTCAACTATGGTTGGCACTTCTTCCACTTGAGGGTTTGAGGCAAGTGTCCTTTGTCAACACCACATTCCTCATCATCACCCTTTAAATCAACCACACTAACATTTCCAGCTTCATCGCCAATTCTGGCATTATCCAAATTTTCCACATTTTCTCTTTCCTGCTCATTCTCCACAGTCTCAACTGTGGTTTCACCTTGATTCGGAATGTTGGTAGGTGAGTGAGAGTGTCCTGGTGAAGAGAGAGCAACAATTTCCCTCATCACATCACCAATTATCTGAGTAGGGGATGAAGGTTCCCCTTGCCCATTCTGCTGACATTGCTTAGTCAATTCTCTTGATTCCCGCAAGGCTTGTTGCAACTCTACCGCTTCAATTTCCTCCAATACCTCCTCATCCGCATCAGAGATCTGGGCAACTGAATGTCCAAAGATACAACTGTGCGACCCAGCTGCGCCCTTACCCTTCTCCAACACCATCTCCTTCTCCTCCATTTGCCATTTATATAGGACATTGTATACATAATTATGATCAGGGCTTGGTGAATGGAGCTGTCATTCAAGAAAACAAGGATCCACTCCTCATCCTTAATCAATTCGGGGCGTGTGAACTGAATTCTGCTCTTGGTTAACTTCCACATCGCCTATTTAGATATCATCCTCATCTCATCAGGACACAGAGGGAAGTGAACTTCTTCTGACTCTGAGTTGGTTGGCAAAGAATCAACATGATACACATTCGGACCATCTGCTCCTTAAGCCTAGCCTCATTAGCGGACTCTGAACTGCTTCCATATCTGTCTCTTCAATATTGGTGGCAATTGCCTCTACTCTAATCTCGACAGCTATTTCCTGAGGAACTCGGGCAACCAACACTGAGGGTCTATCCTCCATTCTTTTAGATATTCTTTAAGGAGAAATTCCCTCAGTTTTTATTTATTTCTAAGTCTGCCGCCACAACACACTCATCTGGTTCATCACACAGTCGACTCTTGGCTTAAGTATTCTTTCTTTGGTTGAAAGTCTTTTGAGCAAGCGTCCTTCTTTTCTTGGGGACTGGAATAGCCGGCTCGGACTCAGTCATTTCCCTTTCAAAAGTACCCTTCTTTTTGGCATGAAATGGTTTCCCTTTCCTAAAGGGAGAACCTTTCTACAAAATGTACTCAAGGACTAACCCATATCCGAGGGTGTTCTTGAGTTTACCATCCACTACTTCAACATTCAGGACATCCTGAGTCAGCTTATCAAATACGAATTTAGCCTCGTTGACTTCCATCACCTCTATCACAACCAACCTCATAACTAACCTGGTTGTTGTCAGCTTGATTGTATGATCAGAACATGATGTCCTGGTATTTGGACACTAGATCCATCAATTTGTGGTACTGCTCCTTCACCACTACCTTCGTCGTGGATGGATTGTAGTTCTCAGCCTCTTCATCAACAACTATCTCCCTCCATGTCTTCTCCAAATCAAATTCATTGTCCTTCAGCTCACTTAGACCAAAATTTGACAACTTTAACAACTTACTCACGTCCTTAGCTGTTATGACCACGTCCTTCCCATTCACCGATGAATGGATTCCATCATCATGTATGGGGCATTCATGTAAAACATAGCTACCTCATCTTGATACGTTTGAGGCATCTACACAATCAAGAATTCGATTAACTTAGACTTCTCCAGGCAAGCCACAATCTTTTCCGCCCTAGTCTGATTAGCAGAGTGCTTAACCAAACCCTCAATATCTATAAGTGCACCGGAGTACACCTTATCGGCCATCTTTCGTAAGTCTAAAGCAGGAGTTGAAGCAGGTTTCTTGGGAGTCATTGATGAAGTATGAGAGATTTTTGAGAAATCACACAGAGTTTTTCGTAAAAAGGTTTGAGAGATTTTAGTGATTTTCTGAAAGTGTGAGAAGAGAGAAAAAAGCAATTGAGATATACATGGGAGATGATTCGACGTGATTAAAATTGGATAATTTTGAAATTTGATTAATTGTTGAGATTTAATCAAGAAATGCACTTTCATTTAAGCATAAATGCTCGCAGCCTTTATGGCCAATCATAAGCCTTCTTGTACATTAACCGCACATCTTTATTTTCGCGTTACTGCGCCTCATTTAATGATGTTGACATCATCTCAGAAAACATTCTCGCTTCATAAATGTGACACCCTTTTTGACTTTTAGCTAATAAATATGTCCGCTGACTGACTATTGGCTATCATTGACTCTTCTGATAATTTAGTCAACTGATGTCATTCAGTTGTTTGGTAAACTCAACTATGTTAATCGTCCAATTCTGCTGATTTTACTCTGTTGAAATAGTAAAACTCTTCTGAAATGCATTATTCTTCACTTTGAACTCTTCTAAATTACTTTTCTGAGTGGTAGATGTAGCTATTGAGTTCTGTTTCTTGCTGAACCAAGAGACCAATCTATTTTCAAGGAGCTGACATTTACCAGATATACCTTTTCTATCAACTCTACGTCCAGCACAATCAATCCGAATATCCAGTTAATTAGCTTGAAACTTCATTGTGTAAGATACCACAATCCATCTTCTTGGCTTCCTTTCAGATATCTTAAAATCATGTTAGGTGCAGTCATATGACTTTATTTTGGTGCAGATTGAAACATTGCGCATACACCTACTGCAAAGGTGATGTCAGGTCTACTGGTAGTCAAATAGAGCAATGATCCAATGAGTGCTCTGTATCTTGTTTGATCCATTGGTTTTCCTTCGGCATCAAGATTAATTTTGATTGATGTGTTCATTGGTATCTTTAGAGATGACTTTCTTCAATGCCAAACTTCTTCATCAAGTCTCTTGTATACTTGGTTTCGTTTATGAAGGACCCATCCTTCATTTGCTTCACTTGAAGTCCACTTGGAAAAGAATATACACAGAATGAAATGTGTATGAAGATTCTAAGAAGTCTCCCAACTGAGCGGGATATGAAAGTCATGGCCATGAGACACTCCATGGACCTATCCAAGACATCCAACCATGAGCTATTATCAGATCTCAAAGCTTACGAATTTGAGTGAGATGAAAAGACCAGGAAGAGACAATTTGTACCCAAAACAATTTGCTCTAATTGTTAAGGATGGCAAGAGAGCCGAGGTCAAAGAAGTCATTGACCAAGAGGAAATAGCCACGATGGTTAAAAGGTTTAACAAGTTCTTCAATAAGAACTACAAGAGAGGCAAGGGCGAATCCTCCGAAAGACACTCGGCTCCCTCCAAGTCAAGGGAAGATAGGCCAACCAAGAGAACAGAGCATCAAAAAGTCAATATCAAAGGGTGACAATCCAAGAATGGAAATAGGCGATGAAAAGGTTGAAAATCTATCTTTGGAACTGTAGGCAACCAGGTCACTATGCCATTGATTGCCCATATCCTATAGTCAACAAATACATGAATGAAGAAGAAAGAAAGGTCTCCAGAGAAAGAAGACAAGAAAAGAAAAAGGCAATGTTGGTCGAGAGATCGCTTTAAACAAACAAGTCAAGAGACACAATGGTGATTCGGAGAGTAGTGAAGATGACTACTCAAGTGACTCGAAGAAGAAGCCTTGATCCGTTTGATGGCCAAGGAGCAAGACCAACTCCGACCAAGAAGATGAGGTACACTCTAACTCATCACACTCGGTTCTAGTGATAGTGATAAAGTATCGTGACACACACACTTCATCACCCATTGATCTTTATGATTCATTAGGCAAAATGATGAAAGATTTTGAACACATTAAATCCTCACACACACTACTAAATGAGGAATAGCCTACTCAAAAGCCAAAACTCACAGCTGACTAAGGAGCTGAGTACTCTAAGTCAAATAGGCGATGAGAATGAAAGTTTAAAGATCGAAAATGCTAAGCTAATAAAGCGAAATAGCTGCTATAGAAAAGAGGGAAAATGACCTCAAAAATGTGATGGCCTCATTCACTAAGGCATCTAAATCATTGGATGATCTTATTATGAGTCAAAGAGAATGTGGAGACAAGAGACAGGCTTAGGATTTAATTCATCTCGTGCTATGTCAAGCTCCAAAAGTGATTTTGGAAAAAGGATCTTCTAGCAATGAAGTATCTCAAAAATCCAAAACTCCAAATGGTTCACACACATTTATCCCAAAGCACAATTACAAACAAACTGGCCTTGGTTATAAAGGAAAAGGAAAACAACCGATTGAGTGTCTTTGAGAGGACAACAGAAGAAATCCGGCCAGTTCCTCAAAGAAACTCCAAATAGGAAATACTCTGTAAAGAAGAAACAGAGCTACCAAAAACCCGGAAGTTCTATAAAAGGAATACATATGAAGGGAATGGTAGAAAATACCCAAAGCCAAGATTGGAATAATGTGAACTATCGGCAAGACCTATGGAATATAAGCCAAAATGGCAAAGGCCTAGAACTCGGAAAGGCCATTCCAAAGGTATAAGAGCTTTCATCGGACACATATGCACCTAGGCACTACACTCGAGATATCACAACTACTCAAAGAAGCGAATTGCTAAAACACATATACAGGGCATACAGACAAAAGAGAGACAATTTGTATGAACCTATAATCCCCAAGCAATTTGCCAAAATTAATTATGATGATGGCACCGATAGATGGCAACCCCTTAGAGTCGATCATTTGGCTATAGGTTTGTTGGATCATCTTACAATACTAACCCCTCGGGACCTGCACAAGTATGGGTACCTAAAACTTAATTTCCTTGTTTGCGGTTCAAGGAACAGTGAGTGCCAAGGAACCTGGTACATGGATAGTGGTCTGTTCCGGACACATGACAGAAACAAGAAAAATCTGTCAAAATTCAAGGAAGTCAAAGGAGCAAAAGTCATATTTGGAGGAAATGAAGCTCGGGGAGAAATAAGAGGCATTGGATCCATGAAGAAAAACGGAATTAGAAATCACGGATGTTGCATATGTTGAAGGACTCAACTTCAACTTGCTAAGCATCAGCCAACTCTGTGACAAGGGTTATAATGTTTGATTTAACATGGGTATATGCCAAATCAAGGATACTGAATCAAATGAGGTTGTGTTGCAAGGATGCAGACAAAAGAACATGTATGTAGTAGATGGGCAACTGCAACACCAAGCACTTGTCTACTAGCAAAGAGCACAGCCGAATCAAGTTGGTTGTGGCACAAGAAGATGAGTCACCTGAATTTCAAGACAATTAACAAGCTTGCCATAAGTAATCTTGTGGAAGGACTTCCAGACTCAACATACAAGAAGGAAAGTGTATGTGATGCATGTCAGATGTGAAAACAAATCAAATCATCATTCAAAGAAAAGACATGTCCATCCTCAACAAGAATATTGCATCTGCTACACTTGGATCTATTTGGTCCAGTTGAACCAGCTATCATAAGTGGGAAGAAATACACCCTGGTGGTAGTAGATGACTACTTAAGATATACATGGACAATATTCATGTGTAAGAAGAAATAAACTCTCTGAAAACTACCACACAGGTGATGAAGAGGATTCAAAATGAGAAGAGTCAAACCATTATCAAAATAAGATCGGATCAGGGAACCGAGTTTGTCAATGGTATAATAACTCAATATTGTATAGAAAATGGTATTGGTCATGAATTGTCTGCGAGGACTCCACAAAGAATGGAGTTGCGAGAAAGAAGGAATAGAACTCTCAAAGAAGCGGCCAAAGGACCATGTTAGGCAAGACGGGGCTACCTAAAAGATTTTGGGTCAAAAAAATAAACACAAACATGCTACACTCAAAATAGATGCATGATAAAATGGACAACCGACAAAGACTCCTATGAGATTTGGACAGGAGAAAACCAAATGTTGCATATTTTAGAATATGTGGATGTAAATGCTTCATCCATAACAATGGCAAAGATAATTTGAAGGCTTTTGATGCTACAAATGATGAAGGTATCTTCTTGGGATACTCAAAAAAGCAAAGCCTATAGAGTACTCAACAAGAGGACTATGGTTACGGAGGAATCCATCCATGTGGTGTTTGATGAGCCAAATGTAAATGGAGAAGACATTGAAGAGTCAATGATAAGTTGAATCGGCTAACCATGCGAAAGAGTCCCTATGCTAAAGTGAAGCCGGAATTATAAACTCGGATGAAGATGAGATAGTCGATTCTCAAAAACAGTGGAAAGTCTCCGGCTAAGTGATGACGAGAGAGCGATCAAAGCAACATAGCCGCAAGACGATCAAATCCAGCTAACTTACTCCAACCTGATGTAAGATGGCCGAGAGACCATCCACCAGAACTAGTCATTGGAGATATAAGAGAAGGTGTCAAAACAAGATCCAGAACTCAACAAGAAGCTATGTTCACATGCTTTATCTCACAAATAGAGCCTAAAGATGTGTCACAAGCATTAGATGACACACATTGGATTCAAGCCATGCAAGAAGAGTCAATCGTTTCAAAGAAATAAAGTATGGGAATTGGTTCACAGACCCACCCATCAAAATGTTATTGGCACTAAATGGGTGTTCAGAAACAAGATGAACGAGGAAGGTTATGTGGTAAGAAACAAAGCAAGATTAGTAGCAAAAGGATATTGCCAAGAAGAAGGGATAGATTTTGATGAAACATTTGCCCTGTAGCAAGATTGGAAGCTATAAGGATGTTTCTTGCCTATGCATCTCACAAGAATTTTATTGTATATCAGATGGATGTAAAGAGTGCATTTCTTAATGGTCTATTGGAAGAAGAAGTGTATGTTGAACAACCTCCAGGATTTGAGCAGAAGACTCTTGGAGATAAGGTATACAAACTCAAGAAAGCTTTATATGGATTGAAACAGGCACCTAGAGCATGGTATGCTACTCTGTCACAATTCCTGACTGAGAACGGATTCACAAAAGGAAAGTGGATAGAACACTCTTCAGAATTCAAGATGCGAATAGTATATTGCTTGTTCAAATAAATGTGGATGACATTATTTTTGGATCCACAAACAAAGAGCTGTGTGAAAAATTTTCAAACCTCATGCAAAGGAAATTCGAAATGAGCATGATGGGAGAGCTGACATTCTTCCTTGGACTCCAAGTGAAACAGCTGTAGGATGGAACCTTTATAAGTCAGACAAAATACACTAGAGATTTAATGAAGAAATTTGGTATGGAAGAGAAGTCTTATGTGAAAATACCAATGAATACATCTGTCAAAATGGATATGGATGCAGATGGCAGGCATGTAGATCAAACAAGATACAGAGCACTTATTGGATCATTACTCTATCTCACAGCAAGTAGGCCGACATCACCTTTGTTGTAGGTGTATGTGCAAGATTTCAATCTGCTCCAAAAGAAAGCCACACGATTGCAAACGAGAGAATCTTGAGATATTTGAAAGGAAGCCAAGAAGTTGGCTTATGGTATCCAAAGGAAGGTGGATTCAAGCTAATTGCCTATTCGGACTGACGACTATCTTTGGATGTAGAGTTGGCGGAAGAGCACCTCGGGCACATGTCAAATGCTTGGAAACAGGATAATTTTTGGTTTAGCAAAAAGCAAAATTCAATGGCCACCTCTACAACAAGAATACATAGGCTGCGGGGCGGTGTTGTGCCCAAGTCCTATGGACGAGACAAAGACTAAGAGACTATGAAGTTGAAGAAAAGGAAATTCCAATCATGTGTGATAACACAAGTGCAATTGCAATCACTCAAAATCTGTGTTGCACTCAAGAACAAAGCATATCGATGTCGGATATCACTTCATAAGAGATCATGTTGAAAAGAAGGACATCACATTGGAATATATTTCAACGATAAACAGGTTGGGACATATTCACAAAACCATTATGTGAGTCAAGATTTGAAGAACTCAAGCATGAGTTAGGGTTAATTGGTGAGTGACACTCACAAGACTCAAAGAAAAGAAATGAAACACGAAAAGGAAAAAGAGTGAACTCTCAAATCGCTAAGTGAATCACCATATCGGAAAGACAATTTGTCAGGGTTAGGTGACAAATTTGTCACTAGGAGAACTGCGTGAGAAGAAGAGTTAAATCGGCTAAGGGATAAGCTAAGTCATTTATGAGCAAAGGGACAAAAACGCAGTCATTTTTACTAAGCGGGAATGTTTTTAAGAATGACGTCAGCATAATTATGACGTGTACAGGCAAAAGCTGCACACCAAGCTTATGATTGGATATAAATCTTGCCGCATTAAATAATCGGCGTGCAAAATCTAAGCCATTGATTTCGATCACATTTCAAAAACCACCCGCACGTCCTTTCAAGAACCATACTTAAACCATTTTCGTCTGTTTCTCTCACACATTACCAAAAACTGTTTACCTCTCTCTCTCTCTGAAGCAAAGGCAAAAACTCTATCAAAAACCCTATCAATCTTCAAATCACTTTCTAAGTTTCATTCGGTGAAATACTGAAAAATGGCATCCACTCATGATTTTGTCAAGCTAGGAAAGCAAATCCACACCGGTCTCTTTGGATTTCGAGGTATGGTCAAACAGGTCCGATGACGCCCTCATAAAGAAGATCGCTAAAAACTCGAAACGGCTAAAACCATTTCGACGATGGACTTTCCCATGACCTATGTGGAAGAGGTCGCACAGTTCTACGTGAACGCTGAGATTCACGATGAGGGGATCAAATCCTCTGTTCACGGGAAGGAGTTCATCATTACTGCCAAGGATTTGGCAGAACACTACTAAGTTTCTGGCGGAAGGAGCACCGAAATCAATGAAGGCGATGTTGACTTGGTTTGCTTGGAAGGAAGAAGCCAAAACCGATTGTCTTTGAAAAGATAGTCTACACAACTAACAAGAGGTCAAGGAAGGAGGACTACCACAAATTGTTGGACATCGTTGCCAAATGCATGACATCAAATTTGGCCTTTGACCAACCTCGTCAAAGCAAAATTGATCGTAATGGCTGCGATCATTAAAGAAAAGAAAGTGAACTGGCCGAGTTTGTCTCGACAGAGACTCTTGCCGAGAATGTGAGGGAACAAATCCTTCAAGGAGAATGGAGCATTTGGAGGATCCTCGGGATACGATGCAGTGATTGGCGGTGATGGAGGTAAAAGGAGTCCTTTTTGATATGGAAAGGCATTCCATGTAAACAAGAGGATGTTCGGATCAAACCTCTCTCGCACGAGGAAGAGAGCCTACGCTAAGAGAGAGCGTCACGAGTGAGGAGAATCGGTGACCACTGAAGATCTGATTGTCTCCTCTCCAAAAAAGAAGAAGGTGCCCCTGCCAGCAAAGAGAATCTATTTGCCACTCGTGATCTTTGGTTCCTAGAAATATCATCAACGCGGTATACTTCGACCCACTACCAACAACGACCTCCTTGCGCTTAAACTTTCCAATGACAAAATCATCGAGTGGAATTCCTCACGGAGTAGGAGAAAAATGGAGTAGAGGAATTACCCCATCCTCGAACCACTATAAATATTTTTGTCTATTTAAATTCTGCACTTTACATTTTATCATTCTTATTGCTTCTCAAAGTGTTTAATAAATCTCTAAAACACTTGTGTTGATTGCCAAAAACGTTAAGGGTGTAAGACTTTTGTTGTTAGTAAAAAGAAAACTGATTTTCTGAAAATTGTTATTTTTTACCTGAGTTACTCTATCAACAAATTAAGAGATCCGCTGAGTGGTTAACTCTCATGTTGAATATCAACTTAATCACAAAGAAAATGACTTCACTGTTTTCTTAAACTCTGATTTGTAAAATCAAAAAATTATAAATTCTATTCAATCACCCCTTCTAGACTTTACCTAACACCCTTTGAGACCTATAAGGGGTATCAAAGTGGTCAATTCAATGAACCTTCTACACCAGTTACTAAACTAAATCTCTCTTTTCAAAACCATCAACACACTCAATTTTCCAAGTTTTAAAGTGTTATTAAAATGGAAGCAAATCTAACTCGTATTCCTATGTTTACCATTGAAGAATTTGATGACTAGAAAATTCGTATGAAGGCACAACGCTCTGCACTACATGATGAATACGGTTTGTCATTAAACGTGGAAACATTTGAATTACAAAGGCAAACACAGTTGTTGCAAGAGTTGTTGCTACGGGAGATGAATGTACTAGTGCAATTGAAATCGATAAGCACATAAGTGAATGGAAAAATTGGGATGAAAAAAAGGCATAATTTGGATAATGTTTCCAAAGACATTCTCAGACAAGACCCTGGTGATATGAACCATAGCAACAATGTTCATACGACCCAAACAACAATATGTTGTTAACCCAAGATCTTCACTAGTTTGGTTAAAGATGGTGGAAACCTCGACCGTTGCTTAGGAAAGCAAGAACCTCGATTCGTAGACGCCCGCAAATAAATGCGAAAGTTTATTTAATAAGTCCGAATTCGCAACAAGATGAACAATCTTGAAGCTCTTCAAAAAACCCAAAGGGTTGGAGAGAAAAATCTCAATTCAATATTCAATATCGAAGTTATGTTATGAACAAAAATAAAAGGTTTGCTTTATATAGGCGACTCAAAAACAAACCCTAAGCAAACTAGAATGGTAAAGAAGTCTAAACCCCAAAAGGAAACTCAATCCCAGTCAAGATTCACGTGTGGGCGAATATACGCGTACATGATCTTCATATTTGCTCTTGGTGTCTTCATAATAGTTTTAGTTCTTTCTCTTAGCTTTCCGTAGCAACTTGAATCAATTTAATGCCAATTTTGTAGAGAAAGTTATGGCCCAATACAATACTCTGCCAGTGCTGAAAATTGTTGATGTGTTAGGACATTTTTGAAAGACACCCCTTGTTGTTCGATCGTCAATGCTTTCTTTCGACACATGATTGACTACCATGACTCTATACTCAATATACTTAGCCCTTGACATTAATTTGGCTTCTCAAATGACTCAAAACAATGGAAATAAACCTAATCTAAGATAGACAGATACAAGAAATTGAATAGATCGAATACAAAGTCTTCAAGAACTCAATTTAACTTGCATTTGGTGTTGTTCGGATCCTTCGTAGATGGATTCTCATCACTGGATCTGTAAAGCCCTCGATTTTTATTCGAGCATGTATTTATTTCACTTATCGTCTGTGTACTATTTTGACTATTTTACCGCGTCACTTTGACGGGTAAATATTATTAATAAATATATTTCGCATTTAATCTCATTTTATTTATTACTTGTGATCATGATCCTTTATTAATTCTATTTCACATTAATGATCATTTGATTGGCCATTATTATTATTTGTGCATTTATTATTCACCTTAGAATTTTAAGAGACTATTTATTTTAGAATTAAGATTTTGATTTAGGATAAGTAATCATGAGACTTATAAGTGATCAAGGAAATCACTATTTATTTTGGAGATTGATATTATTCATCTATTATCATCAATTTTGGGAAAAAAAATATTTGGATACCACAATTGCCCCTATAGTGGACGGCCAAGAGGTGTATTTTGGTATAGAAATACCACCAAACTCTTGTACACATAATCCTTATGTATTCATCTTGTGTATAATTACACCATTAATACATGCTTTCTACACATTATCTTATACTTCAATTCTTTAATATTATTTTCCCCAACATATTCCCACCCACATTTAATTATCCCATTCAAACATTCCTTCATCAAACAACATGCAAGCCCATACCTTTGACCATCCATTTGTCTCCATGCCGACATAATTCAAGACTTGAATTTTTTTTCCTCCTCCTCTCTCATCATACACGGTCATTAGGCCTTTGGTGTGCAAAATCACACTTCATTTTTCACCAACACATTTTACATCTTGCACGAATTCTCTCCCTTCTCTCAAAAATTCCCCAACATCTCTCTATGCATATGTTCATCTTCTTCTTCATATCTTCAAACACTTAACCAAAAATACAAAAATTTCTCCTTCTACTTCCTTATAAATTCGAACCATCCTACTCCCAAAGGTAAGAATTTTGTTCCTCATCTTATCATGATATCATCTAGCTACCTCTTTTCACTTATTAATTTAAGTTTGAATTTTGATTTTTAGGTATACTTAGAAGACCTTGAAGATACTAAGAGCCTTACCATCATCTTGAAAAGGACTTCAACACTTTGAAGAATTGTAAAGAATTAGACTATAAGGTAAGAATTGGGATTTTTAGTACATTTTTCTTCTTCTCCTTCTATTTTCCAAATTTTGATACTCCATTTTTTATTTTTGGAGTGTTAGGGGCTGACCTTGAGAGTTGCACTTAATTAATGGTGACCAACATCTTTCATTTTGAAGCCATTACTAGTCACATTTTACCTACACAAGGTAAGTGTAGTTTGTACCAATCTCTCCACCTCCTTCCTCTCCTTCTTAATTTTAACCTCATTTTTCTAACTCTTAATTTTTGGTATTTCATGACTTAGGGGCTGACCTAAGTGAGTTTCTATCAAGTTGTGAAATTTAACCTTTTATTTCACAACTACCCAATTTTAAGGTGGGTGGAAAAATCCTTTCAATTTCTAGGTGTTTTTCCTCAAATGCATGTAGTATTTTCTTGAGCACTTGAGATATATATATTATGTATTGCATGTTGATTTCATGTATCAAGTTGTAAAAATTCTCAAGTGTTGCTCAAAAATTCTATTTATTGAAATTTAGGTGCATGCATGTACACTTTAATGATGTATTTGATGAATTATGGTATGAAATGGACATGCATATTTATGATCCTTGAAATCCATGTTTTATATGACTTATAACCTGGACAAGTCGAGCATAATTGATTAAATTTGAAATTTTGGACTTATTTGCAAGAATTTTGGGACTGTAGTCAGGTTCAAAAATGATGTTTGGACATTTTAATAAAGTTTTAGGAGTTTTGAGATAAATAAAATCAACCCTTAAAAGCCCAATGACTATATTGTAAAATTTTAGAAGTTTAAGGGCTAAATTGCAATTTTTGAAACTGTACCAGGCCCCTATTTTAATATTAAAAATTTTAACTTTTAAGGGACTGGAAATAACATAATTTAAGAGTATTCCAAAAATCCAAGTGTTTAGGGCTTGGAAAGTAATTTTATAAAAATTGAAGGACCAAATTGTAAAATATTAAACTTGAGGACCCAAATGAAATTTCCAGGACTTATACAGTCCATGTACCTGGAAATGCTAATGATATTTTGAATCCAATGTTCAAATTTCATAATAATTGGACCCCTAAAAGCCTTGAAAGCAATTATTTAAAAATGGGACAAAAATGAGATTTTCAAAAGTTAAGGGACCTATACTTATTTTTTTTAAACTGTTTTTGTCCAAATATTCCACTGACCTTAGTGACATTTTGCAACTGGAATCACATTAAAATACCTTCCGGTTTGTGATATCCAATTATTTTAAACTTATGGCCCGAAATGATAATTTTAACAAATTTAGGGCCAATGTGAGAATTTTATAAAAATTCAACCTCAAAATTTTAAAAGCCTAAATCTATGAACAATTTAAAGAATTTAGGAACTGACCTCATAATTTTTCAAGGTCAGGACATTTATTTATTCAATTTTTAACCCCAAAAGTATTGGTTTTTACAAAAGGGGGCTAATTGTAAATTTTCTTTTTAACAAGGGCCTAACTCAAATTATTTTTCTTTTAAAAATAGACCTGGACCCTCTGACTTATAATAATTATTTAAAAAAAAATTTTCTTAAAAATTCGTTGACTCATCGGATCGTCTTGACCGATTAATACACGATCGGGGGGTGACTTCTTCGTCTTGTGGTTCCGAATCTATAATGGGACCTATATCCCACCTAATTCTTCAAGACATCGAAGATTACTTATCCTCTCAATAATTATCTTCATCCAAATTACTCTACCAACACCTAAATGCCACACGCAATTTCAAAAACTTTTCCTGAACTGCTCCCTGAATCAATATACTCGACTGCCTGGTTGACATCATGTACTTGTAATTATTTTCCTGCCTGAGTCAACTTGGTGTGTCGAGCTCACAGTCGGAATGGATACATCGGGGATGGAACCGGGCAGCTCGACTGCTATTCCACTCTCTGGCCCCATCGTCCTGATCCCGCAACTGGATGGACGGAGTTTGTCCAAGGGAAGTGGGTCATAGTACTTGAGGTATAATCATGATTATGACAATCCGGGTCTAGCTAGCTCTCTTTGTGGGTTTGTCTTTGCACATGGAGTAATAAGGTGGACAGTCTTGGATCATCTTGCTCGGGAGTTACAAGGAAGAATGAAGGAATCGTTATCCGATCCACACGATTCTAGAGTTAATTGGACCCGCTTTGGTTGGCGCTACAAATTAAATGCGCAATCGCTACTTGTATTGTATTGGTTGGCGCTACAAATCCGTACGCAACCACTACTTGTCTTGCATGGATTGACGTTACTTTCATTACGCAATCCTACATATCTTGCTTGTATCACATAGTGCCTGTATGATCATGAACTCTTTTCAAAACTGTATAAGTGTATTATTTTAAGTATATGTGTCACGATGCTTGTGAACTGTGTGTGAAATCACGCATCATAACTCACGCATTTTTCATACAACAGTTTTCTTGCATTAACTATATATATCGCCACACTTGCACACGATCACCCCATCCACTGAGATTTTTGTCTCATCCCCTCCTGTTTTCTAATGGCTAGATGAGGAGTACGTTGAAGACGGCGAACCTGCCACGAACTGATTTTCCGTGCTTCGCCTGTTGGACTTACTTCCTTTTATTGTTATTGTTTGACTTGTACATTTTGCTTTTGCTGGTGTTGGACTTTCTTTCATTCCATTTTTCATTTTGGACTGTACTTAAGGGCGTAGGACCCTTTGACACTTAAGCTTGTGATGCGATGCGTACTTGTTTCTCTTGTTGGACTTTATGTTGATTAGTTTTGGACTATAAGTTTAATTTGGATGTTGTTGGGTTGTATTCGGATATTTGTTAAACTTTAAGATGTAATTCGTACTTGTATTTTATTTCCAGCTGCTACTTGACTCTGTTTCACTTGAGGTTATATTTTATCATTTGTCCAGATTGTTTGGTTTATTTCTGCTTAAGTTGTGGATCGTCGTCGCATCCCGTCTGAGGCGTGACAGTTAGAGTGGTATCAGAGCTCAGCTAGCTGATGGAAACTTACACTGAGCTAACCCAGGATAGGACCCTCGGTCTATATTGGGTAGTACCGTAACTTGACTAATTAGGTGTGAAATCGATTTCAAATTGTCATAGAACCATATTACTGATGTTTAGGCTGACTTAAGAATTTTATACTTGGAGATTCCATAGTAATACTTGTCTTGACTTAGTTGACTCTTGACTGACCTTATTTATTCTTCCTTATATTTCCGTTTTATTTATCTATATTATGGATTGTATCTAACAGTTCAAGATACAGAATGGTAGAACAGCGAGGACGCAGTAGACCCCATCGAGTTCCCCGCAGGAATGATGATGTGCCCCGAGAATGGGTACCTTCCCCAGAATTACCAACACCTCCTCCACCAGTTGCAGGAGACAATCTGACTGTGCAGGCTCTGCAACAAATCTTAGTTTTCATGAGGCAACAAGCAGAGCCTAATCAGCGTGTCCCCGAACCCACTCGAGAGGCGAATGATCGCATCTCAGAGCGTTTCTTACGGTTTGACCCACTGGCTTTCTTAGGAGAGCCAGACGATCTGAAGGCAGAGGATTGGGTTGAGAAACTTGAGAACATCTTTAATGCTCTTCAATACTCAGATGAGAAGAAGGTGACACTCGCCATATTTCGACAGGAATCGGCTGTTAGGGATTGGTGGAGAGCCGTTGAGAGGAAGCGGGACCAGGACAGGGTAGCCAGAACTTGGGAGAATTTCCTGGCTGAATTCAATGAACAGTACATTCCCCAAGTAGTAAAAGAGGCACGCCGGGATGAATTCCACAGGTTGAGACAGGGAAGCATTCCGTAGCCTATTATGAGTCTGAATTCCATCGGTTGTCCAAATACACTCTGGGGACGATCAACACAGAAGAGGATAAGCTGTACAAGTTCAGTATGGGACTAAAACTGGAACTTCAGAAACATCTTTTGACTATTGAACTGACCACCTACTCAGCCGCAGTAAAGGCAGCTTTCCGCATCGAGTCGGGACTGAACCGTATTGGGCAGATCCAACAGAGTAGGCCATCAAACAGTCTTAAAAGGACAATTGTGGGACAACCATCTAAACAGCCTGCTAAGTTTCAGAAGGGACCAGTTACCGGGACGGATAAAGAGAAAGGACCAGTTCAGGGAAAGCCGGGACAGGTGTGCGCGCATTGCCAGAAACCAGGGCATATTGCCAATGACTGTTGGCGCAAACAGGGAAGGTGCTTGCGTTGTGCGCGATGTCAGCCACTCGAAGGATTGCCTAAAAGTACGAAGACCGAACCAAACGGCCAGGGTAATCGGGCAAGGATTCCCGCTCGAGCGTTTGCAGTAGCCGGGCATGAGGCTCTGGAGGCAACAAACGTGGTGGAAGGTACGCTTCTATTATCTGACCACTACGCTAAAGTACTGTTTGAGCCTGGATCATCGCATTCATTTGTCGCACTGCACTTTGTACACAAGTTGCATGCATGCATGGAACATATGCTTATATATAATGAATGCGAAGTTAAGATTGATGAGATAAATTTCTCTGCTGATATGATCTTATTACCTATATCTGAATATGACGTGATACTGGGAATGAAGTGGTTATCTACACACCATGCGCAGATGGACTGCCATCGCAAGTCCATCAAACTATGCGAACCTGGAAAGCCCGAAGTGGAAATTTCGGGAAGGGCACGAGTTAAGATTGCCCCAATCATTTCAGCAATGAAAGCAAGGAAGGCAATCGCTAGAGGGGCACAAGTGTACTTGGCGTTTGTAATTAACAAACCCAAGGTTGAGACACAAATTCACAAAGTACCTATAGTATCGGAATACACATATGTATTTCCACAAGAACTCACCACTGTCCCTCCAGATAGGGAAGTCGAGCTCACCATTGAAGTATTACCAGGAACCATCCCGATTGCTAGAACGCCGTATAAAATGGCTCCTGTTGAGTTGCAAGAGTTGAAGACTCAATTACAAAAGTTGATTGATGTAGGATTTATCCGACCGAGTACGTCTCCATGGGGAACACCGGTACTGTTCGTCAAGAAGAATGATGGCACATTAAGACTGTGTATAGATTACCGCGGCCTTAATAGTGTGACCATCAAGAATAAATATCCCCTCCCGAGGATAGACGAACTATTCGATCAACTTCAAGTAGCGACAGTGTACTCGAAGTTTGATTTACAGCAAGGATATTACCAACTTAAGATTCATGAAGAAGACGTCTCTAAAACCGCATTCCAGACTAGATATGGACACTACGAGTTTGTAGTGATGCCTTTCGGTCTGACAAACGCACCTGCAATGTTTATGGATCTGATGCATCGAGTCTTTTGACCCTATTTGGATCAGTTCGTAGTGATATTCAATGATGACATACTCGTATACTCTAAGTCTAGAGAAGAGCATGAACGACATCTGAAAATCATTTTAGAGACACTACGAAAGCATAAGTTTTATGCCAAGTTCAGCAAGTGTGAATTTCGGCTTAGTGAAGTCGCATTCTTGGGACACATAGTATCAGGCAATGGGATCACAGTAGATCCATCGAAAGTGCAAACGGTGGTTGAATGGAAACAACCCGAGTCTGTAACAAAAATCAGGAGCTTCTTAGGATTGGCTAGATATTATCAAAGATTTATCAAGGATTTCTCCAAGATAGCCGGACCACTCACTCGACTAACCCAGAAGCAAGTCAAGTTCGAGTGGAACGACAAGTGCGAGGCTAGTTTCCAAGAAATGAAGAAACGACTTACTACAACTCCAGTCTTAGCCCTTTTGAGAGGAGCTGAAGGCTTTGTCGTTTATAGTGATGCATCAAAGGAAGGACTAGGAGCAGTGCTCATGCAGGAAGGAAATGTCATTTCTTATGCATCACGGAAGCTCAAACTGTATGAGGCCAATTACCCGACGCATGATTTGGAATTGGTAGCAATAGTATTCGCACTAAAGAAGTGGAGACATTATCTCTACAGAGCAACATTCACGGTTTTCACGGATCACAAGAGCCTAAAGTATCTATTCTCTCAGAAAGACCTCAATCTGAGGCAAGGGAGACGGATGGAGTTAATTGAGGACTATCACTTTGATATTCAATACCATCCCCGGAAAGCTAACATAGTAGCTCACGCCTTGAGTAGGAAGGCAAGTTTAGCCAGACTAATGATTCGAGAGTGGAAATCATTAGAAGAATTGAGCATTTGGAATCCGGCGAGGACCAATACTCAGATTACATGTGCTAATATTTCGGTTAAACCCGATCTACTGGATGAGATCAGGGCAGTACAGGAGACAGACGTACATCTTCAGAAGTTCAGAGAGAAGATACTTAAAGGAGAGAAACCAGAATTCTCGATGCCCGAAGATGGGATTATTAGATTCCAAAATCGAGTTTGTGTACCAAATGATGAGCAGATCAGAAATAGAATTCTAGTAGAGGCACACCACTCAAAGTACACTATACATCCTGGAGGAAACAAGAAGTATAAGGACTTGAAACGGAATTATTGGTGGGTAAACATGAAGAACCAAGTAGCGGAGTTCGTTGCGAGATATTTGACTTGTCAATGCGTAAAAACAGAACACCAACGACCATCTGGTTTACTGCAGCCGTTGAGGATTCCCGAGTGGAAATGGGAACACATAACGATGGACTTTGTGACGGACCTACCAAGGACCAGAGGAGGCCATGACGCTATATGGGTAGTCGTAGACCGACTCACGAAATCTGAACAATTCTTACCCATCAAGAAAATTGACAGCTTGCAGAAACTCGCGTAGATTTATATCCGAGAGATCATTCGACTACATGGAGTGCCAGTCGACATAGTATCAGATAGGGACCTAAGGTTTGTCTCCAGATTTTGGAAGTGCTTGCACGAGTAATTGGGGACCCCGCTAAGTTTCAGCACATCAGCACACCCACAAACTGATGGACAGTCTGAGCGAACGATTCAAAACCTGGAAGATATGCTGTGAGCCAGCACATTGGACTTCCAAGGAAGTTGGGATTCACACTTACCATTGGCCGAGTTCGTTTATAATAACAGCTATCAAGCCACGATTGGGATGGCACCCTACGAGGCGCTATGTGGGCGAAAGTGTAGATCTCCACTACACTGGGAGATTGATGACCAATGGACTCCAAAAGGGAAAGAAAAGCCTCCCTCGATTCCAAAGGTTGACCTAGTTCGGGAGGTAATGGATAAGGTCAAACTGATCAAGGAATGGATCCGCGCGGCTCAGAGCCGCCAAATGAGTTACGCGAACAAGAGGAGAAAAGATTTGGAATTTGAAGTTGGGGATGAAGTATCTCTCAGAATCTCGCCACAGAAAGGATTGATCAATCCGAAGAAAGGAGTCAAGTTGAGTCCAAGATATGTTGGCCCTTACAAGATTTTGCAGAGGATCGGGAAGTTAGCCTACTGACTCGAGTTACCAACGCAGTATGCGGGAATGCACGACGTATTCCACGTCTCGAGATTGAAGAAGTATCGACCAGATTCCGATCATATCATCACTCATGATACTCCACCTCTGATGGAGAACTTGTCCTACACTGAGAAGCCGATCCGGATCATTGATCGACATATACGTCAACTACGGAAGAGAGAGATCCCAATGGTTAAAGTGGTGTGGCAAAACCACAACTGAGAAGAAGACGCAACGTGGGAGATGGAAGAAGACATGAGGAATCAATATCCAGAGCTATTCTGAAGAGAATTTGAGGACTAAATTCTTTTAAGGAGGGGAGGATATGAAGTCCTCGATTTTTATTCGAGCATGTATTTATTTCACTTATCGTCTATGTAATATTTTGACTATTTTACCGCGTCACTTTGATGGGTAATTATTATTAATAAATATATTTCGCATTTAATCTCATTTTATTTATTACTTGTGATCATGATCCTTTATTAATTCTATTTCACATTAATGATAAATTGATTATTATTATTTGTGCATTTATTAGTCACCTTAGAATTTTAAGAGACTATTTATTTTAGAGACTTATACCTTATAGAATTAAGATTTTGATTTAAGATAAGTAATCATGAGACTTATAATTGATCAAGGAAATCACTATTTATTTTGGAGATTGATATTATTCATCTATTATCATCAATTTTGGGACAAAAATAAAATATATAGATACCAAAATTGCCCCTATAGTAGACGTCCAAGAGGTGTATTTTGGTGTAGAAATACCACTCAACTATTGTACACATACACCTTATGTATTCATCTTGTATATAATTACACCATTAATACAAGCCTTCTACACATTATCTTATACCTCAATTCTTTAATCTTATTTTCCCCAACATATTCCCACCCACATTTAATTATCCCATTCAAACATTCCTTCTTCAAACAACATTCAAGCCCATACCATTGACCATCCATTTGTCTCCGTGCAAGAGACATAATTCAAGACTTGAATTTTTTTCCTCCTCCTCTCTCATCATACACGGCCATTAGACCTTGGGTGTGTAAAATCACACTTCATTTTTCACCAACACATTTTACATCTTGCACAAATTCTCTCCCTTCTCTCAAAAATTCTCCAACATCTCTCTATGCATATGTTCATTTTCTTCTTCATATCTTCAAACACTTAACAAAAAATACAAAAATTTCTCCTTCTACTTCCTCATAAATTCGAACCATCTTACTCCCAAAGGTAATAATTTTGCTCCTCATCTTATCTTCATATCATCTAGCTACCTCTTTTCACTTATTAATTTAAGTTTGAATTTTGATTTTGAGGTATACTTAGACGACCTTGAAGATACTAAGAGCCTTACCATCATCTTGAAAAGGACTTCAAGACTTTGAAGAATTGTGAAGAATTGGACTATAAGGTAAGAATTGGAATTTTTGGTACATTTTTCTCATTCTCCTTCTATTTTCCAAATTTTGATACTCCATTTTTATTTTTGGAGTTTTAGGGGTGACATTTGAGAGTTGCACTTAAGGGTGACCAACATCTTCTTCTTCTTAATTTTAACCTCATTTTTCTAACTCTTAATTTTTGGTATTTCTTGACTTAGGGGTTGACCTAAGTGAGTTTCTATCAATTTGTGAAATTTGAACTTTTATTTCACAACTACCCAATTTTAAGGTGGGTGGAAAAATCCTTTCAACTACTAGGTGTTTTTCCTCAAATGCATGTAGTATTTTATTCTTGAGCACTTGAGATATATATATATATATATATATATATTATGTATTGCATGTTGATTTCATGTATCATGTTGTAAAAATTCTCAAGTGTTGCTCAAAAATGCTATTTATTGAAATTTAGGTGCATGTATGTACACTTTAATGATGTATTTGATTAATTATGGTATGAAATGGACATGCATGTTTATGATCCTTGAAATACATGTTTTATATTACTTATAACCTGGACAAGTCGAGCATAATTGATTAAATTTGAATATTTTTGACTTAAAATGCAAAAATGATAAGTTGGTGGACTTAAATGCAAGAAAATAAAACTTAAGGGACCATCTGTAATTTTCGAATTTTGGGACTGTACTCAGGTTCAAAAATGATGTTTGGACATTTTAATAAAGTTTTAGGAGTTTTGAGATAAATAAAATCAACCCTTAAAAGCCCAATGACTAGATTGTAAAATTTTAGAAGTTTAAGGGCTAAATTGCAATTTTCGAAATTGTATCAGGCCCCTATTTTAAAATTTGAAATTTTAACTTTTAAGGGACTGGAAATAACATAATTTTAGAGTATTCAAAAAATCCAAGTGTTTAGGGCTTGGAAAGTAATTTTATAAAAATTGAGGGACCAAATTGTAAAAGATTAAACTTGAGGACCCAAATAAAATTTTCAGGACTTATACAGTCCATGTACCTGTAAATGCTAATTTAACTATAACTTAATGATATTTTGAACCCAAGTTTCAAATTTCATAACAATTGGTCCCCTAAAAGCCTTAAAGGCAATTATTTTAAAATGGGACAAAAATGAGATTTTCAATCGTTAAGGGACCTATATTTATTTCTTTTTAAAACTATTTTTTCCCCAATATTATACTAACCTTAGTGACATTTCACAATTGGAATCACATTAAAATCCTTTCCGGTTTGTGATATCCAATTATTTTAAACTTAGGGCCCAAAATGACAATTTTAACAAATTTATGGCCAATGTGAGAATTTTATAAATTCTCGACCTCAAAACATTAAAAGACTGAATCTCTGAAAAATTTAGAGAATTTAAGAACTGGCATCATAATTGTCGGTACATTTATTTATTCAATTTTTAACCCCTAAAGTATTGGTTTTTACAAAACGGGGCTAATTGTAATTTTCTTTTTAACAAGGACCTAACTGAAATTATTTTTCTTTTAAAAACAGCCCTGGACCCTCTGAATTTTAATAATTATATAAAATATTTTATTTTCTTAAAAATCCCTTAACTCATCGGATCGTCTTGACCCATTAATATGCGATCGCGGGGCGACTTTCTCGTCTTGCGGTTCCGAATCTATAACGGGACCTATGTCCCACCTAATTCTTCAAGATATCGAAGATTACTTATCCTCTCGATAATTATCTTCATCCAAATTACTCCACCAACAACTAAATGCCACACTCGACTGCCTAGTTGACATCATGTACTTGTAATTATTTTCCTGCCTGAGTCAACTTAGTGTGTCGAGCTCACAGTCGGAATTGATGCGTCGGGGATAGAACCGGGCACCTCGGCTTCTATTCCACTTTCCGGCCCCATTGTCCTAATCTCGCAACTGAGGGACGGAGTTTGTCCAAGAGAAGCGGGTCATAGTACTTGAGGTATAATCATGATTATGACAATCCGGGCCTAGCTAGCTCTACTGTGGATTTGTCTTTGACTATGGAGCGATAAGGTGACAGGTCTTGGACCATCTTGCTCGGGGAGTTACAAGGAAGAACGAAGGAATCGCTATATGATCCACACGATTCTGGAGTTAATCGGACCCATTTGGTTGGCGCTACAAATCCGTATGCAGCCGCTACTTGTATTGCATTGGTTGGCGCTACAAATCTGTACGCAACCACTACTTATCTTGCATGGATTGGCGTTACTTTCTGTACGCAATCCTACATGTCTTGCTAGTATCACATAGTGCCTGTATGATCATGAACTCTTTTCAAAACTGTATAAGTATATTATTTTATGTATATCTGTCACGATGCTTGTGAACTGTGTGTGAAATCACGCATCATAACTCATGCATTTTTCATACATCAGTTTTCTTGCATTAACTATTTATATCGCCACACTTCCACACGATCACCCCATCCACTGAGATTTTTGTCTCATCCCCTCCTGTTTTCTAACGGCTAGATGAGGAGTACGTTGAAGACTTTGAACCCGCCACGATTTTTTGTGCTCCGCCTGTTGGACATACTTCCTTTTATTGTTATTGTTGGACTTGTACCTTTTGCTTTTGCTGATGTTGGACTTTCTTTCATTCCGTTTTTCATTTTGGACTGTACCTAAGGGCGTAGGACCCTTTGACACTTCAGTTTTTGATGCGATGTGTACTTGTTTCTCTTGTTGGACTTTATGTTGATTAGTTTCGGACTGTAAGTTTAATTTGAATGTTGTTGGGTTGTATTCGGATATTTGTTAGACTTTAAGATGTAATTCGTACTTGTATTTTATTTCCGCTGCTACTTGACTCTGTTTCACTTGGGGTTATATTTTATCGTTTGTCTAGACTGATTGGTTTATTTCTGTTTAAGTTGTGGATCATTGTCGCGTCTCGTCTGGGGCGTGACATGGACAAAGCCACGTTAAACAAGGTCAAACCATGCAAGACTGCTAAGGAATATGTCCTGACTCTCATCGTGAAGGAACATAGCGATTAAGGAAAATATACTCACAGTGGCAGTGCAAAAGTTTAAAAACTTCAAAATAATGACATGAGAATCACTTGACAAGGAAGAAATATCCCTCATTGTCAAAAAATTCAACAAGTTCTTCAAAAGCAACTATTAAAGGAACAATGGAGAATCTTCAAGGAGACATTCAGCTCCCTCTCTAAAGGAAAAGAGGAAATAACACCTAAGAGAGAGACGACAAGAAAGTTGAAATAGAAATTGCCAAAGGAAAAGATGAAGAAGAGTCAAACAACAGTGAAGCTGACTACTCATCTGATACTGAGGAATATGCTCTAATTTGTCTAATTTCCAAGGAACATGAAGATGAGGTAATCTCTAACTCACCTGATTCAGATTGTGATGATAGTGATCATGACACACACACACACACATCTTCACTCGCATATATTTATGATTTATTAGCAATATGATGAAATATTTTGAGCACTTTAAATCCTCTCACACACTCTTAAACGAGAAAAACAGTCAACTCAAAATAAAAAACTCACAGCGGACTAAATAGATGAGTGCTTTAAGTCACATAGCTTATGAGAATAAAAGTTGAAGGTTGAGATTGAGCTAAACAATGCATATTGTTCTGTTAAAAAAAGAAAAGAGAACATGAATTCAAAAGTGTTATTGAATCACTCAGCAAATCATCTAAAATATTGGATGAATTGATAATGATAGAAAAGGAAATAGGAGACAAAGTTGGAATAGGCTTCAACTCCTTTTGTGAGTGCATAAACTCCAAGAGTGATCTTAGAAAGAGGCTCCTCAAGTAACGAAGGTGGCAATAAATTTAAGACACCATATATTGAACCTACACATAACCAAAAAAACACACACACATGCTGGTCTTGGTTATAAAGGAAAAGGAAAGAAGCCAGTTGGGTTCACTAATAAGACTGCTGAAACAAAATTCAGAAGAGTCAATCTTTAGACTCCAAACATGAAGTATTCTGTCAAAAGCAAACAAAACTACCAAAAACCCAAAACTTTCAAAGAAATAAAGCAAATGATGGGAATGGTAGAAAGTATCCCACACAAGCTGACTGGAATTCACCCATGAAATATCAACAGACTCCTAAGGGAAACATGCCACAATGGAAAAGGCTTAAAGACCAATTCAGGTCATTTCCTAGGATGCATATCAACATACTCATGCACCTAGACATCATGCACACAAGGCACAACATTTCCAGCACTTTCACAAGTATGCAAATTCTTACATGCATACTCACACATATTGTAAAAAGAGACAATTGTATGTTGCTAAACCACCCAAGTAGTTTGAAAATATTCATTATGATTATGGAACCGAAAAGTGGCAGTCTCTTAGAGTCAGATCATCTGGCTATATGTTAGTACGATCAATATAGTGCTAACCCCTTAGGACCCACACATGTATGGGTATCTAAAGCTTGATTTCTTTGCTATAGGTTCGTAGGACAGCTGAGTGCCAAGGAACCTGTTACATTGGTAGTGGTTGTTCTAGGTATATGACTAGAGATAAAAGCAACCTATTAAATTTGAAAAGAAATGAGCTAAAGTTATATTTGAAGGAAATGAAGCTTCATGGGAAATCAAAAGCACTGGATCAATCAATAAGAATGGATTGGAAATCAAGGATGTTGCCCATATAGAAAGCCTAGACTTTAATTTGCTGAGCATCAGCCAACTCTGTTATAAATGCTACAATGTTGGTCTCAATATGGGATTCTGTCAAATCAAGGATGCAAAAACTAATGAAATAGTTCTATCTATGATAAAAAAAAAAAGAATATGTATGTGATTGACTGGTCAACTACCACTCCAAGCACATGTTTGCTAGCTAAGAGCACAAGTGAAGCAAGTTGGTTGTGGCACAAAAAACCAAGTCATGTGAATTTCAAGGCAATCAACATGCTTGAAAGAAGACATCTGGTTGAAAGGTTACCAAACTCTGTGTACAATAAAGAAAGTGTTTGTGATGCTTGTCAGAAAGGAAAGCAGATTAAATCATCATTCAAGGAAAAGACAAATGCTTCATCGACAAAGATTTTGCATTTGCTGCATATGGACTTGTTTGGGCTAGTTGAGCCAGCAAGTAATATGGAAAAAAGTACAGTGGTTGTGGATGATTATTTAAGATACACATGGACCATTTTTATGTGTATCAAGAAGGAAATCTTGCAAAGGTTACCTCAGCTGATGAAAAGAGTTTAAAATAAGAAAAGTCAATCCATTATCAAGAAAAGATCAGATAGAGGAATTGTGTTCGTAAATGGGATTATAGCTCCATATTTTATAGAAAACGAAATCTCTCATGAGTTATCAGCTGCAAGGACTCCAAAGCATAATGGAGTAGCTAAAAAAAGGAACAAAACTCTCAAGGAAGTTGCCATAACCATGTTAACTGAAGTTGAGCTGCCTAAGAGATTTTGGGTTGAAGTCATCAATACAACTTGCAATACTCAGAATAGATGCATGATCAACAGGCAACTGCCCAAAACTCCCGATGAAATTTGGACAGGGAGAAAGCCATATCTTGGATACTTCCACATTTTTGGAAGTAAATGTTTTATACACAATAATGACAAAGAAAATCTGAAAGCTTTTGACGCTAAAGCATATGAAGGAATATTTCTTTGATAATCATCTGAAATTGAAGCTTATAGAGTTCCGAATAAAAGGATTATGGTTACAAAATAGTCAATACATGATGTATTTGATGAACCCAATGTCAGTGCAGAAGACATTGATGAGTGGACTGAAAAGACGAATAAACCAATTATTCAAAAAAGTCCTTACATTGAGATTGAGTTAGGTGAATCTCATAAAGAGCTGGAAAAATTATAGCTAAATACAGATAATCAAGAAGAAGTTGTTCAGGACAACTTATTCGGAAAACAAATCAATCCATCGGACTTACTCCAACATGATGTGAGATGGATGAGAGACCATCCACATAAGATAATCATTGGAAAAATAAGAGAAGAAGTAAGAACAAGATCAAGAACTCAATATGAAGCTATGTTTTCATGCTTCATTTCTCAAATTGAACAAAAAGATGTGTCAGGAGCCTTAGAAGACACACACTGGATTTTAGCTATATAAGAAGAGCTGAATCAATTTGAAATAAACAAAGTATGAGAATTGGTTCAAAGACAATCTCACCAACATGTCATTGGAATAAAATGGGTTTTTAGGAACAAGATGAATGAAGAAGAAATTGTTGTCAGAAACAAAACAAGATTGGTAGACAACATGCATTGCCAAAAATAAGGTATAGATTTTGATGAAACTTTTGCTCCAGTTGCAAAACATGAAACTGTAAGGATGTTCATAGCCTATGTTTCTCACAAGAACTTCACATTCTATCAAATGGATGTGAAACGTGCATTTTTAAATTGATTATTGGAGGAAGACGTCTATGTTGAGCAACCTATAGGATTTGGGGGGAGGACTACAGGAGATAAAGCGTACAAGTTGAAAAAGACACTTTATGGATTAAAACATGCTCATAGAGCTGGATATGATACATTGTCTCAATTTCAATTAGACGATGGTTTCACAAAAGGAAAGGTTGACAAAACCTTATTTACAATCCAAGATGGAGAAAGTATTCTGCTTGTGCAAAACTGTGGATGATATCATCTTTGCATCTACAAATAAAGAGTTATGTGACAAGTTCTCAAAGCTCATGCAAGGAAAATATGAGATGAGTATGATGGGAGAATTGACCTTCTTTCTAGAACTTCAAGTGAAGCAATCGAAGGATGGAACCTTCATTAGCCAAACCAAATGCACAAGAGATTTGATGAAGAAGTTTGGCATTGAAGAGAAGTTATCTGTCAAGATACCTATGAACACTTCTATAAAAATTTATCTTGATGCAGAAAGAAAATCAATAGATCAAACAAGGTATAGGGCACTCGTTGGCTCATTTCTCTATTTGATAGCCATCAGACCTGACATCACCTTTGCAGTAGGTGTATGTGCAAGATTTCAGTCTGCACCAATAAAAAGTCACATGATAGCTGCCAAGAAGATTCTGTGATATCTGAAAGGAAGCCAAGAAGTTGGATTATGATGTTCTAAGGAAGGAGGCTTCAAGCTTATGGGCTACCCAGATTCTGACTATGCTAGATGTAGAGTTGACATAAAGAGTACATTTGGTACATGTCAATTGCTTGGAAATAGGTTGGTTTCTTGGTTTAGTAAGAAACAAAATTCAATTGCTACATCTATAGTTGATACAGAGTACAAAGCTACATGAAGTTGATGTGCACAAGTTCTATGGATGAGACAACAACTAAAGAATTATGATATTGAAGAAAATGAGATCCCAATTATGTGTGACAATGCAAGTGCAATAGCATCACTCAAAATCCAGTACTGCACTCAAGAACCAAACATTTTGATGTCTGCTCTCATTCTATTAGAGATCATGTTGCAAAAGAAAGACATCAAGCTGGAGTATGTATCAAAAGAAAGACATCAAGCTGGATTGATTGGTCTGAGTTAATTCTATTAGAAGAATGTTTAGAAGGGTCAAAAAATGCGAAGAATTGCATTTCAAAAGAGTTCACTCTATCAGTTGGGTAAAATCAGCAGAATTGGTCGATCTGTAGAGTTAAGTCATATGGACAGCTCTGAGTAAATGTCAATTGACTATCTATCAAAAGAGTCAATGATAGTCAACAAATGACAACAGACATATTAAATGGCTAAAGAACAAAACGATATCACATTAAATTGAGCAATAATGTTTTTGGCATGATGTCAGCATCATTAAATGCTCCGCAGTTATCCGGATTTAAAGTTGTACGTCTACTGTACAAGGAGGATTATGATTGGCATTAAATGATGTTGGTCATTAAATGCGCTCATAAAGTGGTTTCTCAGATCAAATCTACCATTGATCAAATTTCAAATTATCGACTATTTTGATCACATCTTTTCAACTCCCATATAAACCTCTCACATTCATTTCTCTCTCTGTACGTGCAAAAACAACTCTCAAAACTTCCAAAGTATTTTCTCTCAAAATCTCTCTAAATCATATATGGCACCAAAGAAGTCGTCCGCCCAAGCATTAGATTTCACAAAAATGTCTGAGAAAGTTTACTCTAGATCCCTAACTGAGTGAGCTGAAAGATTTCGAGTCTTACTTGGAGAAGACCTGGAAAGATTTAGTTGTTTGGTAGGAAGTAGGCAACTATAATCAATCCACTACAAAAACCGTGGTGAAGGAGGAGTACCACAAGCTAATGGATATAGTGTCAAAATGTGTTGACATTGGGTTTGGGTCCTATAATCAGCTGTCAATGGTTAAACTGATGGTAATGTCACCTATCATGGACAAGATGGATGTAAACTGGTCCGAATTCTTCTTTGACAAGCTGAGTTAAAATGTGATGAATTGTGAAGTTGTGGACGGGAAGTTCAAGAACACCCTGTGGTATGGTTTGATTCTTGGTTATTTTATAGAGAAACAGGGTTTGCCACTATGGATGGGGAAGCCATTCTACGTGAATAAAATATTGTTCTGAGTCAATCTCTCTGTAGTATAGAAGAAGGCCCACTACAAGAAGAAAGGCACTTTTTAGCGGGAAACTGCAGAAAGTCAGCCAGTTGCAGCTACCCCAATGCCTAAAAAAAGGACAACTGCCACTCGCAAGCCTCTACTCCTAAGAAGCAAAAGATTCCGAAAAGTCGGTTGCGAGATGAGCCCGATGAGTCAGTTGTGTAAGTGACTCCAAAGCAACCGAATCCAACCTTACTCCGCTTAAAGTTCGATTAAAAGCATTGGAGAATACACCATATGTGTTAGCTGCTAGGGCCTTACGAGAATTAGCTGCTGAGTAAAAGATTGAGGCAACTGCTACGAATGTTGAGGAGACAACTATTGAAGTTATTGCTAAGTCGGTTGTTGAGGCAAGGCCTGAATCTGAAGAAGACTCCCCTTTATATCCACAGGAGATGAAAATGATATTAGAATGGGCTATGTGGAAGCGTAACAGGAGCAAATCCCAATTTTAACGCCCATAGATGATAATTGAATGGTTCCTCCATCTCCCAAACATTGGATCATTGATATGTTTGCAAAATACTGTACAAACGGATGTGCGAAGAGAATGAAAAACAATTGGAAAAAGGAAACGCTCCACCACAGTCACATAGCTGCATGTTTAGGACAGCTGCTGATGAGTTATCGGAAGTAGAAGAAGAAGAAGAGCTTGAAGAAACGAGGTTGTTGAACGCAAGAAGCCCTCCGCGAGTCAATGGAGATCGGTGAGCAGAGACATCATGATGGGCAAGGGAGCCTACATTTCCAACCTAGATCATTGGGGATGTGATAAGAGACACAACCGCACTCTCATCACCACTCATTCCTCTACACCTCAAAGTCAACTCACATTCATTTCTCTCTCTGTACGTGCACAAACAACTCTCTAAACTTCCAAAGTATTTTCTCTCAAAATCTCTCTAAATGATATATGGCACCAAAAGAAGTCTTCCGCCCAAGCATTAGATTTCACAAAAATGTCTGAGAAACTTTACTCTAGATCCCTAATTGAGTGAGCTGAAAGATTTCGAGTCTTACCGGAGAAGACCGGAATGATTTAGTTGTTGAGAAGGAAGTAGGCAACTATAATCAATCCACTACAAAAACGTGGTGAAGGAGGAGTACCACCACTAATGGATATAGTGTCAAAATGTGTTGACATTGGGTTTGGGTCCTATAATCAGCTGTCAACGGTTAAACTGATAGTAATGTCACCTATCTTGGACAAGATGGATGTAAACTGGTCCGAATTCTTCTTTGACAAGCTGAGTTAAAATGTGATGAATTGTGAAGTTTTGGATAGGAAGTTCAAGAACACCCTGTGGTATGGTTTGATTCTTGGTTATTTTATAGAGAAACAGGGTTTGCCTCTATGGATGGGGAAGCCATTCTACGTGAATAAAAGATTGTTCTGAGTCAATCTCTCTGTAGTATAGAAGAAGGCCCACTACAAGAAGAAAGGCACTTTTTAGCGGGAAACTACAGAAAGTCAGCCAGTTGCAGCTGCCCCAATGCCTAAAAAAAGGACAACTGCCACTCGCAAGCCTCTGCTCCTAAGAAGCAGAAGATGCCGAAAAGTCGGCTGCGAGATGAGCCCGATGAGTCAGTTGTGTAAGTGACTCCAAAGCAACCGAATCCAACCTTACTCCGCTTAAAGTTAGATTAAAAACATTGGAGAATACACCATATGTGTTAGCTGCCAGGGCCTTACGAGAATTAGCTGCTGAGTAAAAGATTGAGGCAACTGCTACGAATGTTGAGGAGACAACTCTTGAAGTTATTGCTAAGTCGGCTGTTGAGGCAAGGCCTGAAGGAGAAGAAGGCCTTCATGCTATCAATTTAGAATATTTGCCAGCTAAATCAATATCTGAAGAAGACTCCCCTCTATATCCACATGAGATGAAAATGATATCATAATGGGCTATGTGGAAGCGTAAATGAGAGCAAATCCCATTTTAACGCCCATAGATGATAATTGAATGGTTCCCCGCATGTCCCAAGCATTGGATCATTGATATGTTTGCAAAATACTGTACAAAAGGATGTGCGAAGAGAAGGAAAAATAATTGGAAAAAGGAAACGCTCCACCACAGTCACATAGCTGCATGTTTAGGACAACTGCTGATGAGTTATCGGAAGTAGAAGAAGAAGAAGAGCTTGAAGAAACTGAGGTTGTTGAACTGCAAGAAGCCCTCCGCGAGTCAATGGAGATCGGTGAGCAGAGACATCATGATGGGCAAGGGGAGCCTACATTTCCTACCTAGATCATTGGGGATGTGATAAGAGACACAACTGCACTCTCATCACCAGCTCATTCCTCTACACCTCAAAGTCAACTCACATTCATTTCTCTCTTTGTACGTGCACAAACAACTCTCTAAACTTCCAAAGTATTTTCTCTCAAAATCTCTCTAAATGATATATGGCACCAAAGAAGTCTTCCGCCCAAGCATTAGATTTCACAAAAATGTCTGAGAAAGTTTACTCTAGATCCCTAACTGAGTGAGCTGAAAGATTTCGAGTCTTACCTGGAGAAGACCTGGAAAGATTTAGTTGTTGAGAAGGAAGTAGGCAACTATAATCAATCCACTACAAAAACTGTGGTGAAGGAGGAGTACCACCAGCTAATGGATATAGTGTCAAAATGTGTTGACATTGGGTTTGGGTCCTATAATCAGCTGTCAACGGTTAAACTGATGGTAATGTCACCTATCTTGGACAAGATGGATGTAAACTGGTCCGAATTCTTCTTTGACAAGCTGAGTTAAAATGTGATGAATTGTGAAGTTTTGGATGGGAAGTTCAAGAACACCCTGTTGTATGGTTTGATTCTTGGTTATTTTATAGAGAAACAAGGTTTGCCTCTACAGATGGGGAAGCCATTCTACGTGAATAAAAGATTGTTCTGAGTCAATCTCTCTGTAGTATAGAAGAAGGCCCTCGCCAAGAAGAAAGTCACTTTTTAGCGGAAACTGCAGAAAGTCAGCCAGTTGCAGCTGCCCCAATGCCTAAGAAAAGAAGGACAACTGCCCCTCGTAAGCCGCTGCTCCTAAGAAGCAGAAGATGCCGAAAAGTCGGCTGCGAGATGAGCCCGATGAGTCATTTGTGTAAGTGACTCCAAAGCAACCGAATCCAACCTTACTCCGCTTAAAGTTCGATTAAAAACATTGGAGAATACACCATATGTGTTAGCTGCTAGGGCCTTACGAGAATTAGTCACGAGTAAAAGATTGAGGCAACTGCTACGAATGTTGAGGAGACAACTATTGAAGTTATTGCTAAGTCGGCTGTTGAGGCAAGGCCTGAAGGAGAAGAAGGCCTTCCTGCTATCAATTTAGAATATTTGCCAGCTAAATCAATATCTGAAGAAGACTCCCCTCTATATCCACAGGAGATGAAAATGATATCATAATGGGCTATGTGGAAGCGTAACAGGAGCAAATCCCAATTTTAACGCCCATAGATGATAATTGAATGGTTCCTGCATGTCCCAAGCATTGGATCATTGATATGTTTGCAAAATACTGTACAAAAGGATGTGCGAAGAGAAGGAAAAATAATTGGAAAAAGGAAACGCTCCACCACAGTCACATAGCTGCATGTTTAGGACAGCTGCTGATGAGTTATCGGAAGTAGAAGAAGAAGAAGAGCTTGAAGAAACTGAGGTTGTTGAACTGCAAGAAGCCCTCCGCGAGTCAATGGAGATCGGTGAGCAGAGACATCATGATGGGCAAGGGGAGCCTACATTTCCTACCTAGATCATTGGGGATGTGATAAGAGACACAACCGCACTCTCATCACCACTCATTCCTCTACACCTCAAAGTCAACTCACATTCATTTCTCTCTTTGTACGTGCACAAACAACTCTCTAAACTTCCAAAGTATTTTCTCTCAAAATCTCTCTAAATGATATATGGCACCAAAGAAGTCTTCCGCCCAAGCATTAGATTTCACAAAAATGTCTGAGAAAGTTTACTCTAGATCCCTAACTGAGTGAGCTGAAAGATTTCGAGTCTTACCTGGAGAAGACCTGGAAAGATTTAGTTGTTGAGAAGGAAGTAGGCAACTATAATCAATCCACTACAAAAATCGTGGTGAAGGAGAGTACCACCGGCTAATGGATATAGTGTCAAAATGTGTTGACATTGGGTTTGGGTCCTATAATCACCACAACAACGGTTAAACGATGGTAATGTCACCTATCTTGGACAAGATGGATGTAAATCGTCCGAATTCTTCTTTGACAAGCTGAGTTAAAATGTGATGAATTGTGAAGTTTTGGATGGGAAGTTCAAGAACACCTCTGTTGTATGGTTTGATTCTTGGTTATTTTATAGAGAAACAAGGTTTGCCTCTACAGATGGGAAGCCATTCTACGTGAATAAAAGATTGTTACGAGTCAATCTCTCTCGTAGTATAGAAGAAGGCCCTCGCCAAGAAGAAAAGTCACTTTTTAGCGAAATCGAGAAAGTCACCATTCTGCTTGCCCAATGCCTAAGAAAAGAAGGACAATCGCCCTCGTAAGTCGCTCCTCTAAGAAGCGTAAGATGCCGAAAAGTCGGTGCGAGATGAGCCCGATGAGTCATTTGTGTAAGTGACTCCAAAGCAACCGAATCCAACCTTACTCCGCTTAAAGTTCGATTAAAAACATTGGAGAATACACCATATGTGTTAGCTGCTAGGGCCTTACGAGAATTAGCTGCTGAGTAAAAGATTGAGGCAACTGCTACGAATGTTGAGGAGACAACTATTGAAGTTATTGCTAAGTCGGCTGTTGAGGCAAGGCCTGAAGGAGAAGAAGGCCTTCCTGCTATCAATTTAGAATATTTGCCAGCTAAATCAATATCTGAAGAAGACTCCCCTCTATATCCACAGGAGATGAAAATGATATCATAATGGGCTATGTGGAAGCGTAACAGGAGCAAATCCCAATTTTAACGCCCATAGATGATAATTGAATGGTTCCTGCATGTCCCAAGCATTGGATCATTGATATGTTTGCAAAATACTGTACAAAAGGATGTGCGAAGAGAAGGAAAAATAATTGGAAAAAGGAAACGCTCCACCACAGTCACATAGCTGCATGTTTAGGACAATGATGAGTGAGTTATCTAGAAGAAGAAGAAGAAGAGCTTGAAGAAACTGAGGTTGTTGAACTGCAAGAAGCCCTCCGCGAGTCAATGGAGATCGGTGAGCAGAGACATCATGATGGGCAAGGGGAGCCTACATTTCCTACCTAGATCATTGGGGATGTGATAAGAGACACAACTGCACTCTCATCACCAGCTCATTCCTCTACACCTCAAAGTCAACTCACATTCATTTCTCTCTTTGTACGTGCACAAACAACTCTCTAAACTTCCAAAGTATTTTCTCTCAAAATCTCTCTAAATGATATATGGCACCAAAGAAGTCTTCCG
The DNA here is from genome assembly GCA_016081115.2 of Rehmannia glutinosa. Lineage (NCBI taxonomy): Eukaryota > Viridiplantae > Streptophyta > Magnoliopsida > Lamiales > Orobanchaceae > Rehmannia > Rehmannia glutinosa. Next base: position 63,274,998 of record CM071927.1, read on the forward strand.
CCCAAGCATTAGATTTCACAAAAATGTCTGAGAAAGTTTACTCTAGATCCCTAACTGAGTGAGCTGAAAGATTTCGAGTCTTACCTGGAGAAGACCTGGAAAGATTTAGTTGTTGAGAAGGAAGTAGGCAACTATAATCAATCCACTACAAAAACGTGGTGAAGGAGGAGTACCACCACTAATGGATATAGTGTCAAAATGTGTTGACATTGGGTTTGGGTCCTATAATCACCACAACGGTTAAACTGATGGTAATGTCACCTATCTTGGACAAGATGGATGTAAAACTGTCCGAATTCTTCTTTGACAAGCTGAGTTAAAATGTGATGAATTGTGAAGTTTTGGATGGGAAGTTCAAGAACACCCCCGTATGGTTTGATTCTTGGTTATTTTATAGAGAAACAAGGTTTGCCTCTGAGATGGGGAAGCCATTCTACGTGAATAAAAGATTGTTCTCGAGTCAATCTCTCTGTAGTATAGAAGAAGGCCCTCGCCAAGAAGAAAGTCACTTTTTAGCGGAAACTGCAGAAAGTCAGCCAGTTGCAGCTGCCCCAATGCCTAAGAAAAGAAGGACAACTGCCCCTCGTAAGCCGCTGCTCCTAAGAAGCAGAAGATGCCGAAAAGTCGGCTGCGAGATGAGCCCGATGAGTCAGTTGTGTAAGTGACTCCAAAGCAACCGAATCCAACCTTACTCCGCTTAAAGTTCGATTAAAAACATTGTAGAATACACCATATGTGTTAGCTGCTAGGGCCTTACGAGAATTAGCTGCTGAGTAAAAGATTGAGGCAACTGCTACGAATGTTGAGGAGACAACTATTGAAGTTATTGCTAAGTCATTTGTTTGAGGCAAGGCCCCGAAGGAGAAGAAGGCCTTCCCCGCTATCAATTTAGAATATTTGCCACTAAATCAATATCCAAGAAGACTCCCCTCTATATCCACAGGAGATGAAAATGATATCATAATGGGCTATGTGGAAGCGTAACAGGAGCAAATCCCAATTTTAACGCCCATAGATGATAATGGAATGGTTCCTGCATGTCCCAAGCATTGGATCATTGATATGTTTGCAAAATACTTTGTAAAAAAGGATGTGCGAAGAGAAGGAAAAATAATTGGAAAAACGCTCCACCACGAACATAGCCGCATGTTTAGGGCAAATTTCTGATGAGTTATCGGAAGTAGAAGAAGAAGAAGAGCTTGAAGAAACTGAGGTTGTTGAACTGCAAGAAGCCCTCCGCGAGTCAATGGAGATCGGTGAGCAGAGACATCATGATGGGCAAGGGGAGCCTACATTTCCTACCTAGATCATTGGGGATGTGATAAGAGACACAACTGCACTCTCATCACCACTCATTCCTCTACACCTCAAAGTCAACTCACATTCATTTCTCTCTTTGTACGTGCACAAACAACTCTCTAAACTTCCAAAGTATTTTCTCTCAAAATCTCTAAATGATATATGGCACCAAAGAAGTCTTCCGCCCAAGCATTAGATTTCACAAAAATGTCTGAGAAAGTTTACTCTAGATCCCTAACTGAGTGAGCTGAAAGATTTCGAGTCTTACGGGAGAAGACACGGAAAGATTTAGTTGTTGAGAAGGAAGTAGGCAACTATAATCAATCCACTACAAAAAGTGGTGAAGGAGGAGTACCACCAGCTAATGGATATAGTGTCAAAATGTGTTGACATTGGGTTTGGGTCCTATAATCAGCTGTCAACGGTTAAACTGATGGTAATGTCACCTATCTTGGACAAGATGGATGTAAACTGGTCCGAATTCTTCTTTGACAAGCTGAGTTAAAATGTGATGAATTGTGAAGTTTTGGATGGGAAGTTCAAGAACACCCTGTTGTATGGTTTGTATCTTGGTTATTTTATAGAGAAACAAAGTTTGCCTCTACAGATGGGGAAGCCATTCTACGTGAATAAAAGATTGTTCTGAGTCAATCTCTCTGTAGTATAGAAGAAGGCCCTCGCCAAGAAGAAAGTCACTTTTTAGCGGAAATCTGAGAAAAGTCGACCCGATTCTGTTGCCCAATGCCTAAGAAAAGAAGGACAAGTGCCCCTCGTAAGCCGCTGCTCCTAAGAAGCAGAAGATGCCGAAATGTTGGCTGCGAGATGAGCCCGATGAGTCAGTTGTGTAAGTGACTCCAAAGCAACCGAATCCAACCTTACTCCGCTTAAAGGTCGATTAAAAACATTGGAGAATACACCATATGTGTTAGCTGCCAGGGCCTTACGAGAATTAGCTGCCGAGTAAAAGATTGAGGCAACTGCTACGAATGTTGAGGAGACAACTATTGAAGTTATTGCTAAGTCGGCTGTTGAGGCAAGGCCTGAAGGAGAAGAAGGCCTTCCTGCTATCAATTTAGAATATTTGCCAGCTAAATCAATATCTGAAGAAGACTCCCCTCTATATCCACGGGAGATGAAAATGATATCAGAATGGGCTATGTGGAAGGCGTAACAGAGCAAATCCCAATTTTAACGCCCATAGATGATAATTGAATGGTTCCTCCATGTCCCAAGAATTGGATCATTGATATGTTTGCAAAATACTGTACAAAAGGATGTGCGAAGAGAAGGAAAAATAATTGGAAAAAGGAAACGCTCCACCACAATCACATAGCCGCATGTTTAGGGCCAGTGGCGATGAGTTATCGGAAGTAGAAGAAGAAGAAGAGCTTGAAGAAAAAACGAGGTTGTTGAACTGCAAGAAGCCCTCCGCGAGTCAATGGAGATCGGTGAGCGAGAGACATCATGATGGGCAAGGGAGCCTACATTTCCTACCTAGATCATTGGGGATGTGATAAGAGACACAACCGCACTCTCATCACCACTAATTCCTCTACACCTCAAAGTCAACTCACATTCATTTCTCTCTTTGTACGTGCACAAACAACTCTCTAAACTTCCAAAGTATTTTCTCTCAAAATCTCTCTAAATGATATATGGCACCAAAGAAGTCTTCCGCCCAAGCATTAGATTTCACAAAAATGTCTGAGAAAGTTTACTCTAGATCCCTAACCGAGTGAGTGAAAGATTTCGAGTCGTGCTGGAGAAGACCTGGAAAGATTTAGTTGTTGAGAAGGAAGTAGGCAACTATAATCAATCCACTACAAAAACTGTGGTGAAGGAGGAGTACCACCAGCTAATGGATATAGTGTCAAAATGTGTTGACATTGGGTTTGGGTCCTATAATCAGCTGTCAACGGTTAAACTAATGGTAATGTCACCTATCTTGGACAAGATGGATGTAAACTGGTCCGAATTCTTCTTTGACAAGCTGAGTTAAAATGTGATGAATTGTGAAGTTTTGGATGGGAAGTTCAAGAACACCCTGTTGTATGGTTTGATTCTTGGTTATTTTATAGAGAAACAAAGTTTGCCTCTACAGATGGGGAAGCCATTCTACGTGAATAAAAGATTGTTCTGAGTCAATCTCTCTGTAGTATAGAAGAAGGCCCTCGCCAAGAAGAAAGTCACTTTTTAGCGGAAACTGCAGAAAGTCAGCCAGTTGCAACTGCCCCAATGCCTAAGAAAAGAAGGACAATCGCCCTCGTAAATGTCCCAGCTGCTCCTAAGAAGCGAGAAGATGCCGAAAAAGTTGGTCTGCGAGATGAGCCCGATGAGTCAGTTGTGTAAGTGACTCCAAAGCAACCGAATCCAACCTTACTCCGCTTAAAGGTCGATTAAAAACATTGGAGAATACACCATATGTGTTAGCTGCCAGGGCCTTACGAGAATTAGCTGCTGAGTAAAAGATTGAGGCAATCAAGCACTCGAATGTTGAGGAGACAACTATTGAAGTTATTGCTAAGTCGGCTGTTGAGGCAAGGCCTGAAGGAGAAGAAGGCCTTCCTGCTATCAATTTAGAATATTTGCCAGCTAAATCAATATCTGAAGAAGACTCCCCTCTATATCCACAGGAGATGAAAATGATATCAGAATGGGCTATGTGGAAGCGTAACAGGAGCAAATCCCAATTTTAACGCCCATAGATGATAATTGAATGGTTCCTCCATGTCCCAAGAATTGGATCATTGATATGTTTGCAAAATACTGTACAAAAGGATGTGCGAAGAGAAGGAAAAATAATTGGAAAAAGAAACGCTCCACCACGATCACATAGCCGCATGTTTAGACACATTTCGATGAGTTATCGGAAGTAGAAGAAGAAGAAGAGCTTGAAGAAACGAGGTTGTTGAACTGCAAGAAGCCTCTCCGCGAGTCAATGGAGATCGGTGAGCGGAGAGACATCATGATGGGCAAGGGAGCCTACATTTCCTACCTAGATCATTGGGGATGTGATAAGAGACACAACCGCACTCTCATCACCAGCTAATTCCTCTACACCTCAAAGTCAACTCACATTCATTTCTCTCTTTGTACGTGCACAAACAACTCTCTAAACTTCCAAAGTATTTTCTCCCAAAATCTCTCTAAATGATATATGGCACCAAAGAAGTCTTCCGCCCAAGCATTAGATTTCACAAAAATGTCTCGAGAAAGTTTACTCTAGATCCCTAATCGAGTGAGTGAAAGATTTCGAGTCTTACCTGGAGAAGACCTGGAAAGATTTAGTTGTTGAGAAGGAAGTAGGCAACTATAATCAATCCACTACAAAAACTGTGGTGAAGGAGGAGTACCACCAGCTAATGGATATAGTGTCAAAATGTGTTGACATTGGGTTTGGGTCCTATAATCAGCTGTCAACGGTTAAACTGATGGTAATGTCACCTATCTTGGACAAGATGGATGTAAACTGGTCCGAATTCTTCTTTGACAAGCTGAGTTAAAATGTGATGAATTGTGAAGTTTTGGATGGGAAGTTCAAGAACACCCTGTGGTATGGTTTGATTCTTGGTTATTTTATAGAGAAACAAGGTTTGCCTCTACAGATGGGGAAGCCATTCTACGTGAATAAAAGATTGTTCTGAGTCAATCTCTCTAGTATAGAAGAAGGCCTCGCCAAGAAGAAAGTCACGTTTTAGCGGAAATCGCAAAAGTCGGCCGATTCTGTTTGCCCAATGCCTAAGAAAAGAAGGACAATCGCCCTCGTAAGCGGTTGCTCCTAAGAAGCGAAAAATGCCGAAAAGTCGGGCCGCGAGATGAGCCCGATGAGTCGATTGTGTAAGTGACTCCAAAGCAACCGAATCCAACCTTACTCCGCAAAGGTCGATTAAAAACATTGGAGAATACACCATATGTGTTTCTTTGCCAGGGCCTTACGAGAATTAGTGCCGAGTAAAAGATTGAGGCAATCGCTACGAATGTTGAGGAGTCAACTATTGAAGTTATTGCTAAGTCGGGCCGTTGTTGAGGCAAGGCCTGAAGGAGAAGAAGGCCTTCCTGCTATCAATTTAGAATATTTGCCACTAAATCAATATCTCGAAGAAGACTCCCTCTATATCCACAGGGAGATGAAAATGATATCGAAATGGGCTATGTGGAAGCGTAACAGAGCAAATCCCAATTTTAACGCCCATAGATGATAATTGAATGGTTCCTCCATGTCCCAAGAATTGGATCATTGATATGTTTGCAAAATACTGTACAAAAGGATGTGCGAAGAGAAGGAAAAATAATTGGAAAAAGGAAACGCTCCACCACGATCACATAGCCGCATGTTTAGGACAGTGGCGATGAGTTATCGGAGTAGAAGAAGAAGAAGAGCTTGAAGAAACGAGGTTGTTGAACTCGCAAGAAGCCCTCCGCGAGTCAATGGAGATCGGTGAGCGAGACATCATGATGGGCAAGGGGAGCCTACATTTCCTACCTAGATCATTGGGGATGTGATAAGAGACACAAGCGCACTCTCATCACCAACTAATTCCTCTACACCTCAAAGTCAACTCACATTCATTTCTCTCTTTGTACGTGCACAAACAACTCTCTAAACTTCCAAAGTATTTTCTCTCAAAATCTCTCTAAATGATATATGGCACCAAAGAAGTCTTCCGCCCAAGCATTAGATTTCACAAAAATGTCGAGAAAGTTTACTCTAGATCCCTAATGGCGAGTGAGTGAAAGATTTCGAGTCTTACGGAGAAGACACGGAAAGATTTAGTTGTTGAGAAGGAAGTAGGCAACTATAATCAATCCACTACAAAAACGTGGTGAAGGAGGAGTACCACCACCTAATGGATATAGTGTCAAAATGTGTTGACATTGGGTTTGGGTCCTATAATCACCGTATCAGCAACGTTAAACTGATGGTAATGTCACCTATCTTGGACAAGATGGATGTAAACTGGTCCGAATTCTTCTTTGACAAGCTGAGTTAAAATGTGATGAATTGTGAAGTTTTGGATGGGAAGTTCAAGAACACCCTGTGGTATGGTTTGATTCTTGGTTATTTTATAGAGAAACAAGGTTTGCCTCTACAGATGGGGAAGCCATTCTACGTGAATAAAAGATTGTTCTGAGTCAATCTCTCTGTAGTATAGAAGAAGGCCCTCGCCAAGAAGAAAGTCACTTTTTAGCGGAAACTGCAGAAAGTCAGCCAGTTGCAGCTGCCCCAATGCCTAAGAAAAGAAGGACAACTGCCCCTCGTAAGCCGCTGCTCCTAAGAAGTAGAAGATGCCGAAAAGTCGGCTGCGAGATGAGCCCGATGAGTCAGTTGTGTAAGTGACTCCAAAGCAACCGAATCCAACCTTACTACGCTTAAAGTTCGATTAAAAACATTGGAGAATACACCATATGTGTTAGCTGCCAGGGCCTTACGAGAATTAGCTGCTGAGTAAAAGATTGAGGCAACTACTACGAATGTTGAGGAGACAACTATTGAAGTTATTGCTAAGTCGGCTGTTGAGGCAAGGCCTGAAGGAGAAGAAGGCCTTCCTGCTATCAATTTAGAATATTTGCCAGCTAAATCAATATCTGAAGAAGACTCCCCTCTATATCCACAGGAGATGAAAATGATATCAGAATGGGCTATGTGGAAGCGTAACAGGAGCAAATCCCAATTTTAACGCCCATAGATGATAATTGAATGGTTCCTCCATGTCCTAAGCATTGGATCATTGATATGTTTGCAAAATACTGTACAAAAGGATGTGCGAAGAGAAGGAAAAATAATTGGAAAAAGGAAATGCTCCACCACAGTCACATAGCTGCATGTTTAGGGCAAAAATTCTTGATGAGTTATCGGAAGTAGAAGAAGAAGAAGAGCTTGAAGAAACTGAGGATGTGATAAGAGACACAACTGCACTCTCATCACCAGCTCATTCCTCTACACCTCAAAGTCAACTCACATTCATTTCTCTCTTTGTACGTGCACAAACAACTCTCTAAACTTCCAAAGTATTTTCTCTCGAAATCTCTCTAAATGATATATGGCACCAAAGAAGTCTTCCGCCCAAGCATTAGATTTCACAAAAATGTCTCGAGAAAGTTTACTCTAGATCCCTAACCGAGTGAGTGAAAGATTTCGAGTCTTACGGAGAAGACACGAAAGATTTAGTTGTTGAGAAGGAAGTAGGCAACTATAATCAATCCACTACAAAAAGCGTGGTGAAGGAGGAGTACCACCAGCTAATGGATATAGTGTCAAAATGTGTTGACATTGGGTTTGGGTCCTATAATCACCACAACGGTTAAACGATGGTAATGTCACCTATCTTGGACAAGATGGATGTAAATCGTCCGAATTCTTCTTTGACAAGTGAGTTAAAATGTGATGAATTGTGAAGTTTTGGATGGGAAGTTCAAGAACACCTGTGGTATGGTTTGATTCTTGGTTATTTTATAGAGAAACAAGGTTTGCCTCTACGGATGGGGAAGCCATTCTACGTGAATAAAAGATTGTTCCGAGTCAATCTCTCTCTCGTAGTATAGAAGAAGGCCCTCGCCAAGAAGAAAGTCACTTTTTAGCGGAAACTGAGAAAAGTCGGCCATTCTGCATTGCCCAATGCCTAAGAAAAGAAGGACAAGCGCCCTGTAAGCCGCTGCTCCTAAGAAAGAGAAGATGCCAAAACGTCGGTTGCGAGATGAGCCCAATGAGTCAGTTGTGTAAGTGACTCCAAAGCAACTGAATCCAACCTTACTCCGCTTAAAGTTCGATTAAAAGCATTGGAGAATACACCATTTGTGTTAGCTGCCAAGGCCTTACGAGAATTAGCTGTCGAGTAAAAGATTGAGGCAACTGCTACGAATGTTGAGGAGACAACTATTGAAGTTATTGCTAAGTCGGCTGTTGAGGCAAGGCCTGAAGGAGAAGAAGGCCTTTCTGCTATCAATGTAGAATATTTGCCAGCTAAATCAATATCTGAAGAAGACTCCCCTCTATATCCACAGGAGATGAAAATAATATCAGAATGGGCTATGTGAAAGTGTAATAGGAGCAAATTCCAATTTTAACGCCCATAGATGATAATTGAATGGTTACTCCATGTCCCAAGCGTTGGATCATGGATATGTTTGCAAAATATTGTACAAAAGGATGTGCGAAGAGAAGGAAAAATAATTGGAAAAAGGAAACGCTCCACCACAGTCACATAGTTGCATGTTTAGGATAGCTGCTGATGAGTTATCGGAAGTAGAAGAAGAAGAGCTTGAAGAAACGAGGTTGTTGAACGCAAGAAGCCCTCCGCGAGTCAATGGAGATCGGTGAGCGAGACATCATGATGGGCAAGGGGAGCCTACATTTCCTACCTAGATCATTGGGGATGTGATAAGAGACACAACCGCACTCTCATCACCACTCATTCCTCTACACCTCAAAGTCAACTCACATTCATTTCTCTCTTTGTACGTGCACAAACAACTCTCTAAACTTCCAAAGTATTTTCTCTCAAAATCTCTCTAAATGATATATGGCACCAAAGAAGTCTTCCGCCCAAGCATTAGATTTCACAAAAATGTCTGAGAAAGTTTACCCTAGATCCCTAACTGAGTGAGCTGAAACATTTCGAGTCTTACCTGGAGAAGACCTGGAAAGATTTAGTTGTTGAGAAGGAAGTAGGCAACTATAATCAATCCACTACAAAAACTGTGGTGAAGGAGGAGTACCACCAGCTAATGGATATAGTGTCAAAATGTGTTGACATTGGGTTTGGGTCCTATAATCACCACCAACGTTAAACGATGGTAATGTCACCTATCTTGGACAAGATGGATGTAAACTGGTCCGAATTCTTCTTTGACAAGCTGAGTTAAAATGTGATGAATTGTGAAGTTTTGGATGGGAAGTTCAAGAACACCCTGTGGTATGGTTTGATTCTTGGTTATTTTATAGAGAAACAAGGTTTGCCTCTCTGAGATGGGGAAGCCATTCTACGTGAATAAAAGATTGTTACTCGAGTCAATCTCTCTGTAGTATAGACGAAGGCCCTCGCCAAGAAGAAAGTCACTTTTTAGTGGAAACTGAGAAAAGTCGGCCGATTCTGGCAATTGCCCCAATGCCTAAGAAAAGAAGGACAACTGCCCCTCGTAAGCCGCTGCTCCTAAGAAGCAGAAGATGCCAAAACGTCGGTTGCGAGATGAGCCCAATGAGTCAGTTGTGTAAGTGACTCCAAAGCAACCGAATCCAACCTTACTCCGCTTATGTTCGATTAAAAGCATTGGAGAATACACCATATGTGTTAGCTGCCAAGGCCTTACGAGAATTAGCTGCCAAGGCCTTACGAGAATTAGCTGCCGAGTAAAAGATTGAGGCAATCAACGAATGTTGAGGGGACAACTATTGAAGTTATTGCTAAGTCGGTACATTTGTTGAGGCAAGGCCGAAGGAGAAGAAGGCCTTCCTGCTATCAATGTAGAATATTTGCCACTAAATCAATATCTGAAGAAGACTCCCCTCTATATCCACAGGAGATGAAAATAATATCAGAATGGGCTATGTGAAAGTGTAATAGGAGCAAATCCCAATTTTAACGCCCATAGATGATAATTGAATGGTTCCTCCATGTCCCAAGCGTTGGATCATGGATATGTTTGCAAAATATTGTACAAAAGGATGTGCGAAGAGAAGGAAAAATAATTGGAAAAAGGAAACGCTCCACCACGATCCACATAGCATGTTTAGGGCAGTTTCTTGATGAGTTATCGGAAGTAGAAGAAGAAGAAGAGCTTGAAGAAACTGAGGTTGTTGAACTGCAAGAAGCCCTCCGCGAGTCAATGGAGATCGGTGAGCAGAGACATCATGATGGGCAAGGGGAGCCTACATTTCCTGCCTAGATCATTGGGGATGTGATAAGAGACACAACTGCACTCTCATCACCAGCTCATTCCTCTACACCTCAAAGTCAACTCACATTCATTTCTCTCTTTGTACGTGCACAAACAACTCTCTAAACTTCCAAAGTATTTTCTCTCAAAATCTCTCTAAATGATATATGGCACCAAAGAAGTCTTTCGCCCAAGCATTAGATTTCACAAAAATGTCTGAGAAAGTTTACTCTAGATCCCTAACTTGGAGAAGACCTGGAAAGATTTAGTTGTTGAGAAGGAAGTAGGCAACTATAATCAATCCACTACAAAAACTGTGGTGAAGGAGGAGTACCACCAAATAATGGATATAGTGTCAAAATGTGTTGACATTGTGTTTGGGTCCTATAATCGGTACAACGGTTAAACGATGGTAATGTCACCTATCTTGGACAAGATGGATGTAAACTGTCCGAATTCTTCTTTGACAAGCTGAGTTAAAATGTGATGAATTGTGAAGTTTTGGATGGGAAGTTCAAGAACACCCTGTGGTATGGTTTGATTCTTGGTTATTTTATAGAGAAACAAGGTTTGCCTCTACAGATGGGGAAGCCATTCTACGTGAATAAAAGATTGTTCTGAGTCAATCTCTCCGTAGTATAGAAGAAGGCCCTCGCCAAGAAGAAAGTCACTTTTAGCGGAAATGAGAAAGTCACCCGATTCTGCAGCGCCCAATGCCTAAGAAAAGAAGGACAAGCGCCCCTCGTAAGCCGCTTGCTCTAAGAAGCGAGAAAGATGCCAAAACGCGGTTGCGAGATGAGCCCAATGAGTCGATTGTGTAAGTGACTCCAAAGCAACCGAATCCAACCTTACTCCGCTTATGTTCGATTAAAAGCATTGGAGAATACACCATATGTGTTAGCTGCCAAGGCCTTACGAGAATTAGCTGCCAAGGCCTTACGAGAATTAGCTGCCGAGTAAAAGATTGAGGCAACTGCTACGAATGTTGAGGGGACAACTATTGAAGTTATTGCTAAGTCGGCTGTTGAGGCAAGGCCTGAAGGAGAAGAAGGCCTTCCTGCTATCAATGTAGAATATTTGCCAGCTAAATCAATATCTGAAGAAGACTCCCCTCTATATCCACAGGAGATGAAAATAATATCAGAATGGGCTATGTGAAAGTGTAATAGGAGCAAATCCCAATTTTAACGCCCATAGATGATAATTGAATGGTTCCTCCATGTCCCAAGCGTTGGATCATGGATATGTTTGCAAAATATTGTACAAAAGGATGTGCGAAGAGAAGGAAAAATAATTGGAAAAAGGAAACGCTCCACCACAGTCACATAGCTGCATGTTTAGGACAGCTGCTGATGAGTTATCGGAAGTAGAAGAAGAAGAAGAGCTTGAAGAAACGAGGTTGTTGAACTGAAGAAGCCTCCGCGAGTCAATGGAGATCGGTGAGCAGAGACATCATGATGGGCAAGGGGAGCCTACATTTCCTACCTAGATCATTGGGGATGTGATAAGAGACACAACTGCACTCTCATCACCAGCTCATTCCTCTACACCTCAAAGTCAACTCACATTCATTTCTCTCTTTGTACGTGCACAAACAACTCTCTAAACTTCCAAAGTATTTTCTCTCAAAATCTCTCTAAATGATATATGGCACCAAAGAAGTCTTTCGCCCAAGCATTAGATTTCACAAAAATGTCTCGAGAAAGTTTACTCTAGATCCCTAACTAAGTGAGTGAAAGATTTCGAGTCTTACCTGGAGAAGACACGGAAAGATTTAGTTGTTGAGAAGGAAGTAGGCAACTATAATCAATCCACTACAAAAAGCGTGGTGAAGGAGGAGTACCACCAGCTAATGGATATAGTGTCAAAATGTGTTGACATTGGGTTTGGGTCCTATAATCACCACAACGGTTAAACCGATGGTAATGTCACCTATCTTGGACAAGATGGATGTAAACCGTCCGAATTCTTCTTTGACAAGGTGAGTTAAAATGTGATGAATTGTGAAGTTTTGGATGGGAAGTTCAAGAACACCCTGTGGTATGGTTTGATTCTTGGTTATTTTATAGAGAAACAAGGTTTGCCTCTACAGATGGGGAAGCCATTCTACGTGAATAAAAGATTGTTCTGAGTCAATCTCTCTCAGTAGTATAGAAGAAGGCCCTCGCCAAGAAGAAAGTCACTTTTAGCGGAAATCGCTAGAAAAGTCGGCCCGATTCTGTTGCCCCAATGCCTAAGAAAAGAAGGACAACTGCCCCTCGTAAGCCGCTGCTCCTAAGAAGCAGAAGATGCCAAAACGTCGGTTGCGAGATGAGCCCAATGAGTCAGTTGTGTAAGTGACTCCAAAGCAACCGAATCCAACCTTACTCTGCTTAAAGTTCGATTAAAAGCATTGGAGAATACACCATATGTGTTAGCTGCCAAGGCCTTACGAGAATTAGCTGCCGAGTAAAAGATTGAGGCAACTGCTACGAATGTTGAGGAGACAACTATTGAGGTTATTGCTAAGCCGGCTGTTGAGGCAAGGCCTGAAGGAGAAGAAGGCCTTCCTGCTATCAATGTAGAATATTTGCCAGCTAAATCAATATCTGAAGAAGACTCCCCTATATATCCACAGGAGATGAAAATAATATCAGAATGGGCTATGTGAAAGTGTAATAGGAGCAAATCCCAATTTTAACGCCCATAGATGATAATTGAATGGTTCCTCCATGTCCCAAGCGTTGGATCATGGATATGTTTGCAAAATATTGTACAAACAGATGTGCGAAGAGAAGGAAAAACAATTGGAAAAAGGAAACGCTCCACCACAGTCACATAACTGCATGTTTAGGACAGCTGCTGATGAGTTATCTGAAGTAGAAGAAGAAGAAGAGCTTGAAGAAACTGAGGTTGTTGAACTGCAAGAAGCCCTCCGCGAGTCAATGGAGATCGGTGAGCGAGACATCATGATGGGCAAGGAGCCTACATTTCCTACCTAGATCATTGGGGATGTGATAAGAGACACAACTGTTGCACTCTCATCACCAGCTCATTCCTCTACACCTCAAAGTCAACTCACATTCATTTCTCTCTTTGTACGTGCACAAACAACTCTCTAAACTTCCAAAGTATTTTCTCTCAAAATCTCTCTAAATGATATATGGCACCAAAGAAGTCTTCCGCCAAGCATTAGATTTCACAAAAATGTCCGAGAAAGTTTACCCTAGATCCCTAACTGAGTGAGTGAAACATTTGAGTCTTACCGGAGAAGACCGGAAAGATTTAGTTGTTGAGAAGGAAGTAGGCAACTATAATCAATCCACTACAAAAACGTGGTGAAGGAGGAGTACCACCACTAATGGATATAGTGTCAAAATGTGTTGACATTGGGTTTGGGTCCTATAATCACCACAACGTTAAACTGATGGTAATGTCACCTATCTTGGACAAGATGGATGTAAACTGGTCCGAATTCTTCTTTGACAAGCTGAGTTAAAATGTGATGAATTGTGAAGTTTTGGATGGGAAGTTCAAGAACACCCTGTGGTATGGTTTGATTCTTGGTTATTTTATAGAGAAACAAGGTTTGCCTCTACAGATGGGGAAGCCATTCTACGTGAATAAAAGATTGTTCTGAGTCAATCTCTCTGTAGTATAGAAGAAGGCCCTCGCCAAGAAGAAAGTCACTTTTTAGCGGAAACTGCAGAAAGTCAGCCAGTTGCAGCTGCCCCAATGCCTAAGAAAAGAAGGACAAGCGCCCCCGTAAGTCATTTGCTCTAAGAAGCGAGAAGATGCCAAAACGCTCGGTTGCGAGATGAGCCCAATGAGTCAGTTGTGTAAGTGACTCCAAAGCAACCGAATCCAACCTTACTCTGCTTAAAGTTCGATTAAAAGCATTGGAGAATACACCATATGTGTTAGCTGCCAAGGCCTTACGAGAATTAGCTGCCGAGTAAAAGATTGAGGCAACTGCTACGAATGTTGAGGAGACAACTATTGAGGTTATTGCTAAGCCGGCTTTTGAGGCAAGGCCTGAAGGAGAAGAAGGCCTTCCTGCTATCAATGTAGAATATTTGCCGACTAAATCAATATCCAAGAAGACTCCCTATATATCCACGAGGAGATGAAAATAATATCAGAATGGGCTATGTGAAAGTGTAATAGGAGCAAATCCCAATTTTAACGCCCATAGATGATAATTGAATGGTTCCTCCATGTCCCAAGCGTTGGATCATGGATATGTTTGCAAAATATTGTACAAACAGATGTGCGAAGAGAAGGAAAAACAATTGGAAAAAGGAAACGCTCCACCACAGTCACATAACTGCATGTTTAGTACAGCTGCTGATGAGTTATCGGAAGTAGAAGAAGAAGAAGAGCTTGAAGAAACTGAGGTTGTTGAACTGCAAGAAGCCCTCCGCGAGTCAATGGAGATCGGTGAGCAGAGACATCATGATGGGAAAGGGGAGCCTACATTTTCTACCTAGATCATTGGGGATGTGATGAGAGACACAACTGCACTCTCATCACCAGCTCATTCCTCTTCACCTCAAAGTCAAATCGAAGGTTACACCACAGTTGAGACTACAGAAACTTAGTTGGAAACTCAATTAAGAAGAAATGTGGATGAGGCCTGTGAAGGTGGTGGAGCTGATGCAAATGTTAGTGTGGTTAACATTGAGGATGGTGACGAGGAAGTGGATGTTGATGAGGAGAAAGCACACTTTCCTCAAATCATTCTAAAATCAAAGAAAACACACACACAGAAGAGTCTGAACAGCCAGCTGAGCCAACACAGAAGACTTTGTTGAGACAGTAGAGACCATATTAGCTGAAGAGGATGAACCAACAGATTTGCCTATCCCAGCTAACCCTATTCAAATCAATGAAGAAACAGTTGTTGAGACAGCCACGTCGGAAAAGTTGCACCAATAATAGTGATTGAACCAATGGTTTATACTGCTAAAGCAGAAGTTGTCGAATAAGTGCAGAATGTGGGAAATGATTTGGTTGAGCCAACAGTTGATCCTATGTAGATTGATAAGAAGGAAACAACTAATATGAAGAATGTAAATGTTCAGAAGTCAGTTGAGTTAGAAGGAAAAGTATTAGAGCCAAGTAAGTCTGACAAAGCTGCAAGTGACACAACTGCTAAGGTGGATATTGATGACACAGCTGGGTCAATTCTAGAAAAACCTGTCAAGCAGCAGGGTCACACATTGCATGGTACAAGTTTGTGCAAGTTGATCCTCCCCCACAGGATGTTAGATCAGGTGCACAAGACTCAAAAATTAATGAAGCGAGAATCTCATCACGCCAATGAAGTGAAGTATCTGATTGAGCCACAACCGACTTAGCGGTAACATAGCTTCTCATGTCAATGATGCTAACTGAGCTGAGGCACAAAGAGATGCAAGTCAGGGGAAAAAGCAAGGAATCCCTTAGGTGATGAAGAAGAAACTTCCTCAACTCCTAACGATAATTTTTATGAGGGACCCTCATGTTAGATAAATGTTTTTAACGTAATTTTGATGATTTCATATAATTGAGTTTTATACCAAAATAATGTCCTCAAATGTTGTCCAAATACTTCAAAACAATTTAAATGTTTTTTACTAATTTTTTGGAGTATTTCTTGAATTTTATTTTTGACAAAAATCGAACAACTCCTCTATTTTGAGGTCAATCGGTCGCCCTAGAGGGAAACCCGTGCCTGGAAGTTGAAGCTTGAAATAGAAACAAAACAGAGAGGATTTGGGGGGGCCGACAGGTCGAGGTGGCTGAAGTTTGGAGTTTTAATTTTTTGGCTTCTGTTTCGAGGTGGAACGGTTGAACCCAAGGGGGACCGGCCCAACCCCCAGTTGACCGGTCCACCCCCAGGCAACCCGTGTTTAAATATTCTCAATGTTTTTTTCTTATTAGAGGTCAATCGGTCAACCTATGGTTTTATCAACAGAAACTATCAGTTGTAGTAGACAATTTTTCATGAATTTATAGCTTTGCTTCTAATAGCTATATTCTTGGATTATTTGGCATTTGTTTTACATATTTTACTCATCTAGGAGGAGCCTATGTCGGGGATTAAATTACGGAACTCTCCTATACATACAAGAAGGTTTGGAGGATCAAGATAACAACACAACACGAAAATCAACAAACTTCTCTAACCTTTCATTTTCAACATTCTTGTTGTAATAGCCTAAGCACATCACTTTCACATCTTGAGTACTAGGCTTTCCTTCTTGATTACACTTGCACTTTTGAGTTGTAATATTTAATTTAAAGTGTAATCTTGATTGTATTTGTAACATCATCCAAAATAAGAAATCATTGTTAGTGTTCTTTTGGCAAGAACACGTTTGATTGATTGAAGGCGGTTGATTAAAAAGCCTGGTGCTTTTTGTGTTGAAGAGTTTGGTGATCTTCGAGGTGTTGAAGAGTTTGGTGCTCTTTGAGTTGGAAGAGTTTGGTGCTCTTCGAGGTGAAGAAGAATTTGGTGCTCTTCGAGTTGGAAGATTGTGGTGAAGTTCATAGGTGGTGTTGTAAGAAAAGTTTGGTGCTCTTCAAGGTAAAGGTTGTAATTGTTTTAGTTTCAATTAATAAACTTTTTCCTTTTCGAAATCCCCTCGGACATACCGGGTGGTAGAGAACGTAGGCCCTAGGTGGGTTGAAACTCTATAAATCATTGTGTGTTATTTATATTTCTGCACTTCTATTTCTTCATCATCTTCATATTTGAAAAGAGAGCGTAAATTGGAAAATCGGGAAAATCTATTCACCCCCCTATATATTTTCGTAGCTACTTGGACTAACAAGTGGTATCAGAGCCAAATTCTTTGGCAAGCTCGTTTCTCATTGCGAGTAAAGAGGAAAGATCCATGTCTACAAACGAGAGCTATCTTCCAACTGGTGCTTCATTCAATAGACTGCTTATCATCGACTCCAATAATTTTGCATTTTGGAAAGATAGAATGGAGTGCTTCCTACAAGGTTTTGGGTTCGATATTTGGAACATGGTTATTAACGGAATATCTATCCCAATAAAGATTAAAGAGGATGGAACTCAAATCCCTAAAGCCCTCAAGGAGTTCGATGTTGAAGACAAGAAAATATTCTCCTTAAATGGTAAAGCTCTTAACATTCATCATTGTTCTCTTACCGCTACGGAGTATAATCATATTAGAGAAATTCGATCCGTTCATGATGTATGGGAAAAATTGGAAGTTGTCTGTGAAGGCACAAAGAAAGTGAAACACGCTCGAAAGACCATGTTGGTCAAAGAGTTCGAAAATTTCACTATGAATGATGGAGAAAAAATCTCTAAAATAGTTGAAAGGCTTGACAACATTATTAATCCTCTAGTTGCACTTGGGAAAATTATTTCCGAAGAGGATAAAATCACCAAAGTTCTAAATGCTCGTCCCTCCTCTTGGTCCGAAAAAGTTATCGCTATTACGGAAGCTCAAAATTTAGAGACTCTAAATTTTGATGAGCTTATCGGCAATCTTCTCATCTATGAAGTTTAAACCAATGAAAGGAGTAAACCCAGACAAGTATTGCTTTAGATGCGGAAAACCCAGACACTATCTTGTTGATGTCCAAAAGAGGAAGAAGAACAAAGGAAGAAAGAGCACTTTCTTAAATCCTTGGATGCCAAAGCGAAAGCAAAAACGTGGGATGAGCTTCTTGCAACATCCGATGATGAAGAAGTCGAGCAATGTTTAATGGGCATCGAAGAAGACAATGAGGTACACTCTAATTCTTCCATCTCCTTTATTAATGAACTGCAAGGTGATTTTGATGAGCTCCAAAATGAGTTCCAAAGCATGCTTTTTAAATAAAAAAAATTGAAAAAGGAATTCAACACATTGAAAAATGAAAAGGATAGTTTACTTGTTTCATATGAATCACTTTCTTGTGCTCACACTACTACACTGGAGAAGGTTAAAACTCTTCAAAAAGAAAATGATTCTCTAGTTAAGGATATTGATTGCATGAAAAAGGATATGATGAAGTTTAACTTAAGTACCGATAAAATGACCAAAATTCTTGATGTTCAACGTTGTGATCATTTGAAACTAGGACTTGGTTATAAGCTAAATGTTATCAATGATATGAAAAAGAACCAAGTACCTATTTATGTGAATCATTATGCCTCCAAAAATATTACTTGTTTCTATAGCGGTAAATATGGTGACACAACAAGTATATGTCGGGCTAGAAAGAGTTCAAATTATTATTGGAGACCAACAAGTCTCAATGCTAATCCCAAAGGACCCAAACACTTGAAGGTACCACAAGATAATTTCATATTAGGTACTCGGTGCAATAAAAGTCAAAGGAAATTCAAATCGTCAAATAGACAACAAATGTTCGCGCCATTCGATCAAAGGAGAAGACTTCTATAATTATTGCACATATTCGTGTCTTTATTCAAGTCTTGATTGTCCTATTTCTTTTTCAAAATATTTCTTAAAAATAAGGTCTCAACTTTATACTCTCGGATTTTCAAATTTCAAAAGAGACCTTATATAGCTTTTCTATAAGCACATTAGAACTTACATGTTTTATCCGGTACTACTAAACTCTTGCGCAAGAATTTTTTTAAGACTTTGTAGGAGATATTTTGGTGTTAAAGGACAAAAGATCGTAGGGATCAATGCTTTTCTACATCAAATTGGACAAGAATGATAATGGTAAATTGTTCGACAAATAAAATCGAGGTATGTCCATCATCTTATCTTACTACTCATAGACTTGATATTTCATCATGTGGTATGCCTATGTGCTCGATTTCAAAGCAATCCCAAAGAATCTCATTTAAGTGTCGTTAAAAGAATTTTTTGATATTTGAAAGGCACTATTTCTAATGGCTTGTTTTATCCAAAGATTGAAAATTCTTCTTTAAAAGAATATAGTGATTCGAATTATGTGGGAAATATTGATGATCGTAAAAGTACTTCCGGATCATGTCAAGTTTTAGGCGATTGCCTAGTATCTTGGTTTTCAAATAAATAAAATTGTGCATCTTTATAAATGGCCAAAGCCGAATACATTTCCACGGCCTTTTGTTGTATTCAACTTCTTTGGATGAAACAAACTCTATCAGATTATAATTGCTCTTTCGAAAATATTTCTATTTTTTGTGACAATACGTCCGCTATAAGCATTGCTGAAACTTTGGTTCATCATAACCAAACAAAACATATTGAGATTCGACACCATTTTCTAAGGGATTGTGTTTTTAAATGAAAAATTGAGATGTGCTAATCGAATAAGGTCTATGATTGCATTTTGTGCGTTTTTCAATCTTAGGGGTGAAAATTTTTATTTTTAAACATTCAAAACGGACAGAGGACTCAAGCTGAACAAGGACAGGTCGCCCAAGGGGTCGACCCGTCGACCTGTTCAGGGATCGGTCACCCTCCTAGTTAACCGGTCGCCCTACTCAACAACAGTCCTATATTGCATTATGTCTTGGTATTTCGTTTTATTTTCAAACCTTACACCCCTTTGCCCAATTCACACACTTATCACTCAAAATAATTTTTTCTTGTTATCTTTACTATATTGGGCTTCTATAATGTATATCTCTTCCACATTATTCATCTTCTCCAATCATTGGTAAGTTTAATTGCCTCTTTAATATCAATTGGGTAGAACCCTTGAAAATGTATTGATACTTGATATAATTCTTGTATTCTTGTGATGGGAATTGTGTATGATGATGATATATGTTTGTAGAATTAGGATTGGTGTTGATTCTTTGGGCATGGTTGAATATACTAATGTCATATACAACTTCGATTTTATCCTATGCATGCCAAGTGTTTGATAAAATGCCTCCATGAAAATTTCATCTTTTGCATGAATCTCTTGATTATCATTATTTTATATCTTTATGGAGATCATATTTTATCCATCAAATGAGCTTCTATATACTTTATCCTATCGATTTCCCTTACATTTTGGAATTCTAAGCTTTCCAATCAAAGCATGATAATTTGATTCAATGTGCCCTTTCATATATATATATTTATGATGTTTTATCGCGCTAATAGTTTTTTTGATGATTTCAAAGAGGGAAAAAAATGGAATGAGCTCATAATCTTATGTTTAAGATCAAGTGAGCTAGAAAAAGCTCGCAGAAGAAGCTATAAACTGCGGATGAAAAAGCTATAAGTTGTGGATAAATTTTGGACTAATGGCTGCATAATGGACTATTATTTATCACTAATGACTTATTTTTTGACAGGGGGAGCTTTTAAGCTCTTGATCTTCAAGTCATATTTGCAAAAGCTGAGCTTTTAGCCGACCGGTTGACCTGGAGGTCGACCGGTATGGTCGACCGGTGTCTGAAGCTTGGAGTTTTATTTTTGGCTTCTGTTTCGAGGTAAAATGGTCGAACCCAAGGGGGACCGACACAACCCCTGGTCAACCGGTCCAACCCCATGGTCGACCGGTGCATCCCCCAGGATAACCCGTGTTTAAATATTCTAAACGTCATTTTCATATTATAGGTCAACCGGTCGACTAGGATTTTATCAGTAGAAACTATCCGTTGCATCATACAACTTTCATGAATTTATGGCTTTGCTTCTAATCGCTATATTCTTTGATTATTTGGAATTTCTTTTACATATTACACTCATCTAGGAGGAGCCTATGTCGGGGATTAAATCAAAGAGCTCTCCTATAAATACAAGAAGGCTTGGAGGATCAAGATAACAACACAAGCATACAACACAACAAGAAAATCAACAAACTTCTCTAAGCTTTCATTTTCAACATTCTTCTTGTAATAGCCTAAGCACATCACTTTCACATTTTGAGTACTAGGCTTTCCTTCTTGATTACACTTGCCTTTTTTGAGTTGTAAAATTTCTTTTAATGTGTAATCTTGATTGTATTTGTAACATCATCAAAAACAAGAAATCTTTGTTAGTGTTCTTTTCGCAAGAACACATTTGGTTGATTGAATGTGTTTGATTGAAAAGCTTGGTGCTTTTCGTGTTGAAGAGTTTGGTGCTCTTTGAGGTGTTGAAGAGTTTGGTGCTCTTTGAGTTGGAAGAGTTTGGTGCTCTTCGAGGTGAAGAAGAGTTTGGTGCTCTTCGAGTTGGAAGATTGTGGTGATGTTCATAGGTGGTGTTGTAAGAAGAGTTTGGTGCTCTTCAAGGTAAAGGTTGTAATTGTTTTGGTTTTAATTAATAAACTTTTTCGTTTTCGAAATCCACTCGGACATACCAGGTGGTAAAACACGTAGGCCCTAGGTGGGTTGAAGCTCTATAAATCATTGTGTGTTGTTTATATTTCTGCACTTCTATTTCTTCATCATTTTCAAATTTGAAAATGAGGGCATAAATCGGAAAATTGGGAGAATCTATTCACCCCTTCCTCTAGATTTTTGTAGCCACTTAGGCTAACACCTCAAACCTTCATGATAAGAAAATTCCTGATACAGACAGAGATGTTAGTCAGTCGAGTCTAAGAGGTTGTTATGTTGAAGAACCTACAGAGCCAAGTGAGAACAGGGCATTTGCATGTGATTCATGAGGAAGACTCCCAAAACCTGAATTTGCTCCTGATGTTGACAGTAAGCTAGCAAATGAGCCGAGAAAGACATTTCACTATATGTTTGGGGAGATGGAGTTATTGGAAAGGCGCTTCTCTGATCTCTATCTCATATTGATCATCAGAGTGAAAATATCAGCAGAGATGTGTACGGCTTACTGCACAGAGTCAAAGAATGGACTCAGCAGACTCAAACTCTAAGAAGGGAACAACAAGAAGCTTTGAAAGACTGCTCAACAAGTTGGTCATCTGGGGTTCTAACCAAATCTCATTTCAGAATCGCTAGAAAGACAACTTTGATAGTGAATCAAAGCAGACAGAGTGACATGGATTCATTGGAAACTAAGGTTGAGAAGCAATTTGAATATTTGGAGGCTTCGATGAATCAGAAACTATCTTCTCTACAAGATGAATTTATTACACTCAATGCCAGTCACTCTGCAACCGAGTTCATGGTGAATATTAAACTTGACTTCATCATCCAAACCATTTAACCTCCCTCAACTGTTGATGCCAAAAAGAGAGAAGTATGACGCTCAACATCTGCCACTTCTTTAGCACCTCAAATTCTTCCGTCAGTCTCAGTGGAGCAAAGAGCTTAAGTAGAATTGCAGAAGGAAAGGGACAAGATGGTTGTCTTAGACAAGAGTCAAGAGGCCAAGATTGAGATGCTCAGAAAGAAGTTTGGAGGACCACCAACATGTTTGATTCCAAAGGAGAGGACAAATGAATAATTTAATACATTCTTTTCAGAGGGATTCTACAAAGGAATGGTTGTGGAACAAGATTGGAACACTTACTGGGAAAAGGCTTGGAAGATATTCAGCTATCCAAGGAAAGGGCAACAGAGTACTTGCAACAGCCAACATAAAGCTGGTGGCAGCCAATATAAAAGAGAAAGTAACAGTCAAGTGGCAGGTAGATGGAGAGGTCATCAACCTTCCAGTGGGAGAGGAAGAGCTCATAATCCACCCCCTAGAAGAGGCTCTCCCCCAGGACGGTTGACCCTAACAGAAGAATAGTTGCCTATTGGCTAGGTGTTGATGAGCATTTTTTAAGAAGAGCCAGAGGCAGATGTGACAGAAGATAGGGGAAAGCTAATGTTTGCACATATTGTATACTTTCCATTTCAGTTGTAAATGTACATTGTAACAATACATGTGAGTGTCTGAAAGATTCTCTAAAATCAATTCTTTCATTTTAAATTATTTACTTTCAATTTACAGATGTTGATGTAGTTTTGGCATCATCAAAAAGCGGAAAATTGTTAGAAAATTTATTGTGTAAATTTTGATGATGCTTAGAAAACTATGTATTAGAATGTTGGCAACCCAAAATCTATGTAATTTATACACATATAATATATAGGATTTAGGCTAACTCAAAATCAGCTAAGTGCTAAAAGAATTTGAAGACTCATGATTGGGTAATGAAGATTCAGCAGACTCTCAGTTGAGTACCTTGTTTAGAAGACTCTCAACAGAGTAATGCCAGCTAAGTTAAAGCAGAAGAATGACAACATAGTCGAGATAGAAGACTTTTAAGAAGACATTCAATCTCAGAAGACAAGTAACCATCAAGAGGGGTAAAGCAGCTAAAGTATGAAGTCAACTGGAAAGGATCCATTGCAGTGAGTCCAAGAACGATTTATATTAAAATTATCGAAGTACGATGATTGACAATAAAAATGCAAGACATTTATGGAGGCAAAAGAGAATTAACCAATAGAAGAGTACCTGTAGACTGTCATGTTTCAGAAACCTGGACAAGCCAAAAGAATACAAGAAAAGGGTCAACATCAAAGCTGCAAGAAAACACATGCCAACTGTGGGATTTGAATTTTTCTATCTCTTTATCAGAAAAAATTCAAATCTACACTATAAAAGTTGAGAAAAATTTCAAAGAGAAATAAGACATAAGAGAAAAAGCAAAATCTGCAAAGCAATCTCTCTCGAGGTTAAAACTAATATCCTCAAGCTTCATCTAGAAAACCTTATCCAATACTCAAGTAGACGATCAAGGTTGTATCAACAGTTGAGGAGGAAAATTTTTGTCAAAATATATCGGGGTCTGCATTACCTTGAAGAGTTGGAGTGCAGTAAGGTTCTTGTCGAACCAAAGGCTGAAGCATGCAAGAGGGCTGTGTGAACAAGTCTTGCACTCTCCAGTGAGCTGAAGTAGCTAGAAGGGTCTAGTGAAGAGCTGAGTCCAGTGGCAGTAGGTTGTATGATCAATACTACTGGGGTTGTTTGTACTTTGTATCTAAAGTTACTTAATACATAGTGGAATTCCTCCTGGAGTAGGAGAAGAGTGGACATAGAGGAATTACCATATCTTCGAACCACTATAAATATTTGTGTCTATTTAAATTCTTGCACTTTATATTTTTTCATATTTATTGCTCCTTAAATTGTTTAATAAATGTCTAAAACACTTGTGTTGATTGCCAAAAATCTTAAGGGTGCAAGACCTCTGCTGTTGTTAAAAAGAAAATCGATTTTCTGAAAGTTGTCATTTTTCAGCTGAGTAACTCTATCAACATCTCTGTCAAGAGATCTGTTGAATGGTTAACTCTCGTGCTGAATGTCAACTTAACTGTCAGCAAATGACTTAACTGTTTTCTTAAACTCTGATTTGTAAAATCCAAAAATTGTAAAGTATATTAACCTCCCCCCTCTATAGACTTTACCTAACATCCCTTGGGACCTACAGAGACCAAATTAAAGTTTAGCCTCTCAATTGCTAAAGAGAATACATTAAATTTAATTTGAGAATCAAAATTAATTGGAAAATTAGCTTTTGAAATGTATAAATTATTGAAAAAGTGCAACAACAAAAGTAAATCCAATTCATACTTGCTTGCTGAAATAAAGAGTCTAGATATAGGATAATGTGGACGTGTAGGCCTGATAATTATATTTACAATCCAAACTAAACCAAGCAACAATTAGAGTCGACGATTTTCGCTCCTTCGTTCACATTTAGAGTTGAGTTGGTTGTGTTCTCCTCTTGGTTAGGAGTCTAGTTCCTCTCTCTAGAGTGTTTTGTTCCCAGAAGGGCTTGTGTTAGGATTCTCTATCCTTCGTCTACCACCTCACCCTCCTCTCCATTGCTCTCGGTTCCCTACCATCACCCCCTCATCCTCCACCATCTCCGCCACCACCCTTGCGCTGATACTCCATACCTCCTCTGTTTTCTCCCCTGTTCTCCCTTTCCTCCCTCTACTCTTCTTAGTTTTTCTTTTTTCCATTTCTTTATTTCTGTTTTTCCATTTCTTTATTTCTTTTTTTATTCTTTCTTTTCCTTAATCTCCTTAACCCATGTCCTGTTGTCTCCCACGTCCATATTATTAATTTCTCCTTGCTTTATTCAAAGCTTTTGCCCCCCACGTCCATATTATAGAAATAATTTGTCATTGCTTTATTCAAATCATTCTTTTTTTAGTTTATCTTTGCTTTTCTCTACATTTTTTTCTTTCTTCTCTCCCGTCCGACCCTCCCGTTAGGACCCCACTGCTGTCTCACCTTGTTCTACGTGTTGGCGCAATATGTCGTCTCCACCCCTGATAGTGACTCAGCTGGAGAAAATAAGGATATTGTACATGATCTGGATACAACCGAATGGGCGGGGATCGTGTGGCAATCTCGTCTAGAATTATGAGCTGCATTATTTGGAATGCTCGTGGGCTTGGTAACCAACGAGCATTCTGGGAGCTTAAGCGACTAATCACCGAAAAGGACCCTTCTCTCTTATTTGTGTGTGAAACAAGAATGAAAGAGAATAATTGTCGAAGATGGAAAGAATGGTTGAATTTTGAGGGGATGTTTGTGGTTAATTGTGAAGGCAAAAAAGGAGGTCTTATGCTCTTCTGGAAAAACTCCATTAATGTCTCTATCCAATCTTTCTCTGAAGGGCACATAGACAGCATTATTAAAGAATGAGAGAAAAGATGGAGATTCACGGGCTTCTATGACAAACCGGACACAAGTCAGCGGAAAGTATCATGGGAATTAATGAGACGACTGGATACAATTAGTCAACTGCAAGAACTTCCATTGCTAATCGGAGGAGACTTTAACGAAATATGCCACCATAATGAGAAACTTGGAGGACGAAGAAGGCAAGAAAGCCAAATGGAAGAATTCAGGAATGTCATAGAAGAATGCGAATTAAGAGAGGTTTACGGAGAAGGAGACATATATACTTGGGTAAATAAGAGAACATGTGATCAACTCATTTTCGAAAAATTGGACAGGTATCTTAGTAACATTACTTGGCGGCTATTATATCCTACAGCAAGTATGTGCACTTTGGATTTTTATTCTTCAGATCATCGGGTTATCTATTTACGCTGGGCTCGGCAAGCAACATTATAGCGAACCGAAGAATCGAAAAATTCCAATTTGAAAAATTTTGGAGTTTGGAGAAGGATTGTAGAGATGTGATAGCCAGGGGTTGGACAGTAGGAGACAAGAATCAGGGCCTTCAAGAGCGACTGAAGCACTTCGGGGAGATTTTACAGAACTGGGCAGCATTTAGATTTCAACACCTTCCAAAAAAATGAAAAGAAAAATGGGAGCAGTTAAAAAGATTGCAACATGCAAAAAGATGGGGAATGTTTGAAGCTCAAATCAGTCGATTGGAGGAAGAGGTCGAAAAGCTCGCCTATCAGGAAGAAATTTTTTGGAAGCAATGAAGCTGGAATAATTGGCTTCAGCATGATGATAGAAACACACCATATTTCCATGCCCAAGCTAATAAAATAAGGGAGAAAAATCACATCAAAGGCTTGGCAACTAGACAAGGAGATTTTTCCACAGAGAAGGAGGGGATGGTGGAGATAATCTCGGATTACTACTCGGAATTATTCACCTCTGAAACCCAACAAAAATGATATGGAACCGGTCTTTGCAATGTGTTGAAAGGAGGATTGATGAAGGAATGAATGAAAGGTTGTGCCAACCTTTTATGGAGCAAGAAGTAAAAAAAGCACTTTTGGACAAGAATCCGGATAAATTATCGGGGCCTGATGGTATGTCGGCTTTATTTTTTCAGAAATATTGGGACTTGATTGGAGAGGATGTGTCACGTGAGATTCTAGAGGTGCTGAATAATCATAAGGATTTGTCGGAGTGGAATGCGACTATCATCACACTAATACCCAAGGTAAATAACCCCTCCTTATTAAAGAATTTAAGCCAATTGCACTCTGTAATGTATGCTATAAAATTGTCGCGAGGGCCATTACAAATCGGTTGAGGCCTATTTTGAACGATACTATTAATGAATACCAAAGTGCATTTATCCCGCGACGTTTGATCACGGACAATGTTATTTTGGGTTTCAAGAGTATTCATTGGATTAGAAATCATCGGGGGAGTAACAGGGGTTATGCCGTTTTAAAATTAGATATGAGCAAAGCATACGATAGGGTGGAATGGGGATTCTTGGAGGCGATAATGAATAAGCTGGGATTTGACAGAAAATGGATAACATTGATTATGAATTGTGTTAGGACGGTAAACTATTCTTTTGCGGTAAATCAGGAGATCGTTGGATACGTCAAGCCAACGCGGGGATTGAGGCAAGGTGACCCCTTTATCACCTTATTTATTTGTTTTATGCGCTCAGGGATTGTCGTCTCTATTCACACATAATCTTGAGAAGCGATGGATTAATGGGGTTCGAATAGCACATAGATGTCCAGCGATATCTTATCTTTTCTTTGCGGATGATAGTCTAATTTTTTGCCGAGCCACGGAGGAGGAATGCAGAAGGGTGAACAATATTATAAAAATGTATGAAAAAGCTTCGGGCCAGGTTATAAACTATGATAAATCAGCTCTCACTTTTAGCCCGAATACAACTCCTAATATCATTGATGTTTTCAAAGAGGTTTTCTTGGTAAAAGTGGTCCAGGGGCATGATATGTACTTGGGATTACCCACTTTCACGCTACGTAGCAAGCGGCTTCAATTTGGGTATCTAAAAGAGCGCATTATTGATCGAGTGAAGGGTTGGAGTGGAAAGAGCTTCTCAGAAGGAGGAAAAGAAGTACTAATAAAATCAGTGCTCCAAGCAATTCCGACGTATGCGATGTCCAGTTTCCGTATACCCAATGCTATTTGTAACGAGATTGAAAGCACGTGTGCTAATTTCTGGTGGGGAATGGAAGGAGGGAAAAAGAAGATGCATTGGAAAAATTGGGATGACCTCTATCGTCCCAAATGTAAAGGAGGACTGGGATTCCGCAAACTTCAGGATTTTAACAAAGCGCTCCTTGCGAAACAGATTTGGAGAATTCTTCGCTACCCGAACAGTTTGGTTGCTCGAGTTTTGAAAGCAAGGTATTTTAGACATGTGGATATAATGGAAGCCACCTTGGGTACTAAACCATCATACATATGGAGATCGATCCTATGGAGCAGGGAATTACTACAACAGGGGATATCATGGAGAATAGGAGATGGCAGAAAGGTTCGAATTGAAGCAGATTCATGGGTTAAAAATCTGACAATCCCACCTACAATACACGACCCAAATCTTCAAGAAATGAATAAAGTGGACTCATTGATTACAGCTGGAGAATGGAATGAGGAGCTTGTTAACATGGCTTTTTTACCCTTTGTGGCGAAAAAGATTGTGTCAATGCCATTGCCCAAGAGATCAAGGGAGGATGTCCGATATTGAAGATATAATAATAAAGGGATATATACAGTAAGGGACGGATACAAAAGTGCAATTGGATTTTTCGAGCAACATCCGCATTGCACATCGATAGAAATGGAAAAATGGTGAAAGTTTTTATGGGCAATGAATATACCTCCGAAAATAAAATATTTCTTGTGGCGGGCTTCACATAATTTACTAGTGTCGAAAGAAAATTTACGAGACCACCATGTTCAGCCAGAAGGGGATGCGAGCTCTGTCAATATAGCGGGGATGATACAACGCATGCGGATTCTATTGCCCGGCATTGAGGAAGATGTGGAAAAATTAAAGCTTTCGGGAAATTCTCAAACACGCATGAATGGAAATATTTTGGAAGTAGGATTTTGGATGCGTAAGCAAATCAAGGAAAAGGATTTTGAGTTGTTTGCATGCATAACTTGGGGCCGTATGTATGGAAGGAGAAACAAACATATCTTCACGATCGAGATGGTAAGAAGTTGAGTGATTCAAAGAAATTGGGTAGAGCTCTTTCTTAGTGCCTTCCACCAAGCAAAACTTGTAGATAACATTCAGAAGGCGACCACAACAGAGAATGGCGGCGTTAAATGGAAGAAACCAAGAAGAGGTTGGTACAGTAGATATTGATGCATGTTATAACACTAAGGAAAATAGATTTGCAATTGGAGGATTAATCGTAGATGATGAAGGAAAGGTTTGTTGTGCATTTGGGAAAAAAGTTAATGACATGGGGTCCGTATTAAATGGAGAATTACAAGCTATGGAGTCGGACTACACCAAGCGAGGACAATGGCTTAATACCTCTTCAAATCACGTCGGATTCACTAGCAATCGTGCAAGCGATCGGTAATGATGAAGATTTCAGTCATAATGGATTTTTAATTGCAGAAATTAATCAGTTATTAGCAAGTTTGGGCGCAACCACGATCAGCCATGTACGAAGAATAGCCAATACTGCCGCTCATAATATAGCTAATTTTGCATCCTTTACTCCATCACCGTTTGTGTGGATGAATGGAGATTTTCCTATTTGGTTGGAGGAATTTGTAATTGCTGACATTTCGATGAATTAATAAAAGCAATAATTTTCTCTGGTTCAAAAAAAAAAAGAAATAAAGAGTCTAGATAAACTTTCATATGTTAAATAAGTACTTTTGATTGTTAAGTGATACCACTTTTTAAAATACATTATTATAGCAAATGTGATGCCAATACCTTTTTCTACATATCATTATTAAATAATGAAAACAAAAAAAAAAAAAATTTGAAAATTATCTTATTATCTTACTAAAGATAACCATTGCAAACAATCTTAGATCTCCTGCTCTATCTTTAAATTATGAATTTGGAAAATTGCGAACCATTTATGTTCATGAAAACTATGGTTAATTTTTATAATTTGTTTCTGAGAAAACCACGTACTGTTTTCATTTATATTACTTTAATAAAGTCTAAACAGAACCTGGGCAAAAAATCATCACCCATAATTCAACTTCGGAGAAACAAATGCCTAAAGCCAAAGTTCAAAAAGAGTTGCATATAACGTGTTTATAATGGAATCCACTCCATTTTGGCAAATCTAGTTGGTTGGCCTACTAATTGTTCGCTGTAATTATTATTAGCTCAACAAAAATATGAATTATTAAACAGGATAACATAAGGAATTTCTTGATAAAGTGAATTAAGAATGTTATGGAAATGTAGATTTCATATATGATTGAAAGAAGGAAGGCGTGAGCAACATTAGGAGTGCAGCTTTCAAAAATTCAATGTCCCATTCTCCAAAACCTACTTTATTTAATTTAACGAGCAATACCCATAGGTCGCCCACCAAATACTAATGTTTTCTGGTAAAATATCAATTTATTTGCTATAAAGGACTTGGCACATGATGATTTTCAAGAATTGCATGTTTTACATCTTTTTTTAATAGCACAACTCTAAGTAATTAATGCAAATTAAATTAAAGGGTTATGGATACAGACGTATAAATAATATTTAAGTCGACCAAGGTGCAATGGGACCATAATAGCAAATCATATAATAATTGAAAAAAAGAAAATAAAATGTGATTATTAAAGAGGATAAGATGCCAAAATGCCCAAAACAATAACGCATGATACTAAGAGTATATAATGTAAAACCGATCAAAAAAAAAGAGTATATAATGTAAAAACAAATATCGGTTCCCATGTGCTTAACATAACCATAAGCCTTGGCAGCTTTTTAACTATTACATGCTTGTTTGATAAATTGCAATTAATTAGCTGAGTCAGCCTAGCTTCTTTTAATTTTTAAAATGAGATCATATTAAATGAACAAGTAAAAAAATCTTGTGTGGGTCCAGGTTTCATTTTGCTAGAATTAAACTATTCATTAATAGTGATCAGATTCACCATTACTCAAAAACGAATTTAAGCAACACAATTACACAAATAACCAATTAAGGCAACAAGATTCACTATTTTCAGTTAATACAATACAATCATGTCTCATGTTGACAATAAGATAAAATTTAAAAACTTATTTAATAATACACCATTAACAACAAATCACTCAATCAAAACTATGGTATGATTAGTATTAGATTCGGCAGGATTTGCAAGTCTGATCAAATAGACCAGAATTATTATTCAGAATTATTATTGATAGATTATGGGATCTTTTAAGAAAAGAAGTGTTGATTTTCTTTGCATTTAGAATTCCAACTAGCAAAGGTCAGTACCACCTCAAACCTGACAATAATCTTTAGGACCCAAGTCAACGGACCATGATGATAAAACAATAATAAGACACATAATTGGTCAAATGACACTTACAACCTTTCGTACGTGTTTTGCTTCGCTAGCAAAATTGAGTCTTTACTAGACATATTGGAGAGAATAAACAGAAAAGTTTAATAAAAGGGCCATTTTTAGTTGATTAATTATTAAACCATTGAACAAAGGGCTATTAGAGGATTTTTTTAACTTATTTATTTATTTTGAGTGCTAACTGCTCAAGAGACTTACTTTTTTTTATAGCAATAAAATTATATTTTTATTAATCAACGCAAAACAAACAAGATAAATATATATCCTGAAGTCAAATGAAAAAACACAAATAAACTTCAACTATTTAAACAAGAGAAAATAGAGAGGCAAACAAAAATATAACCTAAATACATACAATAGATCATAATGCATCATATCAAACTCAATGGGCTTTAGTTCTTTGTTGGATTAGTGACTACATACACTTCCAAACAAGGTTTGGATGATCAACATCAAAATTCTTTCTGATCAACTAATCTACCAGAACTTTCCAAAGGGATTGACAATATTAAACGAATATATTAAGGCAAAAACTCATATGATATGGTCTCACGCGTCTAAATCCTCGAGACGGATCTTTACACCTGGCCCATATTAATTGACTCATGTAAATTTGGATCTATAACTTATTTTGATTTGTAAATGGGTTGGATCCGTCTCATATACTTAACTCTCATGGCGCTGCCTCACATAAGACATGCTCATATATTAATCTCATCCAAAAATGATATTTTATTTAAAAGTTACTAAATAGTACTTATGCAACCCCCTAGTTTAAAGGTTAGATAAAGAGGCCATCGAGATAGTAAGTCAACCTCTATAAATAGTGGCACTTTTCTTTTTTTCTGTTCCTTTTTTTCTTACCCCTAATTTTGACAAATGTGGTGTTCTTGATGGCTTTTGGGTGCAAGAACTGTGGTGGTTTTGGTGGGCTATTCACCCACCTAATTCCAGACTATTTCATTTCGTAAAACACTAAGGCCCAAGATTTTTCGACCCGCTTGTTAAAGTACAGCGAAAATGGTAAAATTGTTCAAGTGCAAATATAATATTGGGTTAAGGACATATTTGCTCCACATTCCGGAAAAAAAAGATATTTTTTTACGCTCTCGGTCTTTTCTATTCTTTTTTACATTCCCACTTTTTTTTGAACATTATCACACTCCGCCAATTTTTCCTAATTTTTTTACGTTGTTGTTTCAAACAATGTTTCATCTAATAAAATTTCAGTGAAAAATAATTTTTGCCCCCATTAAATAATCAATTTTAAACTCGAATACTTATAGAAAATAAAGAAATATATGCATAAAACAACACATATTAAAACCAAATAAATTAAAAATAATATAAAAATAATACATGAATAAAAAAAACCCAATCACATTTTTGAACCAATTTATTGAAAACGTCAAAAACATGAAAACAATCAAGAAACAACAGAACAACATTAAAAAAATATAGAAACAATATAGAAAACACCATATGAACAATAAGAGCTTAAAAATTGGTAAAAATTGCATTAAAACATCGAAAACTACATTGAAACAAAAAAAAAGAACAACATTAAAAACAATATAGAAACAATACAAAAACAATGTAAACAATATAGAAAACACCACATGAATAAAAAAAGCTTAAAAATAGGTAAAGAAAAATGTAGTTACACGTTGAAAAGTACATGGAAACAATAAAACAATAAAACAATATGAGAATAATATTAAAAACAATATATAATAACCCAAAAGCAACATAAACAATATATAAAATAACACATGAACAAAAAAAAAGCGTAAAAATAGCTTTAAAAGTTGTATTTAAATATCGAAACAACATAGAAACATCATAGAAACAACCAAGAAATAAATATAAACAATACTGTAACAACAAAAATAACATATAAAACAATACTGGAACAAAAAAAATCTAAAAAGCGTAAAAATATTCAAAAAAAAATGCCGGAGCATAAAAGAAGTCAGAAATGCAACTGGGAACATATATAACTGATGTGAGGGTAAAGTGTGTTAGATAAATGTTTTTATCATGATTTTGATGATTTTGTTCAAATGAGTTTTTATACCAAAACAATGTCCCTAAATGTTGTCCCAACACTTCCAATCGATCTAAAATGTTTTTACTATTTTTTGGAGTATTTCTTGAAGTTAATATTCGATTTAAAATTGACAACACTTTTGTTTCAGTTTCGCTCGGCCGGTCGCCTCTATAGGCAACCCGTACTGAGTTGAGTTTTGAAACAGAAAATGGGACGTAAGAAAAAAAAAAAGGCGATGCGGCCGGCGACGACCAGGTGGGCGGCGAGGTGTGGTCGGCCGGTCGACCGGCGGGCGACACAGCACTGCAAGTTGGATTTTGTTCCGCATTTCTCTCGCTTTCGTAAAAACGCTGGCGGCAACCGGCCATCACGGTGGCGCCGGCCGCACCCCTTCGACCGTCCCCTGTAAAAATTCGCGAATTCAATTTCAATCTTATCTCTGCGCGACCGGCGAACCCCATGTTTGACAAAGAAACTATCCGTTGCGTTTTTGCATACTTTTCCCTATTTTGTGGGATTGATTTCTAACAGTATATTGATGATTTTAAATGGTTTCTTTTGCAAAAATCACTCCCCAAGGAGGAGCCAATGTCTGGAAATCAAAGCCAAGACCTCTCCTATAAATAGAGGCTTCATTCAAGCAACAAGATACAACACTCCATACAAGCAAAGAGCAAACAAAGCAAACACTTTCATATCTTGTTGTATTAGCCTTTTTAGCACTTTCACTTGCACAAATTTGAGGTCTAGGCTTTCAATTCTTGATTACACTTGCACTCATATTGTATCAATCATTATTGAGTTGTAATCTTGATTTTGGTCATCATTCAACACAAGACATCCTTGTGAGTATTCTTGTGGTAAGAATACACTGGGTGATCTAGGTGATAGGTGTTTGAAGGTTGTGGTAATCTTCAAAGGTGTTGTAAGAGGATTGTGGTAATCCTCGAGGTGGTGTAAGAGGGTTGTGGTAATCCTCAAGGTGTTGTATTAATTTTTGGTAAATTAATAAAATCTTTCTTTCTTTTGAAATCCATCCCGGATATACTGGGGTGGTAGAGGATTAGGCCCTAGGTGGGTTGAACCTCTTTAAATCGACGAGTGTTGTTTTATTTCCGCATCTACATTCTCGTCTTTGGTTGATTATTCGAAAAAGAGGGCAAAATCTGAAAACCGAGATAATCTATTCACCCCCTCTAGATTATCGTAGCAACTTGGACTAACAAGTGGTATCAAAGCCAAACTCTTTGGCTAGCTCGTTCCCGAGTAAAGAGGAAAGATCCATGGCTACGAATGACGCTTATCTCACCACCGGCGCCCACCAACAAGCCACCATTGTTCGACGCCAACAACTACGCATTTTGGAAAGACCGTATGGAGTGCTTTCTACAAGGGTGCGGATTTGACATATGGAATGTGGTTATTGAAGGAGTTGATCAACCAACAAAAAAAATGGAGGATGGCACCTCGACTCCTAAACCTTTCAAGGAGTTCGATGAAAATGATAAGAAGGCTTTCTCTCTAAACGGTAAGGCCTTAAATATTTTGCATTGCTCACTTACCGCCACCGAGTACAATCGCATACGAGGCATAAGGTCGGCACATGAGGTTTGGGAAAAATTGGAGACTATATATGAAGGGACAAAGAAGGTCAAGCAAGCTAGAAAGACCATGCTTGTTAAAGACTTTGAAAACTTTAACATGTATGATGATGAAAGCATCTCCAAGATGGTGGAAAGGCTTGACAACATTGTCAATCCTCTTGTGGCCCTCGGTAAAGTCATCTCCGAAGAAGACAAAGTGACTAAGGTATTGAATGCTCTTCCCGCTCATGGTCCGAAAAGGTGACGGCAATCACGGAAGCACAAAATCTTGAGACACTCAAGTTTGACGAGCTCATCGGGAACCTCCTCATCTATGAAGTCTATCTCAAGGAGAGGAAAAATACCAAACCAACCATCAATCAATCGGGTATGCAAAATATTCCTAAAGGTCTTGCTTCCTCTTCTAATAATGCATACTATGATAATGATGATGATGATGAGGAGACGGCCGCACTTGTTCGAAAATTTGCAAAATTTGTGAATAAAAATAAAGCAAGAAAACCAAGAGATAATGCTTGCTTTAAGTGCGGAAAAGCCCGGGCACTTCATAGCCGATTGCCCAAAACTCAATGAGGAGGAACAAAAGAAAAAGAAGCTTTTTCCGAAAAAGAAGGCTCTAAATGCGGATGTCAAAACTTGGGATGAGCTACTCGAGACATCCGACGAGGAAGGTGAAACCGAACATGGTCTTATGGCTATGGACGATGAAAATAATGAGGTACGCTCTAACTCCTCTACCTCCTCCTTAGTTGATGAATTGCAATGTGATATTGATGAGTTGCAAAATGAATTTCAAAAATTAATTGTTAAATACAAGAGTTTAAAGAAGGAGCATAAAGAGCTTAAAATAGAAAAGGATAAATTATTTACATCTTATGAGACTCTTGATCATGTTCATGCTATTACCCTCACTCAAATTCAAACTCTTGAAACCGAGAAACAAATGCTCACTAATGATATTGATAATTTGAAAAAGGATGTGCATCGTTTTAATTTAAGCACGGATAAGGTTACTAAAATTTTAGATGCACAAAGAGGTGAGCATTCAAAACAAGGACTTGTTACAAACCATTTCAAAAGTCTTTAAGAAAAATAACCAAGGTCCGACTTTCATACGTGCTAGTAGCTCTCATACTCCTACTTGTTTTTACTTGTGGCAAAATTGGACATTATGCTAATAATTGCAAATTGAGAAATAGCTCTAGTTACATTTGGAGACCCAAAGGTCTCAAAACTAACCCCATGGACCCCAAAAATTATAGGGTACCTAAAAGAAATGATTTTGTAGGTAATAGGGGCTATAACAACCATGGAGGATTCGAAATGGCTCGTGGACAGCGGATGTTCACGCCATATGACCGGGAGGAGAGAGCTTTTTACCAACATCAAGCTCCAAGAAGAGGGTATGGTCATGTTCGGCAATGGCAAAGGAAAAATTCTTGGAAATGGAGAAATTGGTAACTCTTCTCTCTCTTTGTAATGTTCTTTTAGTAGAAGGGCTTAAGTTTAATTTGATAAGTGTTAGCCAACTTTGTGATTCAAACTATGATGTTTCTTTTAATAAAGAAAAATGCCTTATTCTTAAAAATGGTAATATTATTTGTGAAGCAAATAGAAAAGGCAATCTTTACAAAATTTGTACTAGTGATTTGGTTAGTCAAAATGTTTCTTGTCTTGTCGCCAATAATGATTTAACGAGTTTATGGCATAGGCGACTCGGACATGTTGGATACAAGAATTTGAAAAATATTTACAAAAACCAACATGTAAAAGGACTACCCAAATTGAATTTTGAAAATCTTGGCTTATGTGACACTTGTCAAAAGAACAAATTAGTTAAGAGTAGTTTTAAGCCCAAAAATGAAATTTCCACTACCAAACCCCTACAATTGCTTCACCTTGATTTGTATGGGGATATTGGTACGGCTAGTCTAAGTGGAAAACATTACACTTTCGTTATTGTCGATGATTTTTCTAGATACACTTGGGCTCTTTTTCTTGCAAATAAAAGCGATGCCGTTAATGAGTTTGTTAAGTTGTGTAGACGCATTGAGAATGAAAAGGAAGATACTATTAAAACTATTCAAGTGATCGAGGCGGAGAATTTGACGGTGAGTTTAGAGTCTTTTGTGAAACCAAGGGATATACGCACAATTTTTCGGCTCCAAGGACACCTCAACAAAATGGTGTAGCCGAAAGGGAAAGAATCGGACGCTACAAGAAATGAGTCGGTCCATGCTCAATGAATTTTCTCTTCCAAAATATTTTTGGGCCGAAGCGTAAGTACCGCTTGCTATGTCACTAATCGAGTTTATATTCGTCCTAAAATGAATAAAACTCCATATGAGCTTTGGAAAGGAAGAACTCCAAATATTAGTTATTTCAAAATATTTGGATGTAAGTGCTTTATTTTAAATACTAAGGATCAATTGGACAAACTTGATCCTAAGGCCGATGAAGGAATATTTATGGGATATTCAACCAAGAGCAAAGCATATCGGGTTTACAACAAGACTAGCATGGTTGTTGAAGAATCTATTCATGTCAAATTTAATGAAGCCTCGGGTGTTGAAAGAATACCCAATGACGATAGTGATGAAGAGGATATTGTTGAACCTATTGTTCAAAGTGATGCTCATAATGATCAACCTTCAAGTTCAAATGTCCCTCAAGAAGATAGGGGTGATACTTGAATCTTCCCGTAGCATTGAAATTTAAGGAGATCACCCAAAAGATCTTATTATTGGTGATCCCCTTGATAAAGTAATGACTCGAAGGAATTTTGCCGAGAAAGCTCTTATATCTCAAAAAGAGCCTAAAAATGCTAAGGAAGCTATTGAGGATGAAGATTGGTTTTGGAAATGCAAGAGGAGTTGAATCAATTTGAAAGAAATGATGTATGGGAATTAGTACCTTGTCCTCCATCTCAAACAATTATTGGTACAAAATGGGTATTCCGGAACAAACTTGATGATCAAGGCAACATTGTTCAAATAAGGCAAGGTTAGTAGCTCAAGGGTATTGTCAAGAAGAAGGTATTGACTATGATGAAACTTTTGCACCCGTAGCACGTTTAGAAGCTATTCGTATTTTACTTGCCTATTTTTGTTTCAAAATTTCAAACTTTACCAAATGGATGTTAAATCCGCTTTCTTAAATGGTATTATTCAAGAAGAAGTCTATGTAAAACAACCTCCGGGTTTGAAAATTTTTCTAGGCCTAATGATGTTTATAAACTTAAAAAGGCTTTGTATGGTTTAAAACAAGCACCCCGTGCATGGTATGATAGACTTAGCTCTTTTCTTTTGCAAAATGGTTTTACAAGAGGTAAAGTTGATACTACACTCTTTGTTTTTGAAAAAGGGCAAGATTGTTTACTTGTGCAAATTTATGTTGATGATATTATCTTTGGTGCTACTAATGAATCTTTGTGCAAGAAATTCTCCAAGTTAATGCAAGGTGAATTCGAGATGAGTATGATGGGGAGCTAAACTTCTTCCTTGGACTTCAAATTAAGCAATGCCAAGAAGGTATTTATATTTCGCAATCAAAGTATACAAAAGAACTTTTGAAGAAGTTCGGCATTGAAGAAGGAAGAACCGTCTCGACTCTATGGCAACCAATGTCAAAATTGACAAAGATGAAAAAGGCAAGTCGGTTGATGAATCCAAGTATCGAGGTATGATTGGTAGTTTACTTTATTTAACCGCTAGTAGACCGGACATTCTTCATGCCGTATGCCTATGTGCTCGTTTTCAAAGCAATCCCAAAGAATCTCATATGAGTGCCGTTAAAAGGATTTTTCGATATTTGAAAGGCACCATTCAATATGGTTTATTTTATCCAAAGAATGAAAATTTTTCTCTTAAAGGTTATAGTGATTCGGACTATGCGGAAATATTGATGATCGGAAAAGTACTTCCGGATCATGTCAATTTTTAAGCGATTGCCTAGTTTCTTGGTTCTCAAAGAAACAAAATTGTGTTTCACTTTCAACGGCCGGGCGAATATATTTCCGCCGCTTTTTGTTGTACTCAACTTCTTTGGATGAAACAAACCTTAGCGGATTACAAATGTTCTTTTGAAAATGTTCCTATATTTTGTGATAATATATCCGCTATAAATATTGCTCAAAACCCGGTTCATCATAACCGTACTAAACATATTGAGATTCGACATCATTTTCTAAGGGACTGTGTCTCAAAACGAAAAATTGAGATATCTTTTGTGCCATCTCAAGATCAATTAGCGGACATTTTTACAAAACCGCTAACTTCCGAGACTTTTGCGTCAATACGAGCTCGGTTAGGCATAATGCATATTGAATGAGGTCTACGTTTGCATTTTGCATGTTTTTCAAACTTAGGGGCGAAAAATCGGATTTTTGGTTGAAAATTCGGACTTTGGAAAATTTGCAAAACAAATGGTCGAAGAGGTTGAGGGCAACCTCGCCCTCAACGCCGACCGGCGCCCTCAACCACGACCGGTCGCCCTAAGCCATTTTTTGATTTAAAATCGTTCTGTCTTCAGCATTAGTCATTTTCACTCATTTTGGCCATTTTTCGTCCCCTTTGCCAATTTCACACTAATTTCACTCAAAATTAGTTTTCATGAATTCAATTCATATCATACACCTTATATGGCTTGTTTATCATCATCATCGCTCATCTTTACCGATCGAATGGTAAGAATTCTATTCCTTTTGCTCAAATGGGTTGAACCCTTGAGTTTATGGCCTTTCTTGTATATTACTTGATGAAATTATTTTATGATCATGATGAGCTTAGTTGTTATGCTGTATTGTATGATGATTGGTATGATTTGGTGATGAAAATTTTTGGCTTGAATCTCTTACAAGGGCTTTATACAATCTCTTTTATTTTTTACACCCACAAGGTGTTCGATGAATTGTCGCAATGAATTGTTCGACTTTTACATGACTCTTATGCTTTCATATGTCTTATATACTTATTGAGATCCTGTCTTGACATTTAAAACGAGCTTATGGATATCAAATGATACTTTTCTCCCATTTTTTTGGATTATATGCTTATCTTCTCAAATGGTTGATATATCGTCTCTTTGGCGCACTTTGATATATTTGTATGATGTTTTTATTGTCCTAACATTCTTTTTGATGATTCCAAAGGGGGAGAAACAGGAAAATGGCTCGTTAGCTCAAAGAAGCTAATAAAAGCTCGAAATAGAAGCTATATGCTATGGCTTGTTTAGGCCATAAGTTGAGAAGAAAACTTAGTCCAATGGTTGTTTTATGGACTTGTTTGCATGAACATTAAGTATTTGTGACAGGGGGAGCTTCTAAGCTCTTGGAGTTATTGTTTATTTTGTAAAAGCTGTGCTTCTAGCTTATGCAATATTTCTTCTTAATGTGCTTGTTGATAGGGGGAGCTTTTGTAAAATGTTTTTAAACGGATAGTTTACTCTTAAACCGGAAAATTATTTTGTTTTTCGAAATCGTCCTCTTGAAAATTGTTTTGGTTTGTAATCATCAAAAAGGGGGAGTTTGTTAGATAAATGTTTTTATCATGATTTTGATGATTTTGTTCAAATGAGTTTTTATACCAAAACAATGTCCCTAAATGTTGTCCCAACACTTCCAATCGATCTAAAATGTTTTTACTATTTTTTGGAGTATTTCTTGAAGTTAATATTCGATTTAAAATTGGACAACACTTTTGTTTCAGTTCGACCGGTCGCCCTATAGGCAACCCGCACTGAGTTGAGTTTTGAAATAGAAAATGGGACGTAAGAAAAAAAAAAAAGCGACGGCCGGGTCGACCAGTGGGGGCGACCGGTGTGGTCGACCCGGGCCGACCGCCGTGGCGACCTCACTGCAAGTTGGATTTTGTTCCGACTTCTCTGTTTCGTAAAACGCTGGCGGCAACCGTCCACGGTGAGCGACCGGTCGCACCCCCTTCGACCGGTCCCCGTGTAAAAATTCGCAGAATTCAATTTCAATCTTATCTCTGCGCGACCGGTCGAACCCCCACGTGTTTGACAAAGAACTATCCGCTTGCGTTTTGCATGACTTTTCCCTATTTTGTGGGATTGATTTCTAATGACTATATTGATGATTTTAAATGGTTTCTTTTGCAGCAAATCACTCCCCAAGGAGGAGCCAATGTCCTGAAATCAAAGCCAAGACCTCTCCTATAAATAGAGGCTTCATTCAAGCAACAAGATACAACACTCCATACAAGCAAAGAGCAAACAAAGCAAACACTTTCATATCTTGTTGTATTAGCCTTAGCACTTTCACTTGCACAAATTTGAGGTCTAGGCTTTCAATTCTTGATTACACTTGCACTCATATTGTATCAATCATTATTGAGTTGTAATCTTGATTTTGGTCATCATTCAACACAAGACATCCTTGTGAGTATTCTTGTGGTAAGAATACACTTGGGTGATCTAGGTGATAGGTGTTTGAAGGTTGTGGTAATCTTCAAAGGTGTTGTAAGAGGATTGTGGTAATCCTCAAGGTGGTGTAAGAGGGTTGTGGTAATCCTCAAGGTGTTGTATTAATTTTTGGTAAATTAATAAAATCTTTCTTTCTTTTGAAATCCATCCCGGATATACTAGGGTGGTAGAGGATTAGGCCCTAGGTGGGTTGAACCTCTTTAAATCGACGAGTGTTGTTTTATTTCCGCATCTACATTCTCGTCTTTGGTTGATTATTCGAAAAAGAGGGCAAAATCTGAAAAACCGAGATAATCTATTCATCCCCCCCTCTAGATTATCGTAGCCACTTGGACTAACAAAGTGTGGTATTTTTTTCCGGGAAGTGAGGTAAATGTGCAATTACTCTATAATATTTCCAATTTTGAAATTTTAATCTAATACTGTAATATTACATAATCTTGTAAAAATAATGTCAGAACTGTTGATTAACTTTTTTGAACTCTTATTTTATCGTACATTTACAAATTCGTAAAATATCAACATATTCAATCGATTATTTTGCCCTAACATTTAGTAAAAAAATTAAATCCTAGTATAAATGCCAAAAATTTCTCATCTCATATTTTGCTTGTTAATTAGTTAAAACTCGTATTAATACTTTCATTTCCCATAAAAATTCTAAATTGTCGAATAAATATTTTATATTGTAAAGGTGAAATTTTGGGCGTGCATACTATACTTGTTGGAAAATTTATGTATTAGATTTTGATGATACCATATAAAACTTAGATTAGGAAGTTGGCACCATAATTCTACTGTAAATCAACTTGTAATAGATA
This sequence comes from Rehmannia glutinosa, assembly GCA_016081115.2. Classification (NCBI taxonomy): domain Eukaryota; kingdom Viridiplantae; phylum Streptophyta; class Magnoliopsida; order Lamiales; family Orobanchaceae; genus Rehmannia; species Rehmannia glutinosa. The sequence continues at coordinate 63,317,143 of CM071927.1, forward strand.
TGTCTTTATAAGCTGAGTAGAAGCAGCCAAGTTGAAGAATGCAGGACTCGACTGAAGATTGAAGAGAAGAATCAGTTGTGTGGCAGCTGAGTGAAGTGAAGTCAAATATCATCAAGTACATAAAAGTTGTTTCAGTTAGCAGACTGACAGCAAAGTCATTCTAAGATAAGTGGAGTTGACTGTGAAAGGGGTTATGCCGTAGAAAGGATCAAAGAAAGCTGAAGAGATCCGTTGTCAAGCAAAGTCAATTGTTTGCTGAAAATAGGCATGTGTCAGACTGTCTACCTTAAAGCTGTTTTGCTGAAAGAGTGCAAAAAGCAAGGAGCAAATGAGATGTACCTGAAAACCTGCAAAGTTTAAGAAAAGGCTGCAGAGCATTTAATTCAAGGTACAATCTACATCAAAGCTACAAGACAAGCCAACGACCAAGAAGTGGAGTTTGAAAATGCATCTATCTCTTCAACGGATATATTTTCGAACTGCCGCTATAAGAGGCTAAGGATTTTAAGAGAGAAGAAACTTATGCAATCTGAGACACACAAGAAAAATTAAGCAATCAAAGCATAAACACTCTCAAGCATTCAAATCATATCCTCATGTCTAAACTCGAAAGAAATCAATACAACACATTCAGTGAAGGAAAGACAACTTCAATTTGTTGAAGAGAAAAATATTGTTTCAAAGAAAAGGGGTCTACACTCCAAGGTTGAAGGAGGTGTCGTGAGGTTCCAGATCGAACCAAAGGCTTTAGACTCATTGGAGGGCTATGTGAACAAATCCAAGAGTTTGGAGGAGCTAAAGTAGCAAGACAACTATTTTGTGAAGAAGGCGAGACCACTGGCTCGGCCACCGTGTGATCAAAGCCAGGTTTGGACTGCCACCATTGTGTAACAAAGTTACAGTTACATTAGTGGATTCCTCCATGGGTTGGAGAAGAGTGGATTAGAGAAATTACTCCATCCTCGAACCACTATAAAATTGCTTATGTCATTTACATTCAGCACACTTTACTTCTTGCACATTATTATTGATGTTTGTTAATTTCCTAAGTGACCTGATAATAAATAAGCATAAAACAAGTGTTGAAAAATTTATTTCATACTATGGGTGAAAGCCTTCCGCTGTAAAAATCAAGTCTTTTGAATATTTAAATAGTTAATTGAATTAGCTGAGTTATACTATCAACAGCTCAGTCGAGTCTGTTGAGTGGCTAACTCTGCTGTGCAAGTAAACTAAGTTGTCCACCAAGGACCTAGCTGACTTGAGTCAACTCTGAATTTAAAAGGACCATGATCGAAAATTTGGTAAAATCTATTCAACCCCCCTCCCCCCTTCTAGACTTTACTTATCACCCCTAGGGACCTACAAGTGGTATCATAATGGTTGGTTCATTAAGCCTTCCACTCTAGTTATTGAACTAGATTCATTCTTTTTAAAAAAAACAACACTTGAAGTTTTAAAGCTTTTCTTTCAAGATAAGTTATTATCATGGAATCAAATCGAACTCGCATTCCTATATTTTTACTGTCGAGGAATTTGATGATTGGAAAATACGCATCCAGGCACATCTTTCAGTCCTACACGATGAGATGTGGTTCGTCATTGAGGATGGGCCACTATAAATAATAAAAGTAAACACAATTGTCAGGGCTCCTGCTCCTGATGTTGTTCTTCTTCTTTGCACCAAGAATCGTGGGGAGAGGTCATTGCGCTCCTGGTGCACATGTTGCTACTCTTTGTTGTCCCAGTGTACTGCGGCACCAAGACCACCATGGTCGAGAAGCCTCGATGTGAGTGGATGAACGAGGGACAAAAATATATGACTTGGATATTGTTGCCAAGGATATTTTGTATAAAACCCTATATAAAGCCATGTTTAATAAAGTGAAATCTTTTAGAACGACTAAAGAAATTTGGGAAGAACTCACTTAATTTGTGAAGGATCGGATCAAATTAAGGAAAATAAATTAATTGTTGCTGTGCAGAAGTTTGAAAATTTCAAAATGCTTGCAGGTGAAAGTCTGGATCAGTTGGATGCCAGATTCACAGAGATATCCAATGAGCTCTCAGCTCTAGGAAAAGAATATACACAGAAGAAAATGTGTATGAAGACACTCAGGTCACTCCCAGCTGAGTGGGAAATGAAGGTGATGGCTTTGAGACATTCAATGGACCTTACAAGAAAATCCAACCATGAGCTATTCTCAGACTTAAAGGCTTATGAATTTGAGCTCAGAAGAAAGGAGCAAGAAGAGACAGTTGTACTCAAGACAGCTGCACTCATGGCTGGAGAATCCAAAAGAACTGAATCCAATGAAGCCATTGCCCAGGAGGAGATTGCCCTAATACCATAACCCGCTTCCCTCGACTGCCTTCAGAGGTGAAAAGATTCAACAAGTTCTTCAATACGAACTATAAAAGAAACAAGGTTTAATCATCCAGGAGACACTCAGCATCCTCCAAAGCAAGGGAAGATAGACCACCCAAGAAAGCTGACCATCAGAGGACTAAATATCAAAGAGGTGATAATCAGAGAGCTGACTTCCAGAAAGCTTAAAACCTGTGTTGGAATTGAGGACAACCAGGATATTTTGCTGTTGACTATCCTATCCACCAGCCAACAGATATAGGAATGGGGAGGAAAGAAAAGTCTTCAGGGAAAGAAGACAACAAAAGAAGAAAACCATGTTAGCTGATGAAGCTGACACAACCAAGTGTAAGGAACTAGCACAGTCAGACATCAGTGAGGCTGATTACTCCCCAGACACAGAAGAAGAGTCTTTGATATGCCTCATGGCAAGAGAACAGGAAGATGAGGTACATTCTAACTCATCTCATTCTAGTTCTGATGATACTGATAGCGACACAAACACTTCATTACCCACATATCTTTATGATTCTATTGGCAAAATGATGAAAGATTTTGAGCGCATAAAATCCTCTCACACATTTTTAAATGAGGAAAACAACCCGACTAAAAGCTAAAACTCTCACCGACTACTAAGGGGCTGAGTACTCTAAGTCCCATAGCTGTTGAGAACGCTGAGATGAAGGCTGAGATAGCGAAGATCCAAACTGACTTAATGAAACAGAAAAGAGGGAAAAAGATTTGAAAAATGTGAATCATTGGATGAATTGATAATGATACAAAAGAAAAGTGGAGATAAATCAGGAATATGATTTAATTCCTTTGTGCATGCCCAAACTCCAAGAGTGGAAATGGAAAAAAAGAGCCTCAGGTAATGGGGGAGTCCAAAAATCCAAGGCACCAATATGTTGTACCCACACCCACTAACAAATACAATCACAACTTTGCTGGCCTAGGATACAAAGGTAAAGGCAAAAAGCCAGCAGAGTATGCTGAAAGGACAGCTAAACCAAAATTTAGAAGAGTCAATCAACAGACTCCAAACAGAAAATATTCGGTGAAATCAAAACAAAACTACAAAAATCCCCAGAGGTTTCAAGAAAGAAAACCATATGATGGGAATGATAGAAATTATCCTAGCCAAGCTGATTGGAACAATCAAATGAGGCATCAGCCTAGTCCTAAGGGATACAAGCCCAAGTGGCAAAGACCTCAGACTCAAAATAGGTCATTCCCAAGGCAAAGGAACCATTATCATCACACATATGCACCCAAGCACAATGCCCAATATGCACAAAATTTTCATTACTATCTTAAGAAAGCAAATGCACATGCTCACACACAAACATACAGACAAAAAAAGACAGTTGTATGAGCCTAAAGCACCTAAGCAATTTGCAAATGTTCATTATGATTATGGAACTGATAGGTGGCAACCTCTTAGAGTCAGACCATTTGGCTATAGGTTTGGTTGGATCAACTTATATTGCGAACCCCTCAGGACCCATGCAAGTACGGGTACCTAAAAACTAATTTCCTTGATTGCAGGTTCATGGAACAACTGAGTGCCAAGAAACCTGGTACATAGATAGTGGTTGTTCCAGACATATGATAGGGAATAAAAGGAATCTATCAAACTTCACGGAAGCTAGATGAGCTAAATCATATTTGGAGGAAATGAAGCTCCAGGGGAGATCAAAGGCACATGATCCATAAGGAAAAATGGACTAGAAATCATAGATGTAGCCTATGTTGAAGAGCTAAACTTCAATCTGCTGAGCATCAGCCAACTCTGTGATAAGGGCTACAATGTAGGATTCAACATTGGAGTTTGTGTTCGCCAAAAATATTTTGGTTCATACAATTTCAAGTGTACAGTGTAGTTTATAGAATAATGGCAATCAAGGTCGTATTCTTGAAGGATTGATATTTGAAACACGTAGGCTATAATAACATCGCATTCCAATTTTATTTAAGCAACCGAATACTGAGTATATATAAAAATCAAAAATTAAAAGGAAAAATAAATAAATTTGCGAACTCCACATGTATTTTCAACAACCATATGAGCATCCTTAGGCACATAATCTCAACATGTTTCTTCAATATTAAATGGAAATAAAGTTTTAAAAACCAACTCATGCAATTCTATGGGTTCAATTCCTAAATTAGTCTATTCCCCCTCCGAGGTGATAAATAAAAAGTAGATTAATAACAATTGTAGATCTCCTGATACGTTACAATTATTACTAACTCCCAAAAGATTTATGAACTGAATAACTCCCCACAAAAATTTATAGGTCTCCCGACACGTTACATCTATTTATGTCTGAATTCGATTTCCGTCTTGTTAGAACTCATCTCCCGAATCTCGCACTAACAAATATGACATGCAAATTATTGGCCAAATAAAAAGCAATTATAAATAAGCACTCGAATTCATAAAATAGAAAGCATGAATTAATTAAGAAAACAAATAATCATGTTTAACATGAATCCACAGTTCCGATTATGCCCCTAAAATCCGAAAGATATGCCAAACATTGATTACAAACTCAGAGACAAATTCGAATCAATAATATGACATCGTTTAAGCACAGACAAGAGATCTTAGATATAGAAAGAAAACATCTTCTTGTCAGGATGGATTCTCCTTCCAAGCCTTCGAAGCTCTTGTGCTCCCGTAGATGCGAAAGCCTTGTGGTGTTCTTTGCGACCTAGCCTTCTTATCTCAGAAGATCTTCGATTCTTGTGTTCCTGTGTAATTTGATGTGTTTTTTGTGTATGAAGGATATATTTTTGTGCAAGCATTGGGTCTTTTTTATAGATGCTTGGAGAGATCACTTGTAGAGTTGGAACGGGAAGAGAACTCCGAAAAATGCATCGTGACAGAGTCCCACACGGCCGTGTGGTCTGATGCATTTTCCTTCCCCACACGATTGTGTGATCTCGCACGGGCAGGTGGTGCGGTTATCTACCCTTTCTCAACGGCCATGTGGGATCACACGGTTCGGCCGTGTGGCCCTGGTTATGTCCCCTATTTTGCCCAACTTCACACGGTTGTGTAGTTTCACACCGGCATTTTCACACGGTCATGTGACACCACACGGTCCGGCTGTGTGAAGTGTTTTGGTCCATTTACTTCGTCATTTTGATCTTCTCTTTGCATCGTCAATCTTAGTCGGGCATTCCAACTGATAGTTCTTCGTTTTAAGCTCCGTTTCTTGTAAAAATTACAAGAATACACAGTATCATGCCCTTTAAGGAAACCTAGTAAAAACATACTAAATATGCGTGCAAATGCATCAAATATAAATCATTTTAAGCCCCAAAATGCACGCAGATTTTACACACATCAGTTTGCCAGATCAAGGATGTTGAATCCAATGAAGTTGTGCTACAAGGATCAAGACAAAAAACATTTATGTAGTGGATTGGTCAATTGCTACACTAAGCACATGTCATAGCAAAAAGGGCACAACCGAATCAAGTTGGTTGTGACACAGAAAGCTGAGTCACCTGAATTTTAAGACAATCAACAAGCTTGCAAGAAGTCATCTTGTGGAAGGATTGTCAGACTTAGTATACACGAAATAAAACATTTGTGATGCATACCAGATAGGAAAGCAAATCAAGTCTTCATTTAAGGACAAGCCAAGTCCTTCTTCAACCAGGATACTGCACTTACTGCATATGTATTTATTTGGTTCTGTTGAACCAACCAACATTAGCGGAAAGAAATACACCTTAGTGGCGGTAGATGATTATTCAAGATACACATAGATAATCTTTATGTGTAAAAAGAAGGAAACTTTGCAGAAGCTTCCTCAGCTGATAAGAAGAGTTCAAAATAAGAAGAGTCAAACCGTTATCAAGATAAGGTCTGATAGAGGAATTGAGTTTCTCAATGGGAATATAATTCAGTATTACATAGAAAATGGTACTACTCATGAGTCGTCAGCTGCAAGAACTCCACAACAAGAACTCCACAGCAAAATGGAATTGCTGAAAGAAGGAACAGAACTCTCAAGGAAGCTGCAAGGACCATGTTAACTGAAGCTGGATTGCCTAAGAGATTATGGGCTCAAGCCATTAATACTGCCTGCTACACTTAAAATAGATATATGATCAATAGAAAGTTGTCCAAAACCTCTTATGAAATTTGGACAAGGAGGAAGCCAAATGTTGGATATTTTCATATCTTTGGATGTAAGTGCTTCATTCACAATAATGACAAGGACAACTTGAAAGCTTTTGATGCTAAAACTGATGAATGTATCTTTTTGAGATTCTCAGCTGAGAGTAAAGCTTTCAAAGTTCTGAACAAGAGGACTATGGTCACAGAACAGTCTATCCATGTGATTCTTGATGAACCTAATGTTAATGGAGAAGACATTGATGAGTTAGCTGACAAGATGAATCAGCCAACTATTCAGAAGAGTTCCAATGTTGAGGCAGATATCAGAAGAGTCAACCTAGATGAAGATGAGATACCTGAATCTCAGAGACAACTGGAAAGTATGTAGCTAAATGATGATGAATAAGTTGTTCAAGACAACTTAGCTGCAACAAGACTGATCCAGCAGACTTACTCCAACCATATGTGAGATGGCTGGGAGACCATCATGCAGAGCTTGTTATTGGAGATGTTAGAGATGGAGTAAGAACCAAATCTAGAACTCAACATGAAACCATGTTCACTTGTTTCATTTCCTAGATTGAGCCTAAAGATGGGTCACAAACTTTGGATGACACACATTGGATTCTTTCTATGCAGGAGGAGCTGAATCAATTTGAGAGAAATAAAGTTTGGGAATTAGTTCAAAGGCCTACCCACAAAATGTTATTGGTACTAAGTGGGTATTTAGAAACAAGAAGAATGGAGAGGGATCTGTAGTGAGAAACAAAGCAAGATGGTAGCCAAAGGGAATAGATTTTGGTTAAACCTTTGCTCCTGTTGCCATATTGGAGGTTATAAGAATGTTTCTTGCTTATGCTACACACAAAAACTTCACTGTCTATCAAATGGATGTGAAGAGCGCATTTTTTAATGAACTTTTGGAAGAAGAAGTCTATGTAGAACAACCTTCGGGTTTTGAGCAGAAAACTATTGGAGATAAAGTCTACAAGCACAAGAAGGCATTATATAGTTTGAAACAAGCACCAAGAGCCTGGTATGACACATTCTTATTGACAATGGATTCACCAAAGGCAAGGTTGATTGGACACTCTTCCGAATTCAAGATGGGGAGAGTATACTGGTTGTTCAAATATATGTGGATGACATCATCTTTGGATCCACAAACACAGAGTTGTGTGACAAATTCTCAAATCTCACGCAAGGGAAATTTGAGACGAGTATGATGGGAGAGCTGACTTTCATTCTAGGTCTTCAAGTCAAGCAAATGAAGGATAGAACCTTCATAAGTCAAAACAAATATACCAGAGATTTAATGAAGAAATTTGGTATAGGAGGCAAGTCATTGTAGTGGTTCGATGCAGTTTATAATAAATTTAGGAGATAATGTATTTTAAGTATTGTATTTGTAAGTGAAATAAGCTGTAATTAAATCAGAATAGAAATGGAGGAAGAAGGAGAAGAATACGTGATAAAGAAGATAGAATTTGGGAGAGAATAATTATGTAATTTCCATAATGTCTGACAAATGGTAACAACCAGCAATTAATACCCCAACTTTAGGTAGACATAATCCCCAACTTCAAATTTCCTTTCAGATCTGTGCCTTCTGAATAAAAACTCATTATGTGTTGTGCCTGAAGTAAATTTTCTCTTAACACTTGAACCATTAGCTGTCTCAGTGTCAGCAACTCTTTAGCCTCCACATTAGTTGCATCTAAATAGGGACAAATAGACAGGAGTGGCGGAGCATAACCATACAAAACCTGGAAATGGGTGAGCTTGAGGCTTGAGTGAAAGTTGCTATTATGCCAATACTCAGCCAGTGAGAGCCACTTAACCCAATATTTTGGAACATTATTAACCCTGCACCTTAAGTAATTTTCCAAATATTGATTAAGGCGTTCAGTTTGGCCATCCGTTTGAGGATGATAGGCATATGACATCTCCAAACCCACTTTCATTAATTTGAAAAACTCCTTCCAAAATGAGCTCGTGAACACCTTGTCCCTGTCAGTGACAATACTGACAGGTTGACCATGGAGCTTGTAGATATATAGTGTCTAAGAACACTTTGGCAACTGACTGAGCAGTAAAAAGGTGAGAAAGGGCTATGAAATGGCCTTACATAGTAAACGTGTCAATGACAACTAAAATAACATTTTTGCCTCCTGAAGTAGGTAATCCTTCCACAAAGTCCATGGAAATATGGGTCCATGCTTGATAAGGAACTGGCAAGGGTTGGAGTAAACCAGGACAGGGCCCTTGATCTGGTTTATTCTTCTTGAAAACTTCACAACTACTGATTGTAGATATCACATCCCTTTTCATATTTGGCCAATAGAAAACAACCTTCAGCTTCTGATATTTGCCATTAACCCCTGAATGTCCCCCATAGACTGAGCCATGCATCTCAGCCAAAATCAGTTGTCTGAGAGTGGGGTCTGCATCTACTCATAATATCCCTTTGTATCTCATAATACCTCTAGTAATTTCAAAGTCAGGATAGGCTGAAGGATCCACAGTGTTAGCTGCTAAAATATTGGAGAAAAAGGTGTCACCCACATAGCTGTTGATAACTTGTTGTACCCACTTAGGTGAAACTGTAGTAATGGTAGTGCAATGGTTTGGTGATGGCCCATATCTAGATAGAGCATCTGCAGCTCTATTCTCTGTCCCCTTCCTGTATTGGATCTCATAATTGAGTCCAAGCAATTTGGTTATCCACTTTTGTTGAACAGGTGACACGACCTTTCGATCCAACATGTGTTTTAATGCATGTTGATCAGTTCTAATGACAAACTTATACCTTGTAAATAGTGCTTCCATTTCTGTGTTGACATAAGGACTGGTAGGAATTCCCTTTTATATATGGACAAAACCTGATTCCTAGGACATAAAACCTTACTCATAAAAGCAATAGATCTCCCTTGTTGCGTTAGGACTGCACCCACACCAGTACCACTTGCATCCGTCTCTAGTATAAAAGGTTGACTGAAATCAGGCAATGCTAAACTGGGCTGGTAACCATACCTTTCTTCAGTGTGTTGAAAGCTAGGTCAACTTCTACATTCCATTTAAAATTGTCATTTTTCAAAAGCTCAGTCAAAGGCCTGTTGATCATTCCATAGTCATTAATGAACTTACTTTAGTACCCTGTCAATCCCAAGAACCCACTCAACTATTTTAAAGTGACTGGTATAGGTCACTCTATCATGCTAGCAATCTTCTCAGGATCAGTTGCCACACCTTCTTGGGAATTGATATGTCCCAAGTACTCAATTTGAAACTGACCAAAATGACACTTGCTTCTTTTGGCACATAACTGATTCTCCTTCAATACTGAAAGAACAGTCCTCAAATGCACTAAATGCTCATCCCAGTTAGTGCTATAAATAAGGATATCATCAAAGAACACTAACACAACCTCCTCAAATAATCTCTGAACACCTGATTCATGAGAGATTTAAATGTGGCAGGGGCATTACAAAGCCCAAAAGGCATAACCAAGAACTCATAATGGGTATTGTGAGTGCTAAAAGCAGTGAGATACCTATCTCCTGGTTTTATCAATATTTGAAAATACCCTGATCTTATATCAATTTTAGAGAAAAACTTGGCCCCATACAACACTACAAAAAAAAAGAGAATTCCAACGAAAAAAATCCGTTGGTATTTGGCCAATTTCCATTGCAATTATCGATTCCAACAGAAATTCCAATGGAAAAGCACCATTGGTATAATGGCCATTGGATTGACAAAATTCCAACGAAAATTCCTATGGAAAAAATATTCCAACAGACAAAATGGTTTTGCTTATCGTTGGACTTTCTGTTAGAATTTTCCAACGGTATGCTGTAGCATTGGAATTTTCATTGGAATTTTGAAAATTCCAATAGTTTTTTATTCCGCTGGAATTATTTTGTTGGAATTTGATTGTTTTCTTGTGGTGCAATTCATCCAACAACTCATCAAGAACAATAATAGGATAGTCATGTTTAATGGTGAGACTATTGAGGTACCTGTAATCCACACAAAGCCTCCATGTGGAATGTTTCTTCTTCACTTGCAACACAGGGGAGGCAAAAGGGCTTTTGTTGTTCTGTATAATTCCTGAAGCCAGCATTTCCTTCACTATCCTTTCTATTTCATCTTTGTGGTGGTGGGATGCTCTATATGGAAACTGGTGCTTAGGTACACTATCTGACTTCAGCTGAATCTGGTGCTCCACCCCTCTGCTAGGAGGTAGCCTAGTGGGCTCCTCAAAGACCTCTGTAAATTCCTCCAACAACTGCTATAAGGAGGGATGTTCTTCATGATCCAGAGAATGTACCTTAATCATATAGATTTCTTCAATGTCCCCTTGAATATCCTCATGCATCAGTTTGTATAGGGAATGCCAAGACATAAGTTTGCAATATGCCATAGATGTTAGGGCCTGAATTTTGACCCTCTGCCCCTTTGAACTGGTTATGAAAGTGATATGTTCATAGTCCAATTCTATAGCGGTACATGCCTTCAGCCAATCACCCCCTAAAATCAGGTCACACCCTTGATTATCAAGTAATCTCATGGAATAAGTGAATGGATGTCCCTGCATAGTCCACTGAAAGCCAGTGGCCTTATAAGAACTCACCTTCCTCTATCCATTAGCCACCCTTACCAGTAATGGTTTGGCTGGTTCCAAATGACAGCCTAACCTTCTAGATGTAGCTTCCTGAATGAAACTCAATGTGCTCCCAGAGTCAATCAAAATGTGCAACCTATGCAACCCATTTTCTCCATAGAGTCTCATGGTTGTAATCCCATCCTCCCCTGCTAGGGCATTGAGGGATATTTGAATTTCTTCCATTTGTTGCTGTGGTGGTGTAGGTATAGCAATAATGTCTTGATTAATGTGTAAATAGGACAACTCTTCCTCCTCTGTCATAATCATATATGTGATCCTATTTTTGCACCTATGTCCAAAAGTGAATGGCTCATCACATTGTAGAAAAGACCTTTATCTCTTCTTGCAGCCATCTCTGAAGCTATGAGCAGTTTGACAAGGGGTTTGCTAGATGGGTTGGGTGGTGTCCTGTAGGCTAAAAAGCAGTAGTTTCAGGCTTCTTGTAGCTCTGGTAAGTGTTGGAAAAGGGTCTAACAGGGGCCTTCATCTTCCTGGTGATAGCTTATAGTGTTTAAATATGTTTCTTCCCTAGGTCAATAGTTTGCTGAAGGGAGGTGGGTTCAAACATATTGACAAATGCTTGTAGTTCTTCTCAGCCCACTAGTAAAACTAGCCACAAAATATTCCTCTAAATAATCTCCATTGTTCATTAACATCATACAAGCCTTCAATTCCTCAAACTTATCCATATAATCATTGTAAGAACCAATGTGCTTCAATTTATTGAACTCAACAATAATTTTAACCTCCTTAAGTTCCTCAAATCTAGCAGAAATCACCTCCACAAATTGTTGCCATGTCCATTCTACTTGTTTCATGCAAAAACTCTGGTACCATTGGGCAACCTTGCCCTCAAAGTGCATAGAAGCCAATGTAACTTAATGGGAATCAGGGATATTGGGTATGAGCTTAAAGTACCCACTACACTTAAGAATCCATGACCTTGGGTGAGTCCCATCAAATCTGGGGAAATCCCACTTAGGAATTGGGCTAATGATATGCATATTAGGATGCTCTACTTGCAGCCTGGAGCTAGTTGCATGTTGGGTCCTCTGCTGACTACCTTCATCGTTCATTCCTGGTGAGGGTCCTCCCAGAATAGATTCCTCATCCATACGGACCTCACATTATCTCCTTCTATACGGACCTCTTCGCGGACACGGGGCAAACCACTTCGGACTATACTCTGGTCGATCATCTTATTTCTCCAATAGTTAGCATGGTTGATAACGCACTTTTGACGGCTATTCCTTCGAATCCGGCGTGAAAGAGCGGCATTTGATATGGGTTTGGACGATGCCCCCGTGCCCGCATTTGCGTTTCGATGGGAGATTTTATCATCATTTTTGGGATCTCATTTACGAGGAGGTGGTGGCCGCTATCCGATATTTTTTCGTCACGGCTTCCTTCCCGCTGGTCCGAATGCCGCTTTTATGGCACTCATCCCAAAAACCAAGGAAGCTAATGTGGTGGAAGACTTTAGACCGATCGTGATGAGCAATTTCCTTTTTAAGATTATTACCAAGATTCTGGCGACGCGACTGGGCTCGATCATCTCTTCTTACTTGTCGCCTACCCGGTTTGGCTTTATCGAGGCAGCAAATCCATGATCAGTATTGCGTTGGTCTCGGAGGGTTCAATATTTTACAGTGTCGTAATGATGTCAATATGATCTTAAAGATTGACATCCGAAGGCTTTTGATACTGATTAGTTGGGGCTTCTTGATTCACGTGTTACGTCGCTTTGGTTTCTCAAGTGTTCATTCACTGGATTGAGATCATCCTTCAGTCTTCCAGAATCTCTGTCCTGCTGAATGGGTCACCAGTGGGTTACTTCTCTTGCTTTCGAGGGGTCCGACAGGGGGATCCGTTATCTCCTCTGCTATTTTGCATCGCGGAGGACGTTCTGAGTAGATTGGTCGAGGACGCAGTCAACAGGAATCTACTCCAGCCTTTTCGGGCGCCTAATCAGGTGGTTTTCCCCTCATCCATTATGTATGCAGATGATATTGTGATTATGTGTGGGGCATCCTCGAGTAGTGCACGTGCTATTATCCAGATACTTAACCTCTATGCAGACATGTCGGGTCAGATTTTCAATCCTAATAAATCTAAAGCTTATTTTGGAAGCCGGGTTTCCAATCATGTGCGAGGTCGTATTCAGACGATCACTGGGATGCATATGGGCGCATTCCCTACAGTCTACTTGGGCGCCCCCATCTTCAAGGGTGCGCCCAAAGTGGCCAGCCTTCAATCAATTTTCGACAAGATTATTTTCAAGTTCAGAAGGTGGAAAGGTTCTCGCTCAGCCGATTCTTTGGCCGCATTTGTTTGGTGAATTCGGTGATTACCCGGCTCCTTTGTGCACACGATGATGGTATACAAGTGGCCCGAGAACTTTGTTACGACAAATGGAAAAGGCTATGCGTAATTTCATCCGGATCGCGATGTGAACTCGAAAGGATCGGTGGTGGTTAATCGAGCCGTTGTTGCATGCCGCGCGGAAGGCGGTTTGGGTGTCCGGTCTATTGTGGTCGCCAACAATGCTTTCCTTATGAAGTTGGGATGGAAGATTATGACTTCCAACTATTTGGTTTACAACATCCTCCGTAGCGTTTCTTGGCTTGATGGATCTCCGCGCCGTTCTTTCATCCCCTCTTCCATCTGGAGAGGGATTCACTGGGATCTCGGGTTTCTTGGAGGATCACGATTCCGGATGCAATGCAATTCCGTTTGATTCTCGCCGGATAATTGGTTGGGTTACATCATTCTTTGATAGGATTGGGATTCCCGAGAGTACAGGCACTTATTTCGACATCGCATCTCGGATTACTTTTATGACGGGACATGGAACTTTACTTTCTCATTCATTGAGGCTTATTTGGATATGGTCCGAGATATTGTTAGAGTCCCCATCACTCCAGATCGTCGGATACACGGGTGTGGCTTCACTCGATGATGGATGTATCACTTGAAATCGCCACACATTTCTCGCGTCCTCGCTCCAACGGTTCATTGGGGTTCCTGGATTTGGTCTCCTCACATTCCGAAAGACGTTCGATTGTGGCATGGCGGGCTATCCACAATCGTCTTGCGTTTTAGACGTGTTGCGTTCGCGCGGCTCATTCACAGGACCTCTCGGTTTTGCGGTCTTTGTTATGCTAACAATGAATCATTGATCATTTATTTGTCTCATGTGGTTTTGCAGAGGCCCTATGGCAATGGATTTTTGATGCCTTTAATATCAATTACTTTAGGGCTTATAGCTTTAATGAATTTCTCGTGCGTTTGATGCGTTTTCATTTCGATCGTGGGCTTTCTCTGCGCGTCGCTTTTTTTCTTGTACTTGGCTCATCCGGGAAATCGAAATGACTTGACCTTCAACAACAAGACTTGGACACCGGAGGCGGCCATCCTACGCCTTCGTGTCCTAATTCTGAGTCATCTTCCTTAGACCGAGGTTGCATGCAAAATGATCAACAGGACCTCTTCATTCTTCGCACTCTCAGTGTTCCCCGGGCGCCCTAGACAAGCCCCCGAAGATCGTGCGAGTCACTTGGCGTAAACCTTTGCCGATGGATCAAAGTTAACACAGACGGTAGTGCTACGGGGCACCCGGAAATCTCACAAACTTCCGGAGTTTTTCGCAATCGTAGGGGTTTTTTCGCGGGTGCTTCGTGGAACGATGTGGTTTTGGTTTTGCTTTTGAGGCGGAACTTACAGCGGCTATGCGGGCCATCCAATACGCTTACTCAAAGGGATGGAACCAACTATGGCCGAGTCGGACTCGGTCTATGTGGTGGAGTTGTTGCGTAAGAAATCCACCGGAGTTCCTTGCGCCATTTGAGTATGTGGAGATACACTCTCCACCTTCTTTCTCAAATGGATTTTGTGGTTTCGCACATCTTTAGGGAAGGAAACCAGGCAATGGATATTCTAAGCAAGTCGTCGCGGTGGATACATGGTGGGGTTCGCCCCAACGTCCATTATTCATCCCTCACTCGAGGATTATGTTGGCCAATCGAATTATAGGTTTGTTCCTTAGTGCGTCGCATTTTCGGTCTTGTCGGCTTTTGGGACGCTTTTATCATGGGGGTACTCTTTTTCCTTCCAGGGTTTTTCCCACATGGGTGGGTTTTACCTTGGAAGGTTTTAACGAGGCCCCAACCATTCAGCATATGGTCGGCTTGTGACCATTTCGTTATTTTCTTTTGACTTTATTATCCAGGCTTTACTTTGGTTACCTGATCAGCCTGTGATCAGGAATACTCTTTTTCATTTTTATATATATTTCGCATTTATTAAAAAAAAATAGATCCCTTTACCTTGTTAAGCTTCAGTAGTTGCCGCTGCATAGCAGTCAAAGTGTGTGTGAGGTATTCATACTTACTATTAATTCCACCTAGTTGGCCCTACATTTCAGTATTAATCCCAACAAATAGTTATTGCAATTTGATTTCTGATGCTTCCCTTTTTAAACCCTCAGTTTGTAGTATTTGATCCACGCGTTTTTTGTGCCTCTTGCAGATCCTTCAAGCGAGTCCCGTCAGCCATGGCCAAGGATGGTGGCTCTAAAATTCCAATTGTAGTGGTTCAATGCAATTTTTAATAAATTTAGGAGATAATGTATTTTTAAGTATTGTATTTGTAAGTGAAATAAGCTATAATTAAATCAGAACAAAAATGGAGGAAGAAGGAGAATAATAAGTGAGGAAGAATATAGAATTTGGGAGAGAATAATTCTGTAATTTTCATAATGTCTAACAAATGGTAACAACCACCAATTAATACCCCAAAGTGGTCCCAAACATTTCCCAATTACAAAAAAGATAATAACTGAATATTAATAAATTTTAATCCCATTCTTCCACTTGTACGGTCGAGATTAAGCGTCTTTATCTATCTCTGAAGTGATCTAGAACGGACACTTGTCGATATCCTCTTCCACACTGCTTGACAGCCTTTTGAAGCCACTTTCCAACTCGATCCCTAAATCTCTAGCCCTAGTTTTTCCAATTCGTTCTTTCTCCTCCAAACATCGATGTAAATCAACACCTGAGTTCATGACAGTCATCTGTGAATATTCCCATGAATACATTAGTCAAGATGGATATGGATGCAGAGGACAAAGTGTTAGATAAATGTTTTTATCAAGATTTTGATGATTTTGTTTATAAGAGTTTTTATACCAAAACAATGTTTTTATATGTTGTCCAAATACTCCTAAATGATTTAAAATGTTTTTACTAATTTTTGGAGTATTTCTTAGAGTTTTTAATTTGATAAAAATTGGATAACACTTTTGATGGTTTTGTTTAAATTGGTTTTTACACCAAAACTATGTTTATAAATGTTGTCCAAATACTCCCAAATGATTTAAAATGTTTTTACTAATTTTTTGGAGTATTTCTTGAAGTTTATTTTTGAAAAAAATCGGACAACATTTCAAATTGGAGATCGACCGGTCGCCCAAATGGTCGACCGGTACCAAGGAAAGAAAACAAGAAATGAACTTACCGACTTGAAAAATGGAGCGGGGGACGGACTCGGTGGAGGGCCGACCGGTCGCACCCGGGCGACGTCGCACCCCACCGCAACCCCTACCGGATCGCACTATTTTTTTCAAATGGTCGAAATCTTCAACAGGCAACCTATTGCCTTCTATGCTATTTTGTGACAAAGAAAATGATGTCATTTTGAAATTCTTGACAAAGAAGATTTACTTTTGATTTTTGTACAATATTTCTACATCTTGTGATCTTCTTTTTGTAGACAAACGTGAAGATAGAGGAGCCTATGTTGGGAGCCTATGTTGGTGAAGGAAGATTGTGGTAATCTCCTTGAAGGTGTTGTAAGAGGATTGTGGTGATCCTCAAGGTGTTGTATTAATTGTGGTAATTAATAAAATCTTTTTTCTTTTCAAATCCATCCCTGAGATACTTGGGGTGATAGAGGATTAGGCCCTAGGTGGGTTGAACCTCTTTAAATCAACGAGTGTTGTTTAATTTCCGCATTTACATTCTTGTCATTTACTTGTTGATTCGAAAAGAGGGTGATTTGCGAAAATCGGCATAATCTATTCACCCCCTCTAGATTATCGTAGCCACTTGACTAACACAAAGTTGTTGATCAAACAAGATATAGAGCACTCATTGGATCATGTTGATCAAACAAGATTTCAATCGCTCCAAAGGAAAGTCACTTGATCGCGCAAATGCAAGAGAATCCTAAGGTATTTGAAGTGATGCCAGGAAGTTGGCTTATTGTATCAAATGAAGGAAGATTCAAGTTAGTTGGCTACTCAGACTCGGACTATGTTGGATGTAGACTATACAAGAAAAGTACATCAGGTACCTGTCAAATGCTTGGAAATAGGTTGGTTTCTTAGCAAGAAACAAAATTCAATAACTACATCCATAGCTGAAGCAGAATACATTGCTGCAGGCAGCTATTGTGCCAAAGTCTGATGGATGAGGCAACAACTAAGAGACTCTATATAGAAGAAAGAGAAATTCCAATTATATGTGATAACCCAAGTGCCATTGCAATTACTCGTAATCCAAAGATTGCACTCAAGAATCAAGCACACCGATGTCGATATCATTTTATAAGAGATAATGTTGAAAAGAAAGACATCACATTGGAATACATATCAACTGATAACCAGTTAGCTGATATATTCATAAATCCATTATGTGAATCAAGATTTGAAGAGCTCAAGAATCAGCTTGGATTGATTGAGCTAAGTTAGGAAGCTCAGAAGACCCATTCAGTAGAGTTAAAGAAAAGAGAAATAGAATTAAGCAGAGTTTCACTTAATGACCAAGTGAAATGTACCAAGATGGTTAGTCAGCTATATCGAGTTAGCTGCACAACCGAGTGATTATTCAGTAAAGAGAGAAGTAGAGTCAAATCACAAATAAAGATAGCTGAGTTATTTAAGAGCTAAGAGACAAAACACAGTCGTTTTCTGCGAGCGGGAATATTTTTAGGCTTGGCGTCAACAGTAATTATGATGTCAGTAAAAAGCATGTGCCGCTTTACCCATGATTGGATATAAATATTTATGCATTTAATGCAGAAATTAATGCGCTTTCTAAGACGTGATCTCAACCGTTGATTAGTTTTCATCTTTTTAAATTCCAAAAGCCGTCCTTTCTTGTCCCATATTTAGAGAAATTGAATTTTCTCTCTCCTCACATACACTCTTGCTCTCAAAGAAAACTCAATCATTTTCTCTCTGCAAACAAAGCTTAAACCTTAGTTCTAATTTTCATTTGAATCTCAGAGTTCCAGACTGAAAAATGGCACCCACATATAACTATGTTAAGCGCGCTGAGAAGATCCACACAGGCGCAACCGTGGATTTCGAAGGCCTTGTAAAGTAGGTTATTGACAAGGTTTTAGCAAAGAAGATCGCTGAGAAGCTTGAGAAAGCTGGTCTCAAGCAATTTCTATCTATGTAGTTCTCTCACACATACCTAGGGAGGTCGCGATGTACTATGTGAACGCTCATGTTCACGATGGTGAGATTTGCTCATCAGTCCATAGCAAGGACTTCAAGATTACTACTGCGGACTTAGCTTATCATTGTTATCTCCCAACCTCTAGATTGAAGGAGATAACTGAGAAAGATGTCAATTTGGCTATTGCAAAGCCTAACTACACTGCCTTAAAGAAGCTGATCAAGGAAGACTACCACAAATTGATGGATATGGTGGCTAAATGTGCAGACATGAAGTTCGGATCATTCAATCAGCTCTCTCGGACTAAGATAATTGTCATGGCGGCGGTCATTGAGGAGAAGTAGGTTAACTGGGCCGAGTTTATTTTCAGCAAGTTGTGCCAGAATGTGATAAACATGTCCATTGGCAAAGATGGAATGCTTGGAAGTTCACTTGGTTATGGTCTGATCTTAGGCTACTTGATGTAGGTGAAGGGTGTTCTTTTCCAAAACGGGAAACCCTTCCATGTCAACAAGATGTTTCGGGCAAATCTATATGTTGCCCAGAGACAAGCTCATGTAAAGAAGATAGCTACGAGCGAGGGGAATCAGTTGAGACCATCCCCGTGGGCACAGCTGCTTCTGCTAAAGGCTCCTCCCTTAAACCAGCATCAAAGAAGAAAGCACCTGCCCCCGCAGCCAAGAACGCACTTGCCCCGCATCTGAGAAAGCCCCTACTCAAACTTTCTCCCCAGTTGTAAGAAAAAAGCGAACAACTGTGACTTGCAAGCCAGCTGCAGTCAAGAAGCAGAAACTGGGAGAGACAACTTTCACTACTGAAGAACCAGAGAATGTGGAACCTGAGGGTACATTTGGATGGAGGGATTTGAAATTCCAAGAGATTTCAAATGAATAGATTTCAAACTTCTTGGATTTGAAATCCACATCTTGTTTGGATGATGTGGATTTGTGTAGGGATTTCAAATCCATCGTAAATTTTGATAAAAAAATTTAAAAGCTCTAATCCTTTTCTTAATTGACAATAAAAATAAAATATATAATCTTATTATTTTATAAATATATATAATTTTATCCAAAAAATATGAAGTATATAACTTTTATTATGTGTGAATATGTGTGTGAAGATAATACGGTGTGAATATGTGAGAGAGAGTATGCGTGAGTAGTGTATGTGTGCAGTGTGTGTAGTGTGTGCAGTATGTGTAGTGTGTGTATGTAAGTGTGTGCAGTGTGGGTAAGTGTGTGTAGTGAGTGTGTGTGTGTGTAAGTGTGTGCAGTGTGTGTAGTGTGTGTAAATGTGTGCAGTGTGTGTAAGTGTTTGTAAATTGCAAGTGAGCATAAAAGGGTGAAAAATGGATTTCAAATGACTAAGTTTTGGGAGGTATTTGAAATCCATTGATTTGGATCTACATGCCAAACAAGGGTGTGGATTTAGTTAAGGATTTCAAATCCCTCATCCCAAATTCCCTCACAAATCCTCCGATCCAAATGCACCCTAAAGTTCTATTGAAAAAGAAGACCGTAAAAGACTGCAAAACAAATCGACTCACCGCCAAGCCACCGAGTCCGAATAGCTGCGGAAGCTGAGAAGGAAGATGCTGTTGTTGGTGAACACCAGAGACCGATGGAAAAAGATGATGTGATGGTCACTGAGCATGAATCAACTGTTATTGCTCAGCCACATTCAATAACTAGCTGTTAGGGAGACATCTAAAGAATCTGAACCCGACACAACTGATAGAGGCAATGAAGAGTTAGCTGTGAAATCCCCTCAATTTGATGTCATTACAGCTGGGAAAGCAAGGCTGCTGAAGATCCTTTGCAGTAGGATGATGAAGATGATGATCTTCAAGTTTTGTGTCCTGCTTATCCCGATGTACAAGAGAGACTACACATCTGGAGAGTCGGGAAGCTGAGTGCAGCCATGTCGCAATTCCAAAACCCGGAGTTTTTTTAAGAGGAAGAAGAACTCCTGAGTTTCTTGGGAAACATTGGAATTCGGTCAGCTTTGGACCCAGATTTTTGCACTACCATCCTTTATCAAAAGAAGGATGAGGAAAAGATGAAGGCAATGGAGAAGGCAGAGGCAATTGAGGAGTCTAAGAAACCTCATTATTGCCCCTTCGATAATTTTCGTGAAAGTGCGTTGCAAAGCTCCAGCAATGATAATGATGTCGAAGTGCTGATCCAGTAGAGAAGGTTGAGCTGAACCAAGCCATAAAAGAATCCAAAGAGCTTCATGATCAAAACTTGCGAAGAGGGCTGAAGAGTCTTTATCCATGCAAATCTCTCCTACCCCTGACATATTGGAAATGGTGAGGACCATCGATGCTTCAACCTCACATCTGAACTCCGAAGGACATACCAGGGACACTGGTGATGGAGCTAAGGAAGGAGATGTAGAGGGCACCATAGTTGAGCCTACCCCTGTGAAAGTGTTGAGACACCTGCCCAATCGACTGATCACACAAAAGGAAAAATAGCCGAGTCTCTTGTGTCTAGTGACCTCGCTGCTGATGAATCAGCTGGTGCACCAGTTGAGAGGGAAACTGCACACACCACAACTGAATTGGAGGAGGCTTTGGGAGACCTCACAAACTTGAAGCTTGGAGTCAAAGTGGAGACTGAACCAGAACAACAAAGTGGGATTGATCGTGCTCGACGGTTAAAAATTTCAAAAACCTCGAGAGGGAAATGAAGATGTTGATGTAGCAGAGGGAAATGATGGACAGGAGGCCATGGCAGTCACTACTACAAAACCGAGCTTTTACATCGGGGGTTTACATCAGTTCATCAATGAATCGATGTAAATAAACACCCGGTGGCGTATTTGTTAATTAAGTAAGAACTTTACATCGGTTGTTTTATAGAACCGATGTAACACTCCTATAGAAAATAGATTTACATCAGAGTTTACATCGGTCATTATATGAATGACGTAGATTTCCCAAATCTTTTCTTAACCCTCTTCTTCTCTCTCTCATATCCTTCAAAGAAATAAGCATTGTCCATCTCTCGCTCAAATTTGCGCCTCCAACCTTCACGTTCGTGTATCATCTCTCTAAACTAATAATCACCGACATCGAGGACTCACTCGAAAATTCATCGCCAACTCATTATCACCTATGTCCGGACTCGAATCGGACTTGAAACCCTAATTAACTTCCATGGTTTCAAATCATGACAAGCTTGACATCCTCTTCAAGAATTTTGGGTTCCTCGGCGACCAATCAAGCCCAAACATGTCCTCTATTTCAACGCCGACGACTTTTTAACCGATCATGAGAGTCAATGTTAGGGCGTGTGTTGGGATGAAGCACGCCGTTCGTACAACAAAATAGGAAAGTCGTTCACCTATACAAACCCAACGGACTCTTTGAATCCAGTGTACGCGACTTTGTTTTCTTTTTTTCGACGAGGAATGATAAAAAGGTTAGGAATTCCTCTTTTGAGGTGTTTGATTGGAACCAGTTACTTCTCTGTTTTTCTTAGGTTTCTTACAGAATTTTCCATAGTACGTCCATGCTTTTTCTACAATTTTTATTGAGATTATTGCTTTCTTTTTAAATTTATGTGAATGTATATTCAATTTGTAAAAGAAATATATTTGAATATTGTTAAGTTTTATTGAAGCGATTATATGTATTCAACCATTCCAATCATTTCTACGCCGAAATAGAATGTGGATCCCTTTTCCTCAGTGGCCGATTTCACCAGGTTTTTCAGTATTCCCTTTCCCCTTTTTTCCTAGTTTGAGTATGCTAAGATTTGTTAGTTTTAGTTCTTAATGAAATTATTTGTGTAGGAAACAAAGTCCGCATCTGGAGTTGCTAAATTAAAGGGGTTTTCCATAGAAATTTTCAGGTATTGAGGATTTTATTCAAGTTATTCTTTTCTAAATTTCTACTGTTTAAGCAATTCATATTTAATTGACCGTTTTTATAAATAGTTGGTATAATATGAGTTTTTGTTTCTAGAAAATTGAGATTGGAAATAAAAGTGAATTGTTGTATTGTTATTTTGGTGTTTAGGTTAAACAAAATAGGTTTTTCTTATCTCACATATGAACATGATTGGTCTATACCACTGAAGAATCAAGGCCAACATACATAACTTTGAGTCAAGGCAGGTCCATGAAATTTTTATTTGTTTCCTGTGACGCCTTATTTGTTGTTTTTATCTTTTAATGTTTCTGATTGGAATGGTGCTTGATACATCGTTAATAGTAACCGGCTGAATCTCTTTTGAGATATTTTCTTTGCAGTTAAATTTTCCTGCATATCTTCAAGTTTTGGCTTCTACCTTTCCCATCTTTGAAGCCATATTTTGATAACTAATGGCTATGTGAAGTTCAAGAACTTTAAAATTGATGTGTTCTACATATGAAACTCCAAATTTTTTACTTTTGGTATTTAGCTGCTGCCCATAAATCTTAACATGGGATAACTTATTTTTGAACAATTTAATATTTGTGCATACATGGATGAGTTTATTTCTTTTTCCCATCTTGTGCCTTGCCAACGTTTGAATTTCTTTTGGGTTTTCGCTTATTGAATTGAGTGCTTAAGAGTGATATTGATGATTTCGCTTTGCCAATTATACTGCATGTATCTCGTTGTTGAGCACTAGGATTGTTAGCAACCAATATATTTGTTTTCCTGTGTTTCTGCATCATTTTTATATGCAGGATAATTACAAAAACGACTTTTGAGGTTTTGCCTTATTACCAAAAATCAAATTATTTTTCAAAATTACAAATACCCCCTGAACGTATTACTGATACCACTTGAGGTTTGTATTTTCTTAACGAATGTTCTCTAATGATTGTGCGATTTGTAAAATCAAAACAAATAGTAAGAGAATATTTGCAATTTTGAAAGATAAATAAGGTTTTTTGTAATTAGAAGGAAACTTCAAAGGTACTTTTTGTAATTAATCCATTTTTATATATTTAGCTGCCCCATTGTAAAAGCTAGGGCCAACCCGGGCCCCCCCACTTTTTTTAAAAAAAATTATCTAGGTAAATGTTTTTTGGAAAAAAAAAATTATTTAAATTTTATATGGTTTTTCTTTATATTTTTTATCTGGCCCACCCCTATTTTAATCCTGGCTACGCCATTGCCCATTGGACGACACTATCGGCACCGAGATCTTAATAAAAAGAAAAAAGAAAAAATAATAACCTCTTAGAACATATTCTGGAACATATGTTTAGAATTTCTCTGTTAATTAGCTTGTACTCTCTGAACAGAACTTTTCAGGTGTTTGTGGTCCTTGATGAAGAAAAAAGTGATTTTGGGTTATATTCTTTTAATTAATGGAAACAAAGCTGGTCTTGTTCAAATCTTAATGGTACAAAGCTGATTCTGATTAATTTGAAACTAAAGGCAATAACTAATATTAGTTGATTTCTTCTGTCAATTTATGTGGCGTTTCATATGAGGGATTTTTAACCCGCCCTTGTCTCCAATTTGAAGTGCTATTATGTATAAACCCAGATCTTCTCTTGCAAATATCATAAAATAAAGACATCCCAGACAATGGCAGATTCATTTTTTATTTTATTATTATTACTATTATTTTGAATCTTAGCTTTTGATTTTACGTACATGCTGTCAATTTCGTATTGCTACTTTTAATGGAGTTGTCTATGTGTCTAGTACGTATCCTGGAAAATGGAATAGAAAGTCTGTCTAATATGATTTCCTATCAGCCGATATTCTATTAGCCTTGAAGTAGACAAATTCTCTAATTTTTTCTAATACTTGAATTTCATGGATAATGGAGTATATGGTGGTTTTCTTGGGTGGTCAAGCCTACTATTTGTTTACTACACTGTAACTGATGAATAAACTTGCATGTGATGAATTCATAAACATGAAAAGGGGTACTTTCTAAAATATTCCTAAATGGTTTCTTTGCATCTCGGATTCTACTTTGAGGAGATGATATCACTATACTTTTCCTTTAAATATAGTCACATTTAATATTTGTGTATTATGTTTTCATTTTGAAGACAATGTGGATATAATTATACTGTCTCTACAGTTGATTTTTTCAACTGCACCATGAGTTTACAATAGCCTCTTAGGGTATGTTTGTTTTACATCCCCCAATCACTTCCCCTAATCACCAACCAAACATACATTACGTTTCCCGATGCATTTCTCTACTAATACACACATTTCCCAATACATCACATCAAACCCCCTTTCCCCAATCACTTCCCAGAAACTCCCCCCAATCACTCCCAATCACTAAACAAACATACCCTTAGATTTTGTATGTGTTGGTTTGTATGGAACTTAGTCATGCAAATGACCTTCTTCAGGCTACTGGCGTGCTCGTTCATATAGAATGGGCCAATAAGAAAAATGCTGGAATCCATGTAAGATTTTGATTTAGCCACCAATTCGACTTGAAGCTCGCCATACTTACATGTAAAAATATTATGCAGTGGAGCAAGGAGGAAGAGGAGAAATTTAAGGCGCAAGCCTTAGCTCTAGACCAACATGATGCCCAATATATTGCAAAGTAAGTCATCTTTTCATAAGACGATTTTTATCGGGTATTTACTATTTAGTAAATCCATTGGTGGAAATATAGCTGGAAATAATCGGGCAAGACTGCATGGCCTGAGCCCATCCGTAATATGCCGTAACACTACTTGTACATTTGCTATTAACCAGAAGTGTATGCATTGTGTGGGAAATTGCCTGATTTGAACTGTGATGATAGGCCCGTCGTACAAGCGAAGCACTTCAAGCAGCCAGGCTCCGAGTCGCCGCTGTTCGTTACTATTCGGATTCGTGGAGCTTGGATATCGTCTTCCCGGATTGGTCCTTTTGGGGCTGGTAAGGCTTTTCTATTAAAAACAGAAGTTCTATTTTTCATTTGTCTGTTTAATTTTTCAGAAAAAGAAATAAAGGCGTGAAATTCAACACTTTTATTATTTAGGCTAAATTGTAATTTTAGTCCGATTGTTATAGGCACTTGACAATAATAGTTATACAGAAATTAAATTCGTAATGGTTTGAAAATTTTAGAGTATTATTTGTTAAGCACTTGGCCACTTCCTCAAAGAAGATTGGACAGGTACTTTATTAATTTGAATCATCTAAATCTTTAATTACTGGTGTAGGGCAGAGACAAATATAAGGCCATGGAGAAGTGTGGTGAAGGACATAAAAGAAGGGAATAACATGTCAAAATGGGAGGATAGAGTGCCCTATGCCTACTGGAGAGGAAACCCAAATGTTTGCCCTTTGAGGGCTGACCTTATGAGGTGCAATGTCACTGCTCAAAATGACTGGAACACTCGCCTTTATGTTCAAGTAACTCTATACCTAATATTAATTTGTGAAATTTCACTGCTCATAATAGAAAACCAATTTCAGCAAGTTAGCTATTCTTCTACGGGCAAATTGAAGCCGAAAATGTTATAAAAACACTTTATATAATTATTTATAGCTTGGTCATCCCATTCCCCACCATGTATAGTCTCTTGATTTATAATGCTGAATGTGTTTGGAACTGTGCATTTCTCAGCTTAATTGCACTGCACCCACTTGTGTTTGCTTAATGTTTATCTTTTTGGGTTTTCTTGTAGGTTGATTTATAAGTAGAATCCAAACTACCAAGTTGGCATTAATTACATTGCATCACAACCGATTCTCAAACAAAAATAGCAGGAGAGGTATTCATCATTCTTTGCACCACTCATTCTCGTTCCTCTTCGTCCGCTAACTGACATTGGGAGTTCTCCTCCTAGAGATTGAAGAAACAATGTAATATTGTATTGATCACCTAGTGTATTGTATTGTAAGGATCTTATATATGTATTGTAGAACATGATGATACGTTTTGTTGTTAAATGATCTGTTTAATATTGTAATTTGTTGTATTGTTGGTTTATGATGTTTTCGTTTAATTGTTGTTTTATTGTTGGTATATGGTATTTTGGTTTAATTGTTATTATGTTGTTATGTTCGACGATGTATTATTTTATATAATTGTATAGGTATTGGCTGGGCGTATTAATTATTATATTGTAAATCGGGAAAAAAAATATACGTTGGTTGTTGTGGGAACTGATTATATAAAAAACATTTTACATCGGTTGTTGCACGAACCGATGTAATCATAAAAAATTTACACTGGTCTTGTGGCAACCGGTGTAGAAAGTCAGATTTCTACAGCGGTTCAAATAAATTTTATGTTATTTGGATAACATTCTACATCCGTTAAAAATTACAACCGATGTAGAGTGGGAATTTTTACATCAGTTGTAAAATCGATGTAGCAAAATAGGACTTTCTACTATGCCAGATTCTACATCGATTGTAAAACCGATGTAGAAAATGCCCTGGAACCGTTGTAAAATCATCTTTTTGTAGTAGTGCACAAGCTGATGGACGTGATGGCCAAATGCATGCATCAAAATGAAGTTCGGAAGCTTCAATCAGCTGTCTAGGACTAAGCTGACCGTGATGGCTACGATCATGGAAGAGAAGAAAGTGAACTGGGCTGAGGTCATCTTTGGCAAATTGTGCCAGAATGTGATGAACAAAGCCATCACTGAAGATGGAGCTTTTGAAAGTTCAATTGGATATGGCCTGGTGATAGGTCATTTGAATTAGGTGAAGGGCATTCCTCTTAGGAATGGGAAACCCTTCCATGTGAACAAGAAAATGTTCAGGGCCAATCTATCAGCTGACCAATGCCAAGCTCATGCCAGGAAGGCGGATACGAGCGAGGGGGAATCAGTTGACCCTGTCCCCGAGCACACATCTGCGACAACATAGGCCTCTTCTCCCAAGCCTGTGCAGAAGAAGAAGAAGGCTCCTGCCCCTGCAGCCAAGTCAGCACCTGCCCCCGGAGCCGTAGAAGACCCTGCCCCTACCTCCGCAGCCAAGAAGGAATCCCCAACTCATTCTCCAGTCATCAAGAAGAAGCGCTCAACTGTGCCGCGGAAGCTAGCTGCAGCCAAGAAGCTAAGATGGGAGAATCAACTTTCACAGCTGAGGAGCCTGAGGATGTGGAACCTGAAGTTCCATTGGTCAAGACTAAGAGACGATGACTTGTGAAACAGTCTAAATTGGCTAAGCCAGCCGAGTCTGGCACAACTATTGAAAAGAAGGCTGTTGAGGAAGAGTAGCAAAGTTCCAAAGAGAAGAGTGGTGTAGAAACCACTGTGGAGGAAGAGACTGATGTTGATACACATCAGAGTTTGGAAAAGACAACACGTCGGAGACAAATTGAAGAAATCAAGCAATCACGGCTGACAGAGGTGAAGAGTTAGTTGTTCAATCCCCTCAGACGGATGCTAGGACAACTGTGGAGGAACGGGATCCCCTTGAGCCCATGCAAGAGGAGGACGATGACTTGGTGATGTTATCTCCTGCATACCCCGACATTCAGGAGAGGCTAATTAGGATTTGAAGAACCTGGAAGCTGAGTTATACCAGGCATCAATTCCAAAGTCCAGAATTTATTAAAGAAGAAGAGCTCCTAAGCTTTCTAGGGAACATTGCTATTAGTTCCGCACTCGATCCACACTTTTGCATGACCATTCTATATCAAAAAAAGGACAAGGAGAAAGCAAAGGAAAAAGATAAGGCAAAGGCTATTGAAGAATCTCATAAGCCTCACATATGCTTCTTCACAGATGCCCTTGAACATGCCTTACAGCCAGCTTCCAGCAGTGATAGTGACGTAGAAGAACTTAACCCTGCTGATGAGGTAGAGAGGGCTGAGCGGAGGAAATCAATCCAAGAGTCCAAGGAGCTGCAAAAGCAGACTTTGCAGAAGGGTCCAGGAGAGTCATCCTCGCCCTGATATTTTGCAGATGGTGAGGGTAATCGATGCTACTACCTCACTAGTGCACTTTGAGGGACAAGATACCAGGAACACTGGCGATGAAGCTAAGGATGGAGATGAAGAGGGCACCATAGCCAAGCCAACCCCTGAAGAAGGTGTTGAGACACGTGCCCTATCGGCTGAACATTCAACTAGAATAGCATGTGAGTCTCAACTTTCCAGTGACCCCATTGTTCGAGACTCAGCTGGTGCACCAACTGAGGGGGAAACTACAAACACCACAGCCAGGTCGGAGGAGGCTGTGGGAGACCTTACACAATCGAAGATTGGAGACTAAGATGAGAACGTCAATGTACAGCAGAGTGGGGTTGACAATGCTCAGACGGTTCAGATTGTCTCAGTTAAAATCCTGCTGCACTGCAGGCCAATGAAGCTGCTGATGCAACCAAGGCAAATGATGGAAAAACAGTCATTGCAGTTGAGACTGTTGGCTCTGAAAGTGCAATCCTAGAGGTTGAGACCGCAAAGAATGCCACCGAAGACCCTAAAGCAGCTCAGTCTGCTGAGGGATTGTTGAAGACCTTGCTGCAGTTAAGACTGCACAAGGGATTGCTGAAGGCCCATCGGTGGTTGAGGTTGCTGAGGATAACGAAGGTCCAAAGGAGGTTGAGACTTCCTTGGGGAAGAAAGGTGAAGAAGAAGTGTTTCCCCTCATGAAGAGTCAGTTGAAAACGAAGAAATAAGCGCATTGCATGACTCTCAGGAACATGTCTCTGTGGAGTTTTTGGACACATATGACTGATAGATAAATGTTTTTATCTTAAGTTTTGATGATTTCTTATAAATGAGTTTTATACCAAAACAATGTCCCTAAATGTTGTCCTAATACTTCAAAACATTTTAAATGATTTTTACTAAGAGTTTGAAGTATTTCTTGAACTTTATTTTTGACAAAATTCGGACAACTTCTCTATACTAAGGACGACCGGACGCCCTAGAGGGAAACCTATACCTCTTTGTTGGACAAAACTGAGAACAAACCGAGGGACTTCTGGAGGGTGGTCGACCGGTGTGGTTGATTGGTCGACTAAGAGGTAGACCGGTGCCTGGGGATTTGTTTTTCTCTCTGATTTTTTCTATATTGAGGGGGACCGGTTGAACCCAAGAGGGACTGATCGCACTGATGGTCGACCGATCACCCTAGCCCATCAACCGGTCCATCCCCTAGGGCATCTCGTGTTTAAATATTTCAAACGTCTTCTTCTTATTAGAGGGCAACCGGTCGCCCTAAGGTTTTATCAGCAGAAACTATCCGTTGCAGCAAACAACTTTTCATGAATTCATGACTTTGATTCTAATAGCTATATTATTGATTTATTGGACATTTCTTTTACAGATTTCACTCATCTAGGAGGAGCCTATGCTGGTGATTAAATCAAGGAGCTCTCCTATAAATACAAGAAGGCTTGAAGGATTAAATAGAACAATACAATACAAACAATAAGCAAAAATAAAAAAACTTCTTGTTCTTCACTTTCAACATACTTGTTGTATTTAGCCTAACTCTTACACTAGCAAATCTTGAGTCTTAGGCTTTCCTTCTTGATTACACTTGCACTTTTGAATTGTAATATTTCATTTAAAGTGTAATCTTGATTGTACCTGTAACATCATCCAAAACAAGAAATCCTTGTTAGTGTTCTTTTGGCAAGAGCACGTTTGGTTGATGAGAGGTGATTGATTGAAAAGCTTGGTGCTTTTCGTGTTGAAGAGTTTGGTGCTCTTTGAGGTGAAGATGAGTTTGGTGCTCTTCGAGTTGGAAGATTATGGTGATCTTCATAGGTTGTGTTGTAAGAAGAGTGTGGTACCCTTCAAGGTAAAGGTTGTAATAGTTTGGTATCTATTAATAAACGTTTTCTTTTGAAATCCATTCGGACATACCGGGTGGTAGAGAATTAGGCCCTAGGTGGGTTGAACCTCTATAAATCATTGTGTGTTGATTTATTTTCTTCACCATCTCCATATTTGAAAAAGAGGGCGTAAATCGGAAAATTGGAAAAATCTATTCACCCTCTAGATTTTCATATCCACTTGGACTAACAAGTGGTATCAAAGCCAAACTCTTTGGAAAGCTGATTTCTCATTGCGAGTAAAGAAAAAAGATCCATGGCTATGAATGGGAGCTATCTTCCAACTGGTGCTTCATTCAATATACCGTCTTTATTGGACTCCAACAATTATGCATTTTGGAAAGATAGAATGGAGTCTTCTTATAAGGTTGCGGGTTCAATATTTGAAACAGGGTTATAAATAGAGTATCTATCTCGATGAAGAAAAATGAATATGAAACACAAATTCCTAAAAGCCCTCAAGGACTTCGATGATGAAGACAAGAAAATATTCTCTCTAGATGGTAAAGCCCTTAACATTCTTCATTGTTCTCTTACCGCTATGAAATATAATCGAATTAGAGGAATTTGATCCGCTCATGATGTTTGGGAAAAATTGGAAGTTATCTATGAAGGCACAAAGAAAGTGAAACAAGCTCAAAAGACCATGTTGGTCAAAGAGTTCGAAAATTTCACTATGAATGATGGAGAAAATATCTCCAAAATGATTGAAAGGCTTGACAACATTGTGAATCCTCTAGTTGCACATGGAAAAATTATTTCGGAAGAGGAATAAGTCATAAAAGTTCTAAAATGCCCTTCCCTCCTCTTGGTCCTAAAATGTTACCGCTATCACGGAAGCTCAACATATAAAAACTCTAAATTTTGATGAGCTTATCGGCAATCTTCTCATCTATGAAGTTTATTCCAGTGAAAGGAGTAATTCAAAGGCATTGACTTCTCAACCGGATACGGGATCAACTCCAAAAGGTCTTACCTCAAAATCAAAAAATTATTATTCAAGCGATAAGGAAGATGAAGATGAAGACGAAGATGAAGAAATTATTAGAAAAATTACAAAATTTGTAAATAAAAGCAAGGAAAGAAAAGCAAGAAACAAGTCTTGCTTTAAGTGTGGAAAACCCGGACACCGTGTTGCCAATTGTCCAAAAGGGGAGGAAGAACAAAGAAAGAATGAAAAATTCCACAGAAAATTAAAAGCCTTGAATGCCAAAGCCGACGCAAAAACATGGAATGAGCTTCATGCAACATCTGACGATGAAGAAATCGAACAATGTCTAATGGGCATCGATGAAGATAATCAAGTACGCTCTAATTCTTCTATTTCTTTTATTAATGAATTGCAAGGTAATTATGATGAATTTCAAAATGAATTCCAAAGCATGCTTGTTGAATACAAAGTTTTGAAAAAAGAAATTCAATACTATGAAAAATGAAAAGGATAGTTTACTTGTTTCATATGAATCACTTTCTCGTGCTCACACTACTACACTTGATAAGGTTAGAAACCTTGAAAAATATAATGAGACTCTCACTAAGGATATTGATTTTGTGAAAAAAAGATATGATGAATTTTAATTTGAGTACGAATAAAATGATCAAAATTCTTAATGTTTAACGTTGTGATCATTTGAAACTAGGACTTGGTTATAAGCCAAATGTTATCAATGATATGAAAAGGAATCAAGTTCCTACTTTTACTTATGTCAATCATTATGCTTCCAAAAATATTACTTGTTTCTATTACGGTAAAAGTGGTCATACAACAAATACTCGTCGGGCTAGAAATAGCTCAAATTATTATTAGAGACCTAAAAGTTTCAAAGCTAATCCTAATGGACCAAACACTTGAGGGTACCACAAGATAATTTCATGTTAGGTACTCGGCGCAATAAAAGTCAAAGAAAATTCAAATCGTCAAATAGACAACAAATGTTTGCGCCATATGATCAAAGAAGAAGATATTATCACAAAATCATTTCTCAAGAAGAAGGTACAATCAACAATGGGAAAGACATAACCCTTGGCAATGGCGATATTGGCAACTCTTATCCTCTTCTTGAATTTTTGAGCCATTAATAATTATTATGCATATTCGTGTTTTTATTGTCAAATTCATTTCAACATGTTTTTTAAAGATATGTGGTCTTACGTTTATACTCTCGTTTTTCTAAAATCCAAAAGAGACCTTATATAGCTTTTAAATAAGTGCTTTTAACTTACTTGATTTATCAAATCTATTTTGATTTTGTAAAACATTGTAAATGCAACTTGACTTTTTGATAGATATTGAATTTCATTCATATTAAAATAGTCAATATTATCCGGTACTACTAAACTCTTGTGCAAGATATTTTGTTTAGATTTTGCAGGAAATATACTGGTATTAAGAACAAAGGATCGTAGAGAAATTAATGGTTATCTACATAATGTTGGTCAACTTTGAAAAAGGCATATTGGATGACAATCAAAATCGAGGTATGTTCATCAACTTATCTTACTTCTCATAGACTCGATATTCTTCATACTGTATGCTTAAATGCTCGATTTCAAAGCAATCCCAAAGAATCTCATTTAAGTACCGCTAAAAGAATTTTTCATATTTGAAAGGCAGTATTTCTTATGGCTTGTGTATCTTTATCAGCAGCCTAAGCCTAATATATTTTCGAGGCCTTTTGTTGTACTCAACTTCTTTGGATGAAACAAACCTTAGCGGACTATAAATTTTCTTTTGAAAATGTTCCTGTTTTTGTGATTGGCTTCAACACCGCTTCCAACCTGTGCCTCAGCTACATCAGTCTCAACTACTGGAACTTCATTGGCCTTCATAGAACTTTAACCTTCTCCATCTCCTCCAAACTGCAAAGGTTCTTCCTCCCCTGCAACCCTTTCAAGAATATCAAATAGGATCTGGGTTGCATTGTGCTCAGTTTCCCCCTCAGTTGTCTCACCAGCTGACTTATTTTGAATGGAGTTGGGCCCAACTATGTCACTGGGGACTTTGATGTTTCTCTTGAATGCTCAGCAAATTCTGTTTCTACTATCTTAACAACAGTTTTAGGGTGTGGCTTAGTTAGGTTGCTCTCAGAAATAACTTCATCCAGATTTACCACTTCAACACTAGATTCATCGCCGACTCCCTGATTTTCCACTTCCTCGTGAGAGTGAGCTGGTGATGATTGAGAAGTTGTGTGTCTCGCCACACGTTCAATGATAAGGGTGGGGAATGATGGTTCCCCAACCCAGATATCCTTGCGCGTTCAGTCGTCTCATGGGATTCCCTGAGTGCTTGTCTCAGTTTTTGCAGCGTCCACTGCATCAGCTCCTTCAACATCTTCCTCATTGTTGTTGTAATTAGGAATGAATCCAACTTATTCCCTAAAGAGGCACTTGTGGGTCTTAGCTTTTATTTTCCCTTTGGCCATTTCCTTCTACTTCTCTTCATGTTTCTTCTCAAAAAGTACAGTGGCGTAGACCTCATCAAGAGCTTGGGTAACAGTAGCATTTTTAAAAAATGCAAGAAGTTATTCTTCTTCTTCAATCAATTCGGGCCTCTGACATTGAATGTGAATCTTGATCAACTTCCATTTCCTCCAAATATACACCCTAGCTTCGATGTCCGGATAGATTAGGGATCGAGATCCTTCAAGAACATCAACTTCTTCTCTCACAACAACTTCTTCAGCTTGTGGCCTTACCTCCACAATAGGTTCTAGAGTGGTCTCAATAGTTGCCTTTTCAATTACCATTGTAGTTATGTCCTCGGCCCAGACTTCAACAGTCTCAGCTGATGTTGTTTCCAAAGTAGATGATTCTACTGCAGCTCTTTGAACAACAGGAGCAGATGCAACAGGTTTACTTTCTTGATTCCTCTTGGAGCACCTCTCCAAGGGAATTTCAATCGATTTAGTTTCCTTAGAATCCTCAGCTTCAACCCTGACATCTGATTCTTTTGGCTCGTCCCTTAGCCATATCTTAGGCTAAGTTTTCAGCTTCATTACAGCTGTCTTTCGGGGTGCAACTGTTCTTCTATTCTTGGGGACATCTGGAGGAGGAGCTGGAGCAGCTGTCTTTTCAAGAGGGGTACTTTAATAAGTTTCCCCCTCAGAAGCACCTTCTTTTTTCTCGTGGGCCTTCTTCTTGGCAGTTAGCAGATTGCCCTTGAAGAGTTTCTTGTTCACATAGAATGCCTTACCATTTCTCTACGGCAATCCCTTCTTCTCCACCAAGAACCCAATAGTTATTCCATAGCCAAATGTGTTCTTAATTTTTCCTTCAGCTAAATCCACATTCGGTGCATTTTGACATATCTTATCATAAATTTACTCGCTCAAGTTAACTTCCAGCTCCTCCTTTATGGTTGCCATTACATCAGCTTTCCAAGCGACAACTGATTGTAAGAGCCGAATTTGATATCCACATATTTTGTTACCACATCCATCAGCTTGTGGTATTCTTCTTTGATAACAACCTTCATGGATGATGGATTGTACTTGGTGGCAGCTTCCACGATAGAAATCTCCTTCCAGATCTTCATAAAGTCTAACTCATAGTCTTTCAACTCTGTGAGTTCACTACTGGGAAGATAGAGCAGCTCAGTCAAGTTTGATGTAGCTACCTTGACTTCCTTTCCATTCACATAGGAATGGATTCCATCATCGTGAATGGAGGTGTTGACATAGAACATAGCCACGTCTTCCAAAAATGTCTGTGGCCTCAGCAATGTAAGAAATCTCAACAAACCAGATTTCTCCAAGTGCTTGATGATCTTCTTTGCCATTTTCTTATTTGTAGACTGCTTAACCAATTCTTCGGCGTTGATAAGTGCATTGGAGTATACTTTTTCAGATAATTTCGCGAAATCTAGAGCAGAGCATGGTGTCTTCTTTGGTGCCATAGTGATTTTTCAAACTTTTGAAACTTCGAAACTTAGGTTTTCTTTTGTAGAGAGTTTTGGAATTCTGAAAGTGTTTGAGAGTAGTGTGAAGAGACTTTTTCCATCTAGAATTCTGAAAAGTGTTCTGTCAATTTTTCCTTTGGTGAATCCATTTCTATTAGAAACCGAGATAATTTATCATACCATACTCTTGGTTCTTGTTTCAGTCCATAAAGTGTTTTCTTGAGCTTGTACACATTATCTACAATAGTTTTTTGCTCAAAACTTGGAGGTTGTTCCACATAGACTTTTTCTTCCAAAAGTCCATTTAGAAATGCACTCTTCACATCCATCGGATAAACTATGAAGTTCTTATATGCAGCATCAACAAGAACATCCTTATTATTTTAAATCTGGCAATAGGTGCAAATGTTTAATCAAAATCTATACATTCCTCTTGGCAATACTTTCTGGCTACCAATCTTGCCTTGTTTCTTACAATAGATCATTCCTCATTCATCTTGTTTTTGAATACCCACTTCGTGCCAATGACATTTGTGTGAGTAGACCTTTGAACCAATTCCCCAACCTTGTTCCTTTCATACTTATTTGTCTCTCTTGCATAGCTAAGATCTAGAAGTGTGTTATCCAATGCCTCTGACACATCTTTTGGTTCCATCTGAGATATAAAACAAGTGAACATTGCTACATGCTGAGTCATGTGGATGGTGTTGGGAAAATTTATGTATAGATTTTGATGATACCATGTAAAACTTAGATTAGGAAGTTATCCCCCCATTTTCTGTAATTCAACTTGTAATAGATAGGGCTGTATGAGCTAAGTTGAAGTCAGCTAAGTTGAAGATTACAAGACTCGACTGAAGAATGAAGTGAAGACCCAGTTGTGTGTCAACTGTGTAAAGTGAAGAGTAGACTCAGTCAAGTGACAGAAAAGTTGTCTCAGTCAGCCGACTGATAGCTAAGTCATTCTAAAATGATTGGAATTGAATGTCAAAGGGGTATGAAGCAAACAAGACTTGAAGAAAGCTGAAAGAGATCCATTGTCAAGACAAGTCAAGGTTTTGCTGGAAATAGTCATGTGTCAGGCTGCCACCAATAAAGCTGATTTGCTGAAAGGGTGCAAAAAGCAAGGAACCAATGACATGTACCTGAAAACCTGCAGAGATTAAGGAAAGGCTGCAGAGCAATTAATTCATAGTACAATCTACATCAATGATGCAAGACAAGACAAGCCAACAACCTACGAGTGTGATTTGAAAATTATGTCTATCTCTTCAATGATACTATTTTCAAATGTACACTATAAAAGTCTGAGGAAGCAAGTGAGAGTGGACTAGAGGAATTACCCCAGGAGTTGATAACTGCTTTGTAACTAAGCTTAAGTTACTTAGTGGATTCCTCCAGGAGTTGGAGAAGAGTGGACTAGAGGAATTACCCCATCCTCGAACTACTATAAACTATTTGCTTAAATCATTGATAATAGCCATTGCTAAAATAAGTGTTGAAAAACGTGCTTAAAAATCATAAGGGTGAAATGTCTTTCACTTACAAAACCAAATCAATCAGATTTCTAAGTTTTAGCCGAAAATAGCTAAGTTATACTATCAACAACTCGATCAAGTCCGTTGAGTGGGTAACATTGTTGTGTAAGCCAACCTAGTTATCCCTCAAGGACTTATCTCGATTTGAGTTGACTCAATATATTCTAAAAGGACTAAAAACAAAAAGTTGGTAATGTTTATTAAATCCCCCTCTAAACCATACACATCACCCCTTGGGACCTACAAGTGGTATCCGGCGGTTGGTTCATTGAGCCTTCCGCACTTTTGATTATTGAACTAGATCTCATTCTTTTTCAAAGAATCAACAATTGAGTCTTTATAGATTTTATTTCAAAAGCAAAGTTATTATCATGGAAGCAAATCTAACTCGCATCCCAATGTTCACTATGGAAAATTTTGATGATTGGAAAATTTGCATGAAGGCTCATCTATCAGCTCTACATGATGAGATGTGGCTAGTGATTGAGGATGGGCCACTACAAATCTTAACGGTCAACAATATTGTAAGAAGGGCATCTCACGTTGAAGGAGAAGATGTCGCACCTGCAGAGCCCCAGACCTGCTATGGTGGAAAAATCACGTTGTGAATGGACGAATGATGATCGAAAGAGATACAACCTTGACAATGTTGCCAAAGATATAGTTTATAAAACTATTGATAAAGCTATGTTTAATAGAGTTAAATCTTGTAAAATAGCTAAAGTGATTTGGGAGAAACTCACTTTGATTTGTGAAGGGTCTGATCAAATCAAAGAAAATAAATTGATAGTTGAAGTCCAAAAGTTTGAAAATTTTAGAATAATTGCAGGTGAAAGTCTGGATCAGCTGGATGCAGATTCACATAGATCACCAATGAGCTTTCAGCTCTAAGATAAGAATATACCCAGAAGGAGATGTGTATGAAAATCCTGAGGTCTCTCCCAGCTAAGTGGGAAATGAAGGTCATGGCCCTGAAACATTCCATGGATCTCACCAGGACATCAAACCATGAATTATTTTCTGATCTCAAGGCCTATGAGTTTGAGCTGAGAAGGAAAGAACAAGAAGAGACAAATGTAACCAAGACAGCTGTACTCATGGCTGGTGAAGCAAAGAGAGCTGAATCCAATGAGACTATAGACCAAGAAGAGATTGCCCTGATGGTGAAAAGATTCAATAAGTTCTTCAATAAGAACTACAAAAAAAACAAGGGTGAATCATCAAGAAGACACTCAGCACCCTCCAAAGTAAGGGAGGACAAACCACCCAAGAGAGCTGAATATCGAAGAACTGAGTATCAGAGAGCTGATAACCAGAGAACTGAAAGAGCTGACTTGCAGAGAGCTGAGAACCTGTGTTGGAATTGCAGGCAACCAGGACACTTTGTTGTTGACCGTCCTTACCCACCAGTCAACAAATACAAAAACGAAGAGGAAATAAAAGTTTTTAGTGAAAGAAGACAAGAAAAGAAGAAAGCCATGTTGGTTGCTGAGACTGCTGAAACAACCAAGTGCAAGGAACCAGTAGACTCAGATAGTAGTGAAGTTGACTACTCCAGTGATACAGAAGAAGAGGCTTTGATATGCGTCATGGCCAAAGAACAAGACTCCAAAGATTAAGAAGATGAGGTACACTCTAACTCATCCCATTCTGATTCAAGTGATAGTAACAAACACAAATATTTCACCACCCACGGATCTTAATGATTCTATTGGCAAAATTATGAAAGATTTTGAGCACATATAAACCTCACACACACATCTAAATGAGGAAAACAGCCAAATTAAATGCCAAAACTCACAGCTGACTAAAGAGCTAAGTACTCTGAGTCACATTGCTAATGAGAATACAAAACTGAAGGCTGAAATTGCCAAGATCCAAGAAGACTTAGCTGCTACAGAAAATAGGAAAAAGGATCTTAAAAATGTGATTTCATCATTCACTAAAGCATCCAAATCTTTGGATAAGCATATAATGATTCAAAAAGAAAGTGGTGACAAGATTGGCATTGGATATATTTCCTTTGTGCATGCCCAAGTCCCAAGAGTAGTTATGGAAAAAGGATCCTCAAGCAAAGAGGGAATCCAAAAATCTAAAGCACCATATATTGCACCAATGCCCACTCAAAAATAAAATTACAACCATGTTGGCCTTGTATACAAGGGAAAAGGCAAGAAGCCAGCTGAGTATGCTGACAGGACAGCTGAAAGTAAATTCAAAGTAGTCCATCATCAGACTCTAAACAGGAAATACTCTGTAAAATCCAAATAGAGCTACCAAAAACCCCGGAGATTTCAGCAAAGAAAATCATATGATGGGAATAGTAGAAACTACCTAAGTCAAGCTGATTGGAATAATCAAATGAGATATCATCACAGGCCATTCCCAAGGCAAAAGAGCTATAATCAGCACACATATGCACCCAAACACAAAACTCAATATGCACAGAAGTCCCACTATTACCCAAAGAAAGCAAATGCTCAAACACACACACAGGCATACCAACAAAAGAGACAGATGTATGATCCTAAAGTTCCCAAATAATTTGCTATTGTGGCAAACTCTTAGAGTCGATCATCCGGCTATAGATTGGTTGGAACACCTTTTAGCACTAAGCCCTCGGACCTAGGCAAGTATGGGTATCTAAAAACTAATTTCCACGATTGCATGTTCAAGGAACAGTTGAGTGCCAAGGAACCAGTACATGAATAATTGTTGTTCCGGACATATGACAAAAAAACAATGTGTCATCGGTGAAGATTCCCATGAATACATCGGATGGATATGGATACATATGGCAAAGCTATAGATCAAACTAGATATAGAGCCCTTATTGGATCATTGCTCTACTCGAAATGACAAGTAGGCGGACATCACCTTTGTTGTAGGTGTATGTGCTAGATTTCAATCTGGACCAAAAGAGAGTCATATGACGCAACCAAGAAAATCTTAAGAAATTTAAAGGGATGCCAAGAAGTTGGCTTATGGAATCCAAATGATGGATGATATTTCAAGCTTGTTGGCTACTCGGACTCGGTATGTTGGATGTAGAGTTGACAGAAAAGAACATCGGTACCTTTCAAATGCTTGAAATAGATTATTTTCTTGGTTCAACAAGAAACAAAATTCAATAGCTACATCCACACAAAGCAGTACATAGTTGCACGCACCTGTTGTGCCCAAGTATTATGGATAAGGCAACAAAAATGAGAGACTATGATATAAAAGAAAAAAATTCCAATTATGTGTGATAACACAAGTTCTATTGCAATAACCTAACGCAACGATTGCATTCAAGAACCAAACACATTGATGTCAAATATCATTTCATAAGAGATCATGTTGAAAAGAAAGACATCACTTTGGAATACATATCAACTGATAAGTTGATAGCTGATATATTCACTAAGCCATTATGTGAATCAAGGTTTGAAGAGGTTAAAAATGAGCGAGGATTGATTAAGATGAGTTAGGAGGCTCGGAAGACTCAATCAAATGAGTCAAAGAAGAGAGAATTGAAAATCGCAAAGTTTCATTTTTGAGCCAAGTGAAACATTCAAGACGACTAGTCAGCTGTATCGATTTAGATGGACATCCGAGTGATCATTATGTGAAGAGAAAAGCAGAGTTAAGTCACTTTTGGAAGATAGCTGAGTTATTTAAGAGCTAAGTGACGAAACACAGTCATTTTCTGCGAGCGGGAATGCTTTGGGCATGACATCAGCAGTAATTATGGTGTTAATAAAAAGCATGTACCCGTTTAACCTATGATTGGATATAAATGTTGTTGCATTTAATGCGGGAAAATTTATGTGATTTCAAGCTTTTAATCTTAATCGTTGATCGTGATCAAACTTTTGGAATTCTAAAAATCGTCCCCGCATATCCCATATATACTCTATTTATATTTTCTCTCTCCTCACTTTACACTCATCTCTCTCAAAAGAAAGGCAAGACTTCCTCTGCAAACCAAGCAAAAATCCTAGTTCGTACTTCGTTCGAGTTCAAGTTTCCAAGTTCCTATCACTGAAATGGCTCCAACATATGATTTCGTGAAGATGGCTGAGAAGATCCACTCTGGTTCGATGGTGGACTTCGACGGTTTGGTGAAGCAAGGTGTTGACAATGCCCTTGCCAAGAAGATTGCTGAGAAGTTGGGGAAATCCGTCCTGAAGGGATTTCTCACGATGGAATATTCGCACACCTATATTGAAGAGGTGGCCATGTTTTACGTGAACGCTGAGGTTCACGATCGAGAAACCCATTCTTCCATCCACAACACCGATATTAAGATAACTGATGTGGATTTGGCTGCTCACTGCCAGCTTCCTTTGTCTGGATTGGAGGAGGTTACTAAAAAGGACATAAACCTAGCTGCAGCATGGAAAGAAAAGCCACGCCAAAGTCTGCTGCTAAGGATGTTTACACAGCCAAGAAGTCACTCATCAAGGACGATTATCACAAGCTAATGGACGTGATTTCCAAATGCGTTGACATGAAGTTTGGCAGCATCAATCAGCTATCTAGGACTAAGATGATTGTCATGGCTGCTATTCTGGAGGAGAACAAGGTGAATTGGGCTGAGTTCATCTTCACCGAATCTGCCAGAACATAATTAACAAGACCATTAAAGATACTGGTCTTTTTGGAAGCTCGTTGGGATATGGCCTGGTGATTGGCCATTTGATGGAGGTAAAGGGCATTCTTCTCAGGAATGGGAGACCCTTCAACATTAATAAGAAGATGTTCAAGGCGAACCTCTCAGCTGCTTAGAGGAAAGCCCATGCAAGACGAGCTGAGACCAGCGAAGGTGAGTCAGCTAATCCTATCCCTGAGGACACTGTTGCAACTGCAAAGGCTCCTTCTCCAAAGCCTGTGCAGAATAAAAAGAAAGCTATTGTAGCAAAGCCTGTCCATACCCCTGCAACCATGGAAGATCTTTCACCTGCCCCAACAGCCGAGACTGAGAAGGATTCTCTTTCCCCTTTTCCAGTAGTAAAGAAGAAACGCTCAACTGTGCCTCCAAAGCCAGCTGCAGCAAAAAAGATAAAGATGGCGGAGCCAGCTGCCATTGTAGAAGAAGAAGAAGAAAAAGAAGAAGAAGAGATTCCTCTTGTCCGAACAAAAAGAAGGTAATTGGTGAGAAGATCTACCTTGGAAGTGCCAGCTGAGTTTGGTTTTGAAGTTGTGAAAAAGACTGCTGAAGTAGAGGAGCAGCAGTCTCAGCTAGCAAAAGGTGGTGAGGAAACCACTGCAGATGTTGAGGAGTTTGCTGGTAGAAATCAGCAGAATGTGGAAAAGACAGATGTTCGTGAGACCACTGAAGAAAAAGAAGTGGGCACAACTGACCAGTCTGAGGAGTTAGATGTTCGCTCCCCTCAAACATATGTCATATCAAATGAGGAGGAACAGGCTCCCCTTGTGGCAAATGTTGAAGACGATAAGGATGATGATGTGGTCATGTTATCTCCACCATACCCAGATGTACAGGAGAGGCTGACGCTATGGAGGAATTGGAAGTTGAGTTATGCCAGAGCTCAATTCCAACACCCATAGTTCGTAGAAGAGAAAGAAGAACTCTTGAATTTCCTAGGGAATATTCCAGTCCATTCTGCCCTAGACCCCGATTTCTGCATGACCATCCTCTTTGAAAAGAAGGATAAGGAGAAGCGCAGGGCAAAGGCCAAGGCAATTGAGGAATCCAAGCAACCTCAACCCTGCCCCTTTGAAGGAGTTCCTAAAAGTGCCTTCGTGCCTGCTAGCAGCAGCGATGATCAGATGGACCCTGCTGATGCAGTGGAGAAAGTTGAGCTGCAGCACGCACTGAAAGAATCCATAGAGCTGCACGAGCAAAGATTGTAAAAGGGCCAAGGAGAGTTTTCTTCTATTATGATCACTACTAGCCCAGATATCTTGGAGATGGTGAGGACAATTGATGCCACCACCTCCCTAATGCACTCGAGGAGGATGAAAATACTAGGAAAAATGGCGATGAAGCTAAGGATGATGTAGAAGATTGCACCTTAGCCAAGCCGATCCGTGAAGAAGGTGTTGAGACACCCGCCTTCACGGTGATCACTCAAAAGAAAACGCAGTGGAAGTCTTAAGTTCCGAGTGACCCCACCGCTCGAGACGCACTGGTGGTGCGCCCGAGGGGGAAACTCAAACCACCACAAATGTCCGAGGAGTCTATGGGAGTCTTTATCAAAGAGAAGTTAGGAGACGAATGTGAGATCATAGATGTACAACATAGTGGGGTTGATGAGGCTCAGATGGTTCCGACTGTCTCAGCTGAAATCCGAGCTACCATGCATGCCGATGAAGTTGTTGTTGCAGCCAAGGCAAAGGTTGGAAGTGAGTCCACGGGAGTTGAGACTCTTGTCCCTGAAAGTACAATCCAAGGAGTTGAGACTCCGACGAATGCCACTGAAGACCCTAAAGCAGCCAAGTCTGCTGAAGGGGTATATGTTAAAGACCGTGCAGCAGTTGAGACTACAAAAGGGAAGGCCCAAGGCCCGTCAGCGGTTGAGATTGCTGAGGGTAAAGAAGGCGCAGAGGAGGTTGAGATTTCCCTAGGTAAGAAAGGCGAAGGCAGGTGTCAGCCCCTCAGGAAGAATTCATGGAAGAAGAAGAGATCAGTGCTCTTCATGATTCTCACGAGAATGTTAATGTTGAATTCTTGGGAACCGACGATGAAGCTGAGTCTGGTCCTATTGAACGATCATCCGAGGACAAATCTGTTGAGGCGGCACTGGCAAAAAGGAGGCAAGCTAGTGACAAAGCTGCTCCTATAAACTTTACATTGGTCGATAGCCCACCACCCATGGTGCCATCACCCTCCCATGATGCTGGTAAGTCAGTCGAGGAATAGTCTACTCAAAAGGAAGATACTGCTGATGCCAATGAAGTTGTTAAGACAATTGAGGGTTAGTCAGCTCCACAGGCTAACACAGCTGCATAAGATGCAGATGACGCTGAGACAGCTGAGGCACAAAAAGCTGAAGAACTATTTAAGGAAAAGGGTAAGACTCCAGCGAGAGGATGTGGAGATACCTATTTTCTAGAAGATTTATTTGTTGATTACTTCCCTTTTGAGGCTCATGTACCCTTGGAAGCAGAGTCAACTGCTTTGAAAGTGCAAAGTACCATGTCCAAGTCCCAACTGAAGAACTTGAAAGCAAAGTATGAAGGCCCCCCAGTAGGACTTCTCAAGGATTCCCCAGCTGTGAAACCCCCTCGAGAGCTTACATTGCCTGATGCAAGATCTGAGCCAAGATCCTTAGAGGAATTTAAAACTCTAACTGCAGAAGGATATTTCAAGAATATGACTTTACCTCAAGCGTGGGATCTGTATTGGGAGAAAGGACTTGATTTGTGCAAATCAGCTGAAAGGAAGCAGAGTTCTGCAGACTACCAAGGCGCCCATACAGTACACTCCAAGAGGAGGAGCTGAGTCACATAGAGGAAGGGGAAGGTTTGGCAGTGGTGGAAGAGGCAGATGTACTCCATCATAACTGAAACCTAAAGACGTTCAATATGTTGATCCGCAGAAGAAGGGGATAAACTACTGGGTGGGCCAGATACTTTGGCAAATATATAAGTAGAGAGGAAGAATGAAAAAACTAGTAGGAGAGCTGAAGAAGAAAATGCTAGGCTGGATCGAGAATGGAGAGAAAGACAGCAAAGGGAGGACCCTGCTGCTAAAAGAGCCTACAAAAAGAAGAAGATGGAGGAAGAAGATAGA
Source organism: Rehmannia glutinosa (assembly GCA_016081115.2). Classification (NCBI taxonomy): domain Eukaryota; kingdom Viridiplantae; phylum Streptophyta; class Magnoliopsida; order Lamiales; family Orobanchaceae; genus Rehmannia; species Rehmannia glutinosa. Next base: position 63,361,694 of record CM071927.1, read on the forward strand.
AAAAGAAGAAAAGCTGAAGAAGATAGAAGAAGAGCTAAGGATGATGAGAGAAGAAGGAAGCAGGCGAGGCGTTGAAGACGGTTGAACCCCTTCAAGATGTATTTTTACTTAATTGTAAATACACACGATTGTAAGTATTCCTAAAATGCTCTGATACATTTGTATAGATACATGTGTATAGCGCTGACACATTGTATAGGTTTATAACTTTGCATCATGCGTTTGTAAACTACAAGAATGTTATGTTCAAATAAAATTGACATATTCTATACATTCATTTCTTGTTACTGCACTATTTACTTTGCTGTATTTATTTAAGTTTTGGCATCATCAAAAATGGGGAAATTGTTGGGAAAATTTATGTATAGATTTTGATGATACCATGTAACACTTAGATTAGGAAGTTGGCATCCCATTTTCATTGTAATTCAACTTGTAATAGATAGGGTTCTATGAGCTGAGTTGAAGTCATCTAAGTTGAAGATTACAAGAATCGACTGAAGAATGAAGTGAAGACCCAGTTTTGTGTCAGTTTTGTAAAGTGAAGAGAAACTTCGATTAAGTCACGAAAAGTTGTCTCGGTCGGTGACCATTAGCTAAGTCATTCCAAAATGATTGGAATCGAATGTCAAAGGGGTATGCAGCAGACAAGACTTGAAGAAAGCTGAAAGAGATCCGTGGTCAAGACAAGTCAAGGTTTTGCTGGAAATAGGCATGTGTCAGGCTGCCAGGAATAAAGTTGTTTTGCTAAAAGAATGCAAAATGGAAGGAACCAATGACATGTACTTGAAAACCTGCAGAGATTAGGGAAAGGCTGTAGAGTAATTAATTCATGGTATGATCTACATCATTGCTGCAAGACAAGATAAGCCAACAACCTACGAATGTAATTTGAAAATTATGTCTATCTCTTCAACGGACATATTTTCAAATGTACACTATAAAAGGCTGAGGAAGCAAGTGAGAGAAGTTTATTGAATTCAACAAGCATAAAAGTAATAAAGCAATAACCTGCAAATATCTCTCAAGATTTTTCAAAGAAATCCTCAAGCCTAACTTCGAAGGAATTCAATCCAACACACTCGGTGAAGGAAAGATTACTTCATTAGTTGAAGAGGAAAATTGTTTTCAAAGAACAAAAGGGGTCTGCTATCCAAGATTGAAAGAAAAGTAGTGAGGTTCCAGATTGAACCGGTGCTTTGAACTTTTTGGAGGGCTAAGTGATCAAGTCCAAGGTTTTGAAGGAGGCTGAAGTAATAGGACAACTGTCTTGTCAAAAAGTTGAGTCCCGGAGCGGCAGTGTGTGATCAAAGTCGTCTCGGATCGATAAATCGTTTTGTAACCAAGCTTAAGTAACTTAGTGGATTCCTCCGGGAGATGGAGAAGAGTGGACTAGAAGAATTACCCCATCCTCGAACAACTATAAACTCGCTTGTGTCTATTTACTTTTCAACACACTCCATTACTTGCTTTATTTTATAAGCTGTTGTTAAGTTAAACTTGCTTAAATCTGATAATAACCATTGCTAAAACAAGTGTTGAAAAACATGCTTAAAAATCATAGGGGAGAAAAGTATTCCGCTGACAAAACCAAATCAACTTTATTTATAAGTGTTTGCTGAAAATAGCTAAGTTATACTATCAACAACTCAGTTGAGTCTGTTGTGTGGGTACCTTAGCTGTGTAAGCCAACCTAGTTGTCCCTCAAGGACTTAGTTGATTTGAGTTTACTCAATATATTTTAAAAGGACTAAAAACAAAAAGTTGGTAAGGTTTATTCAACCCCCCCTTCTAAACCTTACACATCACCCCTTGGGACCTACGGATGGTCTCTCAGTCATCTCACATCTGGTTGGAGTAAGTCAGCTGGATTGATTCTTCTTGCAGCTAAGTTGTCTTGAACAACTTCTTCTTGATCATCTTCACTGAGCCGCAATCTTTCCGACTTCCTTTGAGATTTAGCTAACTCATCCTCATCGGGATCAATTCTTCCGGGAGTTGTCTTAGAATAAGGACTCTTCTTAATAGTTGGTTGATTCATCTTTTTGGTTAACTCATCAATATCTTCGCATTGACATTGGGTTCATCAAAAACCACATGAATAGTCACTGCGTGACCATTGTCCTTTCATTCAAAGACTCTAAAGGTTTTGCTCTCAATGAATATCCAAGAAACATACCTTCATCAACCTGTATCAAATGCCTTCATATTGTGTTTGCCATTATTATAAATAAAGCATTTACTCCCAAAAATGTCAAATATCCCACATTTGGCTTTCTTCCCCGTCCAAATTTCATAGGGGTTTTGAACAATTACCTATTGATCATACATCTATTCTGAGTATAACAGGCTGTGTTGATTGCTTCAGCCCAAAATCTCTTTGGCAATGTATCTTCAGCTAACATGGTCCTTGCAGCTTTTTTAAGGGTTCTATTTCTCCTTTTCAGCCACTCCATTCGGCTGATGAGTTCTTGCACCTGATAACTCATGAGCAATTCCTTTTTCCACATAATACTTGCCAATCTTTGGCTTTTGGTCCATCTTTAGCGTCATTTACACTGCAGAAAATGTGTTGATATAATCACTTGGCCCACTATAACCCATACAACAATATTTCTTTTGACCAATATTGGCAACCCACTATGATATCCATTGTAATATGTTCAGCTTTGACTTGATGTTCAACTTTGACTTTCTTACACATCAAACATCTCACTGTGAATGATCCGATGTCCCTTTTCATGGTCCTCCACCAGTACACCTCTGTCAAGTCTCGGTATATTTTCGTACCACCAGGGTGAGCCGTATATGGCGTATTATAAGTTTCCTCAAGAATTTCTCTTCTAAGTTCTTCATTCTTCGGGACACATAGTTTCCCTTTGTATGTCAACACGCCATCAATTGTCATCTTAAAACCCTTAATGTTTTCTTCTCGAACTTGCTTCTTCATCGTATTCAAAAATATATCTTGTGGTTGAGTTTCTTTGATTATATCTCACAACGTGGTCGTACCATCGTGTTGCTAACATTGCTTTATGTATTTCATGGTGGAGTCATGATCCAATCTCCATCTTTTTGAGCTCCTCGCCAATTATCGTTGCTCCATTAGTAAGCGGGATAACTCACTCTTAGTTTTCGACTTAGAGCATCCGCTACCATTTTTGCTTTATCCGGATGGTAACGGATGGTTCAATTATAATATTTCACTAACTCCAACCATATTCTTTGCCTCATATTTAGTTCTTTTTATGTAAAGAGATACTTTAGAGTTTTATGGCCCGTGTATATCTCACACATGTTCCCATACTAGTAGTGTCGCCGGATCTTTAGTGTGTGTACTCTCGCGGCTAATTCCAAGTCATGCATAGGTTAAATCAACTCATGTGGCTTTAGTTGCCTAGATAAATAAGCAACTACCTTGCCATGTTGCATCAAAACACGCCAAATGCCTAGTTTTGATGCATCACCGTAATAACAAATCCCTATGTAATTTTGAGTATTGTCAATACTTGGTGTGCGAGGTTAGTTTTTGTTTCAACCTTGAAAACGTTTCTCGTATTTCTCATTTCATAGGAATTTTCCCCTTTTCCTCGTCAACTGAGTCATGGGCCCAACTATTTTACTGGATCAACTTAGAATCTTTGGTAAAAACCCGGCAAACCTAGAACTCTAAACTTCACTCACACTCGTAGGTGCTTTCCACTCACCGACAGCTTCAACCTTATCTGGATCAACCTCAATTCCTTGTGCGATTACAACATGTTCGAGGAAAACTATTTGATCTATCCAGAATTTGCACTTACTAAACTTCACGTACAATTTCTCCTTGCGAAGTACTTCGAATGCTATTCTCATATGCTCTTCATGTTCATTCTCATTTTTTGAATATATTAGTATATTGTCAATAAAGACAATGATGAATTTATCCAAGCGGGTGGAATACCCTATTCATCAAGTCCATGAACACTGCTGGTGTATTGCTAAACCCAAAAGGTATCACTACAAATTCGTAGTGGCCATAACGAGTTCTAAATGTTGTTTTGGGGATATTAATCTCCTTAATTTTGAACTAGTGATATCCATATCTAATAACAATCTTTTGAAAATGTGCATGCGCACCTATGCTGATCGAATAACTCTTCGATCCGAGGTAATGTGTACTTATTCTTTATCGTGAGTTGATTCAGCTCTCTGTATTCGATACAATTCTTAAAGTCCCATCATTTTTCTTGATGAATAACAATTGAGCTCCCTAAGGCGATACACTTGATCAGATGAACTTGAAATCCAATAACTCTTGTATTTGCAATTTTTGTTCTTGCAACTCATTCGGCGCCATTTTTTATGGTGCCTTGGAAATTGGTGTCACCCCAGGTTCCAAGTCTATTGTTAACTCCACTTGACGATTTGGTGGAATTCCTAGTAGATCGTCTGGAAATACGTCTAGAAGTTCTCTTACAATCGGCACATCCGTCGGTGTTGGTTCAGATGTCGGGGTACCGATAATGTTTATCAAATACCTTTGACAATTATCCTTCTTCAACATTCTCATTATCTTCGTCGCTGATATTGTCCAAGGTATAGTTCTAGTCTTTGCCCCATAGTACATTATTTTTGTATCTTTCGGTAATCTGAAAATTATCTCCCTTTCTTGACATTTAATATTTGCCCGATACCGGCTAAGCCAATCCATACCCAAAATTACTCAAAGTCCTTCATGTCAAGTATATACAAGTCAACACTAAAATTCATTCCTCCTACGTTCACACCTACATTCTTGACATTTGAGTCCATAATTATCGTCTTTTCTGGCGGTAAGCTAATCTCAAATAGGTCATCTACATGTTCTTTTCTTCGAAATTATAGCATGAAATTTAGTAGACACAAAAGAGTGTATGGCACCGATGTCAAAAAAGAGCAAAAACAAGTGCATTGCATACTGACAGCAAACCAGACATCTTATTGTTTCATTCTCATACTCTCGTTGGGTCATAGTGAATGATAAGTGGTAAATGTGCATACATTTAGAGGTATATTTTGGTGCGTAATTGATACATTTGCATGGATATTAAGTGCGTTTAGGTTAGTTTCTCTTGTTGGGCGCGATAAAGCGTATCTTTGTGTACTTTTGTATAAATAGAATGACCCTGACCGAAATGTCAAGAGCCAAAAGTTGAATGAAGACATGAAGGAAAGAAGCAAGGACGATCGAACAATAGGGATTGCATTCGAAAACGTCCAAACGCATCAACAGTTTTCAGCACTAGCAGTATTTAGTATTTTGGCCATAACTTTCTCTACAAAATTGATATTAAGTTGATTCATGTTGTTATTGGAAGCTAAGAGAAAGGCTACAACTTGCACGAAGAACCCAAGAGATAATTCACATGTTTGTGGATTCACACGACTTGTGAAATTTACACCACATGCCATGAAATTCACACCACATGCCAAATGCTGTGAAATTTACAGAGACTGAGGACCATTCACAGGACTTGGTTATGTGAAATACACACGGTCGTGTGGTTTACTACGCACTGCGAATTTTATTTCATTATTTCGTGATGTCTCTAACAGGGATCCCGAAAGGCAACTATAAAATGGACACTTAACCCTGAAGTCAAATAAAACACACTGGACAGAAAATAGAACACATTAGAGAGAAAAGAAATGGCTACACGGCGAATAACATGAGACTTCTACCAACCACAAAGGCACGATGGTTCAAAATTGTGGAGATGGAACCATCTACGAAAGAGAGTTTCATCATCATAGTCTAGTGCTTTTGTTATGTTCTTAAATCCATATTTAACTCTTTGTTTTCAAGTTTGTCTATGAATTTGCAAACAATTATATTAGGCTAAATCTTTTGATTCTAGGAAGTGATAAAAACTGTTAATTCTAGTTTTATTGTTTCATATTAATTGGTTTCTCGTGATCTATTTATAAATTCGTGGGCTTATTTCTTGTAGATTATCTGACCAATAATTTGCATGTTTAATTTGTTAGTTCATAATTCGAAAGATGAGATCTAACATTAGATAACAAATTAATAACATTAACAGGTGTAGAGTCAGGAGGCTTACGACGTTTGTGGGGGTTTACTTTAATTCTCTATACCTTTGGGAGTTGATATTCATTATTGAGTAGGGATACTAGCAAGTTTTTGGCGCCATTCACTGAGATTGAATTATTCAACATAAATATATAAGTAATTTAATCTTAATTGAAGCACCAACTACGATTGATATTAACATTGTTCATGCTGAGTGCAGATAGTGCATTATCACGCATTCATCATCACTTGAGCCAATACCCGTTGACTTGAAAATTGAAAGAACATCAAAATAATTAAGAAAATAATCGAGAGCAATGATTGAAGATAACAGTGGGAATAACGTGAACAATAGGAACAATGAGGAGCATCCGTTGATACCGCTGGGTAATGTTAATGGACAAAATTTAGTAGAGTATAGGCCGGTGAGACGGGCTGTGAGAGATTACTTCGAGCCGAAAGTTAATCTTAGATATGGGGGAGTGGCAAGTCAGCTGATCAAGGCAAAAAACTTTGAGTTGAAAACGTCATTGATTCAGATGGTGTTATAGAACAAGTTTGGGGAGAGCCAAAACGCCTCAATTTTTTATATAATGGTTTTTTTTAGCGTTGCAAAAGTAAATAATGCGTACATTTTTTTTCAAAATTAAATAAATAATTCTAGCGGAAGCGACAATGAAATTTAAAATAAACTACTAACAACAGATCTTAAAGAAGCAAATTTAGGTTATTCGCTAAGATTAGAAATCCATCCTAATAATATTAAAAGAGAGTATTTCACATCTGTTTAAATCTGAAAACAAGTCCATAGTTCTTGAAATTGAAATAATTAAAAGTGAAAAAATATCGGCTATCCCCAGTATCAACATCGCATCCACCCATTTCATCTGAAAATATTAGTTTGAGTAGGGATTCTAATTGTCCAAATTAAATATAAAATAGCAGGATTTAATGAATTCGAACATATACTTTGTCATTGGTCAATCCATCACATATACTTTGCCACACCGAAGCTATATTTTGTCATTGGCTATATTTTTGCCATTTGGCGTAAGCCATTTACTTTGCCCATACTTTGTCATTTGGTCGAAGCCTACTTTGCCATTGGCGAAAGCCACACATATATTTTTTCCATTGATCGAAGCCACAAATATACTTTGTCATGTGAACATCAATAAACATACAGATTTTTCATATATAATATGTACATCGAATACAACAATTATATTCACATTATCAAACAAGAAAAGAAAATCCCTACCTCGATTAGTAGTTAACATCTAATTAAAATAACTATACTTGATATATAACAAGAATAGATTAACATCTAATTAAAATAACTATACTTGTAAAAATAGGTCTTTTTAAATAAGGGGAAATTGAACAAAATATAAGTTTTAGGGCTTGAAAGAAAGAATTTGAAAGTTACATTAAGATTTTTGGACTAAATTTAAAATGGTGGGGTCAAATTGCAAAAACTCAGAAAGTTAAATAGGTTTGTGAATCAAAGTGCAGAAGACATAAAGTAAATTTTGATTGTGGCTTGAATTGAAACTTCTAGGGGTCCAAATTGAAAATTCCTGAAAGTTAAGTTTTAGAAAAAAAGACTTAAACGATATTTAGTGGACTCAATTGAAATTTTATAATTGCCACCAAGACCAATCTCCCATTAAATTCACAAAACCAAGTCCTGGCCAATTTTCTCCATTTCCCATCGACCAAAGCTCCATATCCCATGGGCTACCCACGGAAACCCGTAAACCCTTCTTCTTCTCCGGTGGGGGAGAAGAGATTGACGGGACTCCCCAATCCCCGGCGCCTACTCTGGCAGAGCTTGCCACAATGCACACACATGAACACACAGTGAAGTTTTTGTTCCCTTTTTCTTTTTCTGAAATTTTTCTCTGCCATAGTCCTCTTTTCCTTTCCCCGACCAGTGTCCCAACAAAATACGCAAGCTACCACCGTGGCGAGGTCATCTCCATCATCACCGACTCCATTTCAGCCCAAGATTCCAAACCATGTCCCACCACCTCGCATCGTCACACGCACAGACACATATGTTAAAAACAACAAACCAAAACATCCAAAACTCATTTCTCCCTTCCCCATATATCCGATGGCAAACAAAGTCACTCAAGTTAGAAAGATGGAAAATTTTCATGGGTTGTTCTCGTATATCTGGGCTGAATTTGGGATCAGGAATAAAAGAAATATGGAATAATGTATTGATGATGTTCTTGCTTTGACAAAAATTGCAGAGGGTTTGAGATTGGAGAATGTGAGGGTTCTCTCCCAAAGAATGACGTAAATTTACGTAGAGGTGTAAAATGGTTAACTGCAGATTTACTGGGGTTTAAGTTTATCTAAAAGAAATTTTAAAAGTTATCACATAAACTCTCTAATTTCAGTAACAACTTTATCACTTATTTAATATAAATAAGCAAATATATACATAGTAAATAAATAATAGCTGAATGATAATAAATGGATATTAAAGAGGGGGAATAGCTTAGAGACACTTTTGTCTAGGAATATTTGTATTCAATGAGGAAAAATGTGACCTTATTCTCATAATTGCTGACAATTGTGGGGAAGTGGGAGTTGGAAGATGAGACATGGAGTTAGGTATCTTGCAGATTTAGTGGAGTTGGGTATCTTGCAGAATTTAAATTTTTAAAAATTTATAACTCCTTAGCTAATCAAGAAATCGGTTTAAAAAATAGGATAAAAGAATTTTTATCCTTAGCAATAGTCGTAAAATGTAATTAATATGTATGGGCATGTAACTATTATTTATTATAATATATATATATATTCACTACTAAATGAGTTGGAACATAGTAAATAGAAAATAGAATGAATAGTAAATAAAGTAAAAATAAAATTAACAAGTATTACATAGTAATATTATTGCAAACTCAAATTGTTGAAAACGTGGGAGGAAAAGCGGGTGTTAGAAGTTATCTATAACTGCTCATTTGTGTGACAAAAATATGAAGGAAATATTATCAGAAATTTCGAATTAGCTAAATTGTGCAAAATGCTGGAGAAATTATTAGCTCTAGCCCTGGGATCTGTTTGTGTTTACAAAAAAAAAATCAGATATATATCTCTTCTCAACTTAAAAGAAATTGTTATATTGTGTATATAAATATAAATCAACTATTATTCTTATTATTTATACAAACAAATAAAGTAATTAATACAATGTAATACTAATAATAACATTAACATATATTACAGATTTAGTGGAACTCGAGCTTATCTAAATGGATTTTGAGCTTTGATAAGTCAAAATATATGACTGAACCATTGAATTAATTTGAATTAAATTGGATTAATAGCTGCCAACAATAATATCTTAATAAAATAAAATAAGAAATATTACAATTAATAATAAAACTAGTTATAATATTACTAGTAATAACATAAAAAGATGATAATTATCAAATCCTAAGCTGGGTATTACAAGAGTTGTGGAAGATCCGAATACGCATCTGGCGCAATTCTTAGAAAATTGTGATACTATTAAAATGAACAGTATTTTTGAAAATGCCATTCGTTGTCGTTTTTTTCATTTTCTCTATGCGATAAGGCCAAGGGATGGTTATTTTCATTAATACCACCTACTGCGAATTGGACGGAGCTAAGTCAGAAATTTCTAGCGAAGTACTTCCCTCCAAGCAAAACACTACAATTGAAAAGTGAGACCGTTCGGCTTAGGCAGCTTGATGGTGAGTCACTATACGACGCATGGGACAGATGTATCTCCCAAGGGGTGTCAGTTAGGTCTAGAAGGGGGGTGAATAAACTTAACCAATTTTTTGATTTCAAATTAAATCAGAGTTTATACAAGTAAATAGCTAAGTCTCGTGGGAGACAGCTGGGTCTAACCTCAACAGGAGAGTTAACCACTCAATAGACTCAAGAGAGCTGTTGATAGAGTAACTCGGCTGAGTGAAGTGAGCTTTTTAGAAAATCAGTTTACTTGATTATTTTTTTTACAGTGGATGTCTTACACCCTTTTTAGAATGTGGTTTTCAACACTTGTTTTAGGTTATGTTATTATCAGTTGAGTAAAAAAATATATATTAGTAGTAATGAAATATGCGGAAAATAAATGCTTAAAGTAAATGATACAGAGAAATTTTATAGTGGTTCGAGGATGGGGTAATGCCTCTACTCCATTCTTGTCCAACTCCTGGAGGTAATCCACTAATGCAGCAGCTTGTTACAAAAAGGATAGTACAGTCCGAGTAAGCTTTGATCACACAGCTAGCTTCACCACTAGGACTCAACTTCTTCGTAAGGCAGCTACATCACTACTTCAACTCTTCAAACCCTCCGGACTTGATCACATAGCCATCTGTTGGATTCAAAATAGGCTCTAACTTGAACCTTATTGCATGTCCTTCACCACGTGAAAGTGTAGACCCCTTGTTCTTGAAAAACAAAATTTCCTCTTCAACAGGTTGAAGTTTTCTTCCTTCCTTCATTGAGTGTGTTGGTTAGAATCACTTTGACTGCTTAGACTTGAGGATTTTGAATGTATAGCTTGTTAGAATATTTGCAGTTGCTTGCTTGCTCAGATTTCTCTTGTATGTATCAAACTTAAATGTGTCCGTTGAAAAGATAGACAATTTTCAAACTTCACTTATTGTTCGTTGGCTTGTCTTGATGTGCAGCTTTTGATGTTCACCTTTCCTTAACATTAATGCTTTACAGGTTGCCTGAAATGCATCAGGTTTCTACGAACATCCCATTGGTTCTCAGCTACTTGCACTCTTTCAAAGAAGACAACATTTAAGGTTGCGGTATGTCCGTTACCATTTTTGGTAAGTTTTGACTTTTATTTGCAATGGACTTCTTCAGGTTTCTCTCCGAGTCCTTCAAATTGCTTTACCCATTTATTGAGTCTTTTTCTTGATTCTTGGATGACTCGGTTGTAAGTCCACAAAAAGACAAAACTTTTTCACTTGAATGAGAGTCTTCTTCGATACTCGGTTGCGACACATTTGAATCTTCTCTACACTTCTTTAGTCAATCTTCTGCAATCTTCAACTTTGCTGCTTTATAACTCATCTAATTTCCTATCTATTACATAGTTGAAATACAACAAAAATGGGGTGCCAACATTCTAATCTAAGTTTTCTATGCATCATCAAAATCTATACAAATAAATTTCCTAACAATTTTCCCCTTTTTGATGATGCCAAAACATAAAATACAACATAAAGTACTAAAACAAAATGATTGAAAGAATGTATCATTTTATTGAATGAATCATTCAGCACTTACATGTACTTACATTGTTTTGTGTATTTACAAGGAGGTGTAAAAATACAACAAAAAGTTTTTGTAGCTAACTTCAATGCCTCTGCTGTATTCTTCTTCTTTCTACATCTTCTTCTCACCTGCGGTGATCTTCTTCATCCTTTCTTCTCCTTTCATCTGCTTCTTTCTTTTTCCTTCTCTCATGATTCTCCTCAGCTTCTCGTCTATGTTTCTCTATTGCCTTTCAACATCTTCTTTATATTTTCGCTCAAGCTTATATATAACACGAGAAGATTCTCTGTTTGCAGCTTCATTAAAGCCCAACCAGTATTCACTGTCCTTTTTCAGAGGATTTCCATACATGATTCCAGATGAGCTTCTGCCTCTCCCACCAGACCTAGAATCTCTTCCTCTTCCTCTTCCTCTGGCAGGGTCAACTCCTCTAGGAGTATGACTGGGTTGTACCATGTAAGTCTGTTGACTCTTTGATGATTGTTCTTGAGTTGGCTTCATCCTGGTTGAATCGATACTTCTTAGCCCTTTTCACAAAGATAAGTCCCATGCAAACTTGGTAAGTCCATTCCCTCAAAATAACCTTCTAATCGAAGAGTTGCAAACTCTTCACTAGATCTTTCCTCAAGCAGACCGGGGGAGTGACTTCTTCTTTTTCAAATTTGGAAGCTTTCCTATTGTGACCTCCAAACTGGAGTTTAAGCTTCTTCTTCGGGCTTTTCAATTTATGCTTGATTTTTCTTGAAGTCAAGTTCAACTTTCTCTTCAGCTGACAATTCTTGAGTCAGCTGGGAATGGAGAGAGGTGCATGTGCCTTTAGATTTCAATTATTTTCAAAGGGGTTTTCTCGACTTATCTTTCCTCTTTTTGGCATCATCACCTTCCGAGAGAGTAAGAGGGATTTGATTGGACTTAAGGAGGGAGTCCAGCTTTCTCTGAGTGATGAAGTCTGCTGCCTTTTGGTCCGAGCCGAGGAGTGCAAATGATTCTTCATGTCAAGAATTTCAGCTTTCAGCGATGCCTCCATGTGTTCCATCCTCTTTTCCATAGTAACCTTGAGCAGCTCCATATTAGCGAGATGACTTCATTCCATTCTATCAATGTTGTCCCTTTGTCTCTGCTGAAAAGTAACTTATTCAGCTCCCCATACCAGCAACTTTGAGAACAGTTGTCTGTAGTAGACTACTTGTTCCCTGCGAAGTGCTTTTGTTTGTTGAGCCCATTTTCTCGATTCTCAAAGACGGCTCCGCAAATGTCCCTAGATTTTATGGCATCATGATTGGTTATCCTTTCATTAAGTGCGAAAAAACCATCTTTCCATAGCATCTATCTCCTTGCACATGGCTCGGAAGGCTTGTCGGAATTCAGCTTCTTCTTGAGATGAATCCTCAGGTAGGAGAGATTCAAAGTCATGGCAACATGGGGTAATTATTAACTCTGCTGGAACAAGAAAATCAATTGGGTCAACTTGAACATTGAATCGAGCAACTTCCTCCACAATTTCTACTTGAATGGGATCTTCTCAATGAATGGCAACTATAACATCTCGAACATGCCAATAGGTTCCGAGAAGTCCCCACTTCTTCTTCGGGAATACTTTGCTCTTTAACCTGGTTCACATGACTCTATTTGCCTTAGATGTTTGAGCTTCATTGATAGTGGCAAATTGTGGAAGCCTTTGCCGAGATGTCTCGTGCCTCAACTATCTCAACAACTTCACCGCAATAGTTGTATCTTCCTTTTGAGTAATTGTTGCCTCACCGCCTCGGAACATCGGGAAAGAGATGGGGCCATTGGGGATGACCCATCAACAAGTACAAATTTCATCCTTAAGGCTTTCATCCTTTCTTCCAAGTCCTTAGCCTCCCGATATGACTTAGTTGATTCATCAAAATCTTCCCAAATGTCGAATACTCGACTTCCGAGTCAATCAAGGCATCTATCACCATGGGTTCATGGACTCGGACTCGGGCAATATAGGAACATCCTCGAATAGGAACACTTCCCCTAGCGCCTCAACCGCCATGGGGTCTTGACTACCTTGGCGTAGTCTCAACCACCGCAAAGGCTTTGGACATTCCTGCTGCAGTACACTATAATTGGGTCTTCTTAAGTGGCATCCTTTGAGGTCTCAACCTCTAGTATTGCATTTTCAAGACCAACGGTCTCAACCGCATTGTCATCCCACTTCTATCATATGCCTCGATTCTGAGGGATTTGGACTTATGTAACTTCATTAGTTTTCGGTGTTGTTAAGTCCTCGGCTAAAACAGTCTTAACCATTGCGCTTTATCCGGTACCACCAACTTCTTCATCAACATTCTCACCATCGCCTCCTAACACCAATTGTTCTTTATCCATGCGACCTCCTCCGACCAAGCTACGGTGTGATCAACTTCCCCCTCACGGCTCGAACACTAGCTAATTATTTTTCCACGGGGTCAATCACACCGGGACTTGGTTTTTCACGTGAATGTTCAGCTATATCCTTAGTTCTTTCAATAGCTACCTTAAGGCATGGCTCCATTGGGTTACCCTCTTCTACTCCTTCTTTTCGCAACATCATCTCCATCCTTCAGAGTGAGTTGGTGGGGTGGTTGCATCAAGATCCCTTACAACATCTTCGATCATAGGGGTTGGAGAGACAATTTGAGAGGATTCTCCAACACCCTTGATCTTAGATTGCTCATGCAGCTCACGAGACTCCTTTATAACTTTTCTCAACTAAGAAGTTTATTGATCGGCTCCCCCTCGACGGGTTCTTCTTCATCACTGCTAAGAGTGCAGTATGGAATGTTTGCACCAATAAAAGAGTAAAAATGAGGCTCGAAACCTTTTGCTTTCTCCACGGCCTTAGCATTTTTAGCTTCCTTCTTTTCGAAAAAAATTGTGCTGGAGTAAAGTGCATTCGACCTCATGAATTAGACTCTGCTGGCACTCAGCTTCCATAATCTCCATGCATGCAGTCTTTCCTCAATCTCTGGATATACTGGGGATCCTGGTTCTTTAGGGGCGAAGGGGTCTTGAACAACTGATTCTTTCTCAGCTTGGGGGACTTCAGCATAAGTGCTTTGTTCACCTATCTTCGTCCAATCATTTTCCTCAGAATTCACCTTTTTGCCCCAAGTGCTTTGATCTACTTCTGAGCTATTTTGAGTTTCTTCAGCATCAATGTTTTTTCATCCATTTTTATCCCATCGTTATCCTTGGAATTGACCTTTTTACCTTCCTCAGCTGAGGGAGGCACAACATCAACAACTATGTCTACTGCAGCTATTTCAACAAGGTCTGCTACAGTAAACTTCTTCAGAAGTCATCTCTTGGAGCGTCTCTCCAAGAGGGTTTCTTCCTCCTCCCTATCGGATCATTAATCCACAACTCGGATAGATGACTCTGTTGTAGGAGACTTACTGCAGGCTGATCAACAGCCTTGGCAACTATTTCTTCTTCATCTCTCAGACCAGTAGTGACCTGAGTCTTCTACTTTTTCGCAGCTGCCTTCTGGGGTGCAGATGTCCTTTTTTTCATCGTTACCTTGGGGGCAACGACAGTAGGTTGAGGAGGGGGGACCGGGATGGGGCAGTTATCTCCTTGGGAACATGCTTAGTTGATTCCCCCTCATATACGTCTTTCTTCTTTGCATGCACCTTTTCTGAGCAGCTAACAGGTTCACCTTGAACAACTTCTTGTTCGCATGGAAGGGCTTCTCTTTGCGAAGGGGCACACCCATCTTCTCCATCAAGTACCCCAGGACTAGTCCATAGCCCAGGGAGTTCACAAACATTCCCTCATCAAGTTTGACTTTCTTGACATTCTGGCACAACTTCCCAAAGATGAACTCACTCCAGTTCACCTCCAGCTCCTCCATAATTGCAGCCATCACAGTCAGCTTAGTTTGGGATGACTGATTATATGACACAAACTTCATGTCACACACTTGGCTACCACACCCTTCACTTTTGGTATTCATCCTTGATGACCTTCTTGGTAGCCGAGGATTCAACTTGTCGCAACCTCTTTTTCGCGATCTCCTTCCAAATCTTCATAAAGTCGAACTCCTAATCCTTCGATTCCTTGAGCCCGCTATTGGGGAGATGTAAATAGAAGCATTCACATAGAATGTAACAACCTCTTATTAAAAGGTTTGAGCAATCTCGATCGACAAAAATTTCTTCAACCCGATTTCTCGAGATGCCCAAATTTTCTTGGTCAAACCTTTGTTCTCCGATCGCTTGACAATGCCTTGAAGTCCACAGAGCACTAGTGTGGACCTTTTCTCTGAGCTTTGCAAAGTTAAGGGCGGATTTCTTTGGTGCCATTTGAGATTTCTTAGAGAACTTGAAAGGGTTTTTCGCAGAGAATACTTAGGGAATTTTTGAGTGCTTGAGAGCGAATGTGAGTAGAGAGAAATTGATTTTGGATATATATGAGATGTTAAAAGACGGTTTCAGAATTTGTAAGGTTGAGATTATGTGCCTAAGGTTGCTTCTGTGGTTGTTGAAAATATTTGTGGGGTTCGCAAATTTATTTATTTTTCTTTTTAATTTTTGATTTTTATAAACTTGAGATTCGGTTGCTTCAATAAAATTGGAATGCGATGTTATTGTAAACTAAGTGTTTTGTAGTCAATCCCCGAATAATACGACCTTACTTGCCATTTTTCTATAAACTACACCGTACACTTGCAATTGTAAGATCCAAATATTTTTGGCGAATGATATTCGCGGCCGGAAAAATGGTGGGGCGAGCGCAAAGGATGGACTTTTTAAGCTCGAGGGTCACCGCCCCACCGACCTATTTTAACAACTCTACTTTCAAGTAGTGTATGTGTGTGCGATTTTTTTTTTGTTTTCTTTTGGGAATTTTTTATATTCTTTAAAAAAACTCGCATTGTGATTTTAAAAGCTTAAAAATCCTTAAACATCTTGTAGTATATTCTCAAGAGTTTAGGTTGCGATTACATACAAATGTGTGTAAGTGAATAGTGAAATTAATGGAAAAATGTATAATAATAATTTGGTTTTTTGTTTTTTTGGAAAAGTGGGTAGATGTGATAGGAGTAAGAAAAGTGAGAAAAAAGTGAGAGTGAGTGAATAGTATATTTTTTGCATCCAAACACAACCTTATAAATTGAGCCAAATGTATTCTCAATAAAATTTGGGGAAGAATCTATGACTTGACTTTACTGCCGCATTATAATTACCACACCGTTGGCTATGCTATTGCTATGCATCCTATTGAAAGTTATGTTTTGAAAACCGGACCGGGCGCCCGTCAACCGCTTTAACCGAAAACCAATCAAATGATCGGCCAAAATATATGTTAAAATTGGGTAGTTAAAAAACCATTCACCCGGTCAAACCTGGCAAAGAACCTGGATACCAGTGAACCAATTAACCCGGTTCAAATTTTATTTGTTTTTGTTTTGTTTTGTTTTGTTAGTAAATAAAATTTTCTTTGTTTTTATTACAAATATTGAATGACAATATGTTTAGTAAATTTGCATATAACTTCTTATATTTTATTTACATATAAATTTGGATATTAGAATAATTAATTCAAATTTTTATTTTTATTTCTATTTTTATTTATTTTTTACATGCGTGTGTATATATATATGAGTGTGTGTGTGTACGGGCCAACCGATTTTTTAAGAACAGTTTAATCGTTGAACTTGTGAGGCCCTACTTTTATCAACATAAATACAATATTGTGTAGTGATGAAATTGTGGTTAAGCGTCACAATACCTATTATAAATAAAATGTGACACTCATTTAATTGTTCCTTCCAACGTCAAGTACTCATTCCTTATTTTCGAGCATACCGATGATATTTCCTCCTCAAGTATTAATACTTGATCGATTAGTTATGACTTTAGTAATATTGGACCCCTTAAAAATTTAGGAGACTTATTTCATTTAAGTGCCATTAATATCCGATAGAATTAAGAACTCGATTTTAGAATAAGTAATTTTGGGACTTATTAGCAATTTGGGATATATAATATTTAACCTTATTCTATAATACATTCTCAAACAACTTCCAATTTATTATGAAATATACACATTATTATTATTACACATCCTTCTTTTTATCTTCCAATATATTTATATAAACTTATATTTTTTTCTCAACTTCAACAAAAGAAAAGAAAAACAATTTGTTTTTTTTATCCTCAAGACATATTTTCGCCATAGTGGGATAGGGGAATCAACCCCAATTTGTTTATCCTACAATATTTATTTAATCCCAATAATTTCATTTTACAATAAATAATCACCAAAAAAGAAATTAATCCCTAGCCCTTGTAACTTTCGGCCATAGCATGCTTTTAGGGGGAATCAATATTTTTTTTATTACGTCCCAACAAGCTTGATCAATAATTAGACACAAAAAAAATTATAATCTTTTTCAACTTAACACTTATTCAAACTCTCCCAACACTCCCTCATTTCCATACTTAAACAAAACAAAACACACAAACTCTCCTCCATTCTTCTTGAGGACGAAAATACAAGAACCAATGTGAGAAAATTTTTACTTCTTCCATCTTCAATTTTATCTTCCTAAAAACTTCAAACATATACCTCCATTTTCTAACTTAGTGAATCCTTCTTGTTGAGATACTCCTAGAGGTTGATTTCTTGAAGAATTAATATAGACCTAGAATTGACTCCAAGCTTGAACAAGAAATTCAAGACAATGCACATTTAAGGTGAGAAATTATGGTTTTAGCAATTTTCCTCTTGACAACTTGAGGAATTAATTTTTGACTCGAGGATTTGAATTTTTGGATCTTAGGGGCTGACCTATAGAGCTCAAGTTTGAGGTTAGAAGCTTGAAGAGAGAAATTCATTTTTGGAGACTACTTGAGGACATTAAGGTAAGTAGTAGCCATTTTATTCTAGTATATTTTATTTTTTGTTTGGACTTGAGACTTTAATTTTAACACCAAAATATAGTTTGGATGTCATATAGGGGCTGACCTTCAAGAGCTTGAGTCAAGAAGTTGATACAAGAAAGAAGACTTCATTTTAGATCACAACCCGAAAAGCTACTAGGAGGTGGGTGGAAATTCTTTCGAAAATAGGCAAATAATTTTGATAAATGCATGTAGTACATGAAAATATTTTAATTACTATATATATATATTACATATATTCTTTTTATATGTATCAAGTTCAAGAAGTTTCACAAAAACGAGCATGATTTTGATTTCTTGTACAATAGGGACATACTTGCATATATATCTTAATTTCTTGTTCAACTCTTGATTAATGTGTAAATGAATGTGATATATGCTCAAAATCATGTTCTATACTTGATATATATTCTGGAAATATGACCTTGGGTTTGAATTTGAACAAAATGCCATTTATGCAATTTTTGCAAAGTTATGGACTAAATCGCAATTTTGAAAACTATTCAAGGACCAATCTATAAATTTAGAAAATATTGACTGTAATAATTGTAATATTTAACTTTTTTACGTTAATAATAATAGTTTAAAGGTTTTGAGTTGAGAAAACCCATCCTTGGAATTTTAGGGACACAAATGTGGAAACTTGAAAGTTTAAGGGCTAAAAATTAAATTTTTAGAACTGTCCGGGACCCTCTGAAAATTTCAAATTTTGACTTCCTCAAATTGAAAAACTTATATTTTGAGAAATTTTAAAAGTTAAAGTGGTTTGGGATGAGAAAATCGACTTTGGAAACTTTAAGGACCAAAATAAAATTTTCGAATAGTACGTCCCGGACACCGAAAATTTATATAACCATAATTCTATAATATTTTGAACCCGTGGTTCAAGTTTCATAACAAATGAACAACAAATAAGCCCTAAAGCACAAAATTCGAATTTTGGACTAAAAATAGAATTTGTGAAAGTTAAGGGATGTTGGGAAATTTATTTTTAGATTTTGATGAATGCCATGTAAAACTTAGACTAGAAAGTTGGCACCCCATTTTCTTTGTAATTTGCATTGTAATAGATAGGGTTGGTCGAGCTGAGTTAAGTCGTTATGCCTAAATATGCAAGAAGTCAACGAGACAAGAATGAAGACTCACAGTGAGGCAAATTGAGTATGGCAAGGAAGAGAAGACAAGAACTTGACCGAGAACTATCACCGAGATGCGGTTTGTGTGAAGTGTCAGTCAAGTCAAGATAGCCAAGTCTCAAGTTGAAGTGACAGATGAGTCATCCAATGATTGGGAGCTGACTCGAAGTCATCTGGGGAAGTTAAGGAACTGCAGTCAAGTCAAAGCAACTGAAAAGGATCCGTTGCACAGAAGTCAAGAAAGTTACTTAAATAAGTAATACTTCCATGCTTTGCAATATTCTAAAGTGCTCGGTCCCGAGAAGTGTGCAAAAGGAATAAACCAATGGGAAGCACTACACCGTGTCGAACTCAAAAGCTGAAGGATCATTTAATACGAGGAAATGTCAATTTCAAGGACTGCAACAAGACAAGCCAACGACCACAAGTGCCTTTTGAAAATTAGCCTATCTCTTCAACGGGCAGATTTTCAAAAGAACACTATAAAAGGCTGAGGAATCAATTTGAGAAAGGTAACCTTGACGATCTAAACCACGAACATTCAAGCTATCATTTTGAGCTGTAACCTACAGAAAAATTCTCAAATCATTCAAGCTTAATCCTCAAGCAAAACTTCGAAGGAAATCAATCCAACACTTACCTGTGGAGGAAAGATGACTTTAATCAGTTGAAGAGGAAACATTTGAAGAATCAAAGGGATCTATATTCCACGAGAGGATTGTAGAAAGGTTCAAGGTCAAACCAGCCTCAAGTTATTGAAGGGCTTCGTGATCAAATCCAAGAAACTTGAGCAAGTAAGTCAGTAGTAGCAAAGCGCAAATTGCTGTGAAGAAGCCGAGTCGGACGAGAAGCCGAGTTGTGTGACCAAGGCATCTCCGGATCGAGTCCCAAAGGATCAAGTCGGGCCAGTGTGATCAAGACTTGCATCCGGACTGATAACCACTTACTCGATCAATACTTAGTGGATTCCTCCAGGAGTTGGAGAAGAGAGATTAGAAGAATTACCCCATCTTCAAACCTCTATAAAATTTATTGTGTCATTTACATTTCAAAGACTTCAATTCCGCATATTATTTTATATCTCACGATAAATTTGCTATCCAATTGATATTTAACAAAGTGCTAAAACCAAGTGTTAAAACAAACTTAAACCAAATTCAAGGGTGTAAGTCTTCCACGAAAACATATCACGATTGAGTTAAGCTTTAGACTAAGCGGTGAGTTATTCTATCAACAAATTCGATCGAGTCCGCATGAGTGGCTAACTCATTTGGTTAACTAACTTAGTTGTCCATCAAAGACTTAACTGTGAAGAATTAAAAAAGGACTAAATCAAAAAGTTGGTAAGGTTTATTCAACCCCCCCTTCTAAACCTTACACTCACACCCCTTGGGACCTACAGTGGTATCGGGTATGCGGTTGGTTCATTGAGCCTTCCGCACTGGTTACTGAACTAGATCTCCAATCTTTCAAAGAAGTTGTTAACACTTGTTCTTTCAAAAGCCATTATTTTTAAAACAGCAAAGTTATTATAATGGAAGCAAATTTGACACGCATCCCTATGTTCACAATTGAGGAATTTGATGATTGAAAAATTCGTATGCGTGCTCATCTATCAAAGATTACACGATGAAATGTGGATAGTAATAGAAGATGGGCCACTACAAATTTTAAAAGTGAACACAACAAGGAAGGAGAGCGATGAAGGGAGAAGAGGATGTTGCTCCTAGACCAGCTATGTTTGAAAACCCAGAGTTTGAATGGACAAATGATGATAGAAAAAGATACAACCTAGACAATGTGGCCAAGGACATACTTTACAAGACTTTGGACAAAGCCATGTTCAACAAAGTCAAATCCTGCAAAACAACCAAAGAAATCTGGGATAAATTAACCTTAATTTGTGAAGGATCTGAGCAAATCAAGGAAAACAAATTATCTGTTGTTGTTCAAAAATTTGAAAATTTTAGAATGCTTGCAGATGAAACAATGGATCAGCTGGATGCTATATTCACTGAAATTACAAATGAACTCTCAGCACTTGGGAAAGAATACACACAGAAGGAGATGTGTATGAAGATACTGAGGAGCCTCCCAGCTGAGTGGGAAATGAAGACCATGGCTCTAAGACACTCGATGGATCTATCAAAAACATCCAATCATGAGCTATTCTCAGACCTCAAAGCATATGAGTTTGAGCTGAGAAGAAAAGATCAAGAGGAGATAGTTGTGCCCAAAACAGCTGCACTCATAGTGAAGGAAGGGAAGAGAGCTGAAACCAAAGAAGTCATTGACCAGGAGGAAATTGCCTTGATGGTTAAAAGATTCAACAAGTTCTTCAACAAGAACTACAAAAGAAACAAAGGTGAATCCTCCAGAAGACATTCAGCTCCCTCCAAGTCAAGGGAAGATAGGCCACCAAAGAGAGCTGAGCATCAAAAGGTCGAATACCAAAGAGCTGACAATCCGAGAATGGAAAGAGCTGAACAAAAAGTTGAGAATCTATGCTGGAACTGCAGGCAACCAGGTCACTACGCCATTGATTGCCCATATCCTGTTGTCAACAAATACAGGAATGAAGAGGAAAGAAGAGTCTTCAGGGAAAGAAGACAAGAAAAGAAAAAGGCAATGTTGGCTGCAGAAGCTGCTGAGACAGGCAAGCTAAAAGACACAACAGACTCGGAAAGTAGTGAAGCTGACTACTCAAGTGACTAAAGAAGAAGCCTTGATCGTTTAATGGCCAAAGAACAAGACCAACCTCGACCAAGAAGATGAGGTACACTCTAACTCATCTCATTCGATTCTAGTGATAGTGATTGTGACACACACACTTCATCACCCACTCGATCTTTATGATTCATTAGGCAAAATGATGAAAGACTTTGAGCACATTAAATCCTCACACTCACTATTAAATGAGGAAAACAACATAAAAGCCAAAACTCACAAATGACTAAGGAGCCGAGTACTTTAAGTCACATAGCCGATGAGAACAAAGAGTCAAGGTGAAAATGCCAAACTAATAGCAGAGATAGTTGCTATAGAAAAGAGAGAAAATGATCTCAAAAATGTGATTGCTTCATTCACTAAGGCGTCTAAATCATTGGATGACCTTATTATGAGCCAAAGAGAATGTGGAGATAAGACAAAGCTTAGGATTTAATTCCTCTATGCTAAATCAAGCTCCCAAAGTGATTTTGGAAAAAGGATCTTCAAGTAATGAAGCATCTCAAAATCCAAAACTCCAAATGGTGCACACACATTCATTCCAAAGCACAACCACAACCAAACCGGTTTTGGTTATAGAGGAAAAGGAAAACAATCGATTGAGTATCTTTGAAAGGACAATGAGAAGAAATCCAAGAGAGTTCCTCAAAGAACTCCAAACAGAAGTACTCAGAAAGAAGAAACAGAGCTACCAAAAGCCCCGAAGTTCTATAAAAGGAACACACATGATAGGAATGGTAGAAACTACCCAAGCCAAGCCGATTGGTACAATGTGAAAAATCAAAGAAAGATCTATGGAATACAAGCCTAAATGGAAAAGGTCTAGAACTCAAGAAAGGCCATTCCAAAGGCAACAAAACTACTATAAGCACACATATGCACCCAAGCACCACACTCGTAGATATCACAATTATCCAAAGAAGGCACACACAGGGCATACACAAAAGAGACAACTCGTATGAACCTAAAGCCCCCAAGCAATTTGCCAAAGTGAATTATGATTATGGCATAGATAGATGGCAACCCCTTAGAGTCAAATCATTTGGCTATAGGTTGGTTGGATCATCTTACAAAGACTAACCCCTCAAGACCCACGCAAGTATGGGTACCTAAAACTAATTTCCTTGGTTGCGTTCAAAGAACAAATGAGTGCCAAGGAACCTGGTACATGGATTGTGGTGCTCCGCACACATGATAGGAAACAAGAAAAATCTATCAAAATTCGGGGTTAGAGGTGCAAAAGTTATATTTGGAGGAATGAAGCTCCAGGAGAAATAAGAGGCATTGGATCCATCAAGAAAAATGGATTAGAAATCACGATGTTGCATATGTTGAAGGTCTCAACTTCAATATGCTAAGTATCACCAACTCTTTGACAAGGGCTACAATGTTGATTCAATATGGGAGTGTGCCAAATCAAAGACACTCAATCAAATGAAGTAGTATTGCAAGGATCCGCAAAAGAACATGTATGTGGTAGATTGGTCAATCACATAAAGAAGCACTTGTCTGCTAGCAAAAAGCACAAATTAATCAAGTTGGTTGTGGCACAAGAAGTCACACCGAATTTCAAGATATAGCAAGCTTCAAAGGAGTAATCTTGTAGAAGGACTTCCGGACTCGATGTACAAGAAGGAAAGTGTTTGTGATGCATGCCGATAGGTAAGCAAATAAAATCATCATTTAAAGAGAAGTCAATCCCATCTTCAACAAGAATATTGCATCTACCGCATATGGATCTATTTGGTCCTGTTGAACAAGCCAAGATATAAGTGGGAAGAAATACACTCTAGTAGTGGTGGATGATTATTCAAGATATACATGGACAATCTTCATGTGTAAAAAGAAGGAAACTTTGCGTGTTACCACAATCGATGAAAAGGGTTCAAAATGAGAAGAGTCAAACCATTATAAAGATAAGATCGATAGAGGAACCGAGTTTGTCAACGGAATGATAACTCAAGATCTTGTGTTGAAAATGGTATTACTCGTGAATTATCTCGCAGCAAGGACTCCACAAAGAGAATGGAGTTGCGATAGAAGAAGAATAGAACTCTCAAGGAAGCAAAGGACCATGTTAGTCAAGGGGGTTACCCAAAAGATTTTGGGCTGAAGCTATAAACACTGCATGCTATACTCAAAATAGATGCATGATCAATAGACAGCTGACAAAGACTCCCTATGAGATTTGGACAGGGAGAAAGCCAAATGTTGCATATTTTAAAATCTTTGGATGTAAATGCTTCATCCACAACAATGGCAAGAATAATCTAAAAGCTTTTGATGCTAAAACGATGAAGGTATCTTCTTGGGATACTCAAATTGAAAGCAAAGCCTATAGAGTCTTGAACAAAAGGACTATAGTAATGTAAAGAGTATATTCATGTGGTTTTTGATGAACCTAATGTAAATGGAGAAGACATTGAAGAGTCACCGATAAGTCAATCACCAAACCGCGTAAGAGTCCATATGTTGAGGTCAAGTCGATAATTAATCAAGGTGAAGATGAGATGGTTGAATCTCAAAGACACCGGAAAATCTGCAGCTATGTGATGATGAGAGAGCTGCTCAAGATGACACAACAAGACGATCAACCTACTAACTTACTTCAACTCGATGTAAGATGGCCGAGGACCATCCACCGACCTAATCATTAGAGATGTAAGAGAAGGGTAAGAACCAGATCCGAGCTCAACAAGAAGCAATGTTCACTTGCTTTATTTCCCAAATAGAACCAAAAGATGTGTCACAAGCATTGGATGACACACATTGGATTCAAGCCATGCAAGAAGAGCTGAATCAGTTTGAAAGGAACAAAGTATGGGAATTGGTTCAAAGACCAACCCATCAAAATGTTATTGGCACAAAATAGGTTTTCAGAAACAAAATGAATGAAGAAGGTTCTGTGGTAAGAAACAAGGCAAGATTGGTAGCCAAAGGGTATTGCCAAGAAGAATGAATAGATTTTGATGAAACATTTGCCCCTGTTGCAAGATTAGAAGCAATAAGGATGTTTCTTGCCTATGCTGCACACAAGAATTTCATTGTATATCAAATGGATGTAAAAAGTGCATTCTTAAATGGATTATTGGAAGAAGAAGTCTATGTTGAACAACCCCCAGGATTTGAGCGTAAGACTCTTGGAGACAAAGTGTACAAGCTCAAGAAAGCTCTCTATGGATCAAACAGCACCAAGAGCATGGTATGATACATTATCTCAATTCCTAACGATAATGGATTCACCAAAGGCAAAGTAAATAGAACACTCTTCGAATTCAAGATGGAGAGAGTATATTGCTTGTTCAAATATACGTAGATGACATTATATTTGGATCTACAAACAAAGAGTCAGATAAATTCTCAAACCTCATGCAAGGCAGATTTGAGATGAGCATGATAGGAGAATTGACATTCTTTCTAGGACTTCAAGTCAAACAAAGGGATGGGACCTTCATAAGTCAAACAAAATACACCAGAGATTTAATGAAGAAATTTGGTATGGAAGAGAAGTCTTCTCAGAAAAATACCAATGAATACATAAATCAAGATGGATATGGATGCGGATGGCAAACCCGTGGATCAAACAAGATACGAGCACTCATTGGATCACCGCTTATCTTACGGCCAGAAGGGCCGGACATCACCTTTGCAAAGAGGTGTATGTGCAAGATTTCAATCTGCTCCAAAAGAAAGCCATATGATCGCAAATAAGAGAATCCTAAGGTATTTGAAGGGATGCCGTGAAGTTGGCTTATGGTATCCAAAGGAAGGTGGATTCAACCTAATTGGTTATTGATTCGACTATCTTTGGATGTAGAGTTGATGATTCGATTATGAGATAGCAAATGAGAGACTATGAAATTGAAGAAAAGGAAATTCCAATTATGTGTGATAACACAAGTGCAATTGCAATCACTCAAAATCCTGTGTTGTACTCAAGAACAAAGCACATTGATGTCGTATCATTTTATAAGAGATCATGTTGAAAAGAAGGACATCACCTTGAATATATCTCAACTCGATAAACAATTGGGCGACATATTTACAAAGCCATTATGTGAATCACGATTTGAAGAACTCAAGCATGAGCTAGGGTTAATTGAGCTGAGTTAACAATCGAAGACTCAAGGAGAAGAAATGAAACAAGAAAAGATGAAAATGGAGCTAAGTTTGTAACTCACTAAGTAAATCACCAGATCGAAAAGTCACCAGCATCGAGTTAGGCGGACAAAATGAGTACCCATGTGAAAAAGAGAAGAAGAGTTGAATCGGCTAAGGAGTAAGTTGAGTCATTTATGAGCTAAGTGACAAAAACGCAATGCTTTTAATAAGCGGGAATGTTTTAAGGATGACGTCACCGTAATAATGATAGGTACAAATCCAAAGTCCGCACGACCAAGCCTATGATTGGATATAAATGTTCTTTGCATTAAATGCGAGAAATTAAATACTAATCGGCATGCAAAATCTGAGCCATTGATCTTGATCAAATTTCAAAACCGTCCGCACGCCCTTTCATAACCCATACATATACCATTTCGTCCGACTTTCTCGCACTTTACACAAATTGTTCATCTCTCTCCAAAGCAAAGAAAGAAATTTTTTCTCTTAAAACCCTACTGATTCTCAAAGCATATTTTCAAAGTTTCGTTTGGTAAATCTTCAAGAAATGGCATCTACTTACGATTTTGTTAAGTTGGGAAAACAAATCCACACCGGTTCTACCGTGGATTTTGAAGGAATGATCAAACAGGGGTTCGACGAGACCCTTGTGAAGAAAATAGCCGAGAAAGTGGAGAAGTCCGGGCGAAACCCTTTCTCACAATGGAGTTTCAAATGACCTACGTGGAGGAGGTCGCGCATTCTATGTGAAGAAGGTGAACTGGGCTGGGTTTGTATACAACAGACTACTCCAAAATATTGGGAATAAGTCATTCAAGGCGAGATGGATCGTCGAGGATCCTTGGGGTATGGCCTGTGATTGGCCGATTGATGGAGGTGAAGAGAGTTCCACTCCGACATGGAAAGGCATTCCATGTCAACAAAAAGATGTTCGATCAAATCTCTCCGGCTACGAGAGAGAGCTTATGCCAATAGAGCAGACACAAGTGAGGGGGAATCACCTGACCCTGAGGAAACAACTCGTTGTCTCCTCCGAAGAAGAAAGTCGCCCCATGCACTGAAAGAAATCTTTGCCCCAAAAAGAAAAAAAACAAAAGATGCACTGCCCCTGCCGCAGCCTGTCACCCCTGCAGCTGCAAAGCAGAGAAGGAACCTCAAATACCTTCTCCGGTTGTCAAGAAAAGGAGGACCGACAAGCCTAGAAAGCCGCCTCCTCGAAAAAGGAAAGAAGCACGCCCCGCCGCCAGACTCGAGGAAACGCATCCGAACCAGAAATTCCTCTAGTAAGGACTAAAAGGAGAAGACTCTTCAAGCGATCGAGTTTGAGAAAACAATGAGTCTCCGCCACTCACCGAAACAGATCATTTGAACAAAATTTGAGAAGTAGAGTCTCCAGAGATTATTGGTACAATCGCCAAGTCTGTTGAGGCCGATCGCGAGAGGCAAGTCGAAGGACCACCGTGAGATAGATCACCGAGGAACAAGGAGTAGCCGAGATAGCGAGATCCCCTCGTTGATAGGATCGTGTCTCCACTCTATCCCGATCTTTCAAGGAGTTGAGCAGAGTATGTTGCCTTCTATTCCTGAAAAGGAAGGGCAACATGGAGATGATGATAAAGAAGATGATGATGTGATGATACTATCCCCACCATATCCGGACATCCAAAATCGTCTGCGAGAATGGAGGAAGTGGAAGTTGAGTCGATCAAGGAAAGCCCAAAGACCTCGAGCTTATTGAAGAAGAAGAAGAATTGCTTAATTTCCTCGGTTTGACCACGTGGTCCAAGCACGGATGAAGAAAATCGCATAGATATCTTGCGAGATCTTCAAAGATAAGGAGAAGGAGAGACTGCCGAGAATCAAGCTCGTGAGAAAGCCGATTCTCCCTCTAATCGAACCACCGATCATACTCATCCACATCTTGATATGCTTTCAGAGAGCGATGATGATCTGACCTGCCGCCGCGATCAAGAATTGGGGATGCAAAGCAAGCCATGCGGGAATCCAGGATCCTACATGAGCAACGGTGATGGAAGGCCCTGGGAATCTTCCAAATCACAACAGAGATTGACCCTATGGGAGTGGTGCGGACCAGATCGTTGTTGCTTGCGACCACTTCCCCACCACTGATTAAGGCATTGAGGAATTGGCGATGAAACCGGGAACTTGGGGACCCAAGTCGAGCCAACCTCTATTGAAGGTGTCTTACCACCGCCCCAACGGTTGAACACTCAAAGGAAACAATGAGTTTGGGGAAGAGTGACCCCATTCCAAGTCACTCGGTTGGTGTGCCACTGAGGGGGAAACTCTCTCCACCGCAGCCTAGGTCGGAGAATGCTTTGCTGACCCCATAACGAATCTAGGAGGCGAATGGATAAGGAAACACAAACAGATACAAAGAAGTTGTCACTTGACGAGGCTCGCTCGCATTGAGACTGCCTCACTCAAGTGCCAACCGCTCGAAGGCTGATGACGCCGCTAAAGCAAAGAGAGGCACAGATGGATCTCGCCCGGGAGTTAACACTGGCAATGAAAGTGCAATCCATGGAGTTGAGACTCCGGGATGCCACCTCTCAAGACCCTAAGACAGTTGAGTCCGCCGAAGGATTGTCCAAGGCCTCGCCGCAGTTGAGATTGCGGGAGGTAGTGAAGGCCAACGGGAGGTTGAGACTTCCCGAGGTAAAGAGATAGAAGCAGAACATCCCCCCCACTATCATTGATGTATCCGAGAAGGAGATAAGTGCCCTTCACGATTCCCAAGACAACCCCGATGTAACATTTCTGATCCGAAGGTGAAGATGAAGTTGAGTCATCCCCCACCGCAATTCCAAAAGACTCACCGAGGATGTTCTCCCAAGCACGAGTAAGTCTCGATCTTAAGGCTACTCGCCAAAAGTTCAATTTCGATGATGAGCCACCTCTCCAAATCTCATCATCTTCTCGATGACGCCACCGATACGGCCGAGGACCGACAACTCAATAGGAAGCACCACCGAGACCAACGAAGTTGAGACAATGAGGCTCACCACCGGGTCCATACCACAACAAACCCCAAATTGAATCATAGTCAATCGCGCAGCTCCCAAAGTCTGCAGAGAATCGACACAACAAGGCACATCACGGCCATGAGTTACCGTTGTACGATTCCCTATGTCCGTGATGATACTTTTGAAGAAACATTCCCCTTCTCACTAGAGTCGCCTACTCTTGATGACGAATCAGCTAGAGATCAATGATGTTTCCATAAACCTGATCCCGTCATTCCAACAGACACCATCGTTCAAAGAGACTTTGACTTTGACGCCGCTTGGCCGCCGATTGAGACAAGGTAACAAATGAGGTTCGAGAAGTTTTCAAAGTTATATTTGCGAGATTGAGAAGATGGAAAGGCACCAGCCTCATTGATATGCGGGCCGATAACCGAGATGCTAATCTCACTCTTTTGATCTATGTGGATAATAATCGATCCGGAATGGTGGCAACAAAGCAGACAGACAATGCGTGTGGAACAAATTCGATACTTCAAAGCATTGTACAATAAGATGCTGATTTGGAGCGCCGATAACGCAGATATGAAGAGAAGAATGCAAGAAAACATTGATAGAATGCATGAATCTCATACCATAGAGATGGAATCGCTGCGCGAATTTCATCGAAAAGAACTTCTCGTGTGGAGGAGAACATGAATGAAAAATTCAGCCTTTTATGGCCGAAATGAAGTTAGTGACAACGAATCCAACGCCACTCGCTCGACTTTCAAGCAAAGATACTCAAAGAGAAGAATCCAAGCGTAACTCAGCCTATCGCCGCCTAGATTTCATGCTTGTCGGGCATGTTTCTCGGGTTCCTCTCTCCTTGATGATGCAAAAAAGGGGGAAGAGGAATACCTAAATACATTGAAAGGATCCGCAATGAGAAGAAGGATACACCGGGAAGGAGAAGACAAATTAAGAACAGAGAAAAGAAAAGAAGGGAAAATCTATTGAGGGGGAAGGTTCGAAATACATGACTTTAATGGTTGCAAGAACCCCTCAACAAGGACTTGTCACACTGGGATAATCAAAGAAACTTCCAAAGTGACTCGCCGCTCCAACACTCTGCAATGCCCATGTCCGAGAAGAGGAAGATAGTAGAAGTAGAGATGACAGAGATTGAAAGGAAAATGGATGCATGTGCGATGGACATACAAATAATACGAGGCATTCCTACAGAAGAGACACGATGCCATTTCGGGCCGTCGAACCGAGCCGAGATCTCGTTGATAAATTCAAGACGCCGCATCCGAGGGATACTTGAGAACATGACCATGGCCCAATCCTGGGACTTGTATTGGGAAAAAGGCCTCAAGCTATGTGAAGAAGCCGACAGCAAGACTCTAGCAGTACCACTCTGCTGGTCACTCTCTTGGAAAGAAGAAGGCCCCAAGACAATACACACCCGGAGGAAGAAGTAGGAGCAAAGTGGAGGAAGAGGTTTCAAACCTCGACCTCTACCCAAAAACATTGAATATATAGATCTATGGAAGAAAGGAGGGATCTATTGGGCTGGTTTTTAAAATAGCCAACTTGCAAGTGGCCAAGAATAATGCCGAGTATGTAAAGAGAATCGAAGAAGAAAATAAAAGACAAACTCAAATTTGTGGGAAGAGAGACAAGAAAGAAGAAGAAGAGATGAAGCTGCCAAAAAGCCTATGAGAAAAAGAAAGCAATGATGAAGAGAAGAAGAGAAAAAGGTCGAAGAAGAAGACAGAGGCGATGAAGAAAGAAGGAGGCGAATAAGGAGATGAAGTGTTGTCATCAACCCTTCATGTAATTTACTATTGTAAATACATAAGTATGTAAGTCTTCTCAGACTTTGAATAAGAAATTTGTAATTTCTCTATTTTTGCGTAGTCATAGATGTTTGCTCGATACACTTTGTAAACAAAAGGTAAAGGACAAAGAATGTTATGATCAATAAAAAGATTGATTCTACGCATACATTCTCTTCCTTCTTCGCACTATCCGTATTTTTTATGCTTACATTTTTGCATGTATGTTTTAAGTTTTGGCATCATCAAAAAGGGGGAAATTGCTGGGAAATTTATTTTTAGATTTTGATGAATGCCATGTAAAACTTAGACTAGAAAGTTGGCACCCCATTTTCTTTGTAATTTGCATTGTAATAGATAGGGCTGCTCGAGCTGAGTTAAGTCAGCTATGCTTAAATATGCAAGAAGTCAACTGGAGACAAGAATGAAGACTCCGCTGTGAGGCAGCTGAGTATGGCAAGGAAGAGAAGACAAGAACTCGACTGGAGAAGTATCGGCCGAGATGCACTGCGGTGAAGTGTCGGTCCAAGTCAAGATAGCCAAGTCTCAAGTTGAAGTGATAGATGAGTCATCCAATGATTGGGAGCTAACTCAAGTCATCCGGGAAGTTAAGGAACTGCGCAAGTCAAAGCAATCGAAAAGGATCTTGTACGAAGTCAAGAAAGTTACTTAAATAAGTAATACTTCCATGCCGCAATATTCTAAAGTGCTCACCCTTCGAGCGTGCAAAAGAATTAAACCAATGGGAAGCACTCGCACTGTGTCGAACTCAAAAAAGTCAAGGATCATTTAATACGAGGAAATGTCAATTTCAAGGATCGCAACAAGACAAGCCAACGACCACAAGTGCCTTTTGAAAATTAGCCTATCTCTTCAACGGGCGTATTTTCAAAAGAACACTATAAAAGGCCGAGGAATCAATTTGAGAGAGGTAACCTTGACGATCTAAACCATGAACATTCAAGTTATCATTTTGAGTCAGAACCTACGTAAAAATTCTCAAATCATTCAAGCTTAATCCTCAAGCCAAAACTTGAAAGAAATCAATCCAACACTTACATGGAGGAAAGACGACTTTAATCGCTTGAAGAGGAAACATTTGAAGAATCAAAGGGGTCTACATTCCACGTAGGATTGTAGAAAGGTTCAAGGTCGAACCGCCTCAAGTTATTGGAGGGCTTCGTGATCAAATCCAAGAAACTTGAGCAAGTAAGTCAGTAGCAAGGCACTGCCTGTGAAGAAAGCTTCGAGTCGGACGAGAAGCCGCTTGTGTGACCAAGGCATCTCCAGGCCGAGTCCCAAAGGATCAAGTCGCCTATGTGATCAAGACTTGCATCCGGACCGATAACCACTTTGTACTGATCAATACTTAGTGGATTCCTCCAGAGTTGGAGAAGAGAGGATTAGAAGAATTACCCCATCTTCGGACCTCTATAAAATTTATATCTGCTGATAAATTTGCTATCCAATTGATATTTAACAAAGTGCTAAAACCAAGTGTTAAAACAAACTTAAACCAAATTCAAGGGTGTTAAGTCTTCCGCTGAAAACATATCACAGTTGAGTTAAGCTTTAGACTAATCAGCTAAGTTATTCTATCAACAGCTCAGTCGAGTCTGTTGAGTGGCTAACTCTGCTGGTTAACTAACTTAGATGTCCATTAAGGACTTAACTGTGAAGAATTAACTCTGAAACTATTTTAAAAAGGACTAAATCAAAAAGTTGGTAAGGTTTATTCAACCCCCCCCCCTTCTAAACTTTACACTCACACCCCTTGGGACCTACAAGGGACTTAAACTGCATCTTTTTTAAAACTACTTTTGTCCCAATATCTTAATGTCCTACGTGATATTTTAAAATTAGAATCACATCAAAATCCCTCCCGGTTTGTGAGATCCAAAATTTTTAAGTTCGGGTCCGAAAATGATAATTTTGACAAAAGAAGGGACCAAACTTAAATTTTCCTAAAACTCGACCTATGCTCTTTGAAATCTGAATCTTAGAACAATATGGAGAATTTAAAAACTGACCTTACATTTTTCCAAGGTCGAGACTATGACTTATTCAATTTCTAACTCGATAAGTACTATTTTTCCAAAACCGGGACTACAGATAAAATTTTCCTTTTATCAAGGACCCCAAAATAAATTATTTTTTTCTACAGTTCTAAAACTGATGTAATTATGTTTTAATTATACATCAATAATTTTCTTGAAAATCTCCGGACCTTACGCACTACGCGTGGCGACTTCCTCACCTTATTACAAATTTAAACTTAACTTGTTGATATCTTGTACTCTTTTTATATGTACCGCCATGTTTTTACTCGACTGCCTTGTTGACATGATATGAACTTCGTGAATCTAATTGTGCTTGAGTCAACTTGGTGTGTCGAGCTCACAGTCGGAGTGGACTAGTCGTGTTTTGGAACCGAGCAGCGCGGCTGCGATTCCTTACTGGCCCCACCGTCCTAATCCCACAACTGCGGACGGAGTGTCCAAGGGAAGTGGGTCGTAGTATGGGTATAATCATGATTATAACATTGTGGGCCTTGCAAGCCATACTTGTTGGAGTTGTTTCGCCCGGGTAGTAATAAGATAGATATGGCTATATGCCAAACGTGCTTGGGGAGTCATAAGATAGAACAGAAGAATCGTTGTCTGATCCACACGGTTCCAATATTACTTGCTTCAAGGCGTCACACTCGAATGCGCAACCATTACTTGTCGATGTTGGCGTCACACTCGTGCGCAACCATTACTTGCTCGGGTTGGCATTACACTCCGTGACGCAACTATTACTTGCTTGGGTTGGTGTTACACTCCATACACAACCACTACTTGAACTACTTGCAACGCATTCATAGTGCCTAAATGATCATGAACTATTTTCATCAAATTATATAAAACTCAGTATTATTTTGAATACCATGTTGCTTATGAATTGCGTGTGACGACGCATCATGAATCATGTATTCTTCATATAATAACCTTTTTCATGCATCTATATAAGTCACACTTACACACGATCACCCATCCACCGAGAATTTTTGTCTCACCCCACCTTTTTCAACGGCCGTTGTTGACCCACCATATTATGAAGACGTCAATGAAAAAGAACAAGCGGCCACGAGTAATTCCTAGACTTAGTCCGTCGATCTAGCCTTAAAAATTCGTTTATGAACAATGTATTACGTTTGATGTAATATAGGGCGTAGGACCCCTTCGTATGGATAATTGGTTTGTATTAGTATTTTTGTCTTTGCGACAATTAATTATGTTTCCAAGAAGTTATGATGAACAATGTCTATTTAGGAATTAACATTGCTCAAATACTTGGTGGATTATCGAAAATGGATCCAGGATTTTTGAAATGGGGTACGATGGATTTTTAAAAAAATATACATATAAATATTATTTAATATTTAAAGTCATAGAACAAAATGTTGTTTAAAATTTTATAAAAGTTGATCATGTAACCGTACATGAAAAATTAATACACGTATATAAAAAAAATCATTAGAGTAATAATTAAGAAAATAAGAGACAACGAAACACATTTTCAGTGACATTTTGATATTATTAGATTTTTTTAGATCATTTTAGGTTTGTAGGTTTTGATGTTTGCCATGGTTTATTTATTTAAGTTGTTTAGTTGATCTTTTAATTTTTGAAATTTTATTGTGGGGATTTGTATTGTTTTATTTGAATTTTCTAATTCTTTTTGTAAAAATAGGGGTACAAATTTATTATTACTTTGTTTTTTTTACTAAAGAATATTGTTGGATTTTTAAAGTTTGGGGGTACAGTTGTACCCCCAAGTTAGCGCATAGATCCGCCAGTGTGGATTATATTCTTAGAATGGAGAACTGGCGTAAGTTATCCGTTGTGTCGCGACTCCACTTTTGGGGCGTGACAGAACTAATAATCACCCAATGATCCAGTTATTAATCGGATTCGATGTCCAATCCGGGTTTAAAAACGTTGATTATTTGAAAGGAGCAATCCACATATACACATACACTCTTATTTTCTTCGTGGCATTCAAACATGAAATAAAAAACATTCAACGACAAAAACTCCTGTCACACGGTTAAACATGTCAAAATCCGTTAGACGAATCTCAAAACCAATCCGGTGATATTTTTATTTCATTAGCGTAAACCGTATTATCGGTTCCTCACGAAAAGTATTAGCAATCCTTCCGAAAAGTATTAGTACGTAGTTCACTTAAAAGTATTAGTTTTTGTAATATTGACATGTGTGATATAATATCACGAGATAAAAATTACTTTGATAAATATAAAAGTAATTTCAATTAACATGAAATATATGTTAATGAATATAAGGAATAATGTTCTATATATAAAATATTTATTACGACTATAATTTTGCATTAAATATAAATTTAATTTCTTATCACATATATTAAGCTTTATGTATCTATATATGTAATATATATTATATTTGGATATATATGAGATATTTTAAACAATTTAAAATATAAGTATTATTAAAATAAATTTTATCAACTTAAAAATAATTTTATATAGTTATAAGGAAATGATCTAACCCTAAATAAGAATATATATATCACACATAGTAGTAACATATGAATATATAAATTGATGTAGAACTCACAAATATATAAATTTGAAAACCAATTACACAAATTTTGAATGGATATATCCTACGTTTTATATTTAATATATTTATTTTTTTATTTTATAGACGCAATATTTGAAAAATACCCATATGTGTTACACGATGGTGCTAATTTATTAAATTTGAGTTTTTCTTAATTTTTTTTTGTATTTTGGCTTGTCAAAATAGCGTATATTTTTAATTCCTAATTACATTGTTATATTTGTTTTCACATTTTTTTCAAAAATTAATTGAATATTGTAATGACTCGATATTTATTTTTATGGCGTTTAAAAAATACTTAGTTAATTGTGCTAATTTTATTAATCAAAACGTCCAATAAATATAGCTTCCATTTCTTAGAGTAGTTTACTTTTTTAGACTATATAGATAGTTTGTTTAGATTGTACAGGTAGAAACTTCGATTTTTGGATTATTAGAGTATAATAAACTGTATAGATAAATTTTTTGATTTACAAAAAAATAGATTGTATATATAGCATCCTTGATTTTAAGATTATTTTTTAAAATATATATGGAAAATATATATAACATACGATTGGTACATGGATAAATATGAAGTTGTCGTGTGGAATCGGGATAATGATGAATTAACACATGTCTCAGAATAATGAAGTCATGGCATGTGTTGTATTTATTTTTTCATTTAGTATATATGGTTGATGTGTGGTCAAATTAAAGAACATGAAAAGAGGATTAATTTGAAAAGAGGACTAATCTAAAACAAAGGGCGTCACATGTATCTATGTTATATGCCCCATTTTCTCGCCTTACCTGTGAGCGTGAGAAAAACACGCCACCTTTTCATATATATATATATATATATATATATATATATATATATATATATATATATATATATGGGAGAGGGTTATATGAGACCACCTCATAGGGTGAGTCCATAGGGACCAATCCTAGCCATATATCTAATTTTTTTCAAGGGTTGCGATTTAAGGGGCAAAATTACAAATTACAAGCTTGTTAATTAAACACAGGGTAAATTAGTCATCCTCTCAAATCAATATTAATGGGATTCACGGTATTCATGGGATTCACGCAATCCTTCCAAATCTCAAAACAAAATCACGTAACAAACCTATCGCTTCTTCTTCAACATACTACTATGAAAAATCATTCATCTTTCTTATGAAGATGTAATTTGTTGCTTATATAAATGTGTCATGGTGCTTTTAGATATATTAACTACATAAGCAAGTCATTAGCAACAAATCAATACTACATAAGCAACAAGTCTATATTACATAAGCAACGAATATACACTATGTATGCACTACAGATATATTAACTACATAAGCAAGTCATAAGCAACAACCCCATATTACATAAGCAAAGAAGCCTATACTACATAAGCAACGAAAATACACAACGTATGCACCATAATTACATTAACTACATAAGTAAGTCATAAGCAACAAACTCATACTACATAAGCAACAAGTCTATACTACATAAGCAATGAATATACACTACAAATGCACCACATATACATTAACTACATAAGCAAGTCATAAGCAACAAACTCATACTACACAAGCAACGAATATACACTACATATGCAACACAAATATATTAACTATATAAGCAAGTAATAAGCAACAACCCTATACTACATAAGCAACAAATATACACTACATATGCAATACAAATATGATTAAATTACACATGCAATATGGTTATACTACACATGCAATATGATTATATTACATAAGCAATTGACAATAGAATACACTGGAGATAAAAAAAAAAGTGAACATGAGGGATATGGGTTACTCAATAACTGAAACCACGTGCCGCGTGAAAGGAGGAAACAAATTGAACGTGATTGAGATCTCATCAAATCTCAATAACTGATTCTATATTATAAAATGACCACCCTACCCTTTTTAGTTGTTGAAACAAAAAAAATAAATATAAAACCCCCTAAAAATCTGGACCACCCAAAAATATTAATCTATGGTTAGGATTGAGTCCTATGGACTCACCCCAAATGGAAGGACCTATTTGATCCATATCCTATATATATATATATATATATGATTTGGATTCAATGAGTCCACATAACTTATGTGAGTACACGAGACTAAATCGAGGCATTGATTTAATTTTTAAACGGTCTAGATTAATCGCTTTTTGTCTTTTTTAATCGTTAATTTATTGAAGAAGATTAATCAGTTTTTTTTGTCTTTTTAATGGTTAATTTATTGAAGAAAATGACTTTTTGGTAAATCCAACTTTATATCGATTATTAGGGGAGTTATATTTGGTAGTGGTTTTCACATTCCTAGAATTAAGGGATAGATTTTCATCGTGATCTCTCTAATCCAAATCTTCTCTTTTGAGTCTTGGAAAATTGAAACAAACCAAACTCTCTCGGATGAAACTCTCTCCCGGATGCAACTCTATATCCTGTTTCTATGAAATATTTCTTCACCTTTCTCTTGCGAAAGAACCCTATAATCATCTTCTCGTCGGTTGTTCTTCGAGGCGGCAAGAACTCGGCGGCAATTATTCGAGGTGGCACCATCTTCGAGTCATCCGAAATGCCTCATATTCTTCTCCGAGTCGACGCCACATTTTAGGTGGAATGTTTTTGATTTTATTTTTAGTCTATTTGGGTTCAATCTATTGTATAAATCATTGATAATTTAGAATATTTCTGATTTTTTGTTAATTTTTTATGTTATCATAGTTTTAAACCCTAGGATTTTCCTGGGTTTCTGTTTTTTTTTTTCGTTTGATGGATTTAGGGGTGTATGATTTGATTATTTTTTCTTAGGTTCTTTACGGATTTTGTTTGACCATTTGCTCTATTTTGATGGAGTTTAGAGTGGGGTAATTTTGTTTTGCCTGTAATTGAAAAAAAATGGGGAAATAGGGTTTATTTAGGATTGCTCTGTTTTTTTAAAAATGGGCAACTGCTTATTGATGTCTTTAGCACTGCTTATGTATATTTGTTTTATTGCTTATGTATGCTTTGTTTACTGTTTTAAGTAAGATTACATTGTCATGGACTTAATTTAATTTTAATGTAGTCAATTTTATATTTTTTCATGTATTGATAAAATGTTGCTTGTACGTTGCAGAGATTGGTTTTGTTTTTTACTGTTAAATGTTTGCTTATTTAGCAGAAAGATCTTGCTTACGTAGATAGAAAATGTCGCTTTTTTGTTGTAACTGTGATTTTTTTAGTGATAGTATTGGTAGATATATATGAGTTGCTTATGCTGCTAATACAACTTGCTTATGCGTGCAGTAAATATTCCTTATAAAGACAAAAAATACTTGGTACAAATATATTGCTTGTTAAGACCAAATATTTTGCTTATGTTGATATAAAGTGATGCTTTCATAGCGTTGGGTTATTTTTTAGATGTTTTTGTCGTGGCTTTGTGTAGATTGATTAGTTTATATAATTGTATGTTTATACAGTTATTGACCTTGTTGTGTATTTAATATTTTTTGTCAATATTTTTACCAGGAGCATGCATCCAGAGTCTTGCAAAAGTTGTCATGCCTTGGTACGGATGTTGTTCATATAATTTCGCTACTTGAAAATGCACCGAAAGAGGTTACATGGAATGCACATTTTTTGCAAAGTCCAAGAAGCAACCATTTTTACTATGCATCACATGGAGACGTATGTGGGAGGAGGTACTAGAAATTGGGAGGGTGGGCTGGAGAAAAATAACGAGGCGCAAATATTGATGATATGTAGGAAATATGACGTTGCGATTTGTTTGGATGACATGAATGAGCAGAGAGAATTGAATCTGAGAGAGCTGAAGAAGTTTGCTGGAACAACGTAGGATTATAGCAAAGCGATGTTGATGTTTTTTTATTTTGAACAAATGGTTGAACAATATATGTTGTTTTGGATTTTTAAATTTGTGGTAGGGTTTGGTTTAATTTTAGAATTGTTAAGCAAAATGTAAATGTTATATAAGCAATATTATGGTATAACATATGCAGGCGTCATTTATGCAAGTGATAAGATTTTGATTGTTTGCACACTCCGTCCGTTGCTCGGTCCATATTATTAATCCTCACTGTTTCATTGTATTACTATTAAAATATATCAAGGTATATTTTCATTATCTATTATGTAGTCAAGCATGGAACATAGAGCCAATAAAAAAGCAACATTGTTCATGTTCATAAGCAACTTTATAAGAACCGTTAAGCAACACTTTATAGATACGTAAGCAAATTTTTGGTCTTAAAAATCCGAAACTCATGAAATGAATTGAATTGACAGTGAATATGCAACATATATTCAATAGATAAGCAAAAAATATGTAGGTAGTTAACAAATTATTTCTTCGTAAACGCTAAGAGACACCATTAGACATTTTGTCATGCATATGCAACATATACTTGATGGACAAGCAATATGAGTCTGTTATGTAAGCAAATTTTTTTTTTTTTTGGTTGCATAAAATGACAGTTTTTTCAGCACAAATTTTACTGCAAGAACACAAATTAGAATCAATAAATAAGCAATATTGTTCATGTTCATAAGCACCTTTATTATAACAATTAAGCAATATTTTATACATACCAAAGGAAACGAACGATTCTGACGATGTGGCGGCATTTTTTTCCTCCAGTTTTAGTGGAACAATTTACAGAGGTAGCAAACGTCTTGGTGAATGAGAAGACTTTGAGATAATTTCGTGATTTTTTTTAAATGGTAAGATATATTTTGGGTAATGCTCCTATTTTCATGGGATTTGATTGTCTACTTTGGACTAATATACCCTTATATCTATTTAATTAGGTTTTTATATATTTTATGCATCTTTAATATTAGCCATTGAAATTGTTTGATTTGTGGTTGATTTGGTCCTACGTACTTACATAAGGCATGTGTCTCATATAACCCTCCCCCTATATATATATATATATATATATATATATATATATATATATATAGGAAGGTGATCTTGTTAGACCATAACTTTAGGTGAGAACGTAAGACCACATTTACACCATCCAAAAAATAATGGAATTCTAAGATCTAAGAAATTTTTGTAGCATTAAAAAATCGAGAGAAAAACCGTCCAGGGTATAATTGGAATTGAATTATTAGGCCAAAATAATTGCCATCTAATTTTAAGGGGAGAAATCTTTTTTGATCCATCGTCCCGAATCGATTTTGAGAAATTCCAAATGATATTCTCATCTACTTTCTTAGTAGAATTTTTACAAATAATTAATTCTATTTTTCACTAATGGAAACCACTTAATTATTTGGTCAAAATCGGTCAACACCCATTTCTCAATACCAAATTTCCAACATATCCTTCCATTATAACCTTTGAAAATGCGGTGGATTGTGTGTGCGGGAACTGGTGTTGGGTTGTCAAAGATGTGCCAAACTGATGTAGCATGGATGTAACACCATAAACTGGCATTCCCATTCACAATTAGACCAGCTCAATTAAATTATTATCTATTAACTATCCTCTAATAAAATGGATTGCATTGGTCTAGCTCACAACCACCTCTACGTACCTAACAATACTATCTTGTATCTCAGAAAATATTTGTTTGGACATTTTTTATCAACTAGTTAGGTGTACGTCGTTGCACGTAATCCAAATAATTTCTTTTTATTTAATTAAAATTAAATTTTATAAATGAAATATTTTTTTCTTAAATTATTTTTATATATAGTAAATGTCACTCGTGTAGTTTGATCCTAAAATAAAATTTGCAAAATTAAAATTAAACTTCTTAGTAGGAGAAACATGGTTAGAACATTTTAAACCCGAAACACGACACTTACATGATATTGTCATTTAACAAAATACAATGGGTATTAAAAAAACTAAAGAGTAATTAAAAAAAAGATATTCTACGAACTCATTTTGCATCAATTCAACTCTTGTTTTACTTTTTTAAGTGTCTCATTCATCTTCATGTTTGGCTTTGAGATTTTTTTGCAACTTTTTTTATTGCATTCTTAGTCGAAGCATGATTGATTGACGTATGAATGTCTTCGTCTTTTTCTCCATCTCTGAAATGTGTGTTATCTCTCGACTAAGCTATAACATTAAGTTTTCCATTCACCACCAGTACCTTTGTTAAGAGTAATGAGCAAGTGAAATTTGTTTACGTATGTTCTCATTTTCAAACACCTATTTTCAGTTTTGTACTATTCATAAAATCGAATATTTTTGTTTTACGTGAGTTTACTAAAATTAACTCATTTTAAATTAATTTTCAGAGCTACTTTTCTTACATCTTATCCTACCTTGTCATTCAATCACATCTATCAAATTTACATCACTATCTCTCACTTTTCAATAAGAACTAGTTTTTGACTCGTGCGATGCACAGGGTGTTGCGTGTTAGATTATATAAAATGAATGTTTATAAGATGGACAATCTACATGTAATATAAAACTACATAATACAAATATAAAAATTCAGGTTAGAAGTTGTTTTCCCTGGAACTTGAATTCTAAGGTCGGTGGGGTTAGTGTCATTCGCAGAACCTAGATAGAAATCTTTCAATGAAATTATTTTGTACATATTTTGGTTGTAAAAAAATCAAAATACAATTGCAATGATATAATTTTTTTATATTTTATTACTTTAATAGGGAAGTAAATAAAACTATTCTCATCAAATATCTTTTAATAAATATATTTTTTTCGAAAAAATTCAATAACAAATATTGTAATTTATAATATTCCGTCTGCAATTAATGATTTAGATAATATTTTCAAAAAATTATCAATTTTAAATTTAATAATACAATTAAAAACTTATATTAATGGATCCCTCCTTTCTTTCCCGGATCTACGTATTCAATATTCTTGGCGAGGCCTAGTCCCAAGCTTCTTCCTCCACTCGCTTCTTCCTCTACCTCTTGGGCGATATCTTTTAGACTTTGGGTCTTCTTCTTTCGGTGAGTGACCAATGGAGTGACCAATGAGTGACGACGCTTGTGAGTCTCGTACGCTGTCACCTTCTTCACATAATGTGAGACCCTTTTCCCAAAGACAAGTCCCAAGCTTGAGCCATAGACATATTTGCAAAGTATCCTTCGATTCGAGCGTTTTGAATTCAACCAATCGATCGTGGCTCTGTCCGACATTTGAAATGGCATAAGTGTCTCTCGTCTTATTGGAATGCCTTCGTGTTCTTTCAAGATGTTCATAACTCGGGCATCCATTCTTCCTTCCACTTCCTTCATCCCCGCTTCAATTGTTTTTCTCTTCTCGGCCATAGATACAAAGAGAGTGTTGGAGTGGCGAGTCACGGGAGTTTGTCGCTTATAATGTCACCGTGATGGACCTTGTTGGGGGTTTGTGCAATCATCAAAGTCACATCCGTCGACCCTTCCCCCTCAACAAGCTTTCCTTTCTTTTGTTTTAAGACTTCCTCACCGATTTTCCTTCTCACCGCTTCCTTTCTTTTTCAACTTTTTTTTTGCTTTAAGGTATTCCTCTTCCCCCTTTTTGGCATCATCAAAGGATAGAGGAACCCAGGGAACATCTTTGGCAAGCATGAAGTCGAGCCCCTGCGGATAGTCGAAGTTCTGCTTCAAGTCTGTGCGTTGTATGCAAAGACGGAATTGGATCGAGTAGCGTTGGATTCTCACAAATCGCTTCATTTCACCCGAGAAGGCTGAATTTTCTAGTCATGTGTTCTTCCAAACGCTGTATATCATTTGTATTTTGCTCACGCAGTAGCTTTATCTCGGCGATGAGCTTCATGCATGTGCTCAATATGTTCTCCCGCCTGCTTCGACGCATCGGCATTTCACTCTCCCACACTAGCGACTTGTTGAACAATGTCCTGAAGTATCTCACTTGTTCCACACGCATTGTTTCTTCTTTGCCGCTTGCCTCTCAAGTCACTGGGCCGTGTGGTGGCATCTCTGTTGTCCAAATGATATCCAAAGAGGCCTCGATGCCTCTCCATCCGTTCAACCTCGGAAATAGTGCCTTGAACACTTCTTCGAACTTAATCACCGATTCTTCTCATTGGTGATGGCCATGCAAACGTCAAAATCATAATCAATCACCGAACAATGGTGTCCGATGGAAGAACAGGAGCTGGTTTGTGATAGCGTTCTTGTTCGTTTTACGACTCTTCGTGGAGTTCTCGTATCTCCAAAGTGAAAAAGGGAAAGATTCTACAAAAGATTCATCGCGCCAACCGGGATCTGTTCAATGATGAGCGGTGCGCGTGAAGTTCTTTTTGGGAATCGATCTGCGCCGCAGCCTTGAGGAGTATGCGCAGCGGGTCTCTTGTTCGCCTGGGTTTTGTTGTGAAGTGGTCCCGATTTTTGAAACAGCTCACTGCCTCAACAGCCTTCGTTGGTCTCGCTTTTGCTTGAGCTCAATTTCTCAGCAATGCCTTCGTTGGTCTCACTCGATTTTTCCAATTATGACGGTCCTCGGCCTTATCGAAGATAGCGTCATCGACGATGATGAGATTTCCATTGGTGGCTCATCATCAAAGTTAAAGGTTTGACGAGTAGTCTTGGGATCGACTTGCTCGTGCTTGGAACATCCGCAATGAGTCTTTTGGATTTGGCACGGGGATGACTCAACCTTCTTTTCTTCGCGATCCCGAGAAAGGATACGCAGGATTATCCTGGGAATC
Organism: Rehmannia glutinosa; assembly: GCA_016081115.2. Taxonomy (NCBI): domain Eukaryota; kingdom Viridiplantae; phylum Streptophyta; class Magnoliopsida; order Lamiales; family Orobanchaceae; genus Rehmannia; species Rehmannia glutinosa. The sequence goes on from CM071927.1 coordinate 63,406,063, forward strand.
ATGAAGTGCGCTTATCTCCTTCTCGGATGGGTCGATTATAGCAGAGGGATGTTCTCTACTTGAGCTTCTTTACCCCGGGAAGTCTCAACCTCCCGTGGGCCTTGATACCTCCAGCCAGCCTCTCTGCGCGAGGCTCGTCCTCCCTTTCGACAATGGGGCACTGTCTTAGGGTCTTTCATGCGGTGGCATCCATTGAGTCTCAACCCCATGGATTGTAAATTAATTTACTTATTTTACCGTTTAAAATATAATTTCAAAACATTTTTGGGGGAAAAAAATTTTTGGAAAAGTTTGGGGGCAGGTGGCCCCCCCTTGGGTCCGCGCCGCACACACACACACACACATATATTAGAATAACACCCGTGTTACACGGATTTGTCCAAAATTTAAAATTCTAGTGTTACAAATTTAAAAGATAGTGCATGTAGATAGAATCCTTGATTTTTAAATTATTTGTTATATCTTAAATATGTTATCTTTTAATTTAATTCAAAAATATATTATGATTCAATAGAGTATTTCTCAATAAAAATATCTTCAGTGATTTGATCAAAGATCAACTTATCGAAACTAATCATGAGCAAATTTTTTATTTTTTGGATTATATTTTAACTTTTAAAATATTGATTAAATTTGTTATGTTTTAATTTTGTACATAAGTTTGTCGCATAGATAATTGTGAAGCCGCCATGTGGAATTGAGAGGATGAGAAATTTACAAACGTCCAAAATTAATAAAGTGATAACATGTGTCATTTTTATTTATTTTTTTAAGTATATTGGGTATACATATACATATATATTTTGTGATTACCCAAATCTGGAAAGAGGTTTTTGGCGTGATACTATCTTGTTTTTATATGTTATAGATATAGATATAGATTAAACCAAACAAGCATTAATTCCACCACCAAACTTAACTACCCTCTATATATACAGTTTCTTATTCAGACATTTGAAATATTAGCTCATAATATTTCTTATATTCTAATGGTTGTAGGCTTTAATGGTTGATGGCTTCAAATTCCTCCCTTTTATTAGACTAGATCATGCTATGTCATTACAATAGTCCTACTTTTGCGTAACAATATTATATTTATTTAATTGCTATGTAAAATAAACCACGTACTTATGCGAAACCAAAACAATATATATAACTGATAAAATATATTAAGAAATATGCATAGTTGTTACGTTATGATATATTAGCTATCACAACGATATTTTCTATCACAATATAATTTTCACAGTCGTAGTTAGAAAATTACTTAAAATTGTCAATATTAACAGTTATTGGCATACATAACCTTGTAATTCATTGTCCATAGTTCATTGTCGTTATACATATGTCCCTAATGGTTAATAGTAACAATTTGTACATATAAACTGTCAATAAATTATTAAAGATTATTAGTACTGGAAGAAAAAAAAGCCTATATTTAGAAAATAGACTTCTTAATAAATGACTTTTCAAAAAGTCTTCAATTTTAGTTTCTCTAGAATGAACTTTTTAGAGAAGATCTGACATATCCAAAAGCTCATTCAAAAATAACCACAAAAAAACTATTACTATGTGTAGGTCCCAAGGGGTGTAAGTGTAAGGTTTAGAAGGGGGGGTTGAATAAACCTTACCAAATTTTCGATTTAGTCCTTTTAAATCTACAGAGTTGATACTACACAGCTGTGTCCTTGATGGACAGTCAACTTAGTCACTCAGTAGAGTTAATCACTCAACAAACTCAACTGAGCTGTTGATGGAATAACTCAGTTGTTAGCTCTAAATTAACTCGACTGTGGTTTTGTTTTCAGCGGAAGACTTAACACCCTTAAGTTTGATTAAGTAAGAGTTTAGTGCTTGGTTTAGTACTTATAATTTATCAAGTGGATAGCAAATTTATCAAAATGAGATATAAGCGTTAAAATTGCAAGAATTAAAGTCTTTGAAATGTAAATGACACAATGAAATTTTTATAGAGGTTCAAGATGGGGTAATTCTTCTACTCCTCTCTTCTCCAACTCTTGGAGAAATCCACTAGGTAATGATCGGTTTACAAAGTGGTAATATCCGATACAAGTCTTGATCACACAACCGACTTGATCCTTTGGGACTCGATCTGAGACGCTTGATCACTCACCAAGCTGACGACTCGGCTTCTTCTTCACAGGCAACTTTCTACTACACTCACTTGCTCAAGCTCTTTGGATTTGATCACGAAGCCCTCCAAAAGCTTAAGACTTGGCTCAACCTTGAACCTTCCTACAATCCTTCCCGGAATGTAGACCCCTTTGTTTTCGAGAACTTCCTCTTCAACTCGATTGAAGTTATCTTTCCTTCACAATTGAGTGTTGGATTGATGTTCTTCGTAATGTAGGCTTGAGGATTGAGAATATTTCAGCTTTTCTAATATGCTTGTATATCTCACATATGTGTCATCTATATATTTTCTCAAACAAACTCCTCACCTTTTATAGTGAACTTTCAAAAATTTGCCCGTTGAAGAGATAGGCTTATTTTTGAAAGTCACTTGCGCCGTTGGCTTGTCTTGTTGCGTTCTTGGAATTGCCATTTCCTCGTATGAATTGTTCTTTCACCTTTTCGTAGTTCGACACGGTGTAGTGCTTCCCATTGTTCATTCCTTTTGCACGCTTCGACCGAGCACTCCGAAAAGGTGGTATGGAGATATTACTTGTTTAAGTAATTCTCTTGATTTCGTGCACGGATCTTTTACGATTATCTTGACTTGACCGCATTTCCTTGCTTTCCCAGGTGACTTAGAGTCGACTTCCAATCATTGGATGACTCTTCATCACTTCAACTTGAGACTTGGCTTTTCTTGAGTTGACTTGATGATGCTCCACTCAAACTGCATCTCACCGCTTCTTCAAGAGAGTTCCCATCTACTCTTCTTTGCCATACTCAAATTGTCTCGCAAATGAGTCTTCCTTCAAGTCTTGATTGTCTTCTTGCATGTTAGGGCGTAGGACTTAACTCGGCTTGGCAACTCTATTTATTACAATGCATTATACAACAAGAATCAAGTGCCAACTTTCTATTCTAAGTTTTACATGGCATTCATCAAAATCTAAACAATAAAATTCCTAACAATTTCCCCCTTTTGATGATGCCAAAACTTAAACCATACAAAAATGCAAATAACAAAGATACATACGAGATAGTGTATTGACATAGAATGTATGCGCAGAATCAATCTTTTTATTGATCATATCATTCTTGTACTTAACACAACTATTTACAAGGTGTATCGTGAGCATATAATTGTCTACACAGAGAAATAAAGAATTTACTGACTTTATTATAGAAGACTTACATTGTATGTATTTACATAGTGAAATACACGAAGGGTTGGACAAAGAACACTTCATCTCCTTCGTTGTCTCCTTCTTTCATCTTGTTCAAGATCTTCTTCTCTTCTTCTCTTTTTCTCATCATCACCGCCTTCTTTTTTTTTCTTTTCATATGCCTTCCGGCAAATTCATCTTTTCTTATTCTTTCCTGTCTCTCCCGCCATAGCCGAGTTTGTCTCTTGTTTTCTTCTTCTATTCTTTTTGCATACTCGGCGTTAGTTTTAGCCACTCGCAAATTTGCCACTTGATCAAGCCCCGACCAAAGAGATCCCTCCTTTCTTTCCGGATCTACGTATTCAATATTCTTGGGCGAGGCCTGGTCTCAAGCTTCTTCCTCCACTCTCGCTTCTTCCTCTACCTCGGGCGTATAGTGTACTGGGGTCTTCTTCTTTCCAAATTGAGTGACCAGAGTGACCAGCAGAGTGATCGGTGAGTCTGCGTCCGTCGTCGCCTTCTTCACATAATGTGAGACCCTTTTCCCAAGATAAGTCCCAAGCTTGAGCCATAGACATATTTGCAAAGTATCCTTGATTCGAGCGTTTTGAATTCGTCAACTGATCGTGGCTCTGTCCCGACATCTGAAATGGCATAAGTGTCTCTGTCTACTGGAATGCCTCCGTGTTCTTTCAAGATGTTCATAACTCGGGCATCCATTCTTCCTTCCACTTCCTTCATCCCTGCTTCAATTGTTTTTCTCTTCTCAGCCATAGATACAGCAGAGTGTTGGAGTGGCGGTAGTCATGGGGAGTTTGTCGCTTATAATGTCACCGTGATGGACCTTGTTGGGGGGTTTGTGCAATCATCAAAGTCACATCTGTCGACCCTTCCCCCTCAACAAGCTTCCCTTTCTTTTGTTTTAAGACTTCCTCAGCTGATTTTCCCTTCTCAGCTGCTCCTTTCTTTTCAGCTTCAGATTTTGCTGCTTTAAGGTATTCCTCTTCCCCCTTTTTGGCATCATCAAAGGATAGAGGAACCCGGGGAACATCTTTGGCAAGCATGAAGTCGAGCTCGCGGATAGTCGAGTTCGCTTCAAGTCTGCTGCGTTGTATGCAAAGACGGAATTCGGATCGAGTAGCGTTGGATTCTCAAATCGCTTCATTTCACCATGAGAGAAGGTGAATTTTCTAGTCATGTGTTCTTCCAAACGCTCGTATATCATTTGTATTTTGCTCACGCAGAGAGCTTTATCTCGGCAGATGAGCTTCATGCATGTGCTCAATATGTTCTCTCGCCTTCGTTTTTGCATCGGCATTTTCAGCTCTCCACACTAGCGACTTGTTGAACAATGTCCCCAAGTATCTCACTTGTTCCACACGCATTGTTTCTTCTTTGTTGCCACCATTCCCCGATTCATTGTTATGCCTCTCAAGTCGGGCCATGGGGTGGCATCTCTGTTGTCCGATCGCATATCCAAAGAGGCCTCGATGCCTCTCCATCCGTTCAACCTCGGCAAATAGTGCCTTGAACACTTCTCGAACTTCAAACATTCTTCTTCATTGTACGGTGATGGCCATGCAAACGTCAAAATCATAATCACCGAACAATGGTGTCCGATGGAAGAACAGGGAGTTTTGTGATAGCGTGCTTGTTCGTTTTCGACTCTTCGTGGAGTTCTCGTATCTCCAAAGTGAAAAAGGGAAAGATTCTACAAAAGATTCATCGCCGCCAACTGGGATGCATTCAATGATGAGCGGTGCGCGTGAAGTTTTTTGGGAATCGATCTGCTGCAACTTGAGGAGTATGCGCGATGGTCTCTTGTTCGATTGGGTTTTGTTGTGAAGTGGTCCCCGGTTTGCTTGAGCTCACTGTCTCAACAACTTCGTTGGTCTCGGTTCTTGAGCCTCACCATATCTCAGCAACCTTCGTTGGTCTCACCGATTTTTCCAATTATGTGATCGGTCCTCGGCTTTATCGGTAGCGTCATCGGACGATGATGAGATTTCCATTGGTGGCTCATCATCAAAGTTAAAGGTTTGACGAGTAGTCTTGGGATCGACTTGCTCGTGCTTGGAACATCCGCACCGAGTCTTTTGGATTTGCACGGGGATGACTCGACTTCTTTCTCGCGCTTTCGATCCCGAAAGGATACGGCAGGGATTATCCTGGGAATCATGAAGTGCGCTTATCTCCTTCTCGGATGGGTCGATTATAGCGGGAGGGATGTTCTCTACTTGACTTCTTTACCCCGAAGTCTCAACCTCCCGTGGGCCTTCATACCTCCAAATAGCAGTCTCTCTCATGCGGCGAGGCATAGTCCTCCCTTTCGACAATGGGCGGTACTGTCTTAGGGTCTTCTCGGTGGCATCCATTGGAGTCTCAACCCCATGGATTGTAAATTAATTTACTTATTTTACCGTTTAAAATATAATTTCAAAAACATTTTTGGGGGAAAAAAATTTTTGGAAAAGTTTGGGGGGGCAGGCCCCCGCCCCCTTGGGTCCGCCGCACACACACACACACACACATATACTAGAATAACACCGTGTTACACACGGATTTGTCCAAAATTTAAAATTCTAGTGTTACAAATTTAAAAGATAGTGCATGTAGATAGAATCCTTGATTTTTAAATTATTTGTTATATCTTAAATATGTTATCTTTTAATTTAATTCAAAAATATATTATGATTCAATAGAGTATTTCTCAATAAAAATATCTTCGTGTGATTTGATCAACATCAACTTATCGAAACTAATTATGAGCAAATTTTTTATTTTTTGGATTATATTATAACTTTTAAAATATTGATTAAATTTGTTATGTTTTAATTTTGTACATAAGTTTGTCACATAGATAAATGTGAAGCCGCCATGTGGAATTGAGAGGATGAGAAATTTACAAACGTCCAAAATTAATAAAGTGATAACATGTGTCATTTTTATTTATTTTTTTAAGTATATTGGGTATACATATACATATATATTTTGTGATTACCCAAATCTGAAAGAGGTTTTTGGCGTGATACTATCTTGTTTTTATATGTTATAGATATAGATATAGATTAAACCAAACAAGCATTAATTCCACCACCAAACTTAACTACCCTCTATATATACAGTTTCTTATTCAGACATTTGAAATATTAGCTCATAATATTTCTTATATTCTAATGGTTGTAGGCTTTAATGGTTGATGGCTTCAAATTCCTCCCTTTTATTAGACTAGATCATGCTATGTCATTACAATAGTCCTACTTTTGCGTAACAATATTATATTTATTTAATTGCTATGTAAAAAAAACCACGTACTTATGCGAAACCAAAACAATATATATAACTGATAAAATATATTAAGAAATATGCATAGTTGTTACGTTATGATATATTAGCTATCACAACGATATTTTCTATCACAATATAATTTTCACAGTCGTAGTTAGAAAATTACTTAAAATTGTCAATATTAACAGTTATTGGCATACATAACCTTGTAATTCATTGTCCATAGTTCATTGTCGTTATACATATGTCCCTAATGGTTAATAGTAACAATTTGTACATATAAACTGTCAATAAATTATTAAAGATTATTAGTACTGGAAGAAAAATAAAAGCCTATATTTAGAAAATAGACTCTTAATAAATGACTTTTCAAAAAGTCTCCAATTTTAGTTTTCTAGAATGAACTTTTTTAGAGAAGTACGACATATCCAAAAGCTCATTCAAAAATAACCACAAAAAAATTATTACTATGTGTAGGTCCCAAGGGGTGTAAGTGTAAGGTTTAGAAGGGGGGTTGAATAAACCTTACCAAATTTTCGATTTAGTCCTTTTAAATCTACGAGTTGATACTACACACCGTGTGTCCTTGATGGACAAATCAACTTAGTCACTCAAGAGTTAATCACTCAACAAACTCAACTCGAGCTGTTGATGGAATAACTCGATTGTTAGCTCTAAATTAACTCGACCGTGGTTTTGTTTTAGGAAGACTTAACACCCTTAAGTTTGATTAAGTAAGAGTTTAGTGCTTGGTTTAGTACTTATAATTTATCAAGTGGATAGCAAATTTATCGTGAGATATAAGCGATTAAAATTGCAAGAATTAAAGTGTTGAAATGTAAATGACACAATGAAATTTTTATAGAGGTTCAAGATGGGGTAATTCTTCTACTCCTCTCTTCTCCAACTCTTGGAGGAATCCACTAGGTAATGATCGGTTTACAAAGTGGTAGCAGTCCCGGATACAAGTCTTGATCACACAAATTCGACTTGATCCTTTGGGACTCGATCGAGACGCCTTGATCACTCAACAAGCCTTCTCGACGACTCGGCTTCTTCACAGGGCAAAACGCTTTGCTACTACAAATACTTGCTCAAGCTCTTTGGATTTGATCACGAAGCCCTCCAAAAGCTTAAGACTTGGCTCAACCTTGAACCTTCCTACAATCCTTCCCCGAATGTAGACCCTTTGTTTTCGTAACTTCCTCTTCAACCGATTGAAGTTATCTTTCCTTCACAGTGAGTGTTGGATTGATGTTCTTCCTAATGTAGGCTTGAGGATTGAGAATATTTCAGTTTTTCTAATATGCTTGTATATCTCACATATGTGTCATCTATATATTTTCTCAAACAAACTCCTCGGCCTTTTATAGTGAACTTTCAAAAATTTGCCCGTTGAAGAGATAGGCTTATTTTTGAAAGTCACTTGCAATCATTAGCTTGTCTTGTCTTGTTGCGATTCTTGGAATTGCCATTTCCTCGTATGAATTGTTCTTTCACCTTTTCGTAGTTCGACACGGTGTAGTGCTTCCCATTGTTCATTCCTTTTGCACGCTTCGGGATCGAGCACTCAGAAAGGTGGTATGGAGATATTACTTGTTTAAGTAATTCTCTTGATTTATGTGCAACGGATCTTTTACTGATTATCTTGACTTGATCGCATTTCCTTGCTTTCCCCCAGTGTGACTTAGAGTCGCTTCCAATCATTGGATGACTCTTCCTGTCACTTCAACTTGAGACTTGGCTTTTCTTGAGTTGACTTGACGATGCTCCACTCACCGCTTCTTGAAGAGAGTTCCCATCTACTCTTCTTTGCCATACTCACTGTCTCGCAATGAGTCTTCCTTCAAGTCTTGATTGTCTTCTTGCATGTTAGGGCGTAGGCCGACTTAACTCGCCTTGCCAACTCTATTTATTACAATGCATTATACAAAGAAGAATTGGGGTGCCAACTTTCTATTCTAAGTTTTACATGGCATTCATCAAAATCTAAACAATAAAATTCCTAACAATTTCCCCCTTTTGATGATGCCAAAACTTAAACCATACAAAAATGCAAATAACAAAGATACATACAGATAGTGTATTGACATAGAATGTATGCGCAGAATCAATCTTTTTATTGATCATATCATTCTTGTACTTAACACAATCACAAGGTGTATCGAGCATATAATTGTCTACACAGAAAATAAAGAATTTACTTTTATTACGGAAGACTTACATTGTATGTATTTACATAGTGAAATACACGAAGGGTTGGACAAAGAACACTTCATCTCCTTCGCCGCCTCCTTCTTTCATCTTGTTTCAAGATCTTCTTCTCTTCTTCTTTTTTCTCGTCATCATCACCGCCTTTTTTTTTCTTTTCATATGCCTTCCTGGCGACTTCATCTTTTCTTATTCTTTCCCCTGTCTCTCCCGCCATAGCCGAGTTTGTCTCTTGTTTTCTTCTTCTATTCTTTTTGCATACTCGGCGTTAGTTTTAGCCACTCGCAAATTTGCCACTTGATCAAGCCCACCAAGAGATCCCTCCTTTCTTTCCCGGATCTACGTATTCAATATTCTTGGGCAGAGGCCTGGGTCCAAGCTTCTTCCTCCACTCATCGCTTCTTCCTCTACCTCAGGGGCGTATCTTTGTCTTGGGGTCTTCTTCTTTCCAAATGAGTGACCAGCGGAGTGACCAAGAGAGGACTGCTTGGTAGTCCGCTGCTGTCACAGCCTTCTTCATATAATGTGAGACCCTTTTCCCAAGATAAGTCCCAAGCTTGAGCCATAGACATATTTGCAAAGTATCCTTCGATTCGAGCGTTTTGAATTCGTCAACCGACGTGGCTCTGTCCCGACATTTGAAATGGCATAAGTGTCTCGCTTCACCGGAATGCCTCCGTGTTCTTTCAAGATGTTCATAACTCGGGCATCCATTCTTCCTTCCACTTCCTTCATCCCTGCTTCAATTGTTTTTCTCTTCTCACCCATAGATACAAAGAGTGTTGGAGTGGCAGAGTCACGGAGTTTGTCGCTTATAATGTCACCGTGATGGACCTTGTTGGGGTTTGTGCAATCATCAAAGTCACATCTGTTGACCCTTCCCCCTCAACAAGCTTCCTTTCTTTTGTTTTAAGACTTCCTCACCGATTTTCCTTCTCACCGCTCCTTTCTTTTCACTTGATTTTTGCTTTTAAGGTATTCCTCTTCCCCTTTTTGGCATCATCAAAGGATAGAGGAACCCCAGGGAACATCTTTGGCAAGCATGAAGTCGAGCCTGCGGATAGTCGAAGTTCTCGCTTCAAGTCTGGCTGCGTTGTATGCGACGGAATTCGGATCGAGTAGCGTTGGATTCTCACTGAAATCGCTTCATTTCAGCCATGAGAAGGTCAATTTTCTAGTCATGTGTTCTTCCAAACGCCGTATATCATTTGTATTTTGCTCACGCAAAGAGTTTATCTCGGCGTTATGAGCTTCATGCATGTGCTCAATATGTTCTCTCAACCGTTTTGCATCAAGATTTTCACTCTCCACACTAGCAGACTTGTTGAACAATGTCCTGAAGTATCTCACTTGTTCCACACGCATTGTTTGCCGCCGTTGCCACCATTCCCGATTCATTGTTATGCCTCTCAAGTCGGGCCGTGTAAGGGTGGCATCTCTCGTTGTCCAATCGATATCCAAAGAGGCCTCGATGCCTCTCCATCCGTTCAACCTCGGCAAATAAATAGTGCCTTGAACACTTCTCGAACTTCAACGATTCTTCATTGCAGGTATTGATGGCCATGCAAAAAAAATCATAATCACCGAACAATGGTGTCTCGATGGAAGAACAGGAGCTGTTTGTGATAGCGTGCTTGTTCGTTTCGTCGACTCTTCGTGGAGTTCTCGTATCTCCAAAGAAAAAGGGAAAGATTCTACAAAAGATTCATCGCCGCCAACCGGATCTGTTTCAATGATGAGCGGTGCGCGTGAAGTTCTTTTGGGAATCGATCCTCGCTGCAGCTTGAGGAGCCTCGCGCAGCTGGTCTCTTGTTCACCGGGTTTTGTTGTGAAGTGGTCCCGCTTCTTGAGCCTCACTGTCTCAATGTTTCGTTGGTCTCGGTTCTTGAGCCGAGCCTCATGCCTCAACAACCTTCGTTGGTCTCAAATTGATTTTTCCAATTGCGTAGACCGTCCTCGGCCTTATCAATAGCGTCATCGGACGATGATGAGATTTCCATTGGTGGCTCATCATCAAAGTTAAAGGTTTGACGAGTAGTCTTGGGATCGACTTGCTCGTGCTTGGAACATCCGCAATTGAGTCTTTTGGATTTGCACGGGGGATGACTCCTTCTTCTTCGCCGCCTCCGATCCCGGAAAGGATACAGCAGATTATCATGGGAATCATGAAGTGCGCTTATCTCCTTCTCGGATGGGTTGATTATAGCGGAGGGATGTTCTCTACTTGACTTCTTTACCCCGGAAGTCTCAACCTCCCGTGGGCCTTCGCACCTCCAAGAAGCCTTCTCTCCGCAATGAGGCCTTGGTCCTCCCTTTATATAGTGGCGATTGTCTTAGGGTCTTCATGCGGTGGCATCCATTGGAGTCTCAACCCCATGGATTGCACTTTCATCGCCTGCAGTGTTAACTCCCGTGGTTGTTCCTTCATGTGCCTCGACTGCATCGGCAGCCACATTAGCCTTTCCGAGCGATTGGCACCTCACCGAGAAATGTCAATCGTATCAACTTCGTTGATGGCAACTTGTTTCTTCTTGTGTTTGTATTTTCTCTACTTCGCCTCCTTGATTCGTTGTGGAGTCATCTCGCATCCTCCGACCTTGCTGCAGGTGGAGGAGTTTCCCTCACCGGGCGCACCACCGAGTGACTTGAATGGGGTCACTCGTCTCCAAGCTCCCTTACTGCGATTGATTGTTCACCGTTCGGGGCGGTGTGGTAACACACCTTCAATAGGGGTTGGCTCATTGGGGTCCCCATTGTCCCGCCATCGCTAAGTCCCTTATCGCTTTCTTCCGAGTGAGTGGGGAAGTGGTAGCAGAAACAACAGATGTGGCGATTTCTTTGAACCACTCCCATTGGATCAATTTCGGTGTGTTCGAGGACTCTCCTGGTCCCTCCATCAATCTTTGCTCGTGAAGGATTCTTGATTCGTGGAATGCTTGCCGCATTTGCAACTCTTCTCGTAGGGCGGAAAGATTCTCTTGATCCTCATCACCGTCCGAGAAGACATCAAGGAGAGGATGTGTGTGTTCTATGGTGCCGAGATAGGCGATGCTTGCCTTCTCACGTGCCTCTGCTTCCTCGGCTTGCTTTTCTCTCTCTTTTCCTTGTAAATCACAGGATATCTAAGCAGCTTGTCTTCATCAAGTCTCAGGGCACGCTTTTTAGTCCAAGGAAATTTAGCGCTTCCTCTTCTTCTTCTATAAACTCAGCCGTTGAACTGTTCCTTGACTTACTCAACTTCCATTTCCTCCACTCACGCAGACGATTTTGGATGTCCGGGTAAGGTGGAGATAGGATCATTACATCACTATCTCGCTCTAGCAGTTCTTTCAGGTTTCACCGTGTGAACTACAAGTGTCTTGGTTGCCTCTCGCGATCGCCTTCAAAGACTTGGCTGTTTCATCAACTACATCCGAGACTCTACTTCTCCAGCCCGCCTCCGTGATTTTGCTCTAGCCGAGTAATCGACTCACTGGTTTCTCCATTGGATCGCTTGATGATTCTTCTTCGTCTCCTTGTTTGTACCGAGAGGGATTTCTCGGTTCGAGAGACTGTCCTCTCGAGTCTTGGGGCGGCCGGGGCCGTCTTTGTGTCTTTTTCTGGGAGCGGGCCGTCGTGGCTTCTCGGTTCTCCTCTTTTGACGATCGGAGAAGGTATTTGAGAGTCCTTTCTCGATCCGCTGCAGTGCGGGCAGGGAGACACGGCTGCAGGGGCGGGTGACTCGCACTGCAGGGCGGAGCATGTTTGGTTTTCTTTGCTACAGGGCGTGATCTTCTTAGCTTAGTGGCTGGGCGCTCTCTCTTCTTGGTGGAGAGGAAACAACAGTATCTTCGGGGTCACCGATTCCCCCTCACCGTGTCGCCTCTTGGCGTAAGCTCTCTTAGGCGCCGAGAGAGGTTTGCTCAACATCCTCTTGTTAACATGGAATGCCTTCCCATGTCTAAGAGGGACTCCTTTCACCTCCATTAGCCGCCAATCACTAGGCCATATTATAGGATCCTCCAAATGTGCCATCTTCTTTGAAGGATTTGTTCCCACGTTAAGGTAGAGTCTGCTTTGTAGACAAACTCAGCCATTTTTTATCTTCTTTTCTTCGATGATTGCAGCCATTACAATCACTTTGCCTTTGACATTGGTCAAAGCCGCCAAACTTGATGTCAATACATTTGGCAACGATGTCCAACACTTGTGATAATCCTCCTTCTAGCTCTTGTTTGTTGTATACACTATTTTATCAAGAAAGTTAGGCTTGGCTATTTCTTTCCAAGCATCATCAGTTTACATCAGCCGTTAATCTTTGATGCGCCCTCTCGGTAGTGAGCAATGTTTGGCCAAATCTTGGCGCGAGATAGTCACCGTTTTCCATGAACAGATGACTTGATTCCTTTATCGTGAATCTCGGCATTCACGTAGAATTGTCGACCTCCTCCACATATGTCATCGGGTATTCTAACGCGAAATGGTTTCAGATCGGACGCTTTCTAACTTTTCAGCGATTTTCTTCACTAGGGTGTCGTCGGACCTGTTTCACCATTCCGTAAATCCACCGTAGAGCCGTGTGGATTTGCTTTCCTAACTTGGTAAAGTCATAAGTTGGTGCCATTTTTCAGATTATATCAAAGAAAAACTCGAAATTGACTTGAAGATAGATAGGGTTTCGAGAGAATTTTGCCTTTGCTTTTGAGAGAAAGAAATGAACAGCTTTTTAGAAGTGTGAGAGAGAAAACGGACGAAAATGGTTTAAATATGATTTATGAAAGGACGTGCGGGTGGTTTTTGAAATGTGATCGAAATCAACGGCTTAGATTTTGCACGCCTATTTAGCATTTCATGTCTCGTATTTAATGCGGCAAAGATTTATATCCAATCATAAGCTTGGTGTGCGCTTTATGTCCTCAGTACACATCATCATTATGTTGACGTATTTCTTAAAACATTCCCGCTTAGTCAAACGACAATACTTTTTGTCACTTTGCTCATAAGTTATTCAAATTATCCCTTAGCCGATTTAACTCTACTTCTCACAGCTTCTCTTAGTGACTCAAATTATCACCGACTTCGGTAGTAAATGTCTTTTCCGATCTGGTGATTCTTGGTGATTTACATTTTTCGGCTCTTTTTCACCCCTTTATGTTCCATTTCTCTTCTTTGATTCGCCCCGAGTGTCACCACCAATTAACCCCAACTCGTGCTTGAGTTCTTCAAATCTTGACTCACATAATGGTTTTGTGAAGATGTCACTAGTTGTTTATCGCTTGAAATATATTCCAGGATGATATCCTTCTTTTCAACATGATCTCTTATGAAGTGATATCGACATCAATATGCTTTGTTCTTGAATGCAACACAGATTTTGAGTAATTGCAATTGCACTTGTGTTATCACACATGATTGGAATTTCTTTTTCCTCAATTTCATAGTCTCTCACTTTGTCTCATCCATAGGACTTGGGCACAACAATTTTGCCCGCAGCCTATGTATTCTCGCCTCACCGTGGAGGTGGCTATTGAGTTTTGCTTCTTGCTAAACCAGAAATCACTGCTTTCCTAGCATTTGACATGTGCCTCGGCGTGCTTTTCCTGTCTTACTCTCATCCAAAGATAGTCGGGAATACGAATAGCCAATTAGCTTGAATCCACCTTCCTTTGATACCATAGGCCTACTTCTTGCTTCCTTTCAAGTATCTCAATACTCTCTTAGTCATTATATGGCTTTCTTTTGGAGCAGATTGAAATCTTGCACATACACCTACAAAGAAAGGTGATGTCCGCCTCGCTGTGAGATAGAGCAAAGATCCAATAAGTGCTCAGATCTTGTTTGATCTACAAGCTTGCCATCCGCATCCATGCCCATTTTGATGATGTGTTCATTGGTATTTTCACGAAGACTTCTCTTCCATACCAAATTTTTTCATTAAATCTCTGTGTATTTTGTCCGACTTATGAAGGTTCCATCCTTCACTGCTTCACTGGAGTCCAAGGAAGAATGTCGCCTCTCCCATCATGCTCATTTCAAATTTACTTTGCATGAGGTTTGAAAACTTTTCACACAGCTCTCTTTGTTTGTGGATCCAAAGATGATGTCATCAACATATATTTGAACAAGTAGAATACTCTTCTTGTCTTGAATTCTCGAGAAGTGTTCTATCTACTTTTCCTTTTGTGAATCCATTTTCGCTTAGGAATTGTGACAAGGTATCATACCATGCTGGGTGCCTGCTTAATCCATACAGGGGCTTTCTTGAGTTTGTATACCTTATCTCCACGAGTCTTCTGCTCAAATCCTGGAGGTTGTTCAACATACACTTCTTCTTCCAATAAACCATTTAGGAATGCACTTTTTACATCCATCCGATATACAATGAAATTCTTGTGAGTCGCATAGGCAAGAAACATCCTTATAGCTTCCAATCTTGCTACAAGGGCAAATGTTTCATCAAAATCTATCCCTTCTTCTTGGCAATATCCTTTGGCTACTAGTCTTGCTTTGTTTCTTACCACGTAACCTTCCTCGCTCATCTTATTTCAACACCCATTTGGTTCCAATAACATTTTGATGTATGGGTCTTTGCACTAATTCCCATACTTTATTTCTCTCAAACTCGATTCACTCTTCTTGCATAGCTTGAATCCAATGTGTGTCGCCCAATGCTTGGGACACATCTTTGGGCTCTATTTATGGAGATGAAGCATGTGAACATGGCTTCTTGTTGAGTTCGATCTTGTTTTGACACCTTCTCTTATATCTCCAATGACAAGTTCTCGTGGATGGTCTCTCGGCCATCTTACATCGGTTGGAGTAAGTTAGGCTGGATTCGATCGACTTGGTAAACAGTTGTGTTCTTTGTGGTCGCTCTCTCGTTATCACTTAGCCGCAAATTTTCCAAATTGCTTTTGAGATTCACTATCTCATCTTCTTCTCAATTGATGATTCCAAATTTTCACGACAAAGATAGGATTCTTCAGTATGGTTGGATGATTCAAACTTATCACCGACTCTTCAATGTCTTCTCCATTTACCTTTGCTCATCGAATACTACATGAATGGATTCTTCTCAGAACCATAGTTCTTTTGTTGAGTATTCTCAGAAGCTTTGCTTTGGTGAGTATCCTAAGAAGATACATTCATCAACTTTAGCATCAAAAGCCTTCAGAGTTGTCTTTGCCATTGTTGTGGATGAAGCATTTACATCCAAATATTCTCAAGTATGCAACATTTGGTTTTCTTCCACCGGATCTCATAGGAGTCTTTGTCACCGTCTATTTATCATACATCCTGCTTTGGGTGTAGCAAGTCGTGTTGATTGCTTCAGCCCAAAATCTTATTGGTAACCCCGCTTGTCACTAACATGGTCCTTGCCGCTTCTTTGAGGGTTCTATTCCTTCTTTCTCGCAACTCCATTCTCATTGGAGTCCTTGTGGCGATAGTTCATGACCAATACCATTCTCAATACAATATCGAGTTATTATTCCATTGACAAACTCGGTTCCTCTATCCGATCTTATTTTGATAATGGTTTGACTCTTCTCGTTTTGAATCCTCTTCATCGATTGTGGTAGTTTTTGTAGAGTTTCTTTCTTCTTGCACATGAATATTGTCCATGTATATCTTGAATAGTCATCTACTACCACCAAGGTGTATTTCTTTTCCAATTATGTTTTTTTGGTTCCATCACAAATAGATCCATATGAAGCGATGTAATATTCTTGTTGAGGATGGGCATGTCTTTTCTTTGAATGACGATTTGATTTGCTTTCCTTCCGACATGCATCACATATACTCTCCTTCTTGTATACTCGAGTCCTGAAGTCCTTCTACAAGATGACTTCTTGCCAGCTTGTTAATTGTTTTGAAATTCAGGTGACTCGGCTTTTTGTGCCACGGCCAACTTGATTCAAAGTGCTTTTGCTAAGAGCAGTGCTTGGGTGTTGCAATTGACCAATCCACTACATACATATTTTTCTGTCTACATCCTTGCAAAGACAACTTCATTTGATTCAATATCTTTGATTTGGCATATTCCCATGTTGAATCCAACATTGTAGCCCTTGTCACGAGTTGACTAATGCTTAGCAGTTAAAGTTGAGTCCTTCAACATATGCAACGCCTGTGATTTCTAATCCATTCTTCTTGATGGTTCCAATGCCTCTTATTTCACTAGAGCTTCATTTCCTCCAAATATGACTTTTGCTCCTTTAACTTCCTTGAATTTTGACAGATTTTTCTTGTTTCTGTCATGTGTCCTGGGAATGACCACTATCCATGTACCAGTTCCTTGGCACTCACTGCTCCTTGAACCCGCAATTAAGGAAATTAAGTTTTAGGTACCCATACTTGTCTGGGTCCCGAGGGGTTAGAATTGTAAGATGATCCAACCAACCTATAGCCAAATGATTTGACTCTAAGGGGTTGCCATCTATCGGTGCCATAATCATAATTAATCCTGCAAATTGCTTGGGAATTCTGTGTTCATACAAATTGTCTCTTTTGTATGTATGCCTGCATATGTGTTTTAGCAATTGCCTTTCTTGGGTAATTGTGGTGTCTTTGAATGTAGTGCCTAGGTGCATATGTGTGTTGATGAAAGCTCTTATGCTTTTGGAATGGCCTTTCTTTGAGTTCCGTGCCTTTGCCATTTGGGCTTATATTCCATAAGTCTATCTTTGATAGTTCACATTATTCCAATCGACTTGGCTTGGATATTTTCTACCATTCCCATCATATGTATTTGTTTTATGGATTTTCTGGATTTTTGGTAGCTCTGTTTCTTCTTTTACGAGTATTTTACGTTTGGAGTTTGCTTTGAGGACTCCTGAATCTCTTCTCGGTTGTCCTTTCTTTCAAAGACACTCAACTCGGCTGTTTTCCTTTTCCTTTGTAACCAAGGCCAGTTTGCTTATTATTGTGCTTTGTAGTGAATGTGTGTGCAACATTTAGAGTTTTGGATTTTTCAGACTCTTCATGACTTGAAGATCCTTTTTCCAAAATTACTCTTTGAGGTTTGACATAGCACGAGGAATTAAATCCTAAGCCTGTCTTGTCTCCACATTCTCTTTGACTCATAATAAGATCATCCAATGATTTAGATGCCTTAGTGAATGAGGCAATAACATTCTTGAGGTCATTCTCCCTCTTTTCTATAGCAGCAATCTCTGCTATTAATTTAGCATTTTCACTTTTTAAACTTTCATTCTCAACGACTATTTGACTTAGAGTACTCAAATTTCCTTAGTCGACTTTGAGTTTGACTTTTGAGTAGGTCAAGCTTTTCCTCATTCAATAGTGTGTGTGAGGATTTAATGTGTTCAAAATCTTTCATCATTTTGCCTAATGAATCATAAAGATCGAGTGGGTGATGAAGTGTGTGTGTCACGTCACTATCATCGTGTCGAGTTTGATGAGTTAGATTGTACCTCATCTTCTTGGTCGAGTTGATCTTGTTCTTTGGCCATCAAGCGGTCAGGGCTTCTTCTTCGTGAGTCACTTGAGTAGTCACCATTCTCCTGAATCACCGTCTCTTTGACTTGGCTGTTTTTTGATCTCTGCAGACCATCATTGCCTTTTTTCCTTTCTTATCTTCTTTCTCTCAAGACCTTCCTTTCTTCTTCATCCTCCCAGTATTTGTTGACTACGGGATATGGACAAATCAATGGCATAGTGACCTGGTTGTCTACAGTTCCAAAGATAGATATTCAACCTTTTGATCGCTCTTTCCATTCTTGGATTGTCGGCCTTTTGATACTCAACTTTTTGATGATCTGTTCTCTTGGTTGGCCTATCATCCCTTGATTTGGAGGAGCTGAGTGTCTTCTCGAAGATTCACTCCTTTCCTCTCTTGTAGTTCTTATTAAAGAACTTGTTAAATCTTTTAACCATCGGGCTATTTCTTCCGGGTCAATTACTTTGACCTCGGCTCTCTTCCCATCTTTAACAATTAGAGCAAATTTTTGGGTACAAATTGTCTCTTCCTCGGTCTTTTCTTCTCACCAAACTCGTAGGCTTTGAGGTCTCGAGAATAACTCATCGTTGGATGTCTTTGATAGGTCCATGGAATGTCTTAGTGCCATGACCTTCATTTCCCATTCACCGAAGACTTTTTAGATCTTCATACACATTTCTTCTGTGTATATTCCTTTCCAAGTGCAGACATACTCATTTGTGATTTCTCGCGGAACCGAGCGTCTAGTTGATCCAGGTTCTCTCCTGAGATCATTTTGAAGTTCTCAAATTTCTGACAACAGCCACCGATAATTTGTTTTCTTTGATTTGCTTCGAGCCTTCACAAATCAATGTCACTTGTCCTGCATTTTTTAGCCGTTTTGCATGATTTGACTTTGTTGAACATGGCTTTGTCCAAGGTTTGTAGAGAGATGTCCTTGGCTACATTGTCCAGGTTATATCTTTTTCTCATCATTTGTCCACTCAGTTCTTGGTTTTTCAACCATGACTCGGTCTAGAGCAACATCTTCTTCTCCTTCACCGCAACTCTTCGTCATGCAAAATTGTTCACCTTTAAGATTTGCAGAGGCCCATCTTCTATTACTATCCACATCTCATCATGTAATGTCGATAGATGAGCCTGCATACGAATTTTCCAATCATCAAATTCTTCAATAGTGAACATAGGGATGCGTGTCAAATTTGCTTCCATGATAATAACTTTTAATGATAAAGAAGAGTTTTGAAAGTTTAAGTACTAAAGCAGACTTTGAAAAGTTTGGAGATCTAGTTCAGTAACCAGTGCGGAGGGTTCAATGAACCAACGGCTCACGATACCACTTGTAGGTCCCCGAGGGTGTAAGTGTAAGGTTTAGAAGGGGGGGTTGAATAAACCTTACCAAATTTTCGATTTAGTCCTTTTAAATCTACAGAGTTGATACTACACAGCTGTGTCCTTGATGGACAGTCAACTTAGTCACTCAGTAGAGTTAATCACTCAACAAACTCAACTGAGCTGTTGATGGAATAACTCAGCTGTTAGCTCTAAATTAACTCGACTGTGGTTTTGTTTTCAGCGGAAGACTTAACACCCTTAAGTTTGATTAAGTAAGAGTTTAGTGCTTGGTTTAGTACTTATAATTTATCAAGTGGATAGCAAATTTATCAGCAGATATAAGCAGTTAAAATTGCAAGAATTAAAGTGTTGAAATGTAAATGACACAATGAAATTTTTATAGAGGTTCGAAGATGGGGTAATTCTTCTACTCCTCTCTTCTCCAACTCCTGGAGGAATCCACTAGGTAATGATCAGTTTACAAAGTGGTAACAGTCCAGATACAAGTCTTGATCACACAGCCGACTTGATCCTTTGGGACTCGATCCGAGACGCCTTGATCACTCACCTGGCTTCTCGTGACGACTCTTTTCTTCAGGCGGGCGCTTGCTACTACGACTCACTTTCTCAAGCTCTTTGGATTTGATCACGAAGCCCTCCAAAAGCTTAAGACTTGGCTCAACTTGAACCTTCCTACAATCCTTCCTGGAATGTAGACCCCTTTTTCGGTAACTTCCTCTTCAACTGATTGAAGTTATCTTTCCTTCACAAGTG
The DNA here is from genome assembly GCA_016081115.2 of Rehmannia glutinosa. NCBI lineage: Eukaryota > Viridiplantae > Streptophyta > Magnoliopsida > Lamiales > Orobanchaceae > Rehmannia > Rehmannia glutinosa. Next base: position 63,426,409 of record CM071927.1, read on the forward strand.
AGTGTTGGATTGATGTTCTTCGTAATGTAGGCTTGAGGATTGAGAATATTTGTTTTTCTAATATGCTTGTATATCTCACATATGTGTCATCTATATATTTCTCAAACAAACTCCTCAACCTTTTATAGTGAACTTTCAAAAATTTGCCCGTTGAAGAGATAGGCTTTATTTTTAAAGTCACTTGCATCGTTGGCTTGTCTTGTTGCGTTCTTGGAATTGTCATTTCCTCGTATGAATTGTTCTTTCACCTTTTCGTGAGTTCGACACGGTGTAGTGCTTCCCATTGTTCATTCCTTTTGCACGCTTCGGGATCGAGCACTCAGAGAAAGGTGGTATGGAGATATTACTTGTTTAAGTAATTTCTTGATAATTCTCAACGATTTTTTACGCTTATCTTGACTTGATGATTTCTTGAAACTTTCCGTTTTTCTTGCTTTCACGTGACTTAGAGTCTTCCAATCATTGGATGACTCTTCCGTCACTTCAACTTGAGACTTGCTTTTCTTGAGTTGACTTGATCGATGCTCCACTGTTGCATCTCACCGCTTCTTCAAGAGAGTTCCCATCTACTATTCTTTGCCATACTCACTTGTCTCGCAACGTGAGTCTTCCTTCAAGTCTTGATTGTCTTCTTGCATGTTAGGCGTAGTGACTTAACTCGCCTTTTGGCCACTCTATTTATTACAATGCATTATACGCCAAGAATTGGGGTGCAACTTTCTATTCTAAGTTTTACATGGCATTCATCAAAATCTAAACAATAAAATTCCTAACACTATGTAAAATGGACTTTTAAATCCAAAAGTCCATTTAAAAGTGCTCCAAAACAATATATTGTCTCTTGTTATATATATCTTGGTGACAATTTTAATTAATATTGTCAATTAATACTTTGCGAGTGTTTTTTTTTTCTTAGTTGCAAGAATTTTCGCCCCATCATAGATGTCCACTAAATATGTTGCCTAACCAATTTTATCTCGCTAAGGAAATCACGGATATAATTTGACAAGATTATTTCGCTTTTTGAAATGCTCTAGCTAATGCACATTAATGTGGCTAGAGTAGGGATGGCAATGGGGCGGATTTGTCCAAACCAAGGATCCGCCACTCCCCAAGAAAATCAAGACCCGGAACCGCCCGCCCGCGCTCAAGACCCGCGCTCCAAGAGCACGAGGCGGGTCTGACTCCGCCAATATTTTTTTTAATTGCAATAGTTTATTTTTTTGTATTTGTTGCCAAATTTTCAAAAGCAATCCAATGCCAATAGGTCGAAAAATTGTAATTATGAAACTTATTATACTATATTTTACAACTATTTAGCTACTACTAGGATTTTTTTTAAAAAAACTACTATTAGGATCTTGCAATAGTGCTCAAATAATATTGAAAATAAATATTCAAAGTACAATATTATAAGATTTTTAAAAACAAATAACATACAATATTATAAGATGTTATAGTAGTAGATTAAAATCAATATAACATTCAAATCTAAAAGTAAATAATGAAAAATATCTAAATATATATTTAAAAATATAATAAATATTAATGTGATGGGACGGCTCAGGCGGATCCTATCGGACCGAGGACCCATCCCAGACCCGTTTAATGGTCTGGGACTACCGCTGAGGGGCGGATTATTGCCATCCCTAGGCTTGAGCCTCGAGGTTGATCATCCGCCGAATATGGTTGGCTTCGGCCCACGAGACATTGTCCACTTTGACTTGATCTCATGGTTTTGTCATGGGAAAGACGCCTTTTTTTGACTAGAGGAGCTTGGCCTTGCTTATAACCCATTGTCTTCCGACGTGCCCCAATCAATGTGGGATATATGTATCCTGTTGGTAAAGTATATGGTGTATGGTTACTTGTGTTAGAAGAAAATGGCTAAGTGTATGGTTTAGTCGAGGCCGGTTAGATTTTGTCTCTGCAAGACGAAAACGCCCCCATATACAAGTGCTAACGGTTCCAGACGTCGTTCTAAGATACAACGACTATTTACGTCTCGAGTTTACAAAGACTTGCAAACTCGAAACACAAATAACAACCGAAGTGTTTTGACTTTCAAGCTATTGAAGGAAGGGAGAATTAATATGCTTTGTAATGCAAATGACCGATTTTAATCTGATGATTTCGTGTAAATTCATCTAGGGGCTTCAATAATATAGGCAATGAAGTGCCCGTCACGGAAAATCGTGGTTCTGTAGGCTCGAAAAGGCACCTTTGCTGAACAGACGCACTGCAAGCAGGGGGAGCACGACCGGACGCATGGGCCGTGCGCGCCGGCCGTCTTGTTGCCAAAAGTTCCGACCCAACACGCCCAAACGCACGGGGCCGTTCTCCCCGCCATGTGCATGCAGCAAAACTTTGGCAGTAGCATGACCCGACCACGGCCGTTTCCCGATGCTAAGTCCCAAACTTTCCTGTAGTTGAACTCATTTAATTAATTACTAAAATTAATTAAATCTATTTAATAATTACAAAAATTAATTAAACATTTAATTTTAAAGTTTTTTGGTCCAAAAAGAATAAGGGCCTTGAAGCCCAAGCCCGCTGCCCGCACCCGACGGGCCGAGCTTCCCGCCGGCGGGCACGACGCGTGTGGTTTGAACCAAACCCACAAGCATATAGTTCTCACCCCTTTAAAACTTGGGGCGCCCCCATGGGCCCAAACCCATTAGTCCAACTTGGGATGTATTAAGTGTGCAACTTATCCTCTTTTTCCTATGTGGGATGGAGCATCTCTCCTTCCCCACATATTCCATTTTCCATACAATTTATTTGTGTTAAGTGGCTAACTTCTAACATTAATTTCTCATTCACCCGGAATCGATTTTGAGAAATTCCAAATGCTATTCTCATCTACTTTCTTAGTAGAATTTTTACAAATAATTAATTCTATTTTTCACTAATGGAAACCACTTAATTATTTGGTCAAAATCGTCAATACCCGTTTCTCAAGACCAAATTTCAACATATCCTTCCATTATAACCTTTGAAAATGCGGTGGATTGTGTGCGGGGAACTGTGTTGGGTTGTCAAAGATGTGCCAAACTGATGTAGCATGGATGTAACACCATAAACTGGCATTCCCATTCACAATTAGACCAGCTCAATTAAATTATTATCTATTTTAACTATCCTCTAATAAAATGGATTGCATTGGTCTAGCTCACAACCACCTCTACGTACCTAACAATACTATCTTGTATCTCGGAAGATATTTGTTTGGACATTTTTTATCAACTAGTTAGGTGTACGTTGCTGCACGTAATCCAAATAATTTCTTTTTATTTAATTAAAATTAAATTTTATAAATGAAATAATTTTTTCTTAAATTATTTTTATATATAGTAAATGTCACTCGTGTAGTTTGATCTAAATAAAATTTGCAAAATTAAAATTAAACTTCTTAGTAGGAGAAACATGGTTAGAACATTTTAAACCCGAAACACGACACTTACATGATATTGTCATTTAACAAAATACAATGGGTTTTAAAAAAAAAACTAAAGAGTAATTAAAAAAAGATATTCTACGAACTCATTTTGCATCAATTCAACTATTGTTTTACTTTTTTAAGTGTCTCATTCTTCTTCATGTTTGGCTTTGAGATTTTTTTTTGCAACTTTTTTATTGCATTATTAGTCGAAGCATGATTGATTGACGTATGAATGTCTTCGTCTTTTCTCCATCTCCGAAATGTGTGTTATCTCTCGACTAAGCTATAACATTAAGTTTTCCATTCACCACCATTACCTTTGTTAAGAGTAATGAGCAAGTGAAATTTGTTTACGTATGTTCTCATTTCCAAACACCTATTTTCGCTTTTTGTACTATTCATAAAATCGAATATTTTTGTTTCACATGAGTTTACTAAAATTAACTCATTTTAAATTAATTTTCAGAGCTACTTTTCTTACATCTTATCCTACCTTGTCATTCAATCACATCTATCAAATTTACATCACTATCTCTCACTTTTCAATAAGAACTAGTTTTTGACTCGTATGCGATGCAGGGGGTGTTGCGTGTTAGATTATATAAAATGAATGTTTATAAGATGGACAATCTACATGTAATATAAAACTACATAATACAAATATAAAAAATTCGGGTTAGAAGTTGTTTTCCCGAACTTGAATTCCGAGGTCGGTGGGGTTAGTGTCATTCGCGTAGAACCCAGATAGAAATCTTTCAATGAAATTATTTTGTACACATCTTGGTTGTAAAAAATCAAAATACAATTTCAATGATATAATTTTTTTATATTTTATTACTTTAATAGGGAAGTAAATAAAACTATTCTCATCAAATAGCTTTTAATAAATATATTTTGTTTTTCGAAAAAATTCAATAACAAATATTGTAATTTATAATATTAAAATGCTGCAATTAATGATTTAGATAATATTTTCAAAAATTATCAATTTTAAATTTAATAATACAATTAAAAACTTATAATGTGCAAACATCTGTATAATACTATTCAAATAACAAAAAATTAAAAAAATATATGAATACGATTTTTCATATTTTCCAAAGAATGTTGATATACGTATAATATGGTAAAAGATTATTATATATATATATATATATCTCAACTTGTTTAAATTAGAAAAATTATTTAAATAAAATAAATCTTAAATATATAATTAAGTTGTAAATGAAAAAGAAAAGGCCCAAAGATATTGTATTATCAGGCCCAATTATTAACAGTCTGAATCCATTAAGAAAAAGCGCATTTTCTAAAAGTAAAAAAAAAAAAATTAAAGCTCATATATTGATTATATTCAACTATATTACACGGTTGCACACATGTATCAGTTATTGCATATAGGTCAGAACGAATAAGCGGAGCCCAAACAAGCGAGGGTTGTTCGTGTTCGCTCGTTTATTTTAAAAGGTTGTTTGTGTTCGTTTGTTTAATAATTGAACATGTTCACGAACGTTCACGAACGATTTACGAACATGCTCATTAATTATTCATGAACAACTATATGAACATGTGTATAAAAAAATTAAATACACCTTGTTCATGAACACTCAACTCAAAATAAATGAACATTATGGTAATTGCAAATGTAAATAGGTGGTAATATTAAACTAAAATAAGCTTATTTTTCATAATAAAGTAATGAATATTAAGCGAGAAATGTATAATTAATAATTAAAAATGAATAATAAACAAACATCGAATCTAACACTAAATAAACATGTTTGTGAGAATTCCATGAAAATAAACGAACAAATTTTCTTGTTCGTTTATGTTCATTAAGCTAATAAACGAACATAAACAAATTTCCTCTGTTCGTTTATAGCCCTAAATTTGCATAAGATTCGGACATGTGAGTGTCCCCAACCGTGAAATTTAATGGAATTTAGAATTTCATGACTTTAGGTGTCCTCAATTTGGATTTTTATGAAATCCATCAAATCTTGGGATTCTCAATTTGGATTTTTATAGATTCCAAAATCCAAGATCTCAAACATTCCATGAATTCACGGATTTCTAATATAAATAGATTTGAATGGATTTAGGTGGAATTACCAAGATATATTTATGAAAAAAATTCTACAAAAAAATCCCATCTCCCTCGGATTTCAGAATCCATTTTCCCAATAATATATTGCAAAAGGAAAATAAAATCAAAAACGTCTTTCTCATATATATCTCTCCAGTCTACACGTATCGTCCTCTCCTACCCACTCTTTCAACTCTTCAGTCTTCATGTTTTCTTCTACTCAATCTTTCAACGCAAGTCCTACTCTACTAGCATCCTTCTACGACAACAATTTGATAAGGTATATAATAAATGATTTGTATTTTTGTTTAGATTCTCAGTTTTGCGAATAGAAATTCCACTTTTTCGGTTTTCTCTTGGGAAATTCTTTTGGTGTAGGTCAATGTCAATAACTCTAGTATGTGTCTATGATAATGTGCATGTGGGCTATTTTTTCTTGCAAATGAATCATATAGATGTTATTTTTTTATTGATTTTTTATTTTGTAAACAACTGGTACAAGCATCATCCAATACGTTTAGAAGAAAACTGGGAATTGGTGTACTTCAAGTGGATATAATAGGTAGAATTGAAGTGGGTATAATAAATAGAAATTGAAGTGGGTGAATTAGAAGATACAAATTGAAGTGGATATAATAGATAGAATAATTTGGAATTTTCTAATGTTATATTTGAATAAGAAGCATACGGAATGTTTGATTAGTGCTCGGCCGATTACAAATTGTTGACGTGCGTTTTGGTAACAAGTAGAAATACGTAAAAGGTTTAACACGTGGAAATGAAAACGCGTAACGCTCTTTTATTTCTCGCTAATTATGCCTTTCTTTTTTATTTTGCCGGTTAATATTAAATTGAGTCTTTTTTACTATTTGTGTTCTTTTTCTTCCTCTCTCTTTTTCTTTTTTTTTGTCGACTCTTTATACCCCTTTTGAGTAAGTGGGTTTAATAGTCATCTTTGCACTAACTATTCATTAATTAATAAAATAGCTAAAAGGAACGACACATGTCCTCTATAATTGTGCATGTCAGTCAAATTTGCCACTTGTCGACTTCTCTTCATAATTCTCCACATGTGGCCGCTTTAAATCCGATAAAGTACTAAGCATGGGTGTGTGATTATTCTTACGAGGTTGTCGCGCGTGTGCTTCGTATTGAAATCTGGGCTCGGTGCTCGGGGCTCCAGGCCGTGTTGTGGTTGGGCTCTGCTAGCGCGGGGCTCGGTGAGTCGTTGGGCTCGGTGGTCGGCGAGCCACTTCGTGACGATGTCGTCGCACGTTATCGTTGACGCCACTCGCAGTCGCCTACTCGGAAATGTGTTTTTCATTGATGACATGGATTAATTTCTTCCGGCCGTTCGGGTGTCATCAGCGCCCCCAAGTTTGACTTGAGAAAATTCTTTGACGCGGAGTTAAACTTTAATGCTAATGATGAACAATTAATGGGAAAACGGATTTTTCAAAGGTTTTGTTCTTTCCTGGTACTGTTACAGAGCAATTAATGCTTGAAACGGCGATTAATTGGGTTGCCATAATGACAGGACACGTGGCATCTTGTGGTTGGACCAATCTTGCGCAGACCGAAAATTACGCTACCACGGCGTGGGGACACGGCGTTTTCATGTTTGGCGGCTTTTGAGCTTTTAAAAGGAGCGTCCTTTCAATAAACGCCCCGCTTATCGAGAAACTTATCTATAAATACCTTTGTCTTCCTTCATTATTCACTTTCGCATCCTTTAACCCTCGAGGCTAAAGTAATTAAACCGAAACGTAAACTTGGTCGGCTTCCCAAGTTCGTGAGACTTGAACTTAGGTATTTTTTTCGAAATACTCTTCCCTTTACCTATAAATGTCTTCTTTTGAAGATAGTAGAGTCGTAAATGCTATAGTGTAGAGTTGAAATTGAAGATCCTCCATCTCGAACCCTCATTTATTTTTCACCAAAGACGGCGATCTCCGTCCCCACGATCCGAGTATTATCCGGATATCTTCTCCAGTTCTTCAAGAGGTGGAACGCCTCGAGCGGACGCACACTATCTTTGACCCGACGCCAGCCGATGACCGTTTATAGAGAAGGAACGGTGCTCAACCTCGACTGACAAGAGAATTCCTGAAGAATCGCCAAGTGTTGATTCTAAAATCGTGCCAGCCCGGAAGAAGAAGATATGGATCCATCCCGGAGCCGGAGCGTGACAACGTGCGAGTAGATGAGCCACCGGGATTCGAGGAAAGGCCACTGGGGCCCATGGCCACCGTAATGGCGACGCGACAAGGAGAGGAGGACCCTCGCTTCGTGTCGAGACTCGTTGGACGCCGAGTGACATAAACGATATCCCGAGCATGTTGATGATTCGGAGGTGGATGAGCTCCGGCGGATGTACCGTAGATTCCGAGCGGTATCTACTTTTGGGTACCTGACGACACGGAAGTTCCCAAAGACCCACTGTAGGGTTGCACGCTGTATTTGCTCCCACTTTTATACGGTTTAAGATTTCCACGCTGCCTTCCTCACGCGGTGTGGTTTTGCAAGTGGGGTATGCATCCACCCAGGTGCACCTATTTCTTAGGGGAAGGATCATCGGTCTCCTCGTGATGTTTCACCGGAAAATATCCTCGCCCCAAATTTAAGGAGATGAACGAGCTTTTTTGTATGGCGGCGACTCCATCGCCCTGGTCAGCCATCCTGATGGTATTACGTCTGAGACCACCTGCGGAGTATCCGGACGGTTTAGTGGAGGGTCTACCTTCTTCTCGAAGGAGTGGAAGGATAAATGGTTCTCTGGTGAGCGCAGTGGCAGGCTCGTGTGGGGAAGGAGAAATGAGACCGTTCTTCATCCCCCATCAAATTTTGTTTTTGGTTACGTAGTCTTATCTTTTTCCTTTCCTCGCTTTTGTCATTTTATCGCTTTCTTTTCATAATTGTCCTTTCTTTCCACCTTTCATGAAGAACCCGGCATCAAAGGGCCTCTCGGCGCTCGCTTATTCGAAGGGTGAGAACATCCAGGCCCGGAATCATGGACGGCGGATTGAGAGGTTGGCCACCAGGCCAACTTGGCCGCAGTTTTGAGGCACACTCTGCCGACCCCGGCTCGAGGGGCGGCTCGGGATGAGGTGGCCGAGCGGGAGGAGGAGGTCGAGAGTGCCCTCAGCAGAATCCTCTCACGAAGAAATACGGCCCCATTCTCCCAGGGGGATCACCCAGTAGAATCGAGAAGCCGCGCGCCTCCCGCGACGACTAGTCCCGGGTGGGCGGATCATCTCGGGCACCGTGAGTAGAACCACAGTTTCCGGAGCCGCGCAGTCGTGCCGAGGTAAAAAACCGTATTTCTTCCATTTCCTTTTCGAGTTGTCTTTTGTTTTCCTTTGATCTTCTTCTTCAATGATGGTTGCTTTTATCGGCGGGCCTGGATTTGCATGCACGCCTTAGCAGTGTGAGAATACAAGACGAGCTCTTGGCCGCGATCAACTGCTGGATGTGAGGCGGCTCGGAGAGAAGATATCCGGCCGTAAACGTCTCAATGGAGTGCCGAGGAGGCAGTCAGCCGCCTTCAAAGGAGAAGAGGGGGAATGTGATGGAGGAGCCGACGGGATCAGAAAGGGTTGGAGCCAGCGCGCCGAACATGATCCAGCCTCCTGAAATGAAGGTCCGCGAACTTTCTCGGATGACTTTCAGGAAGGTCATTTTCATTCCTCCAAACCAAGCAAGAGATGAATATTGCGGGGAATGGCTCGACTACGCCTGTGGTTTGTGGAATTCGCTCGATGCCACGCCGACAGAGGAGCAATCAAGTCTTCTTACCGGAGGCCGAGGTCGCCGCACGATCGCCCACCGTGCGGCTCGACAAAGGCATCGAGCAATTCACCGCCAGATCAAGCCAAGAACAAATTCAATATGCTATGCCAGCTGTCCTGGCGTATGATTGGGCTCTTATGGCATGCGGCTGGGAACCCGCGAGTTGGAGAAAAATATGCCACCCGAGTGCGGCACGGGATCTCGCAGGAGGCCTATGCTACCCTCCAGGTGTGCAAGAGTCTTTTAAGACTCAAGCGATGAGGCTACACCAGCCAACTCCGAGAGAGAGAGTCCGCGAGGCCGGAGCGAGCGAGATCGGGCCCAAGGTCAAGAAGAGCTCGGGATTAAGGTCGCAGCTGAACGTGCCGTCCATCGCCGGCCGAGGAAATGGAGAGGCGCCTATCCGACGCGCAGTAGGAGGCCGAAGAAGCGCCGACAAACCGAGGAAGTTCGTAGAGAGGCCATTAAAGCTTACAAAGACTCCGAGGAGTATGCATTCATGTTGACTGTGGGCCATGCGACCCTCCAAGAAATTCGGATTTACTTAAGGCGGGCGTCTTGTTGCTCGGCCTTGAGGAAGATTTGGCCTTCCGAGGCTGATCTCAATACCCTTCGCCGAACTTTGGAGGCTTTAATGCGCAGGTTCTCCTCCTCCGGGATGTGGAAGAAGTCGCCTAGTGGTGCCGTCGATATTCCCCGCCGTCGCCTTGATACTTTTATATGTAGCCTGTAGGTAATTTGCCCAGTGCCTCGAGATGTAACTCTCGCCTCCTATGTAATTATTTTTGAAGTAAAAATGAATTGTTATTTTCCTTTTCCCGTATGTATTTCAAGCTTTTGTGGATGCTCGCTTTTCCTTTTTGTAAGATTGTTGCCTGTCTTCTTTTTTTTCCTCTTATTTTCTCAAGTCACGGGCTCGATTTTGGTCGTGCGAGTGAGGGGTCCGCTTCGCCTTAATCGATTCTTGCACTCGAAGGATATAAACCTCCGTCCATTTTGTATTTGAAATTTCGTGTATAAATTGTCTCTCGATTTGCGTTGCGTAACCAAACTTGGTATTGTGCTCGAGTGGCGGTCTTGGTATCGTGGCTCGGTGAGGCCCGAAGTCTTGGTATCGGTGCTCTGGTGCTACCAAGTCTTTATCTTATGCCGGTCGTAACCAAGTCTTTTTATCTTGTGCTTGCGCGTAACTGTCTTTATTGTGCTTCGGGCGAGTCGAAATCTTCGTATTGTGCTTGCGTGCGAACTGTCTTTATTGTGCCTCTGCGGTCAGTCCGAGTCTTGATATCGTGCTCGGTGCGTGGCGTCTCAGGCTTGTGCGTGCGCAAACTGTCTTTATTGTGCTCGTGAGTCGAGTCTTGGTCTTGTGCTTGGTGCGTAACCAAGTCTTTATTGTGCCTCAGTCGAAGTCTTTATTGTGCCTGGTGCATGTGAAATAGTCTTGGTATTGTGCTCCTGCGTAGTCGAGCTTTTGTGCGGTGCGTAAACAAGTCTTTTATTGTGCTCTTGCGTGAGCGAGTCTTGGTATTGTGCTCTCGCTGCGAGCGAGTCTCGATTTGTGGTGAGTAAAAACTTCGCTTTCCTTTAAAGAGCTCACGAAATACCGTATGAAGGGATAATTCTTTGAATCCTATCCGGATCGTAGATCGAGATCTTTATTGATAATACCGCTTTCATAAAGTGATACATTCCATGGATGCGCAAATTTTTCTCCACTCAAATATTCTAATCCAGTATGCCCACCGATAAGACGTGGAGCGATCCCAAACGGGCCCTCCTGTGTCGGCTTCAATGGGCTCGGTTGAATGCCCGTTATCTTTTCAATACAAGATCGCCGACAAATCTTTTTCTTTTACTCGAATTGTAGTACTTTTCGCTCCTTTGTTTATACACCGCATTTTTCATCTCACACACAGACCTTTTTCCTCGAAAGGTTCTAGTTGGCCTGAGCGCGTCTCATTGTCTTTCTTCAAAATTTGCAATTTTGAAAGTAGGGGCTCCAATCTCGACAGAATCACCGCCTCACCCCATAAGCTAAAGAAAAAGGTGTTTCTCCAGCCGTTTGCCGATGTGTCGCTTCAGATGACCATAAGACGCTGTAGTTCCTTCCGCCAATTGCCTTTAGACTCCTCCAATCTCGCCTTCGTGGTATACTTGAGTATTTTATTAACGGCCTCGACTTGTCCGTTCGACTGGGGTGGTATGGAGTTGAGAAATGGTTTTTTGCGAAACCTCACAAAATTACTAACCTTCTTGTTCGAACTGCTCTATTATCCTCAGAAATAATCGAATGTGGTATCCCGAATCTCTGATGATAGATTTCCATACAAAGCTCACAACCTTTCTTCATCTATTTTTGCCAAAGTGCTCCGCCGCCCATTTTGTGAAATAATCCACCGCCACAATGGCATACTTGACGCTTCTTTGCCAACGATGGGTAATGGTCCGATGAGGTCCATTCCCCATTCGCAAACGGCCATGGGCTAAATACGGAAGTAAGTCGCTCAGATGATATCCGACTTGCGGAAAATCTCCTCGCACCTCTCACATCTTTTGACGAGGCCGGTAGCATCCTTTTTCGGGGATGGCCAGAGTACCTCGTCAGATTAATTTATAAAGCCAACGTTTGCCCCAGCGTGGTTGCCGCATATTCCTCATGAATCTCTCGGCGTCATAATCTGCATCTGTTTCGGAAGCGCAACAGAGAAGTGGGATGGAGTACCCTCGTTGTAGAGGATGCCGTACAGTGTAAACCGAGCCGCTTGAGTTCGTAGTGTGCAGCCCCAATGACTTTGTTTTCGTGTTGAACTCCTTTCTCTAGATATTGGATGATTGGGGTCATCCAAGTCTGCTCGACGGTTTGTTGTATATATTTTCTTTTGCACCAAATGACGCGGCACAATTGTGTGACAAAGGACATCCGTGATGACATCATCCGCCCCCTGGATCGAGCCGAGCCGAGCTAAGGCATCCCGCTTGCATGTTCTCGCTAGAACGGTACATGTAAGATTTTTGTCTTAAAATGTGATAATCTTTTCTTGACCAAATCCAAATATTGTGCAATTTTTCGCTCTTTCGCCGACTGCCGTTGATTTGATGAACAACCAACTCGGAATCACTCAGGAACCAATAGTTGTTTTAGGCTCCATAAGAGGTCGCCATATCTAAGATTTAGAGCGCATATTCGGCCGTTGTTAAATTCGCCGGGGAATCAAATCGTACGGCCGAAAAAGAGGCATTTTTCATTTGGATCGATTATCACGATTCCGCCCCGGGCTCGCCGGAAGAGCCGGCGACAAATAATTTCCATTCTTGGGTCTTCCTCACCTCCAATTGTATGAAGGCGTGAATTGCCACAAAATCCGCTAAAGCCTGGTCCTTTTATCGTAGCGACGTGGTTCGTATATAATGTCAAATTGGCTAAGTTCGACAACCCACTTAATCATCCCACCGTGGCGGCGTCGGTGGTGTAACCTTCGCTTTCAACGGATAGTTCGCCTACTATAATCTTGTGTTCTAAGAAATACGATCGAGTTTAAATCTCGCCGCGTAATTAATGAATAAGCCGTTTCCATTGTTGGGCACCGAGTTCGCATCATGTAACGCTTGGCTGGTGTAGTAGATCGGATGTTGAATAGAGCCATCTAGCCTCGATTAACACCGGGCTGATGGCATATTCGGATACCGCCAAGTACAAATACAAGTCCTCCCCTCGGGCCGGTTTTTGTAATATAGGGATTGAAGATAGATGATGTTTGAGGGATTCAAAGGCACCCGTGCTTGTTCGGTCCACTTCAATTTTTGCTTTTCTTTATAATTTCAAAGAAAGGTTTGCACTTGTCTACGTGGACCGAGAAATAAATCGTCGGTTAAGGGCGGCCAATCGGCTGTTAGGCTTTTGTACCTTTTTTTTACGAGTTTGGGGATTCGTCGGTGATGGCTTTTATTTTGTCCAGGTTAGCTTCGATTCCCCTTTGGCTGACCTATACCCCAAAATTTACCTAAGCCCCAAATGTGCATTTTTTCGGTTTAACATCATCTTGTACTCTCTCAAACAAAACATTTTATTAAGATCGTTTAGATGATCGGACATGTACAAGTCGATTTTACTAGCATGTCATCTACATAGCTTCGTAGTGTGACCTATCATTTTTTCAAACATCTTATTTACTAACCTTTGATAGGTCGACCAAAGCATTCTTCAATCCAAAGGCATCATCTGTAATAAAGAATCCCCCCGAGCAGAAAAATGAGGTATTTTCTTCATCTTCCTGGGTGCATCCGTATTTGGTTGTAACCCGAGTATGCATCCATGAAGCTCATCACCGTGTCCTCGGGTCGTGGCATCTACCGTACTAATCGATATTTGGCAATGGATAACTCCCTAGGGCATGCTTTGTTGAGGTCGATAAAAATCACGCATAGGCGCCATCGCCGTGCTTTACCAAAACAGATTGATGTACCATCGAGGATGTAGGGCTTCCCCGATGAACTGATTGTCTGAGTTTGTTAACCTTTTCGATTTAGCGCTGCCGCCTATCGTCACCGAGTTTGCGCTTTTTCTCGATGATCAAGCGAACGTTAGATCAATGTTAAAGCGTGGCACGATACTGGGATCAATTCCGGGCATATCCTTGCATGAGTCCATGCGAAGACGCCAAGATTATTTCAAAACTCGACCAACTCGCTTCGATATGGTTCTCGGAAGATCATGACCAATCACGAGTTGGTGCCTCGCTATTTACCGACATTGATCGTATCAACTTGTTCTACCGGTTCCTGCGTTTTCTTTTCTTGCTTTGCCCCTCCTTGATTTGCGGTAAGCAATTCTTCTCATGTCTCGGTGTTGATTGCCGGCTCGCCTTTCTTCCATCATTGGCTCCTTCCCGGTAGGCGACGACTCAGGTTATCCTCCGAGCGATCACCCTTTCGCCGATTCCTCTTCGGGCAAAGGATTATCTCGTGTGATTCCACCGTTTTTGCCTTTGCCCACGCAATCTCCACCGTCGGAGTTTAAGAGAGTACTCTCGTGACTCCTTTGATTCCCTTTATGTATAGTAATGCATCGACGTTGGAAATTTTATACAAAAATGATATATTGAAACGGCCGCTTATATGATAAAGCAATGGCCTTCCAATGATAAAAGATTGCTCAGAATCGGCATTGATTATTTTGAATGTTGTCACGACATGATCCGCTTATGCAAACCTTGTCCCCATTTGGATGGGCAAATCAACTTCTCCTAGTGGGACTATCCTTCCTCCTCCAAACCCCAAAATGCTATCGTTACATGGACGGATATAACTATCATCCACGTTTAATCTTGAAATGCTCGGACATAAATGACTGATGAATAGCTTCCGGAGTCAATTAAAATTCGTGAACCTAATACCTGTAATCGGTCCCAGTCTTGGATGACCAGAGGGTCGAATGAGGATGGACCACCTGGTCGGCATCCGTGATCCGAGAACACAGTGGCTTTATTTCCTTGATTTCGGCCACCCGAACTTGTCTTTCGGCATTGGTTTTGCCTAACATCGGCTTTTCTTTTTCTCGTTGGAGCCGTTTATCCTCCATTGAGTTGGTATTGATCCGACTAACACTTGACATCATGAGGATTTCTCTCCTGGTTTCGGCGGCACAGGAGAGTTGATTACGCGCCTCACAATTGACGTGAGCCAATGCAGTGGGGTGGTAGCTCGTGAATGTATTTTAAAAAGGCCTTGCTGTCGACAACCCGCATAATTTCCCTAATTAGATCTCGCACTCGTCGATGACGTGACTCATCGACGATTTGTGATAGGGCGCAGAATCGACTCTAATCTAATTTTTGATGGCTCAATTTTCAGAGGTTTGTCGGAGGCAATAAATTCAGACCTGGTGATTATCCATATGGCCGACGGAGTGTGGGTCAATCTTTCAGCTGGCGCGGCGCTTGACTCTCGCCTCTTGGCGAGCTCTAAATCCGTGGTCGGGTTTGCCGTGAATGGTCCGGAAACGACCCCGCTGACCATCGGGTTCTTTCCTTCCGTCCTTTCTTACGTTCCTTCGTCGATGCTCGGCGGTTACCATTTTTCACATGGCTTCTTCCGCACAAATGTGGGTTCACGCGCGGATTAGAAATTCTTGATACGAGGTCGCCTGGTTCGTGGATGGAGTAATTGAACCATGTTTTACGAAAGGAGCGATCCCGTACGCCATTTTGCGTTAAAATGGCGTCATCGACACGGTTCCATCTCTTAAAACTTGTTTGATGGCGAAACTCATAACCAGAACAGTAACCTTGTGATGTTTCACGGGAGTCTTTAGTAGCGTTTACCGGACTTTGGGCCCGTTAAGGC